>CM032884.1:38058767-38718767 GCA_019176425.1 Megalops atlanticus
AGCCCAGTGGGCTTGGAAGCATAAAACGGAATGAAAACAAGATGCTTCCCAGGCCAGTGGGCTTGGAAGCATTAAAAAAAAAAACAGAACGAAAACAATATGCTTCCCAGCCCTGTGGGCTGGGAAGCATAAAACGGAATGAAAACAAGATGCTTCCCAGGCCAGTGGGCTTGGAAGCTTTAAAAAAAAAAAACAATGAAAACAATATGCTTCCCAGCCCTGTGGGCTGGGAAGCATAATAAATTCGACTGATGATTCACCAACTATAGATGTGTTTGCAGGCTAGGCCTACTGTTGCTACACACAGGTGTTTAATAAGCTTTTGCACAAATGAGGTTAATTGTTTTAACCACTGGCTTCACAACGTGCTCAAATTTCAGAAATTTCGCGCACAGCACTTGTTGATGAATGATGCAGTGAATTTCAATGGCATCGCCCCCATGCTCACGGACTCTGTTCTGTATCAGCGTGGCTAATCCACTCCTTTCACGTAACATTGGAAAACTCCTGCTTTTTCTCAGTACAAATGGCATCCACCATCTTCATTACACAGTCTTTCACAAACTCGCCCTCAGCAAAAGGTTTAGCGCGCTTCGCAATTAGCATCATAGCATCGCCACTTCGTAGCTAGCTCTGGTACCTTTTTTCTTTGAATATTTTGCCTGTGAGAAGAGTTGTTGCTGAGAGGCCAAGCTAGCTTCCAGTTGCTTCACTTTGTTAGTCCTTTCACAGCTGGACAGTTTCTGGTACAAAATATGCTTAGTTTCGTAATGTCTCTTCACATTGAATTCTTTCATAACAGCGATGGTCTCTTGGCAAATGAGACACGCAATTATTTTGGCTTTCAGTGGAAAAGTATTCCGTTTTCCATCTCTCTTGAAAGCGCCGGCCCTCGCTATCAACTTTGCGCTTCTTTGCAGCCATAGTGAATGACTGGTAGGCTATTGACTGAATAACCAATCAGTTTGTTATTAAGTTTAATTTCTTCAGTATTTTGCAGGTCTACAAACCGTTAGTGCTGCCATCGTGTGGTGGGCCACTTGAATAGCACATTTCAAGTCTTCACTCGCACTATATTTTGGGAGAGAGGCCATGGGCCATTTAAAATCTGCCCCTGGGCCGCATTTGGCCCGCAGGCCGTACTTTGGCCACCCCTACTCTAAAGCAACCTGAGTCTGTCATGCCTGCAACCAGTGACCAGCTGGCCATGTCGTTGGACAAGAAGATATTCCAGTGCTGGAAATTGAGCAGTTATTTCATTCTGAAATCAGAAAAGGGCTCAGACATCACCGTACAATGTAAACCTTGTTTACCTGTGGTGAAATTCTTGTCATCATCCAAATAATCAATGTCAAACCTTAGAAAACATCTACAGGTAAGTTAATGTAACCGCAGTCAGTCACATAAAATAAAGTCGGCTACCTCCCACCCCACCAGTTATTTATGTGTGTTCAAGACGTAATTTAGCTATATATTTTGCTCTGTGTCCTTCCAGTAGGCTACATATTTATGTTTAATCTCCATTCATAACAAATTACTTGCTAGCTAGCTAACAGACACCTTTTGCACAGCCACACCTTCATTTATGAACCCTTAGAAAATCTTAGCTAACGTTAGTCCTCTTTGAATAGTGATGTAGGTAGCCTATGTGAAATCTAATAACACTAACTTATTTCAGCATTGTGTTTTCATTAAATATTAACTTGGAGAGGTCATTAGGTTGTAACATTCTTACAGGGCACCAACAGACGAAATTAATTGTCCTAACTATGCCTACTGTGCTTTTTGTTGGGCACACAACGGTAGTTGTTGCCAGTTTGCCCTGTGCACAAAGGATGGTAAGACAAGGCAGATTCTCACTAAAACCTACCCTGCCGTATTCCTCTCCACCAGGGTTTCCGCTAGGATTTTTTCTTGCCGGTCCGGTGTCTGGAAAGAATTTATTTTACCGGACAAATTTGAAACTTACTGGTAACGTTTCAATAACAGTCTATGTTACAAACGCAAATATAATGTAAGCCGAGGTTGACAAAAGAATGACAGCAACCTCAGATCAGTTTGACTATTTAATGAACAGTAACCATTAAGGAAAACAAACAGTAACGATTGAGCAAAACCTCAACAGTAGCCGCTAAAATGTAGGCTATTACGAAATTGTTTCAACATAGCTAGCTGCGTGCTATGAATAGGCTAAGGCAACTGATAGATTGCTTATAAGTTGAATAGTAGTGGGCCTAGTAGCAAGTATCACACAATAAAAGACCACACCCTTTTGGGAGAAAAAAGTACTGTAGGCTGTCAACAGGCTGTTTTGCTGTCAAAACACAAATGTCCTGTTTAGCCTTTGTTATAGCTATGTTTTGTATGAGCATCATTACTGGACATTTTGACCAACAAGTTTTTATAAATTTTACCAGGCAAAAACTGGTAATTACCGGCTAAGAGAAACCCTGCTCTCCACATCTCCACCATATCAAAATAAACCTGAAGCGCCACCTAGTGGACAAATATGAATATATCGCTGTATGTGTTTTCACTTCTCCAAAATATATTTAACATAGAACACACATTTACATGATTGGTCATTGGGTCTTAACAATATTCTATATAGAATATAACTTTCTTTCAAAATAACAATGATAACTTGTATATGTTAGGCTACACTGGGGGAGTCTGACTGGGTTGCCAGTGAGTATGAAGCTAGAACATGTTGTTCTTGCTCCCACGGTGTTTATTAGTGAGAAATCAATATTATGTGGTATTAAAACATTTATTTCTCCCTATTAAACACACAGTGGGAGAAAGAACAGTATGCAGATTTTTACTTTTTATTTTGATATTCTGGCCTGCTCAGTGACCATCATTTGGATATTGATATTTTTGTAAAGAACAAAAACATTATGGTTGTTTATTATAATGGTATATAATTATGTGGTTTCTCTTAAATACAACTATCTCTCTTATTGTTTTTAAAGAAAACATCTACTCAAGACAAAACATCAAGTCAATCAGTTATTATGGAAGACACTAATGAATCTGAGAGCTCTTCTACACAAGTGGCTTCACAACCTCCTTTGAAACAAGCAAGGATAGAGGCAGGGCTCGGCGTATCACAGCAAAGTCTGAACAGACTGGTATTCAACTTTGTGGTTGATGACGTACAATGCTTTTCATTGGTGGAGCAGCCGTCATTCCGAAAACTGATCGAGGGAATCAGTGGAGGGAAGAAAGTCATGTGTGGGAAAACTCTGATGCAGCGCATTCATAGAGAGTTTGCTACAATGAAGGAATCTATAACATCCAAGCTTGTTAAAGTGGACAGTGTCTGCACCACAGCTGACATTTGGCCTGCACAAGTCCGGAGTTTCTTTGGAATGACATGTCACTGGATTGAAGAGGACACTATGGAGAGAAAGTCTGCAGTGTTGGCATGTACATGCCTCAAGGGTCAACACACCTATGATGCAGTGGCAGCAAAACTAAACAAAATCCATGCTGAATACAGGATACAAAACAAAGTGAGATCCACAGTGACAGACAACGGAAGTAATTTTGTAAAGGCATTCCATGAGTTTGGTGCAAGTGAGCATGAGTCAGATGATCACAATGATGGTGTGAGATTTTTGGATGTCAGTGGCCTTCTTCAAGAAGAGGGAGATGGAGAGCAGTTTTTTTCCCACCACATCAATGCTGTTCTGCTCATACATTAAATCTGATTGCCACCAATGAAATCCACAAAGTGGCACCAAATGGGCCATCACGTAAGCTGTACAGAAGTGCCATGGCTAAACGCTTATCTGTCTGGAACAAAGCACACAGATCTTCATTAGCCACAGAAATGATTCAGGAGATTGCCAACATGCAAGTGGCTGTCCCATCAGTCACAAAATGGAGCTCTGAATTCAGGGCTATCGGGAAACTTATAGGTCTCCCAGAAGACAAGCTGAGGGAGATCTGTGACAAGCTTGAAGTTACAAGGCTTCACCCACAAGAGTTCGCTTTCCTGCAAGAGTATGCTGACATTCTGCAGCCTCTAGCTGTTGCCATCAACCTTCTCCAAGGTGAGAACAAGTGTTACCTAGGATTTCTAATCTTTAGCTTGCTGAGCCTCAAGACAAAGAGCTCTGAGAAGCTTCCTCATTTGGTTTACACTGCACACATCATCACCGCTACCATTGAGGCCATAGGAGAGCGCTTTGGATCAGTGTTAGCCAGCCATGAAGCAAAAATGGCAACCACAACCCTGCCAAAGTTCTGCTTATGCTGGCTTAGTACTGAGAAGAGAGAGGACATGAGGAGAACCCTCCTGAAAGAATCTGTTGCACTGGAAGAACACAGTCCAACTGAGATGAAAGATGACAACTCATCTGTGAAGTCTGATGAGTCAGATGAGAATTTTTTTGTCTATGATAATGCCAAAATGAGATCATCTGACAGCACAACTCGTGAAGAAGTGAGGAAGTACCTAGAAGATTCAGATAACAGCCTGAAATCTCTTAAGGCATTTCCTGTAGTTAAGAGGCTTTTTGTCAAGTACAACACCACATTGCCTTCTAGTGCTCCTTTTGAGCATCTTTTTAGTCATGGAGGCAATCTGTTGACCTCATCCCGAGACAGAATGAGTGATGACCACATGGAACAGGTCCTACTGCTCCGCTACAACAAACAGTACTGTCCCAACATACAGCACGACTGATGTGTGGACACTTAGCTACTGTACCAAAAATCAAATTTGGAACAGAATGATACTGTAACATCTATACCCAATTTTATAGACAAACACACACACACACTTACAACACACATCCAACAAGCAAATACACACTGCACAGGGACACACACTCCCTACTTCACACTTAATAATAATAATAATCATACACTTTATTGATCCCTAATGGGGAAATTCATCCTCTGCATTTTAACCCATCCTACACACCGTGAGCAGTGAACACACACACACACACACACACACACCAGGAGCTGTGGGCAGCCACAGTGCAGCACCCAGCAACCAACTCCAGTTCTTTGGTCAAGGGCACTGACAGGAGTATTAACCCTAACATGCATGTCTTTTGATGGTGGGAGAAAGCCGGGGCACCCAGCAGAAACCCATGCAAACACAGGGAGAACATGCAAACTCCACACAGAAAGGACAGCCAGGATTTGAACCCAGGACCTTCTTGCTGTGAGGCAACAGTGCTAACCACTGAGCCACCATGCTGCCTCACTTCCTCAATAATTGTTTTATTTGCTGGGTATCAATTCTTTATTTTTGTGGTATAAACTGATTTATTTCAATAGTATTGGCTGCTGAAAATGTAAGGAGTAAATGTTTCATGCAATTTTCTTTTTGTTAAAAACAATTTTTTTAGAGGCTATGCAAAGATTTTTGTTTATTTTAAATCTGTATATGACCCCAGAATTTTCTGTAAATAAAAAAGAGGAATTGAAAAAGAGTCATTCAGGAACCAGTGTCAAAAATTGTGAACAGTACCCAGCCCTATTGATAGTACTGTCACTACTCAGCATGGAGTTGACCTGAATGTAGACTTGGTTTGAGGTTATGGTTACATTTTCCTTTACTGCAGTCAGAGTTTGTTGTTTGTGATATTGAAGAACTTTTAATAAACATTTGACAGTAATCATTGTTGAGTACTGTTGTGAGGTTTACACTGCCTGGTTTAAATTTGTGTTTTTAGGGCTTTTCAGCTTTATTGCCCAGTTTTATTGCCCATTTGTTAGAAAAGTAATCAAAAAGTAATCAAATGTAATAAGTTACATTACTTTGATCAAGTAATTAAAATAGTTACATTACTTATTACATTTTTAACAGGGTAACTAGTAATCTGTAACCTATTACATTTCAAAAGTAATCTTCCCAACACTGTTGGCATTTAGAGTCAAGTATTAGCGGCCTAAACTGCTTCTGTCCCTCAGACCATGCTTGCAACACTGCATTTGTGGCGAAACTAACATGGCATATGTGATGTCTTCCCCAGGCTGGCCAAAGCTCTCATATAGCTCCAGGAAGGTGAGAAGCTGAGCAGAGGTGTAGGACATTAGGAATGGCCTATAACCCACAGCATCTTCATCAGAATGGCAGCTCACAATCTGATGTTTCTTCTGTGCTGGCAAGACTTCCGCCAGACAGTAGCCCCTTCTGACCATGTTCTCTGAATCTAGTCAGACTGATGCCAGCTTCTTCCCGAGAAATTGTTTTCGAGTGACACAACTATGTCCACTGATTGGTCTTGTTCACTGCTGCACTAAATTGGCAATATTGGTGTAGTACAGAAATAAGACACAGGGGTCTGGCTCCTCCTCTTAAATGGTTCTTTCAGAAAATATATAATCCAAATTTACCCAGTAATGTAATACTCATCCACTACAAAAGTACTCTCTGTTGTATAGACAGTTTTACAGTTTGAACAGATCTTTCTGGTATCATATTAATGAGATTCCAAGGGACCTCACCACATTTCACATCACTATAAATATAAGACACCCCAAAACTCCACATGATTGAACGCCAACTATAAAAAGAGCAGTTATGTTTCCATCTTAAGCTAGCAGGCTTTTTCACTGTAATGTTCTTCACACCTGAAAATCAAGTTTTGTATTGGAGTAATGGGTACTGTGTTGCTCCTCAGATATGTACTACAATAAAATGAAGTTCAATATGTTAAGTTCTGCCCTTACACCAGTTAAACCACTCCCACGTGTACTCTAACCACTCCTAGAAACCTAAATCTAAACCACTCCCACCATTATTTTAACCACTCCTAGAACCCTGATCTAAACCACTCCCACCGTCATTTTAACCATTCCCAGTCTTACGTGGGAGGTTTTTACACTACTTAAACACCTGAATAACAGTGCAGCTAGAGGATTTATTATTGTTAATACTTGCCATTTAGGACATTGATTTCTGCTCTAGTAGAGATACCATGGTAGTAAAATGTGCTCCGTAATAGCTTTATGCTTTGTGTGATATAACTAAGTTTAATTTAGTGAGAATACTGATAAAAGAGGAAACTGACAACATTTCCTTCTCTGAAAGATTTTTTTGAGTGTTAGTCAGCATGTTCTACTTGTTTCAGAGGCAAAACGCCCTTTAAAGACAAAACATTTTAATATTTATATACTTTATATTCCATGACAGAAAGATTTTATAATTTTTACCTGTTCTCCATGTCAGGTACCTTAGTCATGCCTAGAATTTGCCTTGGAGCTAGGCATCTATGTTCCTAATTATCAGAACTGAAAACATGAAAGTATATTGAGTTGTGAAATTATAAATCTATAATTCCAAAACTCTGTACTTCCCATTGCATTGCATTTCCAGGCAGTTCTGCAATCATGTTCTTGCTGTAGTTTTTGTAATTGCAAGTGTCAAGAGCAGAGGTGTAGAGCTCCACTTCACTTCTGTTTTAATTTAGATTGAGATGATGTTGTCAAATTGCCCCTTGGGCAGACTATATCAGGTCATGACATTTGCATTTGGCAAGAATTTGAGAAAGCAAGGTTAATGGTAAGAAGAAAAACCAGGGAAAAGGTTTCCCCTTCCTGTCTCAGTGGTACTGAAATTAAAAGAGACAAAAATGCAATTTAAAGACATGAAGTAAACACTCACCTTACACTTGTTTCCAGTATAGACACAATTTCCCTGTTCTTGTCCAATTTCATTACAGCCTCAGGGCAATGCGTTCTAACATCTAGTTCTACACCACTTATTAAAATTCTAATGCCAGTATAAAATCAATCCATATGACATTTTAAAGAATGAAATATTGGGGGATGGGGGTAATAGAAAGTAGCATTTTGTTTCTTTTTCATTTTTAAGCATAATGTGCAAGATTAATACTGCTACTAGGTATTATATTCCAGTGACTTTCAACTTATCCATGAACACATGGTACTCATGATTGCAATGTAACACCCTTCTCAAGAACTAACCAATGAAATTTTGTAATTAGGGTCTGATCAATCCATAGTGATGGGTTTAGTCATAACAATGAACTTCAGTTACAAATTTAAGATATATTTTCTACTTTTATGATTATAGATTCCATTTTGTTTCAGCTGGAAAACAAAACTGTATTAATAACTAAGCAAACAAATCATAAATACAAATATCCAAACATTGCTGGTACTGCTTATCATTGATTCTCTAAGAAGCTTTAAAAGGTGCATTGAAGTTTCAAACAAAAGGCTTGTGAATTTGTTGACAGTAAGATTATTATGCATTACCTTTCGATCCCATTCTGAAATGTCATTTTATTAAATAAATTCTAACAGGGAGCCATCTTTATTAGCCAAACCTAACTACTGTTCTACCACTGTATTTGTCATGAGAATAAATCTGATTTTGATGACTTTGTCAGAATGCTTTTTTTTCTAGCTTTTTCAAAAAAAAACTTTTGCTTTTTTTAGCATTTAACATTACTAACATTTTTGCTGTTCTCACCTCCCATAGCAATGTCATTATTTAAAAATAAATCATATAGTCATTGCTGCTTCACTTAATTCAAACATGAAATAAGAAAAATTAAATTAAATGATTAAATTAAATCGACTAATTAATTAATATTTTGAATGTCTTTGTGATAATTGTTAGTATGTAGGCCACAGATAATGTGATTTGCATTAATTTTCCTTTGTCTACTGTAGCCTTTATGATCTTTTGCTCTTTTAGAATTTTGAACAGTGTAGGTTGTGAAATGTCCAGTTGCAGCTGCTTCACTTTCACTGGATTTGAGAGTATTGTCAGACTCAATTAGCTGGCCTTCATCTGTAGTCTTTCTTTATTCTTGCCATGTTGACAGGCATCCATCATCAAAATATTTTACATACTAGGGTCCTCCTGCAAGATTGGAGATTCACTATATCCAAATGGATTGGCCAAATGGCCAAATGGATCACGTATTATGTACCATTCCATTAGTCTGTGGGGCAAGGAGAAGATGACTATGCCATCTCAGATACAAAAGGAGCCGGCACACCTGGACAAAATGAAGGCTGTGGCAGGGTACATCGGCTGCATGTTCACAATAAGGTGACTGAATGAGAGCAGGAGGACAAGAGTGAGTACTGAATGAACCAACAGAATTAAGCAATTTCCATTGTCATTTCACATTCAAAAAAGAGTGTAAAATTACTGGATGCATTTAAGATCAAATCCCCAAAACACACTGCAATATATAGCACTACAAGCCCAGGAGCTTGTCCACTTGATGAGTCCTCTCAGTCAAGTGGATTTAGAGCTCACTAACCTAGTAATGCCTTCTAATATACACCACACCCTTAGACAAAATTACTCATTGGCAGAGTATCACTTCACTGTCAGAGATACAAATCAAGATACAAAATCAAGACTGAGCAAGTACAGCCTTGGTAACCACAACCTAGCCATAGAGAAAGTCAGGCATAAGAAAACATTTCTACCAAAATAAGAAAGGCTAAGTGGTCACTGTGAGACAGGTGAGGTAAAAACAGAGATACACTGTCTCCCACACTGTATACAATTGCAAACAGTTAAGGAAAAGTATTGTGAACATTTTGAAAAATACCTTCCTATACACCAAATTGACTATTGTATCATTTATAATATAATAATAATGATTCGTACAAATGGATACCATGATTCTTACAAGGTGAGTTCTTAAACAGAGTTAGTATAGGAGTGATTCTGTCCCAGTGTTTTAGATCATTACGGAGCCCGCTGTTAGCAGCACTGCGTTTTTTTTCTTCCACCATCAAGTTTTTCAGTTTTCTGGACTCAGACTTAACTTGCAGGATATGGCAGAGAGTACAGCGAGAGAAAGGACAGGTGTTGATGAACCACTGGACCACTGAACAATTTACTAGCTGGCTAACTTACCCACAATATTAACACCAGATTTTGGGGAGTAGGACTTTTTGTTGAGAGATGCCCCAGTGTAGCTGGAGTACATCTGCATGGCCAGGATCAAGAGCACTAATGAGTGTGTAAAGGTAATCAATTCATTGATGAATGTCTGATAATTAAAATTAATTGATCACACCAATTGAGTAAATAATCTTTCATATCTTTCTAACTTTAATTAGTCAATGGAGTTTATTTCAATGATTCATTTCATCAGTTTTAGACCTCAGAGACAAAATGTGTAAATAAAGTTTAACATTTCATTGACAATTATGTGGGGACATCAAAGGGTGTGAATTCAAATGTAAATATCAGTATTGATCAAACAGATACTCAATTTTCAGTATTTATGTTTATTGTACTTAGCTGGCCTAATTAGCTATAAGCTATTTTGTTGCTGCAGTGCAGCATTCTTCCTGGTAAGCACTTAAGTAGGGTTTATGTAGGTCTCTCAGGCTGGAATTGGCTGCTATATGTAGTTGAACGTTGACTGGTTGATAGTTGTATCAGTAATTCTGTACTTTCTTGAATGACATCAAAGCGCAGTCCTCAAATGTTTCCCTGTTTTGTATATACACACATTATTCCAATTTAAAGCTATGTTAACCATTCTGTTGCACCTCTGATGCAATAACCACTCTGGTGGTCACCGGAGCCATACTTAATTCAGGATACAGCACTCATTTCACATAGTTATGTAGTTCACTCACTGACTGTGGATTGTCTTCAGTCGTACAGCAAAAGCAACTTCATACAGGTTAAAAACTGAGAGTGTGAAAACCCATATTCAGTGAGATAAACAAATCTGTGTGAAGCCATTAGATGGCCAAACTTTTTAAACTCTAGAACCTCATTAAGGTTAATTCATTAATTACCCTATTATTGTGGTTGGGGTTGTAATAATAATAATAATAATAATAATAATAATAATAATAATAATAATAATATAGTACTTAAGACTTTAATGATCATAGACATTTATTCTTATAGCTGGTGCTGACATTAACATTAGCTCTATCTGTACTCAGGGACAAAAAAGGGAAATAGTCTAGGGGTACCATACAACAGTGTGTCATTCTGTGGCATTTTCAGACTGAAGGGCATTCGCATGTAATAGAAGAATCAGATAAGACATGGTTTGAAAGTGAAATCAATGTAAATTTAAATGTAATCTGCACATTTTTAAAATCAGCAGACCATGTCTCTTTTACAATACTTTATTTCAAAAGCAGGGAATTCTGACTTTAAACAATTTCGCATCTTGTGTAGCTTTACACCATTTACCCTCTTTAGAATCAATGTGGATCAAAACACAAAAGAAATACCAGCATCACTTGACACTGAGCTTTGTGCAGTAAAGTAAGGCCGACTGGCTGTTTGCATGCATTAGCATTCTTGTGAGGATGCAGTTTTCACAATCTAAGTCACCCCCAGGCCAAATGCATAGGTGCTGACAGTGGTACTCCTGTTCCCTCAGACAGCATAATGTTTTACCAGCCACAGCTGCATGTGAGTCGCAACATATTTACACACAAATATGAGCACTTTGGCTATAGGAAATTCATACAGAATGACAGTCCATATGACATTTTAAAGAATGAAATATTGGGGGATGGGGGTAATAGAAAGTAGCATTTTGTTTCTTTTTCATTTTTAAGCATAATGTGCAAGATTAATACTGCTACTAGGTATTATATTCCAGTGACTTTCAACTTATCCATGAACACATGGTACTCATGATTGCAATGTAACACCCTTCTCAAGAACTAACCAATGAAATTTTGTAATTAGGGTCTGATCAATCCATAGTGATGGGTTTAGTCATAACAATGAACTTCAGTTACAAATTTAAGATATATTTTCTACTTTTATGATTATAGATTCCATTTTGTTTCAGCTGGAAAACAAAACTGTATTAATAACTAAGCAAACAAATCATAAATACAAATATCCAAACATTGCTGGTACTGCTTATCATTGATTCTCTAAGAAGCTTTAAAAGGTGCATTGAAGTTTCAAACAAAAGTAAAGTAAGGCCGACTGGCTGTTTGCATGCATTAGCATTCTTGTGAGGATGCAGTTTTCACAATCTAAGTCACCCCCAGGCCAAATGTGTAGGTGCTGACAGTGGTACTCCTGTTCCCTCAGACAGCATAATGTTTTACCAGCCACAGCTGCATGTGAGTCGCAACATATTTACACACAAATATGAGCACTTTGGCTATAGGAAATTCATACAGAATGACAGTCCTGTTCCCCCCAAAGAAAATTTCTTACTTCACACTTAAATTACTTTCATTTAATTTAAATTAGATACAAAATTATTAAATTATATACTAAACTGATTATAACAAGGTTATAACAAAGAATAATAATTGTTCTTCTTATGAAGATTCTTATTCTTTTTCTTATATTATTAAGATTTTTCTTATTATTAATGATAACACATCATAACTTTCTTCAATGGATGTATTTGGATTTTTTTTTCAAAGGAGTTGTGTAGAATTCAGGGCTTATCCAGTCCCTTCTAGACACCATGATCTGCATATTCTCCCTATCTCAACTCCCTTCCTGTTGGCATAACATCTAAGAAGTGTTGTTTTTTGTTGATGACAGGTACTACTTCTCCCTGGCTGGTGGATACACCTCATTGCTTGGAAGAGGAACCAGTCTCCTTACTGTCCTCCGAAAGTGTCCTCTGTGCCACTCAGAGAAAGACGCCCTTGATACAGAGTAGTTAGTAACTACAGCCACATGTTGCTGAATGTCAGGGTGTTGTAAGACAAGAGAGATCTTTGAGGCAAACACAAGTGCTTGGCTGTCCTTAACATGCCTGTCTGTCAACGCAGACCTGCCCAAGACACCTGTACCCTGTAATTTTAAACTGCCTAAAATGTACAAATTCTATTATTTTTCTTCAAAATTGTACATAGAAGAGGAAAACATTTTTATGCTTGGAGAGCAGGGGAGAAGAGATACGCCATTCAATGATGCCACAGAGAGCCTTTTTTGAAGGTCTGTGGCAGGCTGAATATTATTTGTCCATCTTTGTGACCTTTTCTATGCCGTTTCATATCACAGCGATTAATGTGATGTTTGATGCAGCGAGAAGCTTTGGTCTGGGACAACTTGAAACCACATAAATGTCAAACACAGCAGCATATTTGTTTGGCTCAGATTTGTCTTCCAGCTCAAAAGTGTGTCACAGGCACCTGCAGGATGTTGGTAAGGCAGATGTAAAAATCACACACAATGATGCAGGACTCTTTGAATATTTTTAAAAATTATTATTTTTCTGTTAATATATTTATAAGGTTAATAGTTGCCACTTCAATAAGGAGCCAGCAGGTGGGGGAGGTGCTATTATGTTAAATTCATATTATGTTTGTATCATGTTCTGTAGATATGTAGGCTTCATCAAGGAATGAACAATAGGTAATTACAATTATGTATAAATGGATTTTCCTTTTTTTTTTCAGCTTACAACAGCTTGTACCATTTGCGGAAAGTGTATCTCCATCTATACTTTCTATATTTTCTGAAATTCATAAACTTATAGAAGCGGGTTTATTAGTAGGTTATTATCATTTAACCTGCACATATAATTTGAGATTCACTTACACTCTAAGGTCCCCTATTAAAAAGAGAGGCTATCTGAATTTTGGAAATTACTGTGAGAAGGAGGCAACATTTCTCTTGAGTCGAAGAGAACTGTTTCCCTGTGTGAGGAAGCTTGGCTGCCATTCCTCTGTGGAGCACCTGCCAGAGACCAAACTGTGGTCCTCAGTCTCACAGAGACACAATTGCAGGTTCTGTGCTCAGTGGGGTGCTTTGAGTCACCTTTTCATTTATTCATTGTCGCTGTGCTCCTGCATGACAGCAGCTTTCTCCGGCACTGTGCACTATTCCTTCAGGTCCTCTAGGCACATGGCCTCATCTTACTGCTGATCAATGTGGTGAATGTGGGTTGATATCATGATAAAGAGGACAGCGCTGGCAGACAGACAGTGGGACAGGCCATATAATGGGATCTGTGTAGAGGAAGAAGGATCCAGCCGGGATTCCAGAATCAAGTGGTGGCATAGCGGGATAGTGACTCAACGGTCAGGGCTGTGTAGGTCTTTCATCCTCATCAAAGGCTACACTTTTTTCCAGTGGGTCCCCCCTTCCCAACAACCCTTCAGTGTGGATAACATCTCCCACTTCTGTGTGCTTCCCCTCTATGGGCTTGTGTTTTCTAAAGGCATCACAGCCGGAGCAGGAGCAGGTCATGAGGTAAGCTCTACTTTGGGCTGCCTGAATATCAGCTGAGGAATGCAAATTACTGCCAGAGTGCAGAAAAAAACAAGAGATTAACACTTCCACACTATTGACTGGGCAGAGTGTCAGCTGACAGTAAGCACAGATTTACTCCAGCGTGAAAACCTTGATAAGCTGGTGGACTATCGACCTCTGTGACATTTGCAGTTGCGAGGTTATCTGCACTAACAGTGTGTGAGCAAACAGAAAAGCATTCATCACCAGTTACTTCTAACCACCACTAATAAGTGGTGCACAGTAATGCCTTCCACAAACAGTGCCATAGGTCCATTCTCTCTCTCTGAGTAGAAAGGTGTACATCATGGTCAGTGTTAATGAAGCTTTGGTAGAAAAGCATTCTGGAAAATATGAATTCAAATCATCAGATGATTGAACATTTAACATTTTGATAACTTTTCAAAATGAAAGAAGTTATGTTGTCATTTTGTGTATATGCTACAAATAACGTTACAAGAAATGCTGAATGTTAATTTTGTGTAAAAGATCATTCCAAGAAAAGATAATACACATTACTTAATACATTATTTAATACATATCAGAATCTTATGGTACGTTCCCCCAGTAACCTAAAATGAGGAGGCACAGTGTGTTTGGGTATGTGTGACTCTGTGTAGTAAAATTAATTAAACAGGGAAAAAAAGAACGATCAATTACCGAGTCATAAAGATTTATCTTGCAAATAGGGTTTTGGCAACAAACTGGTTACTAATCTTAACTGATGCAGGTAACTGCAGATATATTGTTATTGTGAATAGCATACCAGTAAGTTGTGTTAGATTCAATGTGTAATTTGTTCTGGAACAAAATGCCCTGTGAACATATCTGGATATTAGAGATGTTTTGTAAGACAGACACTGTGGAAGAAATCTCCTTTTCTCAGGCATATCAGCCAATGTAAGAGCCATCTACATGTACAATTAATGTAACATAATCAGTCTGTCAAAGCCACTAAACCCTAAATTAACTGGACATCAAAGACCAGTGTAAACATTTGTCAACAGACTGTGCAATGGTAGACTAAGATGAGGAACGTAGTGATTATGATAAATGCTTGCTTGACAAGCAGGATCAAAAAGAACAAGAAAACAAGGGAATGAAATAACCTGCTTTGACAGAGCAAGCGGTGCTACTCTGCACTGGGCGTGGGGAACTAGAGACTTATTTTAATGTCTAATGGTCTTTGGAAGGTTATACGTGCCCTTTACAGTCTCCTTGTCCATCAGCATGGAAACAAATTGCTCCTCTCGGATGTTGAAACCTGCTCTGGGGCTAAATGCTGTTCAATAAAGAATGCTCTATCAAACAGATGTTGTTTAGTCTAATCCACAGAGCATCTGAGAGGACTTAGACATCAAAGTGATGAAATTCTTCTCCACTTTCTTCCCTCCATCTCCTGTTTCTCCAACAATTGACTCTTATCAAATGGTACTAAAGCTTCCTGCACTAAACCACTTGCATCTTGCTCTGCAAAATGTCTCTTTCCTGTCACACACTTTATTTTTTTCAAAGACAGCCCTTCATGGACCAACAGCAAAAACACCAGGCAACGTATAGTGCATTTGCACACTTGAGTTTCATATTAATACCACAACTTTTTAAATGCAATCCTACCTGTCCTGAAGAAATTAGCTTCACCTATTCAAAAATGTTTACTGCTATGTAGAAAAACCTATTGCAATATCATTTGGCTGCTCACTCTGTTTGAATCAAAATCTTTGAGAGACATTCCCCTAATCAGCATTATAATGACTATGACCATTGTCATCATCATCGTCATCATTATAATGCATGACTATTCTGTGCTGTGGGATGGGGAGAAAGTACCATGCATGCAATTCTGGTTGCTGACAGCTGGTGGAGCTCTTGTGTTATGATTTCCATAGGAAAGCAAGAGTAAAGCAAGGGAAATGTATGGGGAAGAATACATTTCAGACTCCATGATATGGTCCTGACTGAAGAACACAGAGGGAATGCAAAACCACTTAATAACCAAAGCAGTGCCACCTTTTCCACATTCATTTGTGCATGGATTTAGCCTTTATGTCAGGGTCTATTCAAACATAACTTTCTGCAATGTATTCAGCTTAACAAGTCCACTATTTTTCACCTCCCTCTTCTACTGTATAGTTGCTAAAGTAAACTAATGTGACAACCTCACTCAAAAATAAGTAAGAAATTACTTAACTAGTTGCCACACACTTTTTATGTTTGTTTTGGCAGAGATTGGCAAAGAAATCATACAACTTTTATACTTCTACGTATTTACTCTTCAGCTCTGAAGGCATGAGAACTATACAGTACTGGTAAATGCAGATCTTATACATTCTTATTGCATATATATATGAATAAAATATTAGCAGTCTTATAGTAACTATGTTCAAAGGCTGTGAGTGCTATTTGAAGGTAAAAGGCACTGTGAGGTTGTCAGAGATGGTAAAGGGAAACAGTTTAGCAATTAAATTCACATTCAATAAAAGCAATGGAATACAGTTATAATGAAAAATGTAAATACAGTCACATTTTTCAAGATAACAGTTTACACTATAGTGAGTCATAGTCACAAAAGCTGCACTTTTACATGGTTCATAATGGCTGCAGTTTAGTCCAACAACAGTCTGTGGATTTGTTTACCTCTATGTGACTTCCTCCCTTCAGATCATGACCCCCATGCGACCAACTGATAGCTTGAGATCACACAGGAAGATATTTGTTTCCACAAAATGGTTTTCATTGTATTAAATAAACAAATCACATGGGAGAGAAGGTGTTTGTCATGTCAGTTGATTTACATTTTTATAATATGGTCAGAAAACCTGAAGAATCCATGAGCTTTGCACAAAAAAGATATTTGAACAGAAGATTGCCAATCTGTCAGAGTATGTGCATTCTTCAAAAGGATGACAAACATGACCTGCAGGCCAGTCTCATGTAAACCTCATGTCAGCTCTGCAGAAAAAAATATTCAAAATATATCATTGACCATGGACCACGGAAAGCATTTCGAATTGGTCGGGCCCATTAGCCCCCGGGACCACTTTTACGATCGTTACAATATTACAGCACATTATTAAGAAACTAAAGAATAAGTCCTATCATACAGAATTTAAAAAGAATCGTCAAACTCACCACTGCTCTTTAAATATTGCCGAAGAACTGTCTCCGTCTGTCGTTGTGCTGGGTGAAGTCCCTGGCAATCCCCAAAACAACCACTGTTGCCAAAAAATCCCTGTGTGTGGGCGCACATCAAACTATTTAGTCTTTTTTGGGTCATCGTTGACGTCAGATATGTTTCCCCTCTTGACGGAGGGACGAGAAATACGAGATACGTGTTTTGTCCGTCATTGATTAAAACGGCCGCATCTGAGGCAGTAAGTGCATCGCATTACGTTATCATCAACTTACAGGTTACAAAGTTTATTGTAGCTATGTGGGCGCTCAGTTTTTCCATTCGTTGAATACATTTGACCAATATCTCTTGTTATAAAAGATCAACTGCTATGAACAGGCTATTGAAGACAGTATTGGCTATGACTAGATGGCAAATGCTAGACTAAACTGCACTCTAACCTACTGTGGTTTGCCTGCACTCTTCTCCGCTCCCACGTCTCAGGCCTCAAACACATAAAACATTCGCCTTTATAGACTTGTGTTTCTTGAGTAAAGAAAACGATGTACTTATTCAAACAACCAGTTCTTTATTTAGCCTTGCATTGCAGCTCCTGCATTGCAAACAACCAGAGACAGTCTCCAGACAACTGCCTACTACTGCTGTGTATTTGTCTACAGTATAGCTAGCCGCTATACTTAATTTATCATCGCTGTTTCAATAATGGACGGAGTTTTAACTGAGGTTTCAAATAAGCATTACTTTCGATGAAACAGGGATTGATCTAGCTAGCGAGAGAAAGGCTATGAATAATCTGATCATTTCTTGTCACATCGCTAGCTAGCTACGCTAGTCTCCTTAGCAAACACTTCAATCTATAATCACAATGTTAACAACATAGCTAAATTTTATAAACAGGTACACTGCATAGTTTTAACTGAGTTTGCAACCTAGGGCTAAGTTCAAAACATTTTATTGAGCTATTTGCCTCAGACGAAGTCAGACAAAATTGCCTCGTCACTGTTTACCTTCAGCTCTGCTTCATTCAAGATGGAGGCGGGGTGGAGCTATGAGGTTTTGCCGACAGTTTGAGGATCCAATGGAGTT
This sequence comes from Megalops atlanticus, assembly GCA_019176425.1. NCBI lineage: Eukaryota > Metazoa > Chordata > Actinopteri > Elopiformes > Megalopidae > Megalops > Megalops atlanticus. Next base: position 38,077,205 of record CM032884.1, read on the forward strand.
ACGATATTTAGTGACAAGCTCTTTTTAGTACTTTTCATTGGTTAGATATTTGTAAAACCCACAGAGAGACGTAAAGGATGACCAATAGCATTGACTTATGAAAAAAATGACGAAATATGGAGATACGAGGTTTCCGCCCGACAGCGAGGATATGTGGCCACCGATAGATTGGAATTTTTTTTACATGTTTGATATTCAAAAGTAGGTAGGGCCCGGGCCCTACCGGCCCTACCCTCCGCGGTCCATGTCATTGACAACCCTGTTTGCAGTATCCGTTGGAAATCCCTCATCACATTACTCAACCACTCTTTGTCCATGCCACACTTTAATTACTTATTTAAATCAAACATTTATTTATACTAATCATCACCACTTAACTTACATAAAGCCAACACAACCGGTCCATCTTGGGATACCTTTATATTAATAATGAACAAAAACTGGGAAAAATATCAATCAACAACAAACTAGAAAACCAAAACGATCAAAACAGCAAAATGAAACTTTTTAAGGAGCTATATATTGTGGTGGAATTATATTAAATATTGGAACAATGAAACACAATCTTTACCATATTATGTATTAAAACAAGTTTCAATAATCATGTAAATCATTTCATAAATAATGAATACAGTAAACAATAAGGTATGTATTTATGGTTAAATTGTTGTGTTTTTTGCAAACAGCCCTATCAGATTTCAAAATTAATACTACTATTATAAAAATTAATATTACTATTGTTAAACTGCCTATATTGATTTTCCAGCTCAACGGTACTTCAATGATCCATCAAATAATTTCATTGCTAACTTTACATTGTATCAAAGGCAGTGCTGAAAAAAAATCATTGATAGTTGGTTTGACAGTCAGTCTAATGACAATAGAGTAACCCAGCCTTTGGCCATAGTTTCCCATGAGAGATCATCTAATTGCCTTTTTCTTATCTGATTGGTGAGTCTGAACATCAGGGGGCAGGGAAAGTGTACTTCCATGAAGAGTATGCATTTCGCAGATGAAGGACAAGCAAACTTGAATCCTTGTATGTTAAAAATAAGTCAAATTGACTCACACAACATTATTCTTATTGTCTGATTTCTTGTATTTAACCCTGACGTGGCCAGGGCTGACAAGGATATGCATATCACTAGAGCAAAAAGGGCATACAATAGCCGGTCACAGGAGGATCTGTTACAAATGGTTTTAAGCATAGCATTTTCACCTGCAAATCTTAATTTCAAATGATTTTTGAAACATCTTGTAATTTGAAGACAGTGAGTCTTCCAACACTGTTCATGTATGAGGAGATGTCATTGAAACAGAAACTTTGAACCATTTCTGAGGGGTGTGATTTTGCATTTAGAATTATTGGTATTCAATCTGCGGATCCGTGTGAATCACAAACTCATAAAAAGTTTTGAAAATGTGTATCTGTGTACACTTTTAAAAAGTGTATCTTTCATTTTTCCAGCACAAAATCAGACCCACAGTGATTAAGTGTCAAGCTGAAAAATAATGCTAAAATCTGAACAATTCTGACTGTTGTACATAGTGCATTAAAGTGATTCTTAAGAACACCACATCAGGACAGCGTTTGCATAGTATGCTCCTTAAGTAGGACATTATCTCAAATCGCGTGAACATGCATAACAATAATCCAGTGAGCAACAGTAGGCTGCATCATGCTAACATGCTAACATTCTCATAGCACCTAACAATGAGCACTAGTACACCTTAGCAGATTTCTTTTAATGTTGTAACTGATTTGGTACAGGGTGCTACTGCAGGTGGAAGACATGTCTAAAGAAATCTATCTGTTTGGAATCAGCATTTCAAGAAGGTGAGTGATCTTGTATTTTCGACTTGTTGCTGTCAGTTAACTTCACCACTGGGGGGTCAATGAGGGAAAGAAACTATTTGAGGATGATCACAGAGGGGAGGGCGAGTTGGGTGTACACCCTCAAACACAAATGTGTGTTATGTTCATTTAAATATAGATGGGGAGTATTACAGAAATGACAAATATAGCACATTCATAAGAAATATGTGTGCAACGAGCATGATAATTAGATGATTTTATATCACATTTTTCCAGTGTGACCATTAACTAAAACTGATGTTGGCTCTCATTCAGTTAAATGAATATTTCACAGTACCTTACCATGTCCAACTATTGTTTTCCAACAACAGAAACAGAGATTTTAATTAAAGTAATTAATGTCAAAAGGTTAAGTGTGATTAATCACAAGAGACTGCTCTTTTTCAGTGGAGAACTCGTTAGATACATTATAATTTTCCTGTTCATTCTTTTTTCAGTAGTTGTTATATGAGAAGACAGGTGCTGGGCTGACTGCACAGCACACACAAAAAATGGGGAAGGGGGTGGGGGTGGATACTTGGAGAAAGGAACAGTTGGCACTCTGCAGAGTAACAGCTGAGTGGTTTGTTGCACTGTGTACTTTATTCGTCTTGAAGATACATGTACATTGGTGAGTGGGTTGGTGCACATTTATTTTGATACTTCTGTGTTACCAAATCAATTAAAATAGGGACGATCAATACAATAGAATGATTTAAAGACAGCATTGATATTTTTTATTTTACAATAATGTGCTGATTGCAGGCCAGTCCTGTATTGCTGAGTAAGTTTTGTATGACAGAAAACAATGGGCAGGTGAACACACAGGCTCTTCTTTCAAATAAAATCAAATCAGTCCTCCCTCAATGAAGTCCTGTTTGCTTATATATTCCTGGGTTCCTCCTCTTTTAATCACATGTCACTCTGGCTTGTATCTGGGCAGTTCTTACAAGTTTAAGGCTGTGACATGAGGGATCCAATGTTGTCCACTTCTTACCGATTACACTGGACACAAGACAAAGGGATACAAGCCCTGGCTGGCCATCTGTTTGCTTGAGAAGCTGAAGAAATGATTGTGTGTGGGAGAAAGATGCGAGTGCTTTTTCCTGGTTATCACCAGTGCAGGCAGTCTCTTTTCCAGGGACAGAAATGCTAATCATCAATCTCGCCAGCGTGCTACGTCTCTGTTTAATAGCTGATAGGGAGTCTCCAAAGACTGCTTTGCTTCTTTGTTTAAAATGACATATAATGGGCCCGGTCTTATCAGTGTCTAAATGCATTTTCTGCGCTGTATCCTCACTAGGGGATTTGGTCCAGTCTAATGAATACGTACAGGATTGATTTTGAGCTCTGGATAATTTAATCCATCAATTTAACATGAAAAGAATATGCAGCAGAGGGAGCCACTTTAAGGATGAGTAAAGGGAGTCAGGAAGAGAGTTTGTGTTTATTTCAAATATTATTTGAGGGATGGAGAGAGGTATCTGCCACCAGGCCTATAAAATATCAAAAATTGCTACCCCTTGACTACAGCTGCTTTGATTGTAACAAGGCAGCATACATTCAGGCATACCTAGGTCTGACACGCCTGGTAGCCTGTAAAAGCATGCTCATTCTAGTACAGCTGGCCACAAGCCAGCATTCCCAATAGGACAATACAATGGACCGCTACTTTCAATGATGAATATTAATAGTGGTCATAGGTTATGAGGCAGGAAAACAACCAGCCTATGACAAAGATGGGTAAGGTAAGGAGTAATTAGAGTGTGCTATTGATTACTTAATCTGAACTGACTCAACACTCCAAGGCCAGACAGCTTTTATTCCTGATACAGCACCGCAGGCTCGCTGGTGGGGCTCTTTCACCAAGTAGAGACAGATCTGGGAACAACAAGTAATGCAGAGCAGCATAGATGTCATTAGAATGGTGAAATCTCAGTGCTTCATTTCTGAGCCCCCGGTACACTGTAATCTAGACTCAAAGACTAATCTCTCAAGAGGTAGATATAAATCACCCTCTAAGTCTGTAAAGACAGTAGATTTGTTCCTTTTATAACTGTAGATAGGAATACAAGACTGATAAGTAATACTCCTGCACTTCTAGCTCCATTGCTTAGAGGGGAAATGTATGCACATAATATGCAGAAATGTGGCTGCAGTGTGCAAGCCGCAACAATAAGCACTGTGCTGATATTTATGTGTGGAAATAGAACAATATTTAATGCTGTTTGTGCTGTTTGTAAACCTACACCCAGCACTCCTTGTGAGAAACATTATACTATAGAGAAAGTCATGTTTGCTTTGTTTGTGTAAATTGATCAGGATATAGCTCTAGACTGGTTAGAACTAAAAAAATATTAAACTGAAGTTGACTGATTAAACCTTGATATGTTTACAGTTGGTGTAAATACAAACAGTATACATACCAAAAGATTTTGCCACAAAAAAGTAATTTTAGTCTGGAAACACTATGTTTTATTCACTATTTATGTGGCCATGTTAAATAATAACATTCTAATCTGTTATAGAGTCTTTTATGGTCATTTCAGGACTGAACATAAGGAAACATCCAGGGCTTACAATTTCATGAGTCCTAGATACTGCTGGTTGGGATGGATGAGGGTCCTGGGAAATATTTGGAATGAATTTTAGTTTTCCTGTGTGGCTCCTGGAAGGGTAATCCCAAGGACACCTGTGCTTGTCCTCTGTGGGATTTGTGGCTGATAAAACATCTTTTCAATGTAACTTAACAGGTATTTCCTCCCCACCAGTCGGGCACAGCAGAACAAAGCCATGAAGGGGTCTAAATGCCCATCAGCCTTCTGAAGTGGCCCTTTCTCCTTGTACTAAATGAGAAAAATGACTCCATTAGAACTCAACGCTCATGCTCTTCTGAGAATTAAATTACACAGGAATGCATATGAAAGAATGTTTTCAATGTGCTCCACCTTTTATATTCAGTATCCAGCTGAATGCAAGCCTTTGATTAGGAACACAGCTGAGTACACTAGTGTTTCAAAGTGCTGGGAAATCGTCTTTCAGCAGGAAGGCTAATAAGAGACAGTCACCGGTCATTTTGACAGCTTTCTAATGTAGCCTTTCTCTGCTCGACTTATTGTTAGCTTCCGCTTCTTGGTTTCTGGTGGACTGTCACAGAGTCCAAATTCAGACTACGAATGCTATAATGAAGCTACTTTGTAAAAGGGCTGGTGGAGTCTGAAGGCCTGTTGATGGATCAACTGGCATGACCTTGGGCACCTGAATGGGTCCTGCACTGTCTGGCTGGGTGAGCAGAGAGTTTGAAGAGCCTTCCAATTTATACCGAACAGATATTCGCAGACCCTTGTTCTGTTGACAATAGTGGCAAATTCTTCATTTTGGATAGTGCTGAAGAAAAGCCATTTTCAAAATCCCATGTAGAAATAGTGAGTGAGTGCCAGGATAATGTGTTTATTGTCCTCCTATTACATACATGTGTAACCTTAATTCGAAAAACAAATGAATCCTTCTTTGCTTTTGCAGCTCTGCAGCTCAGAAACACTGAATACTCTTGAGCTTTGCGGCTGAAATGAATGTGAGTTGATTCCTAAAGATGGATGAGACCTGGTAACAAGCACTGTCCCACTGTTTCTTGGCTGATATATGCATAACACAGGTCCTTGCTGTATCTCTGGCTGCAGCATATGGGGCCAAAGGTTAGACTGAAGGAAATGAAGTCAATATTACCTATAATTTATATGAGATAGACTGAAGAATAATGTATGCACGGTCAAAGCGCATTTGCCAGCCTACTGCATTATTATTGACTATTCATTTTTTACTTGTCATTGATGTATGTGGGAAAAGAATAAGTAATGCATATGTAACCTATAGTCCTTTAAATATACATTTGCCAGAATGGAAACCTTTCAGTGATTTGGCCCTTATCTGCATTTGCAGGTTGGTAAGATACATCAATGTTTATGAAACTAAGCCATGTAATTCTACAGCATTTATCGATGGAACACACACAGGGAACATTTCCATTGTACAATGAATATCTTGTAGCAACATTTTTAAATATGAGCTGGAAACAATCTTGAATTATTTCGAGGGAATTTCCCAAATATTTTATGTGATAAGAAAGATAAGCAGAAAGCTCCCTCAGCTTCAGGGGAAGATAACTAGGTTTTATTAATGACCTGACACAGAGAGTGGCTTGGTAATTAAAGTTTTCCCACTGCTCCTGGGTGGATAGTGGACAAATTTTGTTGATGGTTTGATAACCAAAGGACACTGGCAGAAAACGAAAAAGGGAAAAAAAAGAATACCATCGATGCTATCATGACTCATTCGATTTGCCCAGGGCAGCCACTCCTATCAGTTAATTTCACCTGTGAATACTTAATTATCCACCAAATGCATACAGGGAAGCCATTCATTAAATTTGACTATGTCATTGGTTTAATTCCCTCTTTTACATGCTGTATCACAATTAAATCAAGTTAGCGAACTTATAAACCGGTAGTGCCAGAGTTACCATTTGTGTATACTTATTGTGGAAAGAGATGAAAGACATGAAACTGGAATAATGTTTGCATCCAAAGTTTGCATGTCATGAACAAAATAATTCTGAATATATGAGCCCACCTGCTCCCAAATGGCTGTAATTCTCCCAATTCAAATGTGGATTATCTCCATTTGCAAAACAAATATATGGAGAATCACAGATTTTTTGCAAGTACTTTTTTTTGTGTTATGTGCTATGTATCTATTATTTTTTGTTTCAGCATTATCTGTGGGCTTTTGTTGGTGGAATACCTTCTTAATAAATGCTTCACAAACATGTAATTTCATAATTTGACACAAATTTACTGTATTGTATTTCAGCATACATGAAAGCTTTGTGCTGGCCTGGAGCAACATCTGCAGCATCTTCAGTGGTGCATATAGGGCTTACGAGTCACATTGTGGTAATGTAGGGAGTGGGTATGAGTTACAGTGCAGTAATGCACAGACAAATACATAGTGGGTCAAAGGTGAGTTGAAAGCTGCTGAAATCCTCTTCTTGTCACTGCCATGCTCCCAAGCTGTTGTCATTAAATGGTTTGCCCAGTGTGACCCTTGCCTTCTGTGTAATGCAGGGGTCTCCGCCCTTGTTGGGACTGAGGGCTACCTGAAGGGTAGGAATTTATATGGAGGGCTACTCATTTGAAATAATCTTCCTGAATAACATAAATGTGTTCGTTAAAGCAGAGTTAAAGCTATTAAAGTTCCAATTTCAGTCGACAATTAATCTGTTGTAACATCTCAATAGCAATCACACCAACACTACCAAAATTTATGAAGAATCATTTTTAAGTTTACAGTTAAAGCAAGCTTGGCATTACATTGAGTCCACAAGTACACTGTAGTCAGGGGTGTAACTTGAGACAGCAAAAACTCTGATTGAGTCTTCAAGGTGTGCATCAGTTAAGCAAGTTCTGTGTTTGTTCTTAATGAAATTCATATCAGAGAAGGCTGATTCACAATGATAGGTTGAACCAAAAAGACAGGCAACTTTTAAAGCTGCTGTGTGCACACCTTTGTACCTTTCGGGGTCCACAAGGCACCAAAAGCTTGAGGACCGCTAGCGGGCTTTGAGGTGAATGTCATTTTGCAATGTGAGAATTTACATCTCTACCTCACTAGTATTCAAGTTAAATGCTTCACTCAGTTGCTCAGAAATGCATGTCATGTCCACTTGCATGAAAGGATTTGAAATGAATGACACACATGGCTCCAGCTTATCAAAGTCACAGAATCTGTCTTCAAACTCTTGCCCAAGCCTAGTTATGACTTGAGAGTACTTTTCTGCAACCCTGTCCAAGGCCCCAGATGCAGAAGCATTGTCATTTAGCACTGACTGCACAGAGGGAAAGTGCATGAATTTCTTCCTCTGTAAATGCACAGAGAAAATATTCAGCTTGGCTCTGAATGCATTTACAGCACTGATCATATCAGAGACATTCTTACATTTGCCTTGCAGTTCACAGTTCAAATGGTTCAGTTTCCCTGTGATGTCCGTTAGAAAGGCAAGGTCCAGCATCCACTCGTGTCTTGAAGCAATGCATTGTCCTCCCCTCTGGACTACATGAACTCCTTTTTTTCACCCAAAAGTGATAAAAAATGCTGTAAAACCATTCCCTTGCTGAGGCATCGAATTTCAGTGTGCAGCAAGAGGTCACCGTATTCAGCTGACAGCTCTTCTGAAAGAACCTTGAATGCTCTGTGTTGTGTCGCCTCGGAGCGGATGCTGTTTACAATCTTCACGACCAGAGTCATGACGTGATCAAAGCCCATCACTTTGGCACATATTGCCTGCTGATGAATGATACAATGGTAATGTAGAAAAGTTGGAAAATCAGGATCACGTTTGCAGTGCGCAATGAAACCTGAGTGAAGGCCGGTCATCGCGGGGGCTCCATCTGTCGTCACCGACACCAACTTTTCCAAGGGGACATTTTTTCTGTGAAATACCCTTTCATTGCGTCATAGATGTCAACAGCCTTTATTGTTGTCTTCAGGGGCAGTAATGTCAGGAGTTCCTCTCTTACCGCAAAATCATTGAACACCATTCTAATGAACACCATCAGCTGCACCATGCTGCTGTTGTCCACAGACTCGTTGCACTGGATGCTGAACCACTTGCATGTGCTCAGGTCTCAGTTGAGCTGTTCAGTCAAGTTCTTGGACATCGCTGACACTCTTCTGGCAATAGTGTTTGCACTCAGTTGGACGTCTGAGAGAGCAGCGATTATATCTTTGCCGTTTTTCTCGTCTTTGAACAAGGTGTTTGTTACTACAGCTATTACCCCTTTCACTACCTCGCCATCCGAAAACGTTTTTTTGTTTTTCGCTAGGTAATGCGCTGCCCTAAATGAAGCTTCAGTTGCAGCTTGTGACTGCCTCAAGGGTTTTGTGAAAAATGACTGCTGTTTGCCTAAAGCTGCCTTCAGCTCACGGGCCTTTTTTCCTCTTAATGTGCCTCCTGGTGGGTAGCTGGCGTTGAAAGTCTTGTGGCATGTCGTGAAATGCCTCTCCACATTGTGTCTCTTAGCCATAGCTACAGCAGCACCGCAAATGAGACATACACTTTTTTCTTTTACATTTGTGAAGAAGATCTCTTCTTCCCACTCCTCCTGGAAGTGGTACATCTTCTTTTTCTTCTTTTCTGCCATAATTCACCAATCATTATTATTAGACTATGCATGTTATAGTTAGGCTAACTACCAAAGAATGAATGGGAAGGGGAGTCTGTGCGACAGAGGCTAAACTTTGACCCGGCAGCGATTTGTAAATTATTACAAACATTAAATTAATGTTTCAAATGTTATATAAAATCTTAAAGTGGTTCTGTTCTCCATTTAACCCTCGTGTTGTCTTCAGGGTCAAAAATGACCCGAGACCATGTTTAAGGGCACATAAAACCCCCAAATCATCTTTTTTCATCTTGAAATTTGATGACTTTTCCTCCAGTGACCCAAACATTAGAAAAAGTGAAAGATTGCCTTTGTTCATATTTCCATGACAGCTGTACACAAAAAGGGTCCAAAGATTGTCCTAGGGGTCATTTTTGACCCGGTAGTTATACAGTCATTTACACACCACAAAAAACACAAAAGCACACACAGACACACACATACACATACACATACACACACACACAATGAGAAGTTGAGATTATGTGTGCTACTGACTGAACTCAGACAAAACTATAACTTTCTTGCGCATGTGCAGCATCTCCCTCCAATGACCCCATACATGACTCCAGTTCACAGACAAAACAAAACAATTTCAGACAAAACAAACATTTCTTGAAATTTTCTAATTTTCCAACAAACATTTCTAATTGCTTACTAAGATAAGATAAGATTGAACTTTTTTAGCCACATTTTTTGTTTTGTATTTATTATCTTATTTTCTTCTTATTTATTGTTATTGTTTGTACACTTTGTGGGTGGGGGAGTGGTTAAAAAATGAGAAAAGTATTCTGTGTTTTTTTAGTATCACTGTGTTGCCAAAACTGTTATTGTTCACCTTCAATAAAATACATTCATAAGTACTTTCTGCACATTTCTGCTACTTTCTTAGGCTATATAAGTGCCATCTCTTGCTGCAAAATTAATGTTTACACCTATGCAGTACCTTTAGCAAGAATAATAGTAATAATTATTAACCTGTACTTATTATGACAGGTGTGTTATAATAAAAACGAATGGTGTCCACTGATTAAATGCAGTCTTTCTGCAGTGTGAAGAGGCAAAACCCAGATATTCACAAAGTTTGTGGTGAATGACAGGTTGTTTCATCATGCAAAATAGATTTGAGACTTAAAATTCAATTAAGCTGCTGTATTTTAGGGGTCTAGTGAAGGCGGGTCATTTTTGACCCTGAGGACACGGGGAGTATACAGAAAGTGAAGACAGCACGAGGGTTAAACAAGTATTAAAAAGACATAAAAATTTAGGATGTTTTTAGAACGTGCTCTGCAGGTGACTCATTGGCTATTTTTAGAACGTGCACTGCGGGCGACTCATAGGCTCCCTGAGGGCTACCTGGCGCCCACGGGCACCGTGTTGGCGAGGCCTGGTCTAATGGTTCAGATTGATCCACTTAAGACAATTGACACAACTGTCATTTAATTTGGTTTTGTTTAATTTCATTCATGAATAATTCATATTAAGCTTTTTTGAATGAACAATAATTCATGGTGCTACTTTAGGTGCAATCTACTACATAGCACTTCACCCACCATCTGTACCATACCTGTCATTGTAAAAACATTGAGAGATGTCTCATGTATGAAATATGAACAGCCATGGTGGCATTTTGCTAGGTCCCATGCATGGAAACAGGTGGCAACAGTCTGTGTTAACATCACATCAGACGATTAACTCATCAAATGAAGCTCAAGCTCGATGGACTGTGCTGTATCTGCACGAGGCACAGAACTCTATTAGGCCTGCAGGGGTTCTTGCCTTCCCCCCTCTGTGGTGGGGGACCTGAGAGAAACAGACTGGTTATACAGAAATCCTCATGACTGTTCTTTAGGCCCTAAAAGATATATTAACCTTCTCCAGCAGCTCTTAGTGCATCCCAGTGCTCCTTTTGAACCATTAGAGCAATATCCATCACAGCAGATGGACCAGGCTCAGCAGGCAGAGGCTAAGTGTTTAAGAGTAATGCTATCCATCCCTTGTGTGTTTTGACAGACAGTGTTGGGTCAGAGTAGACAGATCCAATGTATACTTATCACAAAGAATAAGGAGATTATCACTCAATTCCTATCTGGGCTGCAGCCCTGACCTGGCCTCTCATCTTAATCTTTAAAAGTTCTGGACATTAGAACTCCTGCTCCCTCTTTTCCACATTCTCAACCCTGCCAACAGAGTCATGTTACAGTTCCTGAAAAGTTTAGAGACCCCAGAGAGGGTGGGAGAGAGGGACTGAGGTTGGGGTGCTTGAAGCTCTGAGATACGGGTTATCAAAGAAGGAAATGTCAAGTCATCCCAGACAGGTGACATCACAGACCTGATATGGTGCCAAGTGTGTATCCTGTCATTGCACGTGCATACCATTCAGGGTGCCTGAGAGACTGTCCTGCATCTTCACACCAGGGTTTCTGTTAGGTAATTACCGGTTTTTGCCTGGTAAATTTTATAAAAAACCGATAAATTAAAAACTTGCCGGTCAAAATGTCCGGTAATAATGCTCATACAAAACGTAGCTATAACAAAGGCTATCCCTAAACAGGACATTTGTGTTTTGACAGCAAAACAGCCTATTAACTACGGCGCTCCATGGTTATGGGGGTTTAACTTTTGCAACAGCTTGCAAAGTGCTTATTTATGAGTTCAGCAAGCTGTACCCCAACTGGGCTAAACTGGCTAAAATTGCCTGTGTTCTGCCCCTGTCAAGTGTGCCAGCAGAGAGGGGCTTCCCTCTGCAGAATTGAATTAAGACAGTGCTACAAAGTCATCTGGAGGAGGAGAGAGTGACGCGGCTTATGCGCATTGCAAGCTGCAAAGACACATTGGACACATTTGATTTCAAGTCGGCAGCAGAGGACTTTGCTGCAATGAAAAAAGGAGAAAATAAAATGTTACCTGGTAGCCTATAGGTTATATTTTATGCCATGTAGGCCTAGTCTTTTTTTAAACAGGTTACAGATGTTTCGTAATAGCCTACATTTTAGTGCCTAATGTTGAGGTTTTGCTTAATCGTTACTGTTCATTAAATAGTCAAACTGATTTGAGGTTGTTGTCATTCTTTCATCAACCTAGGTGTACATTATATTTGTGTTTGTAACATAGACTGTTATTGAAACGTGATGGGTAAGTTTCAAATTTGTCCAGTAAAATAAATTCTTTCTGGACACCAGACCAGCAAGAAAAAATCCTAGCGGAAACCCTGCTTCACACATCCATTAAATATGCTACCATGAATTTAAACTTTAAAGAAAACCAAAGCAGCTTTGATGAGAACCCACCCCTGAGAAAAGGACATTTGCTTTGGCAACATCGGGGCTAGAGATAACCTCTTGTCACCTGTGATTCTGGGTTCACTGCTCTCCTGGCTTAGCTCAGCAAGATTTTTGTCAGATGATGAAAGGACCAGAGAGGGGTCATGACAGGGAGTATGCGGAGCTTGCTCACATATCTGTCTGGGGTGTGGGGGGAGTCTAGACATGTGCAATAATGACATGACACAATGTGACCCACTGTCAAACTCGCTTCATCATTGTGGCCTGGGAAGGGGTCACTCTTCATGAACCTGGGGTGCTAAATCCAGCTGGAAACAGTCCTCCAGTTACAGCACTGTCCCCCTGTGTCAAAGCCCTGCGCACTGTCATCCAAACCCGGGCTTCCACAGAGTATGGGAGCTCCTCCCATTGAGGTGATCATTGAGGTCACACCAGAGGTGACCATTCAGGACCATGTATATAGGACTGTGTATACATTAATCACATATATATATATATATATATATATATATATATATATATATACATATAGACTCATTCGTAGGCATATCTGTCAGTGGGTTTTCCTGGGTCAGCCTCGCCTTGCATTGGGCCCTCTGTGGCTGCTCAGGGAAACTGTATTTGGACTGTGAAGCTATCAACCACTAGAGGGCAGCTGTAACCCTTCCGTATCATGTAACTTGGGCTAAATGTGTACATGTACAACAAACCTGAATGAGAGTTAAATTACTGAATTGTCTAGCAATTCAAGTAGCTACTGAATTTTAGAAAAGGACAAAGCAAAGATTGTGTCATGCAGTACAGATCCTCTCTGTCATTAAAATTAACAATACTTCTGCACACACACAAAATACTTGCACCAATATTCACACTCTACTGAATGTTTTGTATGTGTGTGTGCAAGTGTATCATGTATCTGTGAATGCTTCATAGCTGTATTTGTTGCCCTTCAGTTATCTTGGCTTTGAAAATGTGGTATTAACTGTGCAGGGTAAGAACAAAACATTGTTTTTCACAGTTTTGTTTGATTATAGCTTTATTTTGCAGTAAATGCTTCAGACCACAGACCACAGGCAGACAGACCACAAGCACAATGTAACTGCACAAAAAGATTCCAAAGACAGCCCCTTTAAACTATCCACTAAAAGATTGGAGAGGGGTTGAGAGTGGCTCAGCTGTCAAGGTGCTTGTCTTGCATTTATAAATGGTAGTACTTTTTATTCAAAGTAACTTTATAACGGACAGTGTACACAATTAAAATTACTTGCTCACCATGTTGGATTTTATTATATGGAATATTCAAATGAAAAAAAATGTATCAGCACATGGAAAATTTACAAGCATCCACAATTAACCTTTACAGTAAGCTCTGTTTAGACTGTGAGGAAACAACACGTGAACTAGCAGCTATACCTGTAGATCATTTGCACCAATTGCCAATAAAAGTATTTATCAGCTTAAAACAAAATGCTCTCTGGATATGATTTGTGATAAGTAATTATATTCTTTTTTGTGAGGCCTATATCTGAGCTCACCCCAAATAATTAATCCTCACTCATGTGGTATGGTGGTCACATGTTTGGCTCTGGAAGGCTCTGGACTTCCAGGTGTGTTGGAGTGACAGATTAAATCCCCCATGGAAATGCAAAATATTAAATGGCTTCAAAAGGGAAATGTTTTTTATGTTGCACAGGTATCTATTTCACATGGAGACACATTTATATCATTTAAACTTACTGGATTAGTCGATAGTCTGTCAGTCATTTTGGACCAGCTAAAAATGCTCAGACATCTCATTAAATGCTGCAACAGTTTGAATATGCAGGATGTGTGTGTCTTTTTATTTTAGAAATCTCAGCAGCAAATAACTCATCTGCCATGTACCTATTATTTTTTGACACAGTCACTAAGACAGTTACAACACAAGCCTCCCTGGATTTGAGAGCATAAAATTCGTTATAATCACCTTTTTCTGTCATCTTGTTTCACTGTAGACCTTGAATGATATATGAGTTTTTTTTCCCAAAAAATAACAACAAATTTTGTGGATTCTGTATGATATGCCAATGATGTTTTATATGTCACAAACTTCCATATGTTTAGACTTTCCCAACCAATCAGAAACATTTAACTCCCCAAACCAATTTACAAAGTACTCCACAACCCCTGCATGCCTTCCTGGTGAGTTTTGGTATTGCCATTACATGCAACAAGCAGTCTGAAGAAGCAGTCATGTGGAAAATGAATTGTGGAAACTTTTTGTCTAAGGCACAAGCTTGCAGTAATTGGCAACCTTCAGTTCTCTTCTCTAAATTGAATACATTTGTAGGGTTTAGAGACTTGCTGTGGCAGTGTATAACTTCTACCTCTGGGCGCTTTCATTAAAGAAAGAGTTTTACTTAAAAGTCGTACATCTTTGGCCAAGATTCCTGCATCTCCCCAAACAGACAACCACCTATTTTTAACATGGTCATCTCTCCAGTGACCATGATTGAGTGCTTTGACGAACAGCATGCAATGTCCTCGTGGGGGTAGCTCATTTGGTGTTCAATAAAAGATAATGGAAGAGATAATTAGAGCAACAGTGTCAGATTAAATGTATTTTCTTTGTACCAAGTTAAATCCCTACAGAAACCATTTCAATTTACTTTGTCTCATGCAGAACAATACCATCCCCTCAGACCGCAACACAAAGGACCAGTACAAATGACAATTTATATTTCATATGTTCAGAAATGTTTGGTGCAGGTTACAAATGGAAGCATATTAAAGTATTTATGCTATGCAACCAACAGACTATGTATTAGTAATATGCACAGAGTGAACAGAAACATATTCACTTGCTTAAATCCATTTGTTGTCAGGATACATTCAGCCTCTCAGGGTAACAAGAGGACTTAAATTGGAGGTATCTTCAGATGCAACCTCAGCAGGATGGGAGTACAGAGAGGTTAAGTGCTTTATAGCAAGTTGCTGAGTTGCCTCAGTGATTTGAGACAGGAAAAGCTCACTTTACACCTGCTACTCAAGCCTTACAGAACATATGGGGTTTGACCCAATTTCTGTGTTTACTAATATAAAGATATTTTTGAAAAGGTGCACAAAGGATATATGCTGAAAAAGCTACAATAATATAGCACTGTCACACCATGGAATGTTTAACATTTTAAATTCATGAACTGAAAGTGCCCTGTGTAACGTCTTGCATAAGGTTTGTCATATTACCAACCAGAATGTGTTTAGAATGTGTGAAAGGTACAGTGGATGAATTTTGTTTCATGGGGACCTGATAGAACCACTTTTTAAAGGGCTTCAGCTGGCCCTTTTTTGACACATTGGTTCTGTGAAAGAGATTTATTCAAGAATTCTTTTCTTTCTTAAAGAATGACAAGAAGAACTACAAATATAATAATTTACTAAAGAAATTCCTGTTGCATTTCTAACCAAATTTGAGTGAAAATACCATTAGACATTCTCATTCACAAATCATTGGAACCAAACCTCTGGAAATCACTTTTCTACCACTTTGGTTCCACTGCTTGCTAAATTTAACTCAGATTAGATCAGAGGATACATACATAAAGAAGGCTATATTTTACTCTATTCACACTTTTCCCTGCACGTAAATGTGGTAATAAATTGATGTCCTATTAGTACATTATTAAATGAGAATCCTTGTCCTCCACTCCACCATAATAATCAGTCTTTTTTCTAGCATTCCAAGAATTTGATTAAGAATTGCAAGTCTGTGGAAGCAAGGTCTACTTTATATGAATGGTGACTGGGAGATTTGCACTGTGGTGTTCAATAATATCCCCAAAGAACAATTCTCTCTGTTAGTTTGTGTCTTATCGTTTTGTCTTTCAGAATACACTTGCTTTAGACACCTCCCTGCCCCCCAAACATCATCCTATTGCAGCTTAATGACCCTATGTAGGGGCAGCCACAGAACCTGCCAACTCCTCTTGGCTATCAACTGAAAGCAAGTAGAGAATGGGCGGAAAAGATGAACCTTCAATGCGCGGTAAATAGGCAAGTACAAGTCAAACTACAGTGTGACTTCTCACACGGACCCATATACTGTATGTAACGAGGAGGTAAAATAAATAGTTAGGTGAATCATGACAGATTTTGCCCACAGATAAGTGAGTTGTTCAGTCTCAACTCAATTTTTGTCTGTTCATAAGATCACAGTTGGAAATTGAGTTTCTTACTCCTTAATGATTTGTAACTACAGAAAGCAATGAACGTGATATATGGCTTTGAATTTGTCATTATTTGTGCCAATAATGGCAACCAGACATGTAATGCTTTAAAGGATTTGGTGAATCTAGACTGATGCATTTCAATACTGCAAATGCACCATATGCCTGAACAAGTGAAAAAACAAAGCTTTATATTAATCTAAATGACAGAAAAGTTCAGTAGCTTACACAGTAGTACGAGCTGCAGCGCTAGGCGGAATGGCGGAAGTAGTAAAACAGAAGGAATATCTTAGGAAGATCTTAGACTGACAGCAAACCCTGAAAGAAAAAAGGTAAGGATTAATAGCTACAAAATGAAATGCTGCTAGGAATGCTTGTTTACCTCTGGTTATATGCATATTAGATGACATGGTGGAAATTGGAAATAAAAACAATTAAAATTTAAGTATTTCAATGTTCAGAGGAGCATATTGTAATCACTACATGTTCAAACATAAGTTAAAAGTCTTACAGAATTTATAGTACATGTAGCTGCATTATTTTGGGTGTAAGTGAAAGAGAAATTTGCATGGACATTAATTAGTTATAAAGCACACCACAAGTTTTTACTACTGTAGGCACCAATCACAATTAATTATTTCTATTGTTAATTTTTTATCGGCCTTATCTGAGACTGAGAAAATGCATTAGTCACTTAGCATCCATTAAATTTTTCATCGCAAGCTGTTCTGCAGAAAAACAAAATAGGCACCTAGAAGAAAACAATACTGATGAGATGGTAAAACTGAAGTGCTGACTTGTATGACTTACACTCATAAAAACCACCTCATGTCACAGTAACTGAATGTCAAGGCCATAAGATGAGAAAAATACAAGGCACTTTCGGCAACCAAGTTTCATTTGTCTTTAAAGTTAACACATTTTACACCAGTTACCGAGGCAAAGTTTGAAATTTATTTTTTAATTTTAATTATTTCATTTATTATTTTTGCCATAACACTGCATTTTAGGTTGATTAGCTTTGATCTGCTCATTTCAGCTTAAGAAATGTAGAGAGCGTTTTTCTAAACCTGAGGTTTTCTTTTTCAGATTCTTCACTATCTTTAATTTTAATTTATTTCTTACCATGATTGCTCATGGTAATCTAACACAAAGGTCCAAATGTTAGACCTCAGATGAATTTATAAAATTATAAATTCATAGCTATATAAATTACTTCCCATTTCACTTCTAGATGGTACTCACCATCAACTACAGCCTATAAAAAGATTTGTGTTTTATGATTTTTTTAAGGCATGATGTTTGGAAAATATACAATATCGCTACCAGATTTCATATTGATGGAGTGACCACTGCTTTGCTTAGTGAAGTCAGGGTTAGGGTTATGGTTACTGTGTATGAGAAGTATGAAATAATAAGGCCTCCCACAGAGTTTTAA
Source organism: Megalops atlanticus (assembly GCA_019176425.1). NCBI lineage: Eukaryota > Metazoa > Chordata > Actinopteri > Elopiformes > Megalopidae > Megalops > Megalops atlanticus. The sequence goes on from CM032884.1 coordinate 38,095,207, forward strand.
ATAGACACAAGACCAAAACTCTTTGAAATTATGTTTTGTTTTGGAAAGCATTTCAAAAAACCCTAGTAAAACATTAAAATACAACAAGGATATAGTGAGGTCTTTTCTTGAGACACACTGAGTGTTTTATCAATGTAATGTAAAATATATTGATATCATGTAAACTCAATCGTGTTTCCACAGTATAATATCCACAATTTTCAGAATAATTGTATGTTTGGGCTGACAATCAGATTCATGTCTCTCGAAGTTAAGACATAATACAAAATTTACACACAGTATATCCTCTGTTGCAACCATTGTTTTTTAGTAAATCATTTCTTGGGTACCATTTCAGAAATCCCCAGAATAACAAGCCACACCACTTTCTTGGACCTGTTGCGACTGCCAGGCTCTCTGCTCTGACTTTAAATAACCCCTTGAGAGGAGCTTATACACAATTGTTAGGAGTTTTTGTCATCAGAGTAAAGGAATTGGACTGCCCCTAAATCCATGTCACTAAAAACTTTATCCCTCTGCCTCAGAGAAAAAATAAAGTTAATTGTAAGTTTTAACACAGCAAAAAATAGCCATTCAATCACTTTGTTGTTTGCTGGCGATGAGGAGAAAAAATATATTTGACAGAATTCACTGTCAGAGTAAAGACATTGAATCATGTTGGCTTGCCCTTAAATTTGTGTTAAAAACTAATTCGTTACATATCATGAAAAAAATGATTGTTCCACATTTTGGAATACAGAGGAAAGTAGAGTAAGAGAAAGTAGAGAGTAGAGAAAGTAGTAAATTCTTAACAAAGTTTTTTTTTCAGTTTTTTTTTTTTAATTTACCTTGCAGGGTACATGAACAAATGATATATTTGGCATAAGGTATAAATAACCAAATGTGTATGACAGCTCTTATGAAGAGCAAATCCAAAAACAAAATTAAGCTTGTACATTCTGTTCACCAAAAAGCACATGGCCGATCAGACCTGTGACACAGCCAGTAATTCTTTCTCAGGGTAAAAATAACAAAGTGCTTTGTGTACGTTTCCTTACATCAGTGTTATTCCTGCATGGCCCAAGGCTGCATACTTTATCCACCAGTGTTAGGCACTGGAGAGGGACTGGTCTTCTTTATGGAGTACTCAGCCCAGGTTGAATGTATGGAGGAATCTGGCTGAAATGAAATGATGAAATATCCATGTCAAAGGAGTGGAGATTTATGCAGAGTGCGACTGTAAAGCGAGGCCACCATGCACAGGAAAGGGGAAGCAGCCGACCATAAGCCTGTGACTTGTCATGGCTCCATTCAGAGGGCTCTTGGGAGATTATGGGCCAGGTTTTGGAACAGTTCTGCCCATGGCCCATGATGCCATTCAGATTATACTTTTTCTCAAAATGAACCTCAATCCCAGCTTTGTCCCACACCATTAAATCATCTAAATCCTATTGCTTGGGTTATATGTTTGACTGACATTGTATAAAAGTGTAAAACAAATACCAGTTTTTTTCCATTTCAGACCAGCATTTGTGCAGTGCAGTGGGAACTGATGGAGTTATCTACAGCCACCCAGCACCTGCTCTGTGAACAGCAAGCTGTAACTCACATTCAGGAAATGTTTAGGAGCTTACAAGCACAGAGCACAGTGTGTGATGCTATTATTAACAAATTTCTATCTGGCAGAAATGGTTACGTTCACCTAAAACAGCAAAGATGGACTGAAATTGTGACTGTATGTTCATCAGACAGTAATAGCTAGGCTCTAGTGCACCAGACAGATGACATTAAAAACAAGGCAGAAATATTGAACTGCTTGGCATTAGTTCATAAAATCTGAATGCTGAAATGCATGGAAAATTTTTCTTGTTTCTTTTTAACATTCTACAGCATGGGTGGTGAATTACTGTACCTCAGCAGGTCTGTAGTTTGTCATGAATGGGTGGATTGACCCTGAACCACAAAAGCAAATCTTCACCCAAGGGTTAATGTATGCCTCCATTATAAAACCTACGCCATGGAGCCTGTCAGGCCCTGTTGATGAACTGGTCCCATGCTCTGGTATTACAGACTTGTGAAAGTGAGGAAATTAATTTAAGTGGTAGTTAATTTCTAATGAATACCATTCAAGCGGCTAATATTGGCCTTTGATGTAAGGGTAACCTTCATGGATCACTGCATTTTGTAAATATTGTCCATTTAATGCTTATAAAACATTGCTAGGATTTGACTAGGGTTCTCTGTGTGCATAAACGTCAGCCTTTATTCAGGCCTCAAAGTCCCTGGGATGTTAAGATCACCAGACCCAACAGGTAAACATGCACATACATGAAAAGAGATAAAGAAAGTCATTTGTGTGGAAATGCATTTATTCCTTATCATGAGTTATTTGGTATTTCCTGACCTTTCATGCTGGAACAGTGCCAAACATTAATTAGGCAAGACCTCACTTCTGCATATTAAAGAGTTCATTTTAGTGTCAAGAATGATGCTGATCTGTTCAAAATATGCTCAATTACAGGAGTATTAATCCATTTACCTAGACTCAATTAACATTTTTAAAGAAGGGATTTAACAGCTAGGTTCCAAAGCACAGAGGTATCTTGTGATCAATAATAAAATTCTTAACAAGCCGTAATGTTCCCCTCTGTGAGGCTTTCATTCAAAATTAATTTATTTCCTCTTTTATTAATCTGAATCACTAGCTAGGATGTTGGAACCACAGGACAGCTACAACCTGCTGCGTGAGGCAATGGTGTGCATGTGGATGTATGTGCCTATGCGTGTGGTTTATTCAAACCCTGATGAAAAAAAAAACTGGTCATATTTATGTATAGGTACCTGCTTCTCCTTGATCAGATGTTTTTCAATATCTGTTACAGGTCCAAGCATAACATGTTGAAAATAATGGATACTTTGTATACAAATGTATTTATGCACACAGTCAAATTAATAACTCCTATGGTACCATATGACCATATTGTGAAATGGTGTGATACACAAGAGACACATAGTGTACTGCAACTGTTTAGTACTAGTCCTGTGTCCCAGACATGCATTTATTGGGATTTGATTTTTTGTTGTCTTTATTGCATAGGCATGCAAGAGCAGATATGCTACTGCAGTGGATTACAAGGCTGTGGTGTACATTTCAAATCAGCTATTGCAGTGTTATATAGCTCTCCAAATGGAATATTCAAATCATCACCAAAAACACTTTGGTACAAAAATACCAAATTACTCACACATGCTAAGTACTTATTCTAACAATGTAGTTTAACCCCCCTATTTAGTGAGTTTGGAATTTCACAGAATTGGAATGTTATTTGATCCTCATGAAATGTAATGCTACACCACCTGTCCCATTTTGAACAAAAAACAAAAGAAAAACAAGCAAATAAACAAAGGTTTAGATCAGTTGAAAGGAGGAATTAGGAATAAGGTGGAATTTACATCATTTCCTGTTAAATATTGATAGTAAGACAGAGTAAGACAATAGTAAAACAATTTTTCTTTAATTGAAAAATTTAATTATGCTGTTGCTGGTTAGTCATTTAGTCCCTCAGAATTCTCAGTTAGAAGACATGGTTTCATCATAAATATACAGTATTAAAACCCCCGTTTCCAGTTTCCAGTCCCACTGAGGAACCAGCTGAAGAACCAGGACGTGGTTTGACGGTTGTTGGCATTTTGTGTCCCTTACCGATCATGTTAATAAGTGGACTGAGCTGCAGTCTGATGTGCTTTCTGAGACTGTTATTTAGTAGGCATACTGTATTCTGTCTGGTGGATATTTTTTGTATAAATATTTATGTGATGGTCCTAGTATGAACTTCAGTGATCATGGGTTTATACAATGTATTCAACATAGAGCTTACAAGCGAACTACCACTTCAATCACAATGTTCCTGAATATTCAATGCATTGCTTGCTCCTTTCAAACAGGGATAGTGGGTTGAGTAGGGGTTATTCATTGATACATAGACTAGAGTTTTCACTAACATTCCAGTTTATAAAATAATTTTAAAAATGACTATTTAGAGAATATAATTGTATAATTTCTTGTTGTTAATTTCCATTCTGTGATTCCAGTCTAGGTAAATGAACTAGTTAGGTAGCTAGCTAAGTCATTCTAATGAGGTAAAGGAACCAACTAGTTCACTTACTGTCTCATTCCAATGAGTTACAGTGGTTCCTTCTTTATTGTAGTTTGTCACATTGGATTTTGAAAAGTTGTTCCTGTTCATGATTGAATAAAATGAGGCTTGTGGTATCTGCTTTTTAATAGAAGTCTTGTGATAAGTGCTCTCCATTGAGAAACAGCTGACTTTCTGGAAACTGTATCATGTTATAACATTATTTTCTCAGTAATTTTCTATGGGGCATCATTGTTTTTCTTGGGTTCCACAACAACTGTAATAAGGGCTGTATAATTATCTTACAGTGTAAATTTGTGTGTGTCTGTCTGCCCACATGCATTAGAATTTGATTCTTTTTACTCCAGCTCAGCTAAATGCAGTACTTCTAATATTGTTGACTCTGTGTGGTTTTTCATTGTGTTGTATTGTACCTCACTTGTACAACCCCAATTTCAAAAAGTTGGGACAGTATGGAAAATGATAATAAAAACAAAAAGGAGTGATTTGTAAATTCTATTCAACCTGTACTATATTGAAAACACTACAACAACACATTATTTGCTGTTTTACCTTGTGAATTTAATTGTTTTTTGAAAATATACACTCACTTCAAATCTGATGACTCCAACATGCACCAAAAAAGTTGGGACAGTCGAGTGTTTACCACTGTGTAACAACACCATTTCTTTCAATAACACTTATTAAGCGTTTGGGCACTGAAGACACCAGTTGGTTAAATTTAGTAAGCAGGATTTTCCCCCATTCTTCCATTATGCAGGTCTTCAGCTGCGCAATTGTATGGGGCCCTCCTTGCCGTATTTTGCGCTTCATAATGCGTCACACATTCTCAATCGGAGACAGGTCAGGACTGCAGGCAGACCAGTCTAGCACCTGCACTCTCTGCTTACGCAGCCATGCACTTGTAATCCAGACAGAATGTGGTTTGGCGTTGTCCTGCTGGAAAATGCAGGGATGTCCCTGGAGAAGACGTGTCTGGATGGCAGCTCCAAATATGCTCCAGATATGTTGCTCCAAAATTTGTATATATCTTTCTGCATTAATGGTGCCCTCACAGATGTGCAAGTTACCCATGCCATGGGCACTGACACACCCCCATACCATGACAGATGCTGGCTTTTGGACCTGACGCTGATAACAGCTTGGATGGTCCTTTTCCTCTTTGGCCTGGAGAACACGACGGCTGTTTTGTCCAAAAACTATTTGAAATGTTGACTTGTCAGACCACAAAACATGCTTCCACTGTGCTACTGTCCATCTCAGATGAGTCGGTGGTGCTTCTGGACAGTGCTGATGTATGGCTTCTGCTTTGCATAGTAAAGCCTTAACTTGAATCTGTAGATGCAGCAGTGAATGGTGTTGACTGACAAAGGTTTACCGACGTATTCCCAAGCCCATGTCATGATATCCATTGCAGACGCATAACAATTTTTAAGACAGTGACGTCTGAGGGATCGGAGATCACGTGCATTCAGAAGTGGTTTTCGGCCTTGCCCTTTATGCACCGAGATTTGACCAGATTCCTTGAATCTTTTAATTATATTGTTCACTGTAGAGGGTGAAATGCCCAAAATCCTACTAATTTGTCTTTGGGGAACATTATTCTCAAAGTGCTGGATTATTCGCTGATGCATCTGTTGGCAAATTGGTGAGCCTCGACATCTTTAACTGCCCCCTCAGTCACTTCATCCTGGCGCCAGGCCTGGCGCGATAACACTCATCAATGATTGACGCAGGACCCGTTTACTTGCATCACCATTAGGTCCTCTTGGTGTCGCCAATCTGCAAATTACAAATTTTATGCATACGCCACCTCGAGACTATGCGCAGAGGTACGCATGTTTTCCCGGGAAGTATCTTTTCATAAATACCATTTTATGTGTAGAAAAGTGCTCAGCACAATTTTAGTGCGTACGCACCGTTGATACATGTGGCCCCTTGTCTTTATACTGTTTTTATTTTAATTCAAGTCAAAGTAAATTTACGAACTACTGCTTTCTGTTTTTATTTGCATTTTATTTACCGTCCCAACTTTTTTGGAATTGGGGTTGTAAATCGTTTTAGATAAAAGCGTCTGCCAAATGAATAAATGTCAATGTAAATTTAAATAAGCATGCTCTTTGAATCTCAGCTCAGATTGGCCAGTTGGACAGGACAGTTGTCAATGAGTTTTAAATAAACTATGGCTGTCCTGGGAAAGCTCCACCTCTCTGTCAGAATGCATGGATTTTTTATATTGACCAAGCAGCATCTGCTGCTCAAATAATTTTTTGTGCTTAATTTTCATTATTATATGAGGCACTAGTTGGGAGGGGAACCAGATTTAATGGCAGAAATAGAGAGGTTAAGTGGTCTTTTTCATCACTTATGTTTTACTTCATTTTTACTGTATATATTATTAATTGCTTATGACATGTGTCACAACTTAAAGTGCACTTCATCATTTGATCATAGGCTTCTGGTGATGTCAAATAGCAGTGATGGTTTCTTTTCTTGGCTACACTTACCGCATGGAAGATAAAGGACTACATTATTTCTAAATGATCACAACTTGAATAATTCAGCAGCAGGAAATATGATGCCTAAAGTCTCCAAAGTGTTCAGACAGAAATATATGCTGAATTTCCAGACACTTGCAGGGGAGATCATTTAATATACCTCTCTGGTTCCTGGATATTAACTTTCAGTGCTGAATATTTCATTTTGGCTTCACAGTAGAATGGGCTACAGTTTACGTACATTTACATTAATTTTGAATCTCCTGGATGAGGTGCACCAGGTCACAGAGCTTCATGTAGAACTGACAGTGTTTTTCAGGGGGCTTGTCAGTGGAAGACAGCAGAGCGGAAAGCTCCCATCCAAACAGTAGGAAACACTCCTTTTTTGGCAGCATTGATTGGTGCTGTGATGTCTGTTAGCGTAAACTGTAAGGTTAGCCCCTTATGTCACTCATCCAGACACAGCATTACCGCTAACGGTAATGCGTTCATTTTGTGTGTGTGTGTGTGTGTGTGTGTGTGTGAGAGAGAGAGAGAGAGCACGGGCACATTAAGGGTGCAGGGCTGTCATTTCCTGCCAGCAGAGGGACTGTATCATGCCCTTTGTTATTTTGCTTGATAAAAGGATTACACCAGTAGTTTTTCTTGTGGAGCATATGGATTTTCATGTGCATGCATGTATGCGTTTGTGCGTGTGTGTGCATGCATATTTGCATGCAAGTGTGTGTTTGTGTGTGTAAGTGTGAGTGTGTGTTTGTCTGTAGGTGTGCATGTGTATGTTTGTCTTCCTTATTTGGAAGTCACTCTGGGTAAGAGCATCTGCTAAATGATGTAATGTAATGTAAGTATGTGTGTGTATGTGTCTGTAGGTGTGTGTGTGTGTGTGTGTGTGTGTGTGTGTGTTTCCTGATCATTCTCGATCACACTAGTTGTCTTTTTCTCCAGGCTGCATCCTGAGCCCCTGGCTGTTTCCTGAACTCCTCCTTTCCCTCTGTCCCCTCTCTGAGACCATTCTACTGTAACAGTAAGTTGTTGTTGATCTTCTGATGGGTGGAGTATGTTATCTGTTCTGGATGGATGTCCCTATGAGTTTGAAGGGAAGCAGATGTGCACTGAGGCCCTGCTAGTGCCCCCCTTGCAGGCCACCTGACAATGTCTACTCCATTTGCATTCATTTTTAGGACTGATGCATGCATGGCTCTGTGGCCTGCATCCCCCTTAGGTCCCCTACACTTTTCATGTTAAATTTTACCTTAGATATTCAACACAAACCCTTATTCCTATACTTTCAAAATCACTGACATGGATGAAGCATCAAATCTGTTGGTTTATGAAAAATTTCATGAAATGGAAATGGAAATTCCAGACTAAAAATATGACATCCGATCTTTTCTCTCTTTTGAGACTGAATGTGTTTTTGTGGAGTGCTTTATTCTTATAGTTATTTGCTTGAAAATTGGAATTACTGAAACTTCAAACATATAAAAGACCTGATTAATCTCTCAATCCTTGCTCATTTACATATCTTACTGTCCCTGTGATGTCAAGCGCTGAAATTCCTTAGATAACAGGCTGTTTATTTGCGTAGCATGGATAGTATTTTGATCCTGATATAGGGCTAGTGTCTGCTCAGTTTCTCCATATTAACACTTCAAAGAGAATTTGATGTAATGAGGATTGCATGCCATACGACATTACCATTTATCCTTCAAAGATACAGTTCATCAAGCAGTGATGATATATGCTGTACCTTTCCTCTGAAATTGTGTACATTCTCTCTCTCTTGTTCTGATTCTATTCCTGTTCCCTCCTGCAGAGTGTAAAGGGCAGTCATCGCCTTTGTGTCAGTGGAACTTTTACTTTCCCTACTTTAAAGTGAAAAGCTGAACAGGAATGCTAACCTAAAGATGTAGACTGCTGATTTGTTCACCAATCACATTTTTATTATCTAATCTGCAAGTGACATACAACATTGTCTGCTGAAAATTGGCACTGCACATTTTTAGGCTTACGGAATTATATAAAAAAAACCTATGACAAAGTGCAATGAGTTTTACCTAAAAAATAAATGATCTTATTCCTGGGGCATATTTGGTACTGATCCTCTCATGTTCAAACACTGTCCATGATTTCACTGTGAAATGCCCGGGTATCTAGATCTAGTTAATGAATAAAATGATAAGAGAAAACTGACAAAGCATTCTAAGCATACATACATACAAAAGAAAATACATCCAAAATAAACACAGGTGTAAACAGAATACAATTTGTCGCTGTGTGACATACATGCACATATATCTATATCTATCTATCTATATATATGTATACATATATATATATATATATATATATATACACACATATATAGTCTGCCTGAATTTTATAGACTGTTGTGTTGTGGGTGTTGCCCCCCGGGGAGGAATGTTGATATCTGTGTATTTTATTTTTTGTTTTTAAACATTTGTAATAAACTGTGTTCTTGAATTTATTCCCGCTCTCCTGTGTGGTGGGTCTGTCTGTGGTGTTGGCTCCCCTCCAGTTGTCTAAACCTTCCTATCTGATATTAGACATTAGGTGTCTGGTCGCGGGCAGGGGTAGCTTGCCCGCTGTCACATATATATATATAATTTTCAGTAGGAACAGATTTTGTTCTTATGCCATTTATATTACTTTTAAGCCCAAGTAAAAGCAAAACAAAAAGGTGTGTAGCTCAGAAACATCATACAAAACCATCCATGCTGTACATGTATGCAAAAATAAGACTAAAGAAGAAATTCTGCAGTATGATGCTATCAGAAATGTCAGGGGATATAGATTAGTTACAGATAGTTTGTAGTCTTTCGTATAGCTCATATTTTATTATAAGAAAGAAGGGCTGATTTATGGCAGTTAAATCTGGCAGAACAAGAGAGTGACAGCCCTGGAGACCTCCACAGTGTGGAGAGAGAGGATGCTTCAAAGCCTGCTGGTGTCATAGGTTTCTGCACCACAAGGCTTTGAATCTGAAGGGGTAAAGCAGACATGCACAGGCAGTCCTTGAGAAATTTTGTAATATAGCTGAACAACTGAATCCTGTTGTTAAATATTATTTTGTAAAATCAGAGAGACCACAATAGTCATTAATGTGTGGGTCATGCGCTCTATTTGTGACATGTTTGAATGTCATAATAATGGGCATAGTCTTCAGCCATGAGTAACAAAAAATCACCTCTGGATACTGTGAATAATAAGTAAAATCAATCAGTGCTATCAAAAGGTAATAAACTGCATTGTGCGTGTAGACAATGATGTGGAATGAATAAGCTGAGTAAGTAAAGGCAGTGAAATGCACTGAGGTGTGACAGTCTCATTGGGTGACCATATTTAGAGGAGACCTGGTCATGGACTGAGGGCAACAGAAGGTACTTACTCCTCTACTAATTATGAACAGCAAGGCTGCCAATCCAGAATAAAACCAGACAATGACCAGGAGTGTCCTGCAATAAGGAAAAATGGGAAAGAAAGAATAAGACATGTCAGAAAGAATCTGTGATCTACAATAAGACCTAGTAAGCTCTTTCACGTCCATGTCAGCTACAGAACAGAAGACATCCAGGGATACTAAAACACAGCCAGGTAGGCAAGAACATAGTCTGGGATAGTAAAACACAGCCAGGGAGGCAAAAATCCAGCCAGGGAGGATAAAACATAGCCAGGGAGGCTAAAACACAGCCAGGAACACTAAAACACAACCAGAGATGCTAAAGCACAGCTAGGGAGGCTAAAATACAGCCAGGGAGGTGAAAACACAGTCAGGAACACTAAAATACAGCAATGAACACTAAAACATGGGCAGGGAGGCTAAAACACATCCAGGGAGGCTAAGGCTCAGCCAGGAACATTATAACACAGCCAGGGATACTAGACACCCTTTTTACTCCTGACAGTTTTCTTTTTCTACTACTGTGTTTATCAGATAGACCACCCAATGTTGACAGCAATCAGTGTTGGCAACTAGTATTAACACTTAAGATATCATATCTTTTTGCATGTTTCATCTTTTTAAAAAGACCTTTTAGAAGTTTGTTGACTAATGAAAACAAGGGCATTGAGTTTGTGCTTAGACAGCTATAAGAGGAAAGAGTGTACATAGCATATTCACACTGTTCTGGTTTTATGGCCCTAGTGCAGAATGAGTGAGAACTGTGTTCTGATTGGCTAATAAAACACAGCCCAAAAGGGGCTGATATTTAGCCTGCAGACAGGGGTTTTTGCAGAACGTTTTTGCTGTGGATGTGAAGGAATCTCCTGCTCGATAAATGTCAGCATGTCATTTCACATGCTGCCGTAGTGGAGAAATCTGTCTTGGGCCGAGCGATAAGAATCACTGTTGGAATGAAGTGGTTAAGGTTTCATGTATTGACAACATCATATTCATCTTGACTTGATCCACGAAAAACAAGTACTGGCTGTTGATTGCCTGACTTGTGAGTCAAAAGCAGTGTCTATTAGTGAAAAATTTACAACCAATTCAACATACTTGTTATGCAAAGCAAGTAATTACATGGTCCACCAAAGTGATTAGTGCTGGTCAGAAATACAGAAGACAACTAATTAATATTGCAGCAAGTCTGAACCAAGCACGTCTGTATCACAATCAAGGAACACAGCAGGTGCCATTTATGACATATTATGAGTTTGTTTTAGGCTGTTTTCAAGTGACATAGTTTGAGATTTGCTACAACAGGTTGTGTTTACCTTTGTAAGATTGTGGAAAAGACTGATTTTACCTCATGTAGAAGAAGGGAACAGACCCACTGATGCAGGCGTTTATCAACCAGTCAGGATTATCCATGGCCCATGGTACACATCACCCAGTAAAGATACTGTCATCAGAATTCATTGTCAAAGCTTTGTCTAGTACCAGATTGTTTGTGATGTTAGTTACTTGTAGCAAATTTGGTCCATTACAACAGGTTAGAGAACCCCACATTACTTTATTAACCTTTTGTGCCCCTTTTGTGGTTGTGTCTGTGGATTTGCCCTAGACTCAGGTTGTTGGTGAGTTCTGATGTGCTCATTAAAAACACACATTCAGAATGTTAGCGTGTCAAGTTCCTGTTTCTACTGGGTGGTACATTTTGACTGTAGTGTATTCCTATCTGTCCAAGAGTTTGTGGAACATATGTAAAATGTGTATTTTTCTGCTTCCAATAAGGAATAGTCTCTTAACTCTGAATATTACTGTGCATTTGCAGAAACAGGTGATTTCATGACCATATATAAATCAACCTGGCAATGGGTTCAGATTATAGCATGTTGTCTGTCAGGAGAAAGTATATGAAGGCGAAAAGGCCAGGTGTTTGTGTCCAGTCTGAGGTTATGAAAGGATGTGAAAGGGTGACTAAAAGTCTTACTAGAGGCATGAATATCTCCCATGGTATTGAAATAATAAGTAACTGAAATAAGGATTATTATTGATAACCCTTCTTTGAAATGACTGTTTTGACTTGGCTGTGTCTCTGCCTTTATCATATGTGACCATGATCAGATGACTTGTCTAAGAATTGCATTGTCTTGGTTTCAGGGTAAAGAGTGTATGTACAGCTGCTTTGGCCTACAGTTTCAGCAGACACTCTACTGTTGCTAGGATATAGTAACATTCTCCTTATGACCAATAACAGAATAGTGTCATTTTGTGTGTTGCTGCACTCATTTTTACTTGACACATTTCTTGTACTTTGGTATTTTAATATTTTTAACATGGTTGCTTTTGAGGTATGATTAACTGACATTTTTGTGGATCATTTTGTACTACTTAGGCTTCCATTAATTTGCAGACATAATCATTGTTCTGGATACATTTCTTCTCCTGTAAGACCCTAAGTATTAATTTGCAATATAACAAAAATCTAAAATATGTAATATTTTATGTGAATGTGTGTTACACACAATTCCACTGGTGATTTGAATATGTAATTTGTGGCTGTCTATTGAAGATTCCTGGGCTTCTTCCCATCAGTGTTATTGAAGACTGTCATTGAAACAGGATGTGTTCTTTCAAGGCAGGAATGTATGGAGACCACATATACCCACTGATCTTAAGGATCTTATAAGGTTAAGGTTTCAGGTTTCAGTCCCAGGTAGCAGGGAGCTGTTGTATCCTTGGGCAAAGTACTTGATCTGAATTGCTTCAGTAAATATCCAAAAAATACCCAGCTACACAGAATAAAATTCACAGAATTGAAGTCACCATGAACAATAGTATGTGCTATGCAAATAAAGGATGCTAATCTGTGCTCCCACTAACAGCTGATCTGTGTAATATAAAAATCAGAGGGTCTGTGGAGGTGGAGGCCCAGGACATGACTGGGGTTTGGGAAAGTTAATAGGATTTGTGTTGGGTTGAGAAATGCTGACAGATGTTCTGAGCATGGGAAGCTCCTTTGATTATCTTGATTGGAAACACATTGTATTCTCAATAATATCAAACAACAAAGTAAATTCCTAAGTAACACTGGGAAGACTTTTTTGATCTTCTGGAAAAATCTACAGATGCTGATGAGGAGTTCATTATTCTATACCTGTCTCCTCGAGGGAAGTCAACAAGTCTTGTTTAACCATTCAGTGGCCAGCGCTTTCCCTCCACAAACCTAACCTCATTATGTCAGCACATAACAGCTGTCCCTGAGTAGCAGATTCTTTCAGCTTGAATATCACTGAGCCAATTAAACTCTGATTAAATCCATGCAGGAATCGGATATGCTGGAAATGGGATAATTTAATGACATGGAGACAAAGGGTTAATGGCTTGTTCATTATTATGGATTGTGCTGGCCTTCCTCAGCACTTGTGATATGGTGAAATAGTGTGTCCTTATGCTCATGTCATGTCAATTTACCTATATGAGTCAAGCTATGTGGCACAGAGCCTATAGAATCATCATTGTAATATTCATGAAAGTGACAGCTTTACCTTCCCCACCCCCACCCTTCTCTCTCCACTCTTCTCCAGACACACAGAGCATATGAATGCCAAAGGTGACAGGCGCACACACTTGTCTGTCTCAACAGCTCTTGATCTCAGAAAGGTTAATATCCCAAGTATAACAGGATTAATTCTGATACTGTTAGATTCCAATCCTTTTCCTTAGCAAAATTTTAAATTTTAAAATGGTAATGTCCAAACCAATTAAATTCCAGTTGATCATTCTACAAAAGCACATGGCACATAAAATATGCATAATGGTTCCCAGGAACTTTTATGGTGGAAAAATGTATCTCATTTTCATATTAATGAGAGGATCTCCTGATTGTCTGAATAGTGAAAGCTTCCATGGTTGAAGCTTGTGCTATAGGGGACATAATCTGTGATCCAACGGCTTCGCCTGCATATTCAAGCCAGAAAAAATGGAACAGTTTTACTTTTGGCAAATGCAGTGTATGGTTATCTCGTTGTTTTAATGAATATGCACTTGTTTCATTTATATGAACTTATATTATTTTTCTCAAATTCAGAATAGACATAGATTTAGAATAGACAATAGGCCTTGACACAATTTATTGATTCCTCTCATATTCTCATAACCTCATAAGGTTAGCTAATGGTGGAAAGAATTTGCTCTCCCTTGTGGCGTAACAAAAGGAAAACAACATCAGCTTCCCCCAGCCACAATGACCAATGGTTCTTGGCTATTACATTTAAGTCACATCCACATCCAGATCATTTACATTTATTGGGGCCTAAAAAATATGAAGGATTTTTTCTGGATTGCAATCAAATATACATATTATATAGTTTATATTTTTGTACCTCTGTGTAGGTCATAGTATGCGGAGAAATGTGCCGGCAGTTGCTGCATTTCAATAGCCATGCTGGTGATAGTGCATTTCAAAAGACCTGCAAATGCAAAATTTCCTGCATCCAGAGTTAGCCTGGATTTCCATATATAAGAAAGTGTCTGTTTCAGGCCCCATGGCTGGGAATGTGTTTACGAGCATGTTCACCCTGCACAGAACAAACAAAACTCCTGCCAAATATATCTACGGGAGGACCAGGGCAGGGAAGATTCCTAAACCCTGCCCTGCAAACAGCAGCTGGCTGTTATCGCGCTCCCACATGCGTGCTGAGCAAAGTTTAAGCTGATTCAGTGACAGCCGCGTTCCGATAGGCCTTAATCTGGCAGAGATGGAGTGCTAATTCGACAGAGGAGCAAGGCTCGAAACAGCACAATTAAAAAGATACTGCTGTGTTTACACTAGCTCGCCTGTGTAACTGCTGAATGTGAACATAAACAGCTTAACTACAGGGAGTGTAAATGGGGCGTGGGCATTTCACAGATATAAATGAGAGGAGGCTACATTCCCCCAAATGCTATTGCTGGAATTTGAAAGCTGTGTATTATGCATACAGAAAGGATGCTCTTTGAAAGCTGGAATTAGACAAAAAAGTTGGCAAAGTAGGGAAAAATTAATTTGATCTTGTCTAATCTTTTTGGGCAGGAGAATAGAAATCCCTCCATGTGTTCTGTGGTCATGAACGCTGTGTTCCTGCAGTGTGTCAGTGTCTGGAGGTTTGGCACTCCCAGGCCTACATTTCCAGCAGTAGAATATAGAACATTCATGCTGAAAATCTGTTGATAGCAATGAACCACCAACCACAACCATAATGTGGCATTAATGGGACTGTGATTTTTAGAGAATTAATGTGACTGTGCTAACAAATTCAGATGGAAATATTCAAATCCAGGATCATATTTTCAACCAGCAGCATCATCACCACCACCATCATCATCATCATCATCATCATCATCATCATCATCATCATCATCATCATTTTTTCATCATTATCTTCATCATCATCATCATCATCATCATGAGATTGCTTATTAGTGAGAATGGGAAATGTTGACACTTGCCAAAGAACTGTGTGGCCACAACAATTAAACTAGTGTGGCTACAGTCAACAGCGAATACATGTCATACCTTTTGGTATAGAAACAACTCAATAAACCTTTTTTTACTACATTTAAAAGATAGTTGTTTGATCAATCCAACATGACCTTTGAGGGATTGAAATCCTAGAAATCCTGTCATTATGGCACCGGTGTATCCATATGGCTATCTGATTTGGAGAGATATTATTTATCAGCAGCCATTTTTGTAGAGCATGCATTATGCCATACTGAATCATGAACATGGAGGTCTGATACTCCCAGCAGTGAATATTGGGAGTTTTGCAATCGCATTTTCCATATGGTGTGGCATTACAGTGAGCAGGCTTCGTTTAGCTCTCTGCGGCTGGACATCCTGTTTATACAGTCAATAACTGGCCGAATGGATCCCACCACATCAAGCTGCTTATTGTCTCTGCTGTCTGAGGTAAGCTGTGCTCAAGCTCACCATGTGTAGCTAATACACAAACATGCTGCAGGCTGGTGGACAAACAGCAAGCACTACCACTCTGTTTTCTGCCAGTCTTCCAATTACATCCATTGAAATCACATCCTAAATATTAGTATTGCCTAGTTATAAATTCTATACCCGAATGGTATGCTCATGTAAAAGAGAATCTCCTGGACCTTTGAAAAGACTCACAAATTTATATTACATGGAAAATGATAGGATTTCTCCCAGACACCACCACGGGTGCCTGCAGCTGTACGGCTGTACACACAGTGCGTACCATGAGATTCCTGATTTGTGAGCGCTCCACGAGAGAGAGAGATGTGCTTTTCCGCCAAATATTACGTGTAAAAGATGACACAATTGTGTCTGACAGAATTAAAGTATAGACCATATTTGGATTGTATGATCATAATAGCGTGAGCATTTGTTAACATTTGGAATTTATTGTGCTTTTTTCAATTTCTATCGAAATAGAAATTAGCTTGCTAACTTGGCGTATCAATTAGCTAACGTTAGCTTGCTAGTCACCTGCAGCTAGCTTTCGGCACACTGAAAAAGTAGCTATAAAACAAACAACAAACTGTGATACACCAACTTTATTAAGTACCGGGCATGATATGGTGACCACCTCTGAGTGTTTACTGATATTCACAGATCATGTGCAAGTCCACTTCATATTTTGGGACATTCTAAAACGCTTAACGTGAAAAAGCTTAATGTGGCTTAATGTTCCAAAACAGCGATCAGTGATCACCAAATTTCTCTTGGACATCTCTTGTCAGAAACACTTCCACCTGTCAAAAAATCAAAACCGAAATCCTATGAGTATGGACGTTATCTTACATTAAGCGTTTTCCTCTCCATTATTGCCCATTATAAGGAAAAGGCTTAACGTAAGATAATGACCATATTCCTTAGATTTCGGTTTTGATTTTTTGATATGTGAAAGTGTTTATGACAAGAGATGTGTGAGAGAAATTTGGTCTTCTTTGATCGATGTTTAGGTACATTAAGCCACGTTAAGCTTTTTTCTTATAATGGCAGAAAAGCCTTAATATTCCTTATTGCAACAGTAGGCCTACACAGTGCTGATCATACACATTGCTGATCACCACCCCAGTGTAGGCTGTAGCTCAAGTGATGTTGTAAGAGGTTTAACATGAATATTTGCGTTAAGCTATTCCCTATAGGCCAACTGTAGGCCAGCCGCAAGCAGTGTCTTTATAATGGGTTCCTATGGGGAAAACTTCACGGGCACGTCGCTGTTTTGGTCTATAATGCTATGTTAAGCTTTTTCCTTATAATGGGGGTCAATGGAAAAGAAATGGCTTACCGCAAGATGGTTACCCCTTTCATTGGATTTCAGTTTTGCTTTTTTGGTAGGAGATAGCGTTTTATGACATGTGAGATGTCAGACAAATTTGGTGATCATTGATCGCTGTTTTGGGACATTAAGGCACATGAAGCTTTTTTTTATAATGGGCGTCAATGGAGAGGAAAACGCTTAATGTGAGACCATACTCCTAGGATTTCGGTTTTGATTTTTTGACAGAAGGAAGTGTTTCTGACAAGAGATGTCCGAGAGAAATTTTGTGATCTTTGATCGCAGTTTTGGAACATTAAGCCACGTTAAGCGTTTTAGAATGTCTGAAATACTTCTCCTCTGGCTAAATGCTCTTCAATTAGGCTATGTGATCAAAGATCTGTGAGGAAGTGCTCAAACAATTTGATGCGACTGGGAGAAGGACTGTGAACTTCAAATAGGTAGGCCAGATTTAATTATTCATTAATCAGTCAGTTACCCTGAGATGAAATCCTGCAGGCGCCCGTGGACACCACAATGAAACAGAACTGCACCTCAGAACGAATTTCAGAGCTGTGACTAATTTAGCAATGACTGATTTTCCCTGTTATAACCTTAAATCATAACCATATTCCAGGCTGGCTCTGTCACCCTGGGGTTCCAATCATGTCTCCCAGATGAATGTCTGACAGACCTTCCTAGCCACACCTCCATATTTATATACCCACAATACTCTGTTCCTTTCCTAATATTGGCTATACATTTATTTTGGAAAAGCAACACTCAAAGAAAACAAAAGAACATCAAATGCATTTTGCATGCTTGCCCATCTGTCAGTGTCCTTGGTGTAAAATTTTTCCTGAAATCAACAACACACAAAGGGAGAGGGGAGTGATGTTCAACGCACCAGCTCACAGGGGGGTAGAGAAAGAAGCTCACATCACCAGCACACACAGGGTGCAGAGAGTGAATCTTAAATGACCAGGGGTAGGGAGTGAAGTTCAAATCACTAACATTCACAGGGGGTGGAGAGTGATGCTCAAATCAACAGTTTACACAGGGGGTAGGGAGTAAAGTGCAAATCACCAGAGCACACAGGGAGTAGAGAGTGAAGCTTTAATCACCAGTGCCCATAGGGAATAGAGAGTGAAATTTGGACTGCTGTACCCTAAAACAGAAATATTAGAATATTTCATCTGCTATAGTCTAATATCATCAGCTGTGGCAGGGATTACCCTGCACAACCCTCAGTTGTTAAGAGCCCACTGGTTCAACCAGTGAAACAGAAGAGACAGACAAGCCTTGCAGAACCTATATCTCTTGGTCTATTCAGTGATTCTGTGACAAGCATAATGCCTACATAACATGCAGGTTCATGAACACTTTTCCTGTCACTTCCCGAGATCCATACACACTATACATCCATGATTAAGCTTGGGAGGACAAGAGCATAATCATAACCAGGTGAGATGCATTCCAAGGCCATGAATATTGAAACCACTCTCTTCAGAATGTTCTGAAAAAGCCCTCTCCAGAATGTTCTGACATTGGTCACAGTTATAACAGCAATAATGATGGATGACTCTCCTTTGGTAAACAACAATGTCTGGTTTCAGGTTTTCCAGGGGAGTGACAGTGAATTTCAAGCCTGAGTAGAAGGCTTAATTTTCCCTTCCAGGAAAACAGAGATGCACAATGTAGGAGAGATTCAGCAGGATGACTCTAATATCTACATAAGTCACATAAGATTAACACAAAAACTAATAAGCGAATCTTTGCATTGAGTGAATATCGCAGTTTGGCCACCATGTAATTCCCTTTCTTGAAGAAAGAGGTCACTGTTGCTTCACTCAAGAACTAAAACTAAGTCCTTGTGGTGCGCATATTTTTGCAACTGACCAGAATAAAGTGTGAAGATACCTTGGCATTATTAGCAAAGTGAACCTTAGTGTTTCACACTGAACCTTTGCAATGTAAATGATTATCTTTGTAAGATACTGTTAATTTGTTTATCTGCTTTTCTTTTAATGAGGATCAGTGTGCACCATTAATCTTATTTTAACATCATACCTTTATTCCTGTTCTGTAAAAAGGAACATTCCTCACTTTTTGTACATTCAGAGGTTGAAAAGACTGGATTATAAGGTTAAAATGACTCTGCAGTCTCAGGCAAACAAGCTAAATAATAACCACCATTTTAATTCAGTGAAGCTTAAATTAAGGCAAACCTGTATATATAGTCATTGTAAAGACCATTTATGGTGTATGGCTACCTGGTACAGTTACCTTCAAAAGCATATACTATTCTGCAGAACATAGTGGTGCTTTATAATGAAATGCATCTCATTAACTTAATTTAAATGATCTAAGTGGATAACAATTTAACTGATAGGGACTTCACGCTGAGGAAATTACAAGTGAGTGACAATAGCACCTGTAACCTGAACATAATGATCAGTCCCTTTTTAAAAATCTTTAAGGCATTTAAATGCTGTATTGCAATTTTCTCCTTTCTCCCACACCTTCTAAGAAAGCCAGAGCATGCCCACAGTGTGTAATATGGTCATTGACTACACACACAGCTGTATACTATTTATCAGTTAGAAGTCCTGGACACCTTTGACAGCGATAGTAATAAAATTTTAACAATCAAAGCTCCATGTGTTACCTTGTAGACTACATGAAGTTATACATGAAAAACAGAAAAGTGTGCAGTATTTTTTCTCAATTACGTGAAACATAAAAAGAATAGTATAACTATATAAATTATAAATTGAATGTTTCATCCTGATTACTGTAAACCAAACCCCAGCTCTACCGGTGATTGCTTGTGATGCATTATGGTCATATTGATCTCAGAATCTTTTGAATCCTGTAGTAGAGAAACTGCATGTGTGAAATAAGTAATAATCATAAATAAAAAAAAAATCAGTTTAGGAGTGTAATGAACAAGAGAGTTTCATTCCCCTAACCAAAAATATATCTAAGTACCATTCAAGTTTTTCTTTTTTTTTTTTTTAATGGTAGCAAAGCATCTCCTTACAGACCATACCTGACCAGCTGGTGCTAACAATAGGGGCATATAACATCAACACCACTACCAGAGCATCAGAGATGTGTTCTGTTTGGTTAGCATGTCCCTTAGGCAGCATACCAGTGAGGAAATTTACATACACACCACAGTGTGTTATGAAGAGTTCCCATCATACACCTCAGGCTTATGCCCTGGCACCAGGCCTGTCAAAGTCCCTATTCCTTCAGGGTTCTTAGCCTAGAAGTCTGGGCTGCGTTACTTGAGAAATACAGACGCCCATCTAGCCCAGTGAGTATGTTAAAACTTGAGCTCTGTAGTTAATTATCTGTTTCAGTGAATGGCAGTCTGTGTAACGATGTCTCTACACTCTATGCATGTCTACACAATTACACAAAAGTGGCAGTCTGCCACAATGCCACTTTATTGTGAAATTGTTCAGTCAGAATAACAGTCAGTGCTTATGAAAGGCTGTAATTAGGTGATATGGAGTGGTTGGCAATTCCAGCTGCTCCTATTCAACCTCTCTGATGTGCATTTGTGTGTCACTTAGGACATGATGCCACACACATAGACATTCTAAGCCATTTCTGCTTGCAATTGCAAAAAGAACATTTCTGGATTTGATTGTGAAGAAACTGTTGGAGTTTATGTTCATGACATTTTCCTCTTAAGGGTACTTTGGTGGTATTTGTTGGCTGTTTTTCTGCAATTCAGGATCTTAATGTTCATTTAAAATCATTTAAAAGAATTAACAAACATTCTGAAGCTGACTAAAATAGCTGGCAGTAGTACATTGCTGAGTCCTATTCAAGGCATCAAGGGTTGTGAGAGCTGAGGTGCAGTTTGTTGAATTTATTGAACTTTAATCATTCATTTGAACATGATAAAAGTTGATGCACAATGATGTACTTGACAATTACATTTGCTGTAGTTATGGGACTGTGGTCAAATGTAGTCGTTTCTGCATATAACCACAATGAATGCCCAAACAAATGTAACTTATGAATTCTTATTCTCCCTGGATCACTTTAACAATAATAACATTGTTTTTCACTATTGCATTTCTGATGGTTGTGATTCCATTTTATAATCGCATGTTCCAAATATTAATGGCATGCTATTGAATTGATATTCATGAACCTTCTGATTGAAACTGCTACTTGTGGGGATAATAGAAGAGTAGGTGAATGTGGAATTACTCATCCTGGCAACCTAGCAAGGATACCCCTTCAAATGCATATGTGTATGATGTTAAACCTGGTCAACATCCATCTCTTCCACTGATGGCTAGAACAGTGGATATTCCTAGTCAGCACAGCAGCAGATTAAAATTTAGAATAGGTCATAGAGAACTGTTCATAGTAATATCTTAATAACTCTTCTGACTGAAAACCCGCAAATTTGTATACTAAATCTCTTAACAGCCCTTAACCTCCAAAAACAATAAATAAATTCAGACTTGAATGTGAATGTCCAAATCTTTTCTGTACATACACATTATTTTTGTCTGAAGGACAAGTAAATACATCTGGATGCAACATGCAATGTGAGGTTAAACAGACTCTGTGTGCCCTCAGTGTTGTACAAACATTCACTGAAAAGGGAAAATCACACTACCAAGCCAGTTCTCATCTTCAGCACACTGTTAATGGTCAAATTCACCTCATACTACCCCTCATCTTGAACACATTACATATAATTTCACAATGATTTTTATTACTTTAAATATTATCGATGGGCATCCAAGTGGAGATAAGTACAGAATGTCATTAAAATGTCAGTAAAGTGTACTGATGTTGTTTATTGAACAACATGTTCAAAATGACTGTTTTCTTACTGATTAAAAAAGGCTGCACAATGAATACCATTTTCAAATACCAAATTGCAGCAAAAGTTTTATGATGACAAATTGTAAATTTACACATATATTTCTTACAATATCCAACAGATTGTCTACCAAATAATTTCAACTCTTTTCAATGTATATAGAAAATATATATTAAATTCATCACAATATAGTTTTAGTGGAGACAATACATTTTCTAGAACATGGTCATTTCAAAAATAATTTCTCTTATAACCAGCCATATTGCTGGCAGATACACCAAGAAATCCCAAATGACAATATTCCTTCTTCTATCATTTCTCTGTTTCTTTTCTTTTTTCTTTGGTTTGTTTTTGTGCCAGTTTCACCTGCCACAAATTAATGGCAAAGTTCATATTTTTCATGTCTTATCAAAACAAGTTAAATAAATAGTATAACAAGATCTACTAATTGTGGGAAATAGAACACAGAATCTTTATGCAGCATTGGTTAAGTTGCATTATCTCTGGAAAGGGTCTTGTTTTGTATTTTTAATGCATCTATTCTTATCTGTAAAGAGGCTCTGACATTGGTCGTATAAACGCCTGTCTTTTGCGTACTCTATTGTATCTGTGCATAATATATCGGTTTCGGTCTGATTTTAGTCTTCTCCTTGCTGCTGCTGTGGTCTGTATGCAATGCATCAATGCCTCATTAGCCCTATCTGCCAAATAAATAAATAAATAAATAAATAAATAAATACTAATAATATTCTATAACATACATTTGCATATGTTATGCAAAAGCATTATTCATAATTGACCCACATCCCTATCAACTGTAAGTATGAAGAATATTAGAAATGTAACTTGTAAATATGAGACGGTGTTGTCCTTTGGAATATTTTGAGCATAATTTAATCTGATGAGGAGCATGGACGGTTTGGGTTGGTACATTTTTTGCAAGATCATATTTATTTTATTTGCCTTATTCTCTTAAGAATTTTCTGTGCCAAAATTGCCTTGATGCAAACAAGGAGGCCAGGGCTCCACTGATGCATGCAGCGATCCCAGGTTTCTGGGAAAGAAAGACAAAAATAAATCAACAAAAAACAGCTAGTCTAATATAATAGATGCTAGTGGCAGAGAGGGTCAGTCTGATGCCATAGGCTTCTATGTGCTGATATGTGGCATAGTACTGAATCAAAATAACTCACCCTCAACAAGAAGGTTATGCACATATACTGCTTCTGAGGTTGCTCTGAGCATTCTCTTTGCATGAAACTGAGCATAAAATTTGGCTGAATAAAATACAGCCATGTTCTATTATTTATACCTTCAAACAGCACTTGATAATTCTAAAAAAATAAAGGCTTTTTTTTGTTTTTAAAAATGGGTCTTAAAAGGTTGTTTTGGAGAGAGTTTGGCCTTCTTTTGTGCACTGGCCTTGTGCACAGAAAAGGGAAGATACAGAATATGCTGCTTTGCTTTGGTTTGCATTCTATCTTGTATTCAAAACTGAATCCTGAATTCTGTGATACAGACATTGATTGATAGGATATACTGAAAGTGATGGAACTCCCTTCAAGCACGTTTCATAGCCATGGTGCTCATAATGTATGATCATTAACAAGATCCGATAGCATGACGGTGAAGCATGATGCATTATGGTCTTTATATATCAAGGTGTGTTGTATGTGATCATCCAACAACATTAAAATCCCAGTAAACATTTCAAATCCACATATTTTTGAATGAGGATTAATGTAATAAGGTTAAACATCTAATTAAAAACTGACTAATTAAAAATAATACTGGAATATATAATTTATTTTTTGATAGTTCTCCAAATTAATTGGCTATAAAACTGCATCCACCTGTGCCAAAGTTAGACGAAATTCTAAAGCAGGATTTGAAAGTTTCAGACAATCTTTCAGAAGGCAGCTGCAAGATTCCACCTCAAAATTGTATTCTGTTTTTTGCTTTGAACATAGGCAATTGTTTCATTGACAGGAGATACACTAAAAATTAACTATGCTTTCAGAAACCAGATTTTGTGGCCCACTGAAATTGCTACATGTTGCAACAGCTGCTATGACTGAACACCTACAAGCTGTTTCAAGCATGTGGAGCAATGTCCACCTCGTTCATTTTATTCAGACAGTTTAGACTTTCCCTCAAAAGGCAATTTACCTTTGAACTACAGCCAAAAATCAAGAATAAATGCAGATTTAAAAAGTACACACTGACACTGACAGAATGCTACAGAACCAGCACAGACTGAAACCAAACAGTGATACATGATTTAACACAGCTGTTTGTCAGTAAAAACCCTCCCTTCTGGAGAAACCTGAAAGCATGTGCATTCATCAACACATGTAGCATGTAGTGAAGCAATTCATACAGCAACATAACTGCAGAGAGGAATTGCACTAAAAATAGTCTAGTCTAGTCTAATCTAGTTTATCCCAGATACAACACTCAGCAGACTGTGTGTGAAACCCTTCAATAACAAGCCTAGAAAACTACTGATTACTCAATCAACACAAAGTGACCGTGCTTTTTTTCAACAAGCTCTGAAGCTCAGAACAACTGTAATGTTTGTTTTCTCGTAATGTTCAATTCCATGGTTTTGATACTGTCAATTATCCAGTTGCTCTGCTCATTGAAGCCTGATAGATCACAGGGGCCTGCGTAGTGACATGAGGAAATCCTGGCCAACCAGCACATGCCCACTGGAACACAGCCTCCGCTGTGGGGCCCCTCTTCAGCAGATGGCATGGCCAGTTCTGAGCAGACGTTGTGGGGTGCAGCCTGCAAGCCAGACCAGCGTCTTACTGACTGAGCCACTTGGCAGTACACATTCTCTCTTCTCACCATGATTTATACTGGCTTCCTGTAAACAACCTTTTATTATTCTATCTGAAGACCACAGCAACATGCAAATTCACCATTTGCAAACTTTTGATTATTTCTGCAAAATGGATGTAGACATTTTTTGTACTCTTCTAAAGCCCAGGGGATAACATTTTTCAATACAGGGCTGGCATATGTGAGGGCTTGTGTCTGGATGTATGGGCATATACTAACATTAAAACTTATGAGCTTGTGGCTAACTACAGTCATTTGCTTTGTTCTCCTTGATGTTTCCCATTTCATTTTTGGAATTCTCATTCATATGTATTCAATCTATACAAGTCAAGCTCAATAGTATCACACTGTCCAAGCTCTGATGCTTTCTGATTTTCTGATTTCAGATTTAATGTGTTTAATGTTATACTAGGCTATCAGGGTTCATGTTTAGTAGACCAGAGGAGTACCATATAAACGAATGATACATCTTCCTCTGTTATTATATGACTCATATGAATATGTTGTTAATTGCATTATATATGACATCATATGCTTTTTGAGTCTGTTACTGGTACATCACAGTATTTGTGTACTTCCACTTATGTGGATCTCATAATCCTTTTACCCATGAATAGTGAAGGTCTCTTTTCTCTATACATTGTAGAGGCATTATGCAAGTTATAATTTTGAGAATGCTAAACCAGTTCCACAGCACTATTGTCACAAATACATGTGTCAGTATTCTATAGGTATAATCTTTTAGTAAAGATACACATTTTTTATATAATATTTTGTGTCAATGTAAGGCAGTGGCTTTTCAATGGCTGCTCTTAATAATAATAGTAATAAGCCCCAAATCTTTTGTTATTGTTACTTGGTTACTGGTATACATTACTGTATTATTGACACATAATTGTGAATACTGCTGAATCAATCAGTCAGTCAACTTTTATTTTGTACAGTGCCCTTTGCAATTAGACTGGCACAGAGTATTTTACTGAGGGGAGTAATTTTAAAATGATGAATCAAATCTGGCCATGTACTGCAGTTACTTATTTTTAGATTTATTTTGAAGGAAAATATGGAGCCAGGCCCCAGAAAGACCAATTCTGACTCAATTTTAAAATGATACAGAGTTAGGCCCCAAAACCACTGTCTCTGACTCCATTTTAGAATGATGTGGAGTTACAGTAGGCCCTATAATGCCCAACTCTCTATTTTAGGATGACACAAGTTCAAAATATGAGTAAATAGCTGTGAGCCCTGCTCTGTGAATCCATATGCAGTTGTGCATAATTAGCAATCATTTCTAATATATGCATTTCCTGTTTCTCCTTCCATAAAATATCATACTTTGTATCTTGTGAAATATGTAATTGTTATTGGTATTAGGGGGAAGGTGGGAAATCAAAGCAATGTAAAATTTGAATTATGTAGTGAGTCCCACAACATAACCCTTATATAACTCAGGGTTCACCTACACAGTTTCCTGTCAAGTATATCAATGAAAATGAAGCAACAAAGTATTTTCAATAAATTCACCACACAATCAAAATAGGTATGAGTTATTCTGTAACTCAGAGGGCTACTACAGCTGTCTGGAGACAATACAGGACACATTACTTCTCAGTTATGACCCTACACTGTTTCTTGTGAAAGCATATCTTATAGAATAAATACAAAAATTCACTGAAAAGTGGAAGATATGAAATGTATGGGAATGAACAAAAGGCATAATCAATTCTGTCCTTTGATGCAAAATTATGGTAATGTTAGCATAGACCTTATGGAGAGAAAACAGAGAGGACAGTACATCTCACACTCCAGGGTGATGAAATGATAAAACCTGAGATGTGCTGAAAGCACAATCTTCTGCTTACCTCTCTGAGATCAATCCAAAACATGGTCTAGGCGAGAGTCACAGCATTGTGTGCTCACTTGGGACTTTTGGCAGGTTGTGTCCTTGATGCAAGTTGTAGGCAAATGGTTCACATTTGTACATATGTAGCCAACCTCCATAATCCCACCGCCCCCACCCTCCCTGCCACCACCATGTTCTTGCTGACACCCCTTGGCTGAATAAGCCTCTGCCCACACATCACCCTGCCTCTGTTTATTAACTTGTTTGTAATCCGTGACAAAAAGCTCATCGCATTGTCTCATAAATTATAGACACAGCCACCTTATCATTTTATGGTGGACCCTGTGAAAACCAAATACACTAATCCTGTTTGCACACAAAGCACTTCACAAGCAGAGCTTGTCTGGACTGGATGGACACATATAGTGACTGGGGGATGGGGAGTGGACAGGAGAAAATAGCAGAAGTGTGCTGTGTGACTGCTCTCCAACAGTCACAAAAACATTCCCTCATCTCACCTATAAATGTTCCCATTTGCTCTAACTGCTGCACATTTTATGGATAAGACCATCTTCTGTTTTGACTTGTCTCTGTAAATGAAACTATGGAAATAGTTGAATAGAACACTGTGAAAAAGCTTGCCTTGCATAGTGCTATTCAATGCAAAGAGTCCACTACTAAAATGTAATGATATATTTCTCATATTTCTCATATATGACCTTCAAGTAATTGATCAAAAGATCTATATCAGATTGTAGAGCATTTGATCCCAACTTTTCTAGAATCACTAGGATCTAGAATCACTGAAATGCAAAGAATACAAAGACAGGGAATACCTAGTTAGCCTGAACTACGGAAAAAGTCTAGGGGGATCTAGCCTGCAACTATGCTACCTAGGGCCGTCCATAACTTACCCTGCAGTGTGCAAAGAACATGAACTTGAGCCAATGTCAGCATGACCTGGATGTTGGATGCACCTACCGCAAGAGAACCAGCTTACCTGAGGGCTTCACAGTGTCTCCCAGTACGAGCACCATCTTAGCTTCTTCTTGAAGCAGCATGTTCTGGCCTGGTATCTCCATTCATGTTTATTTTAGGTGTTCCAAAGTGTTGATAACAAAATGAACCATAAACAAACGTCTCAAAACTTCTCATGAGCATGCAGCCTTTCATAGGATTGAGCGGGATAAGTCATCTGCTGCTATCGGAACTCTTCCTTTTTTTCCTTTTCACCAGGTAAGTCAATTTAAAAGACAGCAGCCACGCCTCTCAATCAGCTGGCCTGCTGCAACCTTCAACGTCAGTATGTAATAGGCTGTCCCTAACCAACTCCCTAACATTCCTTCCTCCCTCAAGAAAAAAAGGCACCTCTTTTTTATTTTTATATCCTTTTTTTCGATTTACTTTTTAAACCTCTTCCACTACCACTATTTCCCATTTCACCATTTCCCAACTGCAGCCCCTTTAACTCATATATACACACAAAATAACAAAAGGTCAGATTCTCTTCTGACATCTGCTATACTCCTAGCAGGGAACCCAAAGAGAACCCAAAAAGTAAAATATTAAATAACTACTCAACCTACTCTGTGGTCTACACCTGTGATAGAGTATCCGCGATGACATTATCCTTGCCTGCAACATGTTGCACAACCAGGTTGTAGGGCTGAAGTACCAGACTCCACCTAAACACTCGTGCATTAGAGGTTTTGAATTTAGCCACAAAAGTGAGTGGGTTATGGTCAGTGAGGACTATTACTCCTCCACTTGAGCTCGAAACATAACCTCAAAATGGCACACTGCCAACACAAGCGCTAGAGCCTCCTTCTCAATAGTTGAATATGCTCATTGCTGCTTATTGAGCTTCTTAGAGAAGTAAGCTACTGGTTGGTGAAAACCTTGGTCAACAGCCTGCAATAAAACAGCACCAACTCCCACCTCACAGACATCCACCACCAGTTTAAAGGTAACCGAGAAATCTGGTGCTTTCAACATAGGCTGACACGACAGGATGGCTTTCACTCTGTCAAAAGCAGTCTGGCAAGGTTCTGGCTCTGTAACCGCTGAAAAGGTAAAACCTGCACATTCCCAACACTCTCATCAATTCTTGAGGAGTTCTAGGAACAGGGATGTCCAAAATCGCCTGGACCTTTGCACGCCTCGGGACCACTTGATGGCCAACTTGGTGTCCACTTGGCCCCTCCCAATTTCACATTTTGGCAGGTTCACCACCAACTGGGCTTCCTGTAACCTCTCAAATAACTGCTTCAGGTGTGTCACACGGTCATCCCAACAGGCACTATGGACCACCACATCATCAATATATGTGACAATGTCGGTTAGACTAGCTGTAAGTGCATTCATTAAAGGTAGCTGAAAGGTAGCTAGAGCATTTTTCATCCCAAATGGAGGACCTTGCATTTACACAAAGCAGAGGGAGTCACGATTGCCGAAACCTCCTGAGCATGCTCAGTGAGAGGCACTTGCCAATATCCTTCTAAAAGATCGAGTTTGGATACATATTGAGCCGTACCAATTTGATCTATACAATCTTCTAGGTGTGGGATGGGAAATGCATCTGTCTTGGTCACTTGATTGACCTTCCTATAGTCGATAAGAATCGCATACTTCCATCAGTTTTAGGCATTAGAACAACTGGTAAACTCCACTCACTATGTCCAGGCTCCACCACTCCTATCTTCACCATATATTTAAGCTCTTCCTCTACCTTTTGCAGCTTCCCTGGAGCCAGCCTGTATGGGTGTTGTTTAATAGGCAAAGCATCAGCTGTTTCGACATCATGCATGGCAAGAGCAGTGTGACCAGGCACATCCTGAAACAAGTCTGGAAAAGCCTGTACCAAAGACCTAATGCCAGCTTGCTGGTCCTCTGTCAAATGGCTAAGACGCATGTTCAGTTCTTTAAAAGCCTCAGTGTTACTCAGCTGTACACTGACTGGTTCAACAGCCTTGGCTCCATTGTCCCACTCTTCCCAGACTTCCTTCAGATGAACACAAGCCACTGGCAGCCCCTGATCCTCACTGTCATGATAGGGGTTTAATAGGTTGACATGACACAACCTGGACTTTGTCCACTGATCAGGAGTACTCAGGACAAAATTGCGGTCTCCCACCTTCTTCTCAATCGTATAAGGACCACAGAAGCATGTACTCAAGCTATCGCCCCTCACAGGGCATGAGAACCAGAACCCTGTCTCCAGCCTTAAAGGATCACTCAACTGCCCTTTTATCATAATGTTTCTTCATCTGAACCTGAGCTACCTCCAGATTTTCTTTGGCTAGCTGACAAGCTGTGGCAAGATGATCTCTGAACCTGGAAATGAACTGCAGTACGGTTCCTTCACCTGCCTGCTTTACTAGTCTTTCTTTTACCATTTTCAATGGCCCTCTCACCTCATGCCCAAAAACCAATAAAAAGGGGGAAAACCCCGAAGACTCATTCAGAGTCTCTCAAGGGGCAGGGCTGAGTCCCAGAAGCTGACCTGAATAGGCCTTCATCACGGTTTTCAGGGTCTGATGATACCGTTCGATTGCTCCCTGAGACTGTGGATGATAGGCTGCTGAAGTGACCTGCTCAATACCAAGCTCACACATGACTTCCTGAAAGACACCAGGAACAAAATTGGAGCCACGGTCGAACTGCACCTGTTTAGGCAAGCCAAACCGAGAAAAGAAATTAAGCAGGGCTTCCAAGATAGTTCTTGCCCTAATGTTTCTCAAGGGTACAGCTTCAGGATGTCGTGTTGTAACATCCATGATGGTTAACAAAAAATCATTGCCTTTTTTTGTTCTGGGCAGAGGTCCAACACAGTCAATAATCACGTGTGAAAAAAGGTTCCTCGACCACAGGAAGGGGAAGTAAAGGGACTGCAGGGATTTTCTGATTTGGTTTCCCTGCTACTTGGTATGCATGGCTGGACCGACAAAAAGCCACCATATCTTTATGTAGACGTAGCCAGTAGAAGTGCTAGAGGTTTTTTGCCTGCGTCTTTCTAATACCCAGTTGTCCTGCCATTGGAGTTTCATGAGCTAACCGTAGAACTTCGTCACAAAAGTTCCTAGTCAGCACTGCCTGCTTTACTAAACTCCACAATTCAGTAGCTGGCCAGTCTACAGGCCTCCATTTCCACTTCAACACATCGTCCTGGACATAAAAGCCCTCAGATATCTCCTTGCTTTCTTCAAAAACGACAGCACCCTTCCTCAAGGAAGCTAAAACTGGATCCTCTTTCTGTCCAGCAATAAGAGCTTCACGGCTGTATTTCTGTACATTAGGGGCCACATGTATCAACGGTGCGTTCGCACTAAAATCGTGCTGAGCACTTTTCTACACATAAAACGGTATTTATGAAAAGATACTTCCCGGGAAAACATGCGTACCTCGGCACATGGTCTCGAGGTGGCGTACTCAATTTGTAATTTTCAGATTGGCGACACCAAGAGGAACTAACAGTGATGCAAGTAAACGGGTCTTGTGTCAATCATTGATGAGTGTTATCGCGCCAGGTCCCGGCGCCAGGATGAAGTGACTGAGGGGGCAGTTAAAGATGGCGAGGGGGCAAATCTTTTTATATAGTAAAACAGTAGATTATCATCTTGCTATTGCCTATTTCTGCCTTTTTTTTCGTCCTGCGGGTGGCAATATAGTGGCGTTTTGACTAGATGCGAACAATTCCCTACCTTACCTTTTCCATGTGTTTGTGCGTCATGGCCATTATATGAAAGAGGAATATTTGCCAGGTCACCACCTAAAATTGGTCTGGTGGTAGGTTTAATGAAATTCATTGATTTAACCATGCAATAGCCTCTGAAAGGCTAAATAACAACACAAGACTAATGTTTCAAAATCAAATAATACATTTACAGCAGTTATTACAGCAGTGGTGAAGCCAGTATTAAAAGAGAGGCCAAAAAACGAATAAGCACACACAGGACTGGTGTCCACACCTGGTGCCACGAGGGGGCAAGAGGGGGCTTTGCCTACTCAGTTTTATTTTCTGCCCCCCCCCCCGTTTAAGTTTTATGTACCCTATAGAAAAATAGCACAAACAACAAAAATATTGGAAACATTGGAATACTCGTTGGAAACAACACAGGGAAGTAAAATTTCGGTCACGAGAGAGAGGGAGAGACAGAGCGAGAGAGCTGCATGGCATGAGCAGAAAGACAGACAAAACGATCTGATTATCTTTGTTTTTTTTTTTTACTTAATGACCCTGACACTGTTGGCTATTATTTTGTTGATTTTAGCAGTCATCTCTCAGTGGCTAGAATTGTTCATAAATTCTATTTTTTTGCGTCTTGTAGACCTACGTTTCGAGTACTCCGATTCCCTAAATGGTGCGCGGACACTCAGGTTTAAAATCTGACCACCACCTTTTTCTTCTCTTCCACCGTACGCACCTCTGGTGAAACTGCATTCATAGCAGTCACCACTTTGAGCCGCTTGTCCGGCTTCCAAAAAGCTCCTTTCTCCTCTTCACCTCATCAACCATAACCTCAATCTCCGTGTCCGAATACTTTCTTTTCTTACGTCCTGCCATTGTTCCCCAATGTCAATCTCTGCATTTCACTCAGATTTACCTGGGGCCTTTATATGTTAATTTGACAAATTAAAGGTGTGTCTCGGTCCCTATAAGAACAATTGTGGGAGTGGATGTTAAGCGCGTACATGTGCACATAAATTCACACTGATTTGATTTACGCTCAGATTTATGAAGACAATTAGGCGTAAGTGGTGTTTGAAAACTCTGACGAAAAACCTCCGTACACAAATCGTGAGATTGTGCATCTGCATGGATTTACGGCAAGTTGTACACAAAGACTGATACATATGGCCCTAGGTGTTGCATATTGATGTGCAAGAAATGTGACTGCCAATTCTACTTGCTGCTCTTCTCTGTGAGCAGAGGTCTTTTCCCTGAGAGACAGGGAGCATGTAACCACACAGACCGGGAAAATTTCTGGACATTCTCTCTCAAGAGTGATGGTGTCTGGTAGGGCTGAACGATTTGGGGAAAATATCTAATTGCGATTTTTCTGACAGATATTGCGATTGCGATATTATTTGCAATATAATTTTTTTAAGTCAAGCTTCAGTTCAATATTCACTATGTAATAGATTTAAAACGTGATGGAGCATTACCACATGAGATACCATCAAAATATTAACTGCTCTACATTCTAAAGCAAGGATGAGAGCTTAAAGATATGAATTGCTTCCAACATGTATTTATTACATTTTTAATTGGCATAGAACATAGAACAATCGAACACAGAACAATTACAGGGCTTAAAGCAACAAAATTTTCTGAGCCTGAAATAGGACACACGTAAATTTAGCGTTACCCCAACAGCTTTAATTCAAAACTGTAAAACAAAAAAAAGTAAATTATTAATACAATTTTGTATTGCAGTGCTCAAATTAAAAGTGCTTCCTTTTTTTAAACGCTATTAAAAATGAAAAGTGAAAAATGAAAACGTCAATAAAAGTTGGTCGAGTAGCAACATGCTGTGTTACAACTTTGTCCAAGGTAGCTGGCC
The DNA here is from genome assembly GCA_019176425.1 of Megalops atlanticus. NCBI lineage: Eukaryota > Metazoa > Chordata > Actinopteri > Elopiformes > Megalopidae > Megalops > Megalops atlanticus. The sequence continues at coordinate 38,128,644 of CM032884.1, forward strand.
TGTGTATTTGACACGCTAAGTTTGGTGAGTGCAGTTCTGTCCTGTGAGAATGTTTTGCACAGGTCAACTAGCGTTGGCGCTATCCTGAAAGACAGGTCATATTCCGCTATAAATGTACAAACGCGGACTTTATGATTGCACACGCGGTTTGGATGGATGAAGCGGCAGCAGCTACAGTGGCCACAGCTCCAGGCAACGTTGACGAAGAGCCCGAACAACTGCTTTGTGTGAGGGATCTGTATCATGCCGAGACAATGCCTTTTGCCGCATGTCCCATACTGTATTTTTTTCGAACACACGGTGCAAAAGCAGTTCCCGGTCTCATTTAATTTGTGACAACATAAGCCAAACGTTTGTCTGTCATTACCGTTTTTATATAACCAAGCCTATCACAATTTATTTTTCACCGCCCGTTCTATTATGCTTGTGTCTGCGCCAGCCTTCACAAGTTTCGCTTCTATGCTCCATCTATTTCAACGCATGTGCAGTAATCAACTGGTACAGTCCCCGGAAATACTTCCTGACACCGCCTCACAGAAAGTTGAAACTAGTTGCCGATTGGATAAGAACAGTGCTCTCGTGCCAGTACGTCGCCTAAACAGGCTTGGTTAAAACTCGTCGAAAGAACACCACGTCAGTTTTTAATAGAACTGCGTTCCGGTCTGGTATATGCTAGTAATAATTCACTGCCTGATCTAAAATCTCTGCATGCTGGATTTCCGGCGTGGGGCCGGAGATCTTTCACCCATGTGGGCGTATACGCAGTCGCCTTGGTCCACTTCTGATTGGTGAGCATGACTGGTACGCCAGGAGCACGGCACTTCTGATTGGTGAGCATGACTGCCACACAAGGAGGGCGGCATGAATTTGTAAAACCATTGACACAACAGTTTAAACCCTGGATCAGACACGCTGCATAACGCATATCCTAAATTGCAGCCTTTGCGATTAGCTAATTGCATTGTTTCAAATCGCGATTTCGATTTGAAATCAATTAATCGTTTAGCCCTAGTGTCTGGGGCTTCACAAGGAAACAAGCTTACCACGGGAGTTACCAATACCTGGCTATCGGCAAGGTCCCAAAAGAAAATTGGTCCCTTCTACAGGCAAAGAAGGCAACACTCCTAGGGTTATGTAACCAGTAACTAGATTAGATCCCAGAAAAACCCTGTGCAGAGGGACAGCACCATACTCACCTCCTAGTCCTTTGAACAAGACAGAGGCTTTTAGGAAAGTTTCATCTGTCAAATCAACAAGCCCAGCTAATAGCAAAGACTGAGCTGCTCCAGTGCCCCTTAACACTGTCACTGGCACTTTGGCAACCCCCCTCTGAGGAAGCAACTGAGCCTTGAGAGACAAAGCTTTTATACACTTCTGAGTTCGCTCCCATAGGTGCCTTACCTTGGCCCAGCTCCTTCCCAGACTCTAGGAGCTTCCCACGTTGTGCCAACACCAGTGCTACAGGCTGTTTCGAGTTGTCAGAACGAGTTTTCTTTGCTAGCAGCCAACACCGTGATTTAATATGTCCAGGCTTCTTACAATAACGGCATATAACCTCACCCGCCTGATTGGAGGAGCAAACACATTTCCCAATGTGTTGGGGTTTGTCAGCAGAGCCAGCATTTGCATGCTCCACATGCTCAACCTCCTTCTTGCGTTCACTGGCCAGTTTCCTCCCCATTGCAGAGGACCTACCCTTCCAGGGTTCCTGATGAACTAAAAGATAATTATCTGCCATTTCTGCACCTTTACACTGCTCTTTCACTTGTTCTTCATTTAACTGGATCTCAAAGGGGCGTGGTACGCTAGCTTTAAACTGCTCAAGCAGCATCAACTCCCATAACTCCTCCAAAGTGTGCACCTCACAGGCATGCAGCCATTTATCAAACACCAGTTCCTGCTGTCTTGCAAGATCCACATACGTCTGACCAGATTTCAACCTTCCAGTTCGAAACTGCTATCTATAAGCCTCTGGGACTAGCTCATAAGCCCTAAGAACTGCCTTTTTAACCGTTTCATAATCACTACTATCTGTGATGCCAAGTGCAACATAGGCTTCCTGTGCCTTTCCCGTGAATTCCTGCCTTTCTAGAGTCACCCACTCATCTTCTGGCCAAAACCTTTTGCTAGCAATACATTCAAAAGTCTCAAAGAACATATCGGGGAATCTGAACAAAAGGAGGCATGATTTTACAACACTTGGAAATGTTGAAATGACTTTCATGCTCACACTGACGTTGGACCTCATAATTTTCTTGCCTTGTTTGATCCAATTTTGCATTAGCTACTTCTAGCTCCAACTGCAGTTCTTGCTCCTTCCTCACTCGCCCTGCTAGAACATAAATATAAAAAATATATTTATGATTCCCCTTATTTATAATTCCTCATTGAAATGTTATCCTTGTGCAATTTTAGCTTCTATCTGTTTTATCCTGTTATGTTAATGTAATGTTTTATCCTGTTAATGCACAGTGACTGACAAAAAAAAGGCTCGACTTGAAGCATCTCAGTCGACTGACGGGTCTCTGACAGATGATTTGACTCGTCAACTTTCAGGGGGAAGCCCTAATATTTACTGAGGCAATTGTGGGTTAAGTGCCCCAGTGGGGAATTGAACCAGCAACCTTTCAGCTACAAGTCCTGCTCCTTTTTCTTGATACACTGCTGCCCAACTTTATTGGCAGTTTTTTTAAGCAACATTAGCAACCAGGTCTATTTATGTATGTATTTTTCTAACTATACTTTCCATTCGAAATAAAATTAATTGAATTAAATAAGTTGGATCAATCGGTTACAATTAAATCTGCATACTTTAATATTGCATATAGTGTGAGGGTGTCAGCATGTGTGTGGTGTGGTGTATTATTTTTATTGTGATCCAAATTCTTCCACAGGGAATCATAAGGCTATAGCATTACAAATAGCTTGGGAACAATAGTAATTGTCCTGAGATAACATATTGAAGAATACTGTTAATGAGTATTTTTCTGTTACTGAAGCTCACACCATTAAATTAAATTCCTCACATTGTGGTTTAGCTCAAGGTGTCATGACATGGTCTGCCACATGAAAGCAGTGAGTTGCTTGCTGCCTAATTTCATAATGCAGAGGTACTCAATAGACGGACTCCGGTCCAAATTCGGACCCAAATACAATTTAATCTGGACCAAGACCTAAATCTGCATGCTAATTTAACTGTCATCTCGGTGGGTTTTTAATAGCGCACACAATAAAAGATTCTGCGCTGTTTTTTTTAGATTCCGTGCTGTTTACTCGTCCTGAAAGCACCTCACTTGCATGTTCACGTTTTGTTCTCTATCAGGTCCAATCACAGCTGTAACTGCATCACTATGACAACATTACAGTCTACACTCAAGTCGGATAGCTAGTCAATTTATCAACCAATCATTTGTCATCCGCGTTAGAAAGCTAGTTTGTAGATGTAAGCATTCATGTTGACATAGTAAAAATGGTGTGTTCAAAATTGTCCAATACCAAGAAAAGAAAGTTTGATAGTGAAAACCGGGTGTTTAAGACTGAGGCCCTGTCCATACGTACACGGGTATTTTTAAAAACGTAGCTTTTTCTATGCGTTTTGGCCTTTCGTCCACATGCAAACGGAGTTTTAGGTCACTGAAAACGGATCTTTTGCAAAACGCCTTCCAGGGTGAAGATTTTCAGAAACTCCATTTTCAGTGTTCACGTGTGGACGGGGAAAACAGAGTTTTTGGCTTGTGACATCAGAGTGTGCGCCGTAATAACTTTTTTTTCAGGCTTCTGATTGGCCAGCATGGCTTTACGGTTAGGGTTATATCGTCGTCTGTTGGTTTGGCATGCTCTTGACAGTGTGTGTTTGCGTTTTTGTGTGGACAGGGATTTTTTTAAGAACGAAGGAGGGAAAACCCCTGTTTTCAAAAATACCCGTGTACGTGTGGACATGGCCTGAGAGGACTGAAAAATATGCATTCATACTCCCCGATGGAAGCACGAAACCAATGTGCTTAATTTGTAATGAGACGGTGGCCATTGTGAAGAGTGGCAACGTTAAGCGCCACTATGACACCAAACATGTACATTTTGAACAAAATTATCCCCAGAGCACAGAGGTAAGAACCACAAAACTAAACCAGCTGAAATCATCATATCAAGCTACAAACATCATAATAGTTAAATCAGCAACACAGCAGGATCGGGCAATGGAGGCCTCGCTAAGAGTGGCATGGGTCTTGGGTAAACACGAGAAACCCTTCTCTGATGCTGAAATAATCAAGGAATATATGAGTGAAGTGATGGATGCCATGCTTGAAGGAAATCAAAAGGATGAAATTATACAGAAAGTAAACCAAATACCCTGTTCAGATTCCACTGCAGCAAGACGAACTGAAATACTTGCTGAAGATTTGCTTGAACAACTTAGCGCTGGTATAAAAAAGGCAAAAAAAACTGGCTGTGGCTGAATCAACAGACAACACAGACAATGCACAGCTGATTGTCTTTGTTAGATTTTTTGATGAAGAAAAAGGAGAATTTTGTGAAGATGTTTTAGGCCTCACAAACCTCCATGGACACACAAGAGGGGAGGACATTTATGAAGCAATAATGCAGATGCTGAGTGACAGAGGGATAGACCTGAAGCATGATGTGTCCATTCCTACTGATGGAGCTCCATCCATGACTGGGAGAGAGGGGATTAGTGCCGTGCTTAAAAGCTCACCACCCTGACCGGATAGCGTTCCACTGCATAATCCACCAGACAGTTTTGTGCGCCAGTCTTGGAGAAGGGTACTCAGAAGTCCATGACAACAGTGATGATTGCGTGCTGCGCTCATTCCTGACAGAGGTCTGTGCAGCTTTTGATGATTTGCTCCTTCACAATGTCAGGTGGCTCAGCAAAGGCAGGGTACTGGAACGTTTTTGGGCCATTTGGAAAGAGCTGCAAATTTTCTGTTGGACCAAAAGAGTGCAAAAGCTAAACAGTTTCTGAATTTCATGCAGAATGAGAGAAAATGGAGGCTGTTGCATTTCTGACTGATATAACTTCCCATCTCAATGACCTAAATGTCAAGGTCCAGGGCAGAAGCAACACAATGTATGACCTTATGTCAGCAGTCCGTGCTTTCCAGAGGAAGCTGGAGGTATTTAAATGTGATATACAGGAGGGCCTGCTTCACTTCCCAAAACTTTTGGAACACACCAAAGGGAAACATCACCATCATAATCATGTTGAATTCCTGGAGAAGTTCTACTGTGCATTGAAAATCCTTTTCTAGTCAGAAATGTTGCAGAATTCTCAATGGAAGCACAGAATATCTGCCCATGGGCTACTGCTGCTTGTCTGAAAACTGAGCTGATTGAGCTCCAAGAAAACCTTGCTTTGCAGGAAGCTCACTGTGACCCTGTCACTTTCTGGACTAATGCCTGGTGCACACTAGAGGATTTTCAAATCTTTCCCGATTTTAAAAACGTGGGAGACCACAGACATAACTACAGATTTAACTGATTTTTAATAATTTAATCTTAAGAATGCACACACCAGACAATTCAGTCAAGATGTAGGACCACACACTTGGCAATTATACTAAATGATTTCAGAGTAGCGATTCCAGGGACTTGGGATCTCACAGAAACTCGGGTGATCAAACCTGACTTCAGAGCAAAACAAACATGGAGGTGGACTGTTGCCTTCAGCTTGTTGCACTTGTGTGTGCCATGTTTTGCACCGAAAAAAGGAGAAAAAAACTGTGGATGAAGTCATGGCTGAGAAGACGGAATCGGCATGGCTTATACATTTTGCTGGAGTTGGAAATAAAGTTCTATTGTTAGTCTCAAACGGGGCTAGTGCGAGCCACTGCTACAAGCTAACGTTATTGTTATTTGTACACAGGTGGAGGGGAGAGTGAAACCTGTGATCATTAGAAATGTAGCCATTTCTATACATTCTCTGACCTTCCACTGCCATGGAGATGCCGTTCCATATTAACATTACTGTGCTCTGGGCTTGTACGAAGGTTACCGGTTGGTGACACTTCCCAGTCAGCTCGCTCTCATTGGCTATTGTGGGTTTCTGCTCAATATTCCATTGCTGTTCCTTTCACACTACAGGATTTCAAGTCGTAAATATCAAACATGTTGGATATTTATGATTTGAAATCGGGGAGACTCCGATCAAGTCAGTAAAATTAAGATTATGTCTGTAACCCCTCACACTACAGGATCATTTGGGCAGTTAATTGGTTCAGACCAGCCTCAAGTCGGGAACGCCCCCCCCCAATGGTTGGGAGGGGCAAATCGGACCCAAAATTGGCCCAAATATCCTCTTGTGTGGGGCCAGCATGAGATGGTTACTGCAGCAAATGCTCCTTTCCTGCAGAAGATGGCCCTTCAAATTCTTACCATGTTTCCCTCAACATACTGTTGTTAATCAGCATTTTCAACAATGAATATGGTGAAGAACGCATACCGCAGCAGACTCACTAATGAACATTTACATCAGTGTCTACACCTGGCCCTCACACCTTTTGTGCCCAAGTTTAAACAATTGCTTGCAGAAAAAAGGTGTCACTTCTCCCATTAAAAATACAGTGCTTTTTGTACATAGTTTGGGAGTTTTTGGGACTTTAGTTTTTGTACATAGTTCTATACTTGGTGGGACTTTGCTGGATTGACCTGCCTTTCTCTGGACCTTCGACTCAGTGGAAATTTGGTAAGTGGACCCTGAAGACTTATATTTGAGTACTCCTGTCATACTGCATCAAGAAGCAGAGAGACTTCTCACTGGTGAATAAACAGTATGCTAAATCAATAACACTAAAAGTACCTATATGCTGTTGGGCTTGAGGGTATTAGCGTCAGAATGTTGGACAGCCATTAGAATGCAGTTTCTTCATAACCTCAACTCAGCTTTAGTTAATTTCAGTTATGGATGTAGATTATTTAATTGTACATGTCCACAGTGACAATTTCAGACATTCAGCTGAATTATGGATACCTGCTAATGAACTGCAGATATCAAGAAGCAACCATTGAGTGGGCTTTTTTACACACTATTTACTACATCAGGCTCATTCTCTAATCACTTATCCTCACCTGATGACTGGTGGTAACATACATTCTCAAATCCATGTGCTCCTGCATGACTGGTGATACCTCTAGACCAGGGGTGGGCAAACTTTTTGGCTCAGGGGCCACATTGACTTTTAAACTTTGACAGACGGGCCGGGCCAGCACCAGATGCATAGATATCAAACATAAACATAAAAAAGGCATTATAGTGTTAATACTTACATTCACTTTTAGTGGGAACAGTGTTGTTGATCACCCTTTTTTGCCAGTGCATCGAAGTCTGGTGTTAGTTTTGTTGTGGCAATTCTCAGAACAGATCTGAGGTGTTCATCACTCAACTGGGATCTGTGGGGTGCTTTGTTGGTGTTCATCACACTAAAAGTCTTTTCACACACATACGTAGAGCCAAACAACACCAGCATCCTCTGTGCCATCTTCTGGATGTTTGGAAATTTGGCTGCGCTTAATGAAGCATAAAACTCATCCAGTTTAAGAGAGTTGAACTTCTCATTTAAGACGGTGTCACATTGGAGATCAATCAGTTCCAATTGCAACTCCTGTGGCGCCGTTTCAGGGTCTTGTGTGAAGGGACATGACACCAGCTGAAGTGACTTGTCAATTTTTCCAAAATCAGAGAACCGACGGCAGAATTCTCCATGCAGGTTGTCCAGTGATTTCCTGTATTTTTTCACATGTCGAAGGGCCTCTTTCAGCGTAGCCAGTGTGGGGAAATGAGCGAATGACTTGTTTGACATTTGCTTTGAGAATAAAGCTAGCTTGGTTTTGAAGGCTCTGACGTTTGTGTACATTTCATGCACAAACTGGTCTTTCCCTTGTAGCTTCACGTTCAGCTCATTCATGTGTGTCAGTATGTCCACAGCAAAAGCTAAATCACAAAGCCAATCTGTGTCACTCAGCTCAGGAAAATCGTCAGCTTTCTCAAGTAGCTCCAAAAATGAGATAATCTCCTGTTTGAGCTCCCACACTCGTTGACATACTTTCCCCAAACTTAACCAGTTGGAGTGGTAAAGCATTGGACATTGGACATTGGAGTGGTAAAGCAAGTCCTGGTGATCAGCGTCAATTTCTTCAAGAAACTTAATAAACTGACGATGCTGAAGTCCCCTCGCTCGAATAAAGTTAACGAGTTTTATAACTGGCTTCACTACGTGGTCAAGCTGCAATACGGATTTACACAGTGCTTCCTGGTGGATTATGCAGTGTAAAAAAATTACCTCCTGCTCAGGGTTGTCCTCTTTCACCCTCTCCTGGATTCTTTTGAGCAACCCGACGTTTTTTCCAGTCAGATTTGGCGATCCATCTGTGGTAACGTTGGCGAGTGTACGCCAAGGTAGCTTGTGCCTCTTGATGACCCCCAACACGCTGTCATACAAGTCCTCTCCCCACGTTTTCCCCTTTAGGGATTCCATGGCCAAAAACTCCTCCGTTATCTCAAAATTGTCATTAATCCCTCTGATAAAAATTAAAAGCTGAGCGGTGTCCTTTATGTCATTACTTTCGTCCAGTGCCAAGGAATATAATGTAAATGACTCCGCTTTTTTGTTTAGCTTGCTAGCTAAGTCTTCGTCAATTAGCTCAACACGGCGAGTCACTGTCCTGCGTGATAAGCTAATTTTTTCAAATTTGTTCTTGCTCTCAGGACACAAGATACCTGCTGTCTCTACCATGCACTCTTTGAGAAACTCCCCTTCGGAGAAAGGCTTGCTGGTCTTTGCTAATTTGAATGCCAGCAAATAACTTGCCTTCGTGCTTGATTCTTGGATGGCAGTTTGTCGGATAAAGGTGTTTTGCTGAGTCTGCAAACTAGCTGCCAACCTCTGAGCGGTAGCCAACCGTTCTTGCGTTGACTGGTTGTTAGCGTAATTAGCATGCTTGGTGGAAAAGTGACGGCTGATGTTGTATTCCTTTAAAACCGCGACGGTTTCGTGGCAAATAAGACATACAGCCTTCGACCGGACTTCAGTGAAAAAGTATTTAGCTGTCCATTCCTTATTAAACACTCGGCACTCACTGTTGACTTTTCTTTTCTTTGGCCCACTCATTGTTGCAGATGGGTTCAGAGCAGTAGCAGAGTAATAACAGAGAGTAGCCCGGGCTCCGCAAAATCAAGTCAATGTATCACTACGCCCCTAATGCGCCACCTGGTGGAACGCCAGGCATTACAGGACAAGGTCAAATGAATGCAGTCATAATTATGATATGATTTGATTTGGGCAATTCTGTACCAATCTTCGGTGGGCCGGATTAAAGAGACTAACAGCCCGGATGTGGCCCGCGGGCCGTAGTTTGCCCACCCCTGCTCTAGACGAAGTGTTTGTTCTGGTCCCAAATCTAAATGTGACTGGATGCTTTCAAAGTCAGTTTGTAAAAGGGTTTACAGTAAAGCATCAAGCACTTCATTCTCTGCCAGCCACGAAAGGCAATCATAACTGAGTACCTTCTTAAGGTGACAGCCAGACATAAGCTCAGTCTGCCTGAGTTAATATGTATTCCTGTAGAAGTACTGTAATGTATTGATGTGCTACTGCGTTTGTGTTCTACCTCACAGACAGATCATTTCAGGTATCCTGGAGGGGAGGGGAGGGGAGTCCAAGCCCCACCGGCTAACCACTGGGGTAGCCCAGGGATCGGTGCTTGGCCCCCTCCTCTTCTCTCTATTCAACTGCTCTGGGTCCGATCATCCAGGCGCATGGCTTCTCCTACCACTGCTATGACGATGACACCCAGCTCTACCTCTTGTTCCAACCTGATGACCTCACTGTCTCAGCACGGATCTCTGCCTGTCTTTCAAATATCTCAGCCTGGATGAGGGAGCGCCACCTTCCACTCAACTTATCCAGGACTGAGCTCCAAGTGATCCCAGCCAGCCTGACGATCCAGCACGACATCACCGTTCAGCTCGGCTCAACGACACTGACTGCGTCCAGGTCTGCAAGGAACCTGGAGGTAGTGATTGATGACCAGCTGAAATTTACTGACCACATCGCTACGACTACCAGATCACACAGATTTGCACTGTACAATATCAGGAAAATCAGGCCCTACCTATCCAAGCACACTGCGCAGCTCCTTGTCCAGTCACTGCTCATCTCAAGACTGGACTACTGCAATGCTCTCTTGGCTGACCTACCTGCATGCACTATCAAACCTCTGCAGTTGATACAGAATGCAGCTGCACATCTGGTTTTCAACCAACCAAAAATGGCTCATGTTACAGCCCTCTTAGCCTCACTCCACTAGCTCCCTGTAGCTGCCTGGATCATGTTCAAGGCCTTGATGCTCATGAACAGGGTGACCACCTAAGTACCTGAAGTCACTGCTGCAACCTCATGTTCCCTCCCGACTGCTACGCTCTGCCACTGAACGGCGCCTGGTGGTCCCGTCGCATCGTGGCGTTAAATCACTATCCTGGACTTTCTCCGCCGTTGTCCCCCGTTGGTGGAATGAACTTCCACACCTCATCCGTTCTGCTGAGTCCCTGTCTGTCTTCAAGAAACATCTCTTCCGCTCTCACCAGGCCAATATGCACAAATTGAAAAGGAAATGCTCTCCATTGTGCATGCATGTGTGAAGTTTCACAACTACATCTTTGGAACAACTGTCACAATATACAATGATCACAAACCTTTGGAAGATATCTTCAAAAAGTCACTGCTGTCTACTCCAATGCGCATACAAAGAATGCATCTTTGACTCCAGTGGTATGACATCACTGTAAAGTACAGAAGAGGAAAGGACATGGAGCTACCAGACACATTGTCCAGAGCATAAGCCAGAGTTGGATGGCTTAGAGTGTGTCTCCATGCTCAGCTTTGTTTCAGTCAGCAACCAGAAATATGCAGAGCTGCAAGAGCGTACGAAAGAAGAACTAAGATGTCCCCAACAAATGATTCCACAAGGGTGGCCAGACCACAGACGAGAAGTGCCATTTTCTGTGCAGCCATACTGGGACTCAAAAAAGCCAGCTAGTCGTGTCAGACGGAGTTGTCTACAAAGGTCTGTGTATAGTGGTACCCCCCACTATGAGAGATCATATGCTTCACCTGATACACCAGTCTCACCTGGGGATGGTGAAAAGCAAACAGCGAGCCTGTGAAGCGCTTTACTGGCCCAGTATGAGTGCTGACATAGAAGAGACGGTGAGAGACTGCAGTAAGTGTGCTGACTTCCAAAACAAGTAACCCAGACAGCCACGTAAGCTAACAGAAACACCAGAACTACCGTTTGAAGAGGTAGCATCAGACCTGTTCGAGTTTGAGGGTAAGCAGTATATCATACTCGTGGACTACTATTCAAATTTCATTGAGGTAGACATGCTGAAAGGCCAATGTAGCTGCACCACCATAGAAGCTCTGAAAGCTCAATTCAGTAGACATGGCACTCCCACCACACTAAGAACTGACAATGGTCCACAGTACTCCTCAGACGAGTTCAAACTTTTTTGCAAGAGTTACAGCATTAACCACAAAACATCATCGCCACACACCACACTCAAATGGTGAAGCAGAGCGTGCAATACAGACTGTGAAGAAACTGTGGAGCTCCAGACAAACATCTTGCACTGCTGGACTACAGACCAACTCTACTTGAGTCAGTTGGTCTGTCACCAGCTCAACTGCTTATGGGTAGAAGGCCTCATAATAAACTGCCTGCTGCCCGTATGCTGCTCACACCAACAGCTTATGATCCCCTCAAAGTGAAGTGTCTGTTGGACAAGACCAAGGACATCCAAAAGCTCTACCATGACTGTAAAAGAGCAGGTAACCCTCGCGCTGCCCTAAAGCCTGGTGATGAAGTCAGAATGCAAATATACCCTGGCAGCCACAAGTGGCCCCCTGTACGTACCCGCTCGACAACTTCGCTCTGCTACATCCGGACGCCTCGCTCCTCCCACCAACAGATCAAAAGTTCGTTTTTCCATAATCACCCCCCAGTGGTGGAATGAACTCCCCACCCCCCTGAGAACAACTCCTTCACTCCAACCCTTCAGACATGGGCTGAAGACACACCTCTTCAGACTCTAGCTGGACTGACACCCTTGCCATTTTGACCTTGTAACTTTGACCTTGTAAATCTTAGACTCCTGGCTTGTACTTGTAGCTCTTTTACCTTGTATCGTGCACGTTTTTGCCTGGGCAGTATAGTGGTACTTTATTGTCCCTGTGATTGAATTTAATATATGTAATCCTAGATCAGATTAGTTGGCTCGTGACACCAACCTTGCGCTCAGCTTCAGCACTATCTTCATTGTATGACCTGTACACATCTTGCCCTTGTGCCTGATTGCCCACTATATGCACTTTTGTATGTCGTCTTGGATAAAAGCATCTGCTAAATGAATAAATGTAAATGTAGACTGTGGGATTAAGGAGTGCCATCGCAACAGCCAACACCTTTGCAAAAGCACAGTGGCAACCAACCAGTCACGCCATGAGTGATGAGCCTTGGAGTCATCAGATCCACCTACGGAAAGGGATCCACAACCTGCTACCCCCAATGAATGACTGCATTCACCACTCAAAGAGCCTGCGTGTCCCAATCCACCCCATTCACCTGAGTCACCCATCACTAGGCGGGGCAGAGCTGTGAAGTCTCCTGAACGATTGAACCTTTAACAATTCAAGTCTGATGGCATTATTGTAGTTAGGGGGAGGCATGGTAAAGATGCCTGAAGGAAATGCAGTACTAGTGACCTCTCCTTCCAAGTTAGTGTTTGAGAGCAAGTTTGTTTACATTTGTTTACATTGTTTACATGCATATTGTTATTTAGTCATTAACATAGACAGAAGGCTGAAATTCTGTGTTCATTTAAGTAAAGAACTTTAAGGGAATACATTGCACAAAGATAGTGCTGAATCAGTTCAAATGAAGTTTATGTGTGAAAATGTTCTCAGTTGAAAGAAGGGAGATATAATGTATTGATGTGCTACTGCGCTACTGGTTTGTGTTCTATGGGCCTCCGTAGATTGATTGTGTTCCCACATTGTTCAGTGTGTGACTATGAGTAATGGAATAAAGAGTCGCATGGTCTCCAGTTAACCTGTGTGTGCATGTCGTGACACATTATTACAAGGACCTCTGGAAGATTACTGTAAACAAACAGTTAAGATATTAGTTAGCTATAAGGTCTTGATGGTTTATATGCATAAAAGTGTCCAGTATTTAGCTGTCTGACTCATTATTTGCCACCTTTTTAACAAACCATGTATAAAATAATATCCCCAGTTTTGTCACAAACAATGGAGACTGACAAACAGGAGTAAACATGATTTCAGTAATCCAGTATTTAGCAGGTACGTCACATTCTTTACCACAAATAAAGGCCAGCATTTTTCAACCTATAACAACTGAAAACACCCCAGGTAGCTTTCTGTAATAATTCAGGTTTTATTTTAATCAATAAACTCTGAATTAGAGTGACATATGGTACAACAATTTTAAGCTTGAGGTGTTAAATTCAGAGTTCTTTATGCACAAAAAATCCAATGCAGTGCACTTTACCTTTAAGTATAACATCCATCCAGGAGAGTCTGATTTTTATAAGCAGTTGTTTCATCAAAGCAGAATCATAAAGAAATTGATTTAATGTTTTAAACAATATTATATTCTTCTGCTTTGCTCACTTTCCATTTAATTGAGAAATGCCATTAGCTAATCTCTTCAAACACAGAACAAAATGTAATTGAATGCAGAGTGTTTCTAAACAATTCTATACTAAATTATACAACTCACGTTAGTTATGTGAAAGTCACAATTGTGCAAATTTCTGGAGCTGTGCTTTTGTGTCCTTAACTAAAATCAAAGATAAAATAATAATTTGTCTTGCTGGTTATTGCTGAGTGTGATAATTGGAGCTGTGGTGCTGTCTCAACAATAGATGTCTTGCTGGTTCTTATTCGCTTTCTGTTTCCTCACTGTTTGTTGCTATATTAGACTGTAAACTATGGATGGCTCATTTAACAAGGATTTTTTGTTTGTACTATGTTGACTGGCAACCATTGTTTTGCTTAAATATTTTATGTAATCATTACTTCAGGAATTTGTTTAATAGCTTAATTCATTTATGGCATTGCACTCAAGTAGTGCAATGGTAATTATGTGATTTTTATCACATTATTCAGTTGATTCTTAAATCAATATTTCTTATAAATAGAGTGCACTGTTTTAATTCTAAGAGCCTGAGATACACTTTGTGGGCATGCACAAATACATATTGTGTGGATCAATGCAGTCCATAGGAAGTGTTAAAGCTGTTCTCCATTACCTCATTATGACCCCATTTATAGGGCGTTACAGTTCAGGGGTAACTGCTCCCGGGCAGTTTTCTGTGTGGGCCTGGGCTTGCAGTTGAGCTGCTTACAGACCCATATTTGTGAGCCTAAGGGCCTGTTTTAAGATGATGTGCCTCTCACCTTGTTTTTGAGCAGTACACATGGCAGCTGGCATCTTTTTGTATTTGTCTGCTTATTGTCACAGTAAAGTATGCTGTCTATTTTTTGTTATACAATCTAGTTAGTGCTGATATGCAGTATACTAAGCCATACACATTGATCATATACATTACTAAAGGAATACAAACAATTATCTTGAGAATGGACAGAAATAAGGTCATTTTTTTACATTATTTACATTTATTTTACATTATTTGTCATTTGCGCAAAGTGTAATTTCAGATTATTATATTGAAACCTACTATCAGTAACATATGTCATCTTTAGCACCAAAAAGGCAGATGTTCCTTCAATGCACAGCACTCCTGCCTGCTTTAAATTGGATGTGACCAAGTGTTAGACTTTAATGGCAATGCCACAGTGATGCTGGACGATGTTTCACCCTGTCTCCCCACTGAGGACATGCAGGTGGGCCTTTTTGTTGCTGTTTCCATATTTATACACCCACTTCAGAGGTGTCTGTGCTTCCATTAAGCATCACAATAAATGCTCATGCATACATCCCAAAATCTTTTCAGAGAACAATCTAACCATGCTTGCTCCTCATAAAAAATAGTCTTGACTTGCCTGCATGCGGGAAGCTTCATTTGTGGTATGTGCAGCTTGGGACAAAGCCCCCTTTTGAATGCAATAAGGTATAAATACATAAATAGAAAAAAATCCTTAATGTTTAATTTAAAAATACAGAATTAATAAAGTTCTAGCATTACATGGTTTAAATTGTTTAAATTGAGACCTCGGCACTTACTATTGTTTCAAAGAATATTAGTTACTGATTGTTCTGCAGTGATGTTTAGAAGGGTGAAGCTTTTGTTTAACATAGTTGTGTTGGAAGAGAGTGCATTCCTTGCTCAGATTAAATGCAAAGCAAACAGTGAATCACATGATATGACCAAAGTAAATAATGTATAAATCTTAAAGGGAGTCACGGTGTCTTTCAGTTACAGCTGACCCAGTTTACTTAGAAGCTTCTACAGTTTCTTTGTTACTGACTTTGCAGGCCTTCAAATATGAAGCCTGAAAGCAAAATTCAGCTTGATTATGATAAGCACTCAGATCCAGCTGATTTTCTCATTCACCAAAAAGAAGTAGATAATAAAGCTACACACTATCAACTTTCTTTCTCTAACTTTCTTCCTCTTCCCACCTCACCTGTCCTCCAATCACATGGCAAAATCTCATTTCAAACATTTAATTACCCACCAAATGTTTCCTGTCCATCACATTATCTTTCACAACATGCCATGGTATTAGTGCTCTCTGTAACCAATTACCTGAATTTTCTGAAGTTGACGGCATTGCAAATTTGACCTTTACTTAGGAGCTGAGAGCATGTTTTCTGGTGTGTGCAGACCTGTGTATGTCTGGGAAGCAGACACCCTGCACCTCATGTGACAGGCTGGCATGAATGTTAATACACTCTGATGGCTGTGGAACAAATAAGTGTTTCTGACATAATACAGGCGCGATGTGGGAGGGGGAGTGGGCCAAATGTTTTAATGAGGAGAGGGCAGTCAGGCGAGCACCAAGCACTATCAGGCTGTGGAGGAAGCCCCCCACCAAATCAACTTCCTCTACCACTTACCACACTTCCCCCTCCCTCGAAAGATTCCCTTCAACAGAAACACTGCTGTCCCTTTTTCCTCACTGGATCACCAGGAGAGAACAGGGATAATGCCCCTGCTTGAGCGACTCATCAAAATTTGGATCAAATAAAGCCCTCTTCACTTGAGGTGAGAACACCAAATTCAGCCCAGGAGGCACCGGAGCTGATTCAGACGCACCACAGAGCACCTTGCCTTCTCAAGCAAATCCACTCAGTCCGACAGTCTGTCTCTCAGCCGTGTGAACTGACCAATTCATGTTTTCACGCTTTCTGTAGAATAAGAGGCATGTTTTCACAAAAGTGTCTTTGACTTGGCTGTAGTGTACTCAGTTTTAGAAATAGAGCTGCTGTTGGGCCCAGTTACAATAAATCAATTACTATAAATCAAAATGGTTGCATCCAAAAAACACAATGCAAATGCAATCCCTACATTCCACGGCCTCTGTGACTGTTTGCTGATATAATAGACTGTTCTGTTTCATTGTGTATATCAGGAGTTTCCCACTTCAACTTGTTTTTATCTGCACAAGCAGAATTACCTTTCAGTGACCCAGAGAGTGTAAAACATACTCAATGTCAACATATCCTACAGCTTAAGCAACATTTGAACATAATTACAACATAAGGACTAGGAAAAACATTCAGTGTTAACTGCATTGCAAATATCTTTGTCAAATGTGTAGACAAAACTTCATGTTAATGTTAAGGGTTACATGTTGCAAGTTCACTTCCTGCTTAGAGGCTATTGCACTGAACTAAGACATGACAAGTCAGAGCAGTGACAGAATACTCCTCATCTATTCTGCCTGTGAAATCTTTTACAGCCTCAAGTTTACAAGTTAACATGTGTTCAAATCTTTCCACAAAACCTTTAGACAAACGACCCATTTTAAGCAAAGCAACAAAAATCTGATGATTAATAATATATTTATGATATTTAATCAAATGGGTAGAGAACTCAATTTATAAGAACTTTTTACTGCAAAAAAAAAAAAAAATCTGATGAAACCCACACACTTAATAGACAAGACTACTTGGAAAAAAGGCAGCTAATGTATTGACTTGTCTGTCTCCTCATAGAGATTACGTATAAAGGTGAGCCTGGATGGAAAAGAGCAGCTGAATTCTTTTTATGAAGTAAATTGCCATGTTCAGGTAATTGTTAAAGGTCACGGGCAATTGCTTTGTTTCCACGTATTTGTGTTTTTTATCTGATTGATCAATAGTATATGGTTTTTAAAGAAAAAAATGCAATAGAAAGCTTAATGCTGACCTTTGTCTCAGTTTTCCTTTGTGTATAATATCAACACATAATACAAATGAGATTTGCTTGTTTTTAAAACTTGAGGTATGTGTGTACAGAGATAAAAACAAGAGGTCAGTTACAAATGGGAATATATATTATACTGCCCAAAATAAATCTGAGTT
Source organism: Megalops atlanticus (assembly GCA_019176425.1). Classification (NCBI taxonomy): domain Eukaryota; kingdom Metazoa; phylum Chordata; class Actinopteri; order Elopiformes; family Megalopidae; genus Megalops; species Megalops atlanticus. The sequence goes on from CM032884.1 coordinate 38,146,212, forward strand.
GCACAACAAAACATTCTTTATCTTCCTTACCTGAATTAGTCTGCTTATTAAAATCCTTGTGGCTCATGCACTGCATGTAACATGGTACTGAAACACATACAACGACGAATATTCTATCTTATGCTAATTAGTATAGGGCCTAAGGGCCTTGTGCATTTTTGTGGTCTAATTTTTACTGATTTGTCACATTCACCAACATAAGAACATTGGAATCAAGAAGAAAGAAAAACCACCACTGTCCAATTGATGGCTACCCTCTCCAAATAAATAAAATTACTGAGAATAATGAGAACACTGAGAATAATTGAGAAAGTTACAATATGTCATACCTAGTCTAGCTGTATACATATGAGTATCATTGCAACAATACATATAATATTTTGTTAAAAAAAACCTATGGTTTAGCTAAGTACCTGGATGCCAGCCAGCATAGCAGGACTAAACCTGGGCACCTTCATTAATATTATGATAAACTGATGACTTGCCAAAGAGATGCAGGGCATTCTTCAGTTAATACTGTGGAAGAAGGTAAAGAAGAGTTTGTAAAACCTCCTGCAGACTGAAACAATTGCTGAGGCAGGCCCAGCAATTTACAAAGTGACATGTGAGTGATTTATTATTATTATTTTATTAATTTTTTTTAAGTTAAGGATTATACAAAAACACTGTAAATATGAATAGTTTTGGTCCATGTTTGAATAATTAAGGTCAGGATATTTCTTGATTAAATAAGAGAAAACATTTAAAACATAATATATGTTATTTATTCATTTGTAATTCTGTTTTAAAGCGAAAACACATATGAAAATCAAATTTGTCTTTAAAAGATATGATTCTTACAAGCTGAGTGCACTGGACAGTGGAATAGCTAATTATTTCATTATAATTAAAACTTCACTGCCTTGAATTAAAGACCTCATTGTTAAACTGCTATGGCTACTTTAATCATGTCATGTAAGAAAGAAAGAAAGAAAACAAAACAGCATAGCTATCTTAAATGGATAAAGGTGTCCAAGGGACTGTATTTGTATAAATATTCACTGAAATTAATGGAAGAGTGATAAATTTGTAACCCTCCACCACGGGTGAGGAACATTTTCTTCACAATATTGAATGGCACATTATTCAGTAATTTGTGCTTTTTAGGTGTATGTTCAGTTACTGAACATAAACTCAGTACTATCTTTTTACCTTTTTGATTTTAAAAATAGATAATCTATTCTGTTAAATTCATATGGAACAAACTCTCTCTATTACTGTAAGTGACGGAAGCAAGTATCTGTTCTGATGTCACTCCTCATTTTGCTGTTTTGCCTCAGATGTTGGATTGACTAGATGTCATGGCCAAAAAACACAGGATGGTTTCTGTGATGCTGACTAAACTATGTATGCCTGTGTAATACGCATATTAGTCTAGTCACTTTAAATAAGTGGTCTGAAGGTGTTGGCCAATCCTGCCTAGAGTAAAGTATGTGGTGATACACAAACCTCCAGAGCAAGACTGAGTGCTGTGCAGGCAACCTGAGCAGATAGGCAGGCACGGTCAATAGGGCTACAGTGATAGCCCTGTATGGGGTGTCCTGGTCGTGCCTGTGTGACGACAGACAACACTTTCTGTCTTAACCCCACTTGTCAAAGGCTAACTCATGCCTTCACCCTCAAATCCACAATCACCTCAAAGCCATGAAAGGTATGGCAGCCCAGATAAACACAAGCTGATGTTTTATTTATGTGCTTGAGTCAAGCAGTTCCAGGGAATTTGTATGGAGCCATAACAAAATTTAATTGAAATTACTCATATAGAAATATCACAAGTGAATGTATGTGCCATTTTTTAATGCAACAAAGCATTGAACTATAAGATTTTTGAAGGCCTGCTTTAAATTGAATGGCAATACAGGTTAGGGTTAGGGTTAATGCTAATACATTTTTTAGCCAAAAGAAATGCTTTTTGTTTTATTCTGCATAGCATGATATTCACCACACAGGAGTGTCCGTTTAATTTAGGGTTGAAGTTATTTGACAATTGATTTCCACACATATTTGCAAAGCATAAATATGTTGTAATGTGTTCCTCCATAATTTTTAATTAATTATGAAAAGCAAACAACAGGCTATTATAATGAATACCTCATATGACTTGCATAAATATCTGGGGGAAATTTTACTTGCATCTTTCACGTACACATTCCACATACAGTATATAAGTTAATACATAATAACACTGGAAAACATTTTCCACCAAACAATTCACACTATCTTGGATTTATTTGTAGGTATCTGGATATATACTCCCCTTGTGGTTATAAGGATATGAGTCATTCAGAATAAAAATGATGGTCAAAGAATGTTTCTAAGGTATGTACACATAAGTATTAAGTATTTTACATCTGTGTTGAACTTCCCATGTAATGTCTAAGAGGGATAATGTCTGCAGCATAACTCAAATAGAAATTCATCATAAAAGTTGTAATGGCCCAGTAAATTACTGTATCCTTTAGCAGTCATTTAAATTTCTAGTGTACTTAATTGCAAATATGTTGCTAGAACATATGTGCATGGGCTGTTTTTTATGAGAGGCCCCTTGAGACATAATTCATACTCGGTCTCACACACAGCATCATAATCTCACACATACACCACTATACTCTTTCACAAACACTACTATACCCTCTTACATGCACTCTCATACTCTCATACGTACACCACTATACCCTTTCACAAACACTACTATACCCTCTTACATGCACTACCATACTCTCATACATACACCACTATACTCTTTCACAAACACTACTATACCCTCTTACATGCACTATCATACTCTCATACGTACACCACTATACTCTTTCACAAACACTACTATACCCTCTTACATGCACTATCATACTCTCTTTTATTTACTATCATACTCTCATACACACAGCACTGTTCTCTCTTGCACAGAGAACTATAGCTACTTATGAACACATTATATGCTTGCATGATAGTCTGTGTAACAGAGGATAATAATATATGTATGTAAGTATGGTTGTATATGTAAATGAAGTTAGTAGTGTATGTGAAACAAAGGTCTAATATATGTATAAGAGAATAATATTATATTTGAAACAGAATGATAGTGAATGTAAGAGAGAATGATAGTGAATGTAAGAGAGAATGATAGGATATGTGAATGAGAATAGTTGTTTGTGTGAGAGAGTTTGGTTGAAACGGAAGCGAGTTTGATTGAAACGGAAATAGGTTTAAATTCTCAGTTCCTGATTGGTTATAGAAGAAGCGGGGTTTCATGGACATGGCCCGCCTTCCCAATCATGATTGATATGAGAAGACGGTGGACTGGGAGCGACTCAATGAAGCCATGGGCCTCTTAAACAACATTTTAAACTCTCCAACCGTTGTCACAACGTCAGAAATGTTGGATTAAAGTCGACAGCCATCCACAGGGGCCTCTTCTAACGCGGCTGTTGAGGAGGAAATGCAGCGGATCTTCAGAGCTGGATCATCAGGTGTAACGTTATCAGCGCCAGTTTCGTCTGCAGCTAGCCTTAATGTGAACCAAGTGATGCGCCCTCGATATCAAACTCCACAGTATTTCGGTGGATGGGCTTCAAAGTCAAGGAAGAGGTGAGTTCATTGAATAAGGTTGAATCATTTATTTTGCCGCGGATCTGGTTTTTATTTAAACCCCCGCTTAGCCGCTTAGGCTAATAAATATTCAACCTTATATTCAACCTTACCTGATGATCCAGCTCTGAAGATCCGCTGCATTTCCTCCTCAACAGCCGCGTTAGAAGAGGCCCCTGTGGATGGCTGTCGACTTTAATCCAACATTTCTGACGTTGTGACAACGGTTGGAGAGTTTAAAATGTTGTTTAAGAGGCCCATGGCTTCATTGAGTCGCTCCCAGTCCACCGTCTTCTCATATCAATCATGATTGGGAAGGCGGGCCATGTCCATGAAACCCCGCTTCTTCTATAACCAATCAGGAACTGAGAATTTAAACCTATTTCCGTTTCAATCAAACTCGCCTGTTTCAACAAACTCTCTCACACAAACAACTATTCTCATTCACATATCCTATCATTCTCTCTTACATTCACTATCATTCTCTCTTACATTCACTATCATTCTGTTTCAAATATAATATTATTCTCTTATACATATATTAGACCTTTGTTTCACATACACTACTAACTTCATTTACATATACAACCATACTTACATACATATATTATTATCCTCTGTTACACAGACTATCATGCAAGCATATAATGTGTTCATAAGTAGCTATAGTTCTCTGTGCAAGAGAGAACAGTGCTGTGTGTATGAGAGTATGATAGTAAATAAAAGAGAGTATGATAGTGCATGTAAGAGGGTATAGTAGTGTTTGTGAAAGAGTATAGTGGTGTACGTATGAGAGTATGATAGTGCATGTAAGAGGGTATAGTAGTGTTTGTGAAAGAGTATAGTGGTGTATGTATGAGAGTATGGTAGTGCATGTAAGAGGGTATAGTAGTGTTTGTGAAAGGGTATAGTGGTGTACGTATGAGAGTATGAGAGTGCAAGAGGGTATAATAGTGTTTGTGAAAGAGTATAGTGGTGTATGTATGAGAGTATGATAGTGCATGTAAGAGGGTATAGTAGTGTTTGTGAAAGAGTATAGTGGTGTATGTGTGAGATTATGATGCTGTGTGTGAGACCGAGTATGAATTATGTCTCAAGGGGCCTCTCATAGTTTTTGATATATCGGTGTTAGTACATGAAGTAGTAGTACTCTATATAAAAAGGCCCGTGACTCAAACTAATGAGCACATAACACATGCTTGGCAATGACAATGCATGGACCTGCTTCTCTTTCTTTAGAGATTCAGAAGTTGATCTGACAGGCCCTAATGAATATTCATAAACCACTGACTGCTGAAAAGCAGAAACATATTAGAAGATTGCAGACAACCTGTTTGTAACTTGGTTGATACATGAGTAAATAGTGCTGTTTATACAATAATCAACATGGATGTGATTTATCACATTCAGTAATACCATAAAATCTATTCCTTTATCACTGAGTTTCTATGAAGGGTGATGGAAAATAGTTTTAACCTGACAATACATTAAATTTGATCATTTTGCAGTAAATAGATATGCAGAACATGAAGCTTCATTGCATTCAAAGTGCCTGGGCCTCCATTCAGACCCTGCCCTCAACAGAAATGCACCCTTGCCCTACGGTTACAAAAAGCAAATGGATTCTATGAGCCAGAGTTAGTATTATTCGCTGTAAAGTAGTGCTTCAAATGTATAGTTTTGATTGATATGATTGAGTATGATAGATATATCAAAAGCAATTTGTGGTCAGTAGCACCTGCTCACAGATCTTTCAACAGGTGATTATTGTCAAACAGTATTAATATTATTACAGATGGTAATGGACTGTTATTTAGCATCAGCATTAACATATGTACTGGGTGCAAAGTATAAGACAGTCAGTATGTGCATGCACCATTTCAACACTATGCTGAGGAGAGTGACAACATACTAAATTAGATAAACTAGATGGGCGGCAGTGTAGCATAGTGGTTAAGGAGCAGGACTCGTGACCGAAGGGTTGCTAGTTTGATTCCCCGCTGGGGCACTGCTGCTGTACCCTTGGGCAAGGTACTTAACCCACAATTGCCTCAGTAAAATATCTAGCTGTATAAATGGATAACATTGTAAGTCGTCTGCTAAATGCCAATAATGTAATGTAGATACTGAAAGCAGTCTTCCAAAGCTGTTCCAGAGAAAGGGGTCATCAAAACATTTTGATTCTTTGCTTACAATAGTTTGCGTGCCTAGAGGTTCTTGATCAAGGACGTTTATTTTGTATTTCCAAGACTATGTTAGATTTATTTTTGTTTGTGGAACATTGTAGTGTGTGTTTGATGGAGTTCATGTGCAGCCCAGTGAGTAGAGTTGTCCTCAAGGCTTTGGCAAAAGAGGATCTACAGTGTTTGTTTCTCTATGTTGGACTATGTAGAGTTAAAAAAAAAAACTGCTTTAGAAATGTCAAAAGAAAGGTGCATTCATGTAATAGTTCCATCAAAACAAAACTCATATATCCCCGGGTATAAAGTACGATTGTTATTCCATTATTATCATGAAGTATTTATATATATTTGTATATTTTGTATGAACTTGATGTGATCTTGTTTGTCATAAAGCTATTGTCATAAATATTGGAAAGTATTAAAGAGGGCTTTATAATAACTATATAACCATGTAGCTATATAACCATAGCATGTAACCATGCCATCATGTGCCATCCTTCCTGTTTACAATATGCTTCATACTTTCTACATGCACTGGAAGTCACAATGTCCTCACGTCCTATGTTAGCACTGACATGAATCGTTATCTTTAATGTAACTATATTCTGTATTTATAAAGATGAATAAGAATGGAATTCTTGGATGAATTTGTCCTAAATTATTTATATGCTACATTACTCCACTGGTCTCATAAATATTTAACGTTGTGGTCCGATGCCCTAATCTTTATAAAAAAACAAATACACAAAATCTAATTTTTCCCTGTTGGTTTCATTTTATTTTAGAAGCGATAATAGGACATTTTCTCTGAAGAATATGGCGTTTAAAATAAGTAATTGATAGATGGAGCTACATTATAATATAAAGGCAGCAATGTTTATCCGTGTTATTTTACTTGCAAAACTGTTGTATGTAATAGCTAACATCCAAATTGTGCGATGCATGTTTTACAATACATTTATACAGATAAGCCAGCATCCTAGTTGCGCTGGAGATTCTTAAACAGCGTTTAGTCTTATCGACTGCAGCAATGAAATCAAACCCTTTAATGAACTGATTACCCCAGCTAATCAATACTTAAGTGCAGTTAACGGTTAAGAATGCCCCCGAGGAGGGGGAATTAATGAGCCTGACAAATATAGATTTCAGACGCAGACTTTAATGGAGGACTTATTTTAGAGGATGGAGGATTTTACTGAAATATTGTACTGTATTGTATAGTGTTAAGAATCGAATACGTTTTGATTTCAATGCATATTTATCATCTGTTGGATAAGATTTATTTATTTAAGATTTGTTTCAGTTAAGTGTTTGTTAATGATGGTCCCTTCCCCTACATGATAGTTTGTAAACTATGTGACAAACGAGAAGCTGAGTGTCACTTTATATATCCCCATTAGCTGTTTATCCTCAGTGTATGTATACTGAACACGATATGCTTTAAATTAGTTTAATCTAATGTTTCTCAATGTAATCTTAAATACATATCGTATTTCTTATGATATTACATTCGTGTAATATATTCCTATGATAAATTAAGTGCTCAACGGTGCTGACAGAGAAAATTTCGGGAGATGGGTGGTTCACGTTTTATCGAATAGGTGTTTCATTCTATCTCTCGTTCTCTTTCTCCGGTTAAGAAGATGTTGCGTCAAAGTATATTACCTCTGCTGGACGTTTCCCTTTCTTTAAATAAATAAATAAATAAATAAATAAATAAATAAATAAATAAATAAATAAATAAAAACCATCAGCAGAGGTTTGCCAGATCGATAAAGCTTTTAGATTTGGAGATGTTTTCTTGGAGCCGGTTTCCTGCGGCTAAGAGTTGTTAATGGATCTTAAGGAATTAGCTGTCTTATGACTCCAGGTTTGAGAGCAGTTTATTTCCCCGGTCCTGTTCCCTTGTCGAAGCTGAATATGCTGCTGTCAAACTCGCTTAATGAAAAGTAACGCGTCGCTGATTACAGTTTTATTTGGGGTTTATGTAAAAAGCGCTGTTAATTTAGCATCCCTCCTCTGTGTGTTTGAATTTACCACGGCTGAATGATTTAGTATTCCTCTTTAAACCCCCCCCCCCCTCTCTTGCTCTCAAGTAGCCACTTCATTTTACAAATGTATTTTTTTACAGGTCACTGTAGATTCGTCGGAAAAATTTAATGGGTTAATTTAATCCTCGCGTTGAGTGATCCTGCCATATAATTTTCCTTAGAGCAGTTTTCCGTATGATATCAAGCATTTCTATTAGTGATCCAATACTATCCTACAGTTCAGAAATGAATGGTAAATCGAACATACGCACACATAATGTCGTCTCTGGTTTAATAGTGACCGGGAATATGGGGAGTCGCAGTACAGTAAAAGGTGTCAACGTATCAAACATATGTTTAGGACTGGCGCTACACCCTCGGTTTTTTAGAACCACTATGAGAATACATCCATCAAAAATTAAGAAATAATCTTACCTTATATCTTGCTACGTACATTTTTTTCGCGTGGGGCTACATTTATGCCAATATTTTAACTTGTTAAACTTCGAAAAGAGGACATCAATCATTTTGAAATATATATTTTCTGCAGTTTTTCTATCCATGTTTTGTAGCCTACATTATTTTCACAACTGGAGGAAAGCCCCATCACAAAAAAGAAAAATTTTGGAAAGCGATAGAGAACAACGAGATATTTTTTCCACGTTTACGTTTATTATTTTTTGTTTTATTTGTTATAATTTGTTCTGTCTAAAAGATTTAGAGAGGAAAATAATCGTTTGGCCTTTCCATTAAAATTCATAATCGCAGGGCCTCTTGCAGAAGCTCCCTCCCTGGAGAATAGGTTTTGCCATTACTGTCAAGTACCCGGGACTCCTTATTTTTGCCCTTTTATCTATAACAACTAATTCGAGTTCCTTTGCCCTTTTCACTCAAAGACGTGGCTTCTGGTAAAGCCTTTCCCCGATGCAGATACCATAGGGCGCAGAGACTTGAAATTGAAGGGTTAGTGTCAAAATGAAAATTTCACTTTAAATTATCTTGGCTGTTGAACATATTAGCGACCCGGGCACATGACTTAGCCTTTTGACAGCTGGATCAACGTGGAGGTTTAGATATTTCGATAATATTATCAGGGAGGGTGAGAAAAATCAATACAATGAAATATGACTGCATATATCCCAATTACAGTCTGTTTAAAATGGATAAATGTGGAAAATTTAGCGTTTTTGTCCTGCTTTACATCTTCAAAGGCTGCGCATTCTCTTCCTTATTTTCTTAAAATAAATGTTCATAACACATTCAAAACACCAACGTACTTATGGTTAGTTATCGTTTTGTTCCATTTTTTTCCCAAAGAAGGAATATATCACCCACTCTCTTCATTAAAAATACATCAGCCACGAAATGGTGACCATAAGTCTGCTTATCGAGTCTGTGCTGACAAAAGACAATTCACAATTTTAATCTGTCTCTGTAGGATTGTAGCAATTTTTTTTTATTGGTTAGCAAAGAAGGGTTTATGCACACGTACAACAACAACAACAACAACAACAATAATAATAATAATAATAATAATAATAATAATAATAATAATAATAATAATAATAATAAAGTGATTATATGTGACGATTATTATTTTCTGAAAAGAACACTTCAAAAGTTTCAGAAGTTTCACGCGCAGCGAGAGTCCGAAATAAGTGAAGAATTGTTATCACCTCCACAAATCGCTGAGATTTTCGTCTTATGTCTTTCTCTGCATTTTTGCTATTTCCTGTCTTCCTTTACCAAGAAATGAGACACGAGTAACAGGGCCGTTGTAAATACATTGCTGTCACTCCTTTCATTTTCTGGCTTATCAATGAATTTGGAACCATTTCAGAACCACGGACAGCAAACTTCTGTAAGGCAGTCAGACCACAGGCATTCCTCGGGAAAAAAAACTTTTATTAACGTGAACAAACTTCAAACATACCCTTCCAATTTTAGGAAAACGTGTGCAGCTACGTGATATTTTTCAACAGTGACACTCGCAAGTCATTGTCAAATAATGACAGAGCTCTAAAGAATATTAAGGAAATCATTAACATCTGCATGCCATACGATAAACGAATTCTGTTTTTGTAAACTTTTTGTCAAATGTAAACTTTCAGTTATACATTTAAATACATTGTACGTGCGTTTTAAATGAAAAATAACTATTTTTAAACTGATCATCATTTGGGAATCCCACTGGTGAAATCTCAATATAAGAATCCATAAGTCTCCCATTGCCTTGTAAAATATCAATGCGATTCCAACCGCACCAGAGACATGTTCAATTCAGGTTAAGCATTTTTGTGTCACGGTCTCCAGAGTACATCCCAGAGCATTCGCTGCGTCTCGTGAAATTTTGGTTTGTTAAGAGCAGTACATTTTGCTCCCTGGTTTAGGGAATGCAATATTGTCTTTGTTGGAATTTTGGTGCTGTAGGGAAGGAATGTGTCCTTTTATCGTGTTTTCAACAGAACGTCCGAGCGAACCTGTCTCCAGTATAGAACCTTTGGTCGTGGTCCAAGAAACTGTAGTATTGGTTAATGCCTGATTCAAGGTGCTGTGCCTAAATAAAGGATCGTGGAATACCCCGTCAACCCAATCTCTAAGCGTGGTAACCGGTGAATCCTTCTGTCTATCGATAACGTTTACTGTAGAGGACGCAGTCGGAGAAGAGGCCATGGTCGGCTGGCATCTGAGCATGCATGACGGGTACTCAGTTTGGTTGAAGGAAGTGGCAGTCTGAGCCAGCGACCAGATTCTTGGCTTGCATTCAAGTATTTGGTGCCCTTCCTGGAAGCATGTTTTTGTCGGCCTACTGTTTATGACATCGTCTTCACAATCGTCGGCAGCGGTTTTCAGGCAGCTTTTGGTCAACTCCTGATCCACGTCAACAGAAACAGGAATGGATATTTTTACAGACGTTTCTTTGTGGAGATCACTTGGACAGTCTGTTGTCGCCATATGAGCGTTCATCTGAAATTGGTGCTTTAGCTCGCACTCAGAACTCTCCGACTCAATTGTATCGAAGTCGTCCAGATCGCTTAGTTGGAGATCTTTATCCTCACGACTTCGATTATCTGAAAACAAGCCAAAAACACATAAAACAGTCACTCTCATTTCCTTCTGACATCTGCAATGCAATACAAAATATTTGAATATTAAGGCTTTCATTAAACTTTACACGTAATTATATTATGCAGAGGCCCTGCAATTTACATTAGCAAAATGGTACTTGTGTATGTGAAGATAATCATTTTTACATTTCGCATTTTTACAGCTTTATTGTAGCACATCCGCATCAATCATTACAAAGCAAGTTCTATGTCACGCTCAGTTTTATTCATACAAGTCTTTTCACAACAGTAGATGGACATGGATTACAAAGTGTAATGCTAACCATCGTCGTTGTTGTCGCTTTTGATTTGGTCCTCTTGAGAGACCGCTTCATCACCATCATCATCATCATATCTCTTCTCGTCGGAACATTTATTTCGAGGAGGCCAAGTCATCTTGTTCTCCTTCTTGAGTCTCCTCCTGGCATTCGCGAACCAGGTGGAGACCTGCGTGAGGGTCATCTTAGTAATGATAGCCAGCATGATCTTTTCTCCCTTAGTTGGATAGGGATTTTTCCTGTGCTCCTGAAGCCAAGCTTTCAGTGTACTCGTCGTTTCACGAGTTGCATTTTTTCTTCTTGTCCCTCCATCCATAGATCCATATCTAGTCGTAAAGAAAGCGACATTTAACGATGTTCAAATGTTGTGATCGAATCAATAACATTTTTACATCTCATAAGGATCAAACAACTGATTCTCCCCTACCCCAGATCTATGGTATGCAATATAAAAATATTGCGTGCTGTAATAAAAAAAAACATTTGGAACCCGATTCTCAGAGAAGTTTTGTGACGAGCTGCAGAATTTTACTCCGTGTCCTAAGGTCAAGTACAGCCCCGATAAGATAAAAGAACAGTATTGGTGTTATTTCTTGGTAAGTGCTGATCCGGGAAGATCAAATAGACGAAGAAATTGCTCGATTGTGTGAAAAGAAAGACCCTCAGGGAAAAGGCTGTGTATGTATGCTCTAATATTTCAACCAGCTCCCTTAATCTTAAGTGATGGATGAAATCGTTGCTTGAGAAGTTAATATATCTGGGCCACATGCTCATACAGAGGTCATTTATAAACGTGAAATCTTTTCTAATAAGGTATCTGAATCATCATAATAATCATAATAAGGTCATCATTATAGCACACCACAGAATGCAACGATGAGACAACACCCAACAGGACTATTTCTTCTTCATTTTGTTTGTAAGCTGGTTGACTACGTAGTTGTACTTGAATAATTATTGATATATTTCGCACATGTCATTATTCTTGCGTTTTACCTGGATCGCGATTTTAACCGTGCATGTATAATGTACGAATATAATATGATCGGAAACCCAACCTAACTCAACTTTAAAATGTACTTATATAGGCCCTCTTTATACTTATTCAAAGTCTGCCTGGATCGCATCTGTTATTTTCAGTACAGGTCTACTTTATGAATGCCTACCTGTCATATTGATATTGCCCCAAGGTAGGATCATAAGGATAGTACGCAGCAGCTTGTGTGATCCCCGCATGCGCAGACGGTGTTCCGTCTTTTGTGTCAAAGGTACCCTGCAACAAAACACCCAGTGAGAACAAAAATCAAAGATGATCACAAAGGTCAATAGCGGATAATTATGCTTATTCTCATCAGCATAATCCTCATTGTAGCCAATTATATGATAGAACCAGGTAACGTTTTTTTAAAAAGCCGGCTATCAGTTTTAAAGCTACTGATAGAGGCTACGGGAGTTAAAGCGACACTTCTTTCATAAACTACACTGTGATTATTGAAAGCAGTTAAAATCAGGTTTGTAGAAACAGATTCATATGCAACAAAAATTACACATTTTACATGACTTAAATGTTCTTCAAAAATCAGAATTCAGGCTTGATTACGAATTCGATTAGTGCTCTTACATTTCGCAATTAGTCAGTATGTCCGGTTATCGCCTAATAACCCAAGCTATAATTAATAGTTTCGCATCATCCACAATGAGGTGCGGTTGTCAGTTAGGACATAAGGCATATACCTACAACTCATGCTGAAGAGGTGAATATCAACCACTACAACGCATTTGAATGAAAGCAGCCCCTTGTTGATCCCTATATAGACTGTAATTAGTGTTGGTATAATAATCAATGGCAAGGAGATCAGAGAAAGGCTTACCAGTGAGTAGAAAGCGGAGGCTTCGGTACCATAAGTAACGTAGTTTCCGTAGCCTTGGCTGCTTGTGTAGGGGTTCCCATAAACACCCAGAGCCGCTGCCGAGCTCAGCTCGTGTCTGGCGGTGGCCAGAAGTCTACTCTCGTAAACAGGACAATAAACTGGCGTTTGGGCAGACGCTGCTACAGCAGAATCCGAAAGAGACCTGCCGCTAGTTTCGCAGCAAGTGGTCAAAGAATTGGTGGTCATCAGGAACTAAAGGAAACACACAAGTAACAACTGAATATTAATATGTCTGAAGTGCTATTCAAATGAGATAAACATCAATTTCTATCGCAATGAGTGTCAGGTTTACAAGTGTTATGGTCAATCACGATTATTTAATTCCGTTAATTTGTGATATTTTCCTTTCTGACTCAATTAACTAAAACAAAAACTCCGGCATGGGAAGTATCCATTCCCCAAAAGACCAATTCCAAAGGAACCGTGTGGACTGCTGCCAAAAAACAAGTTGCATGGCTGTAACCCCTTCCACAATGACTCTCATGTTCTACAAAACACGACGACATTTCGATGATTTGCAACCAGATAAGGACATGAAAACATTATTACACTGTTACGCGAAAGGTCGGAGTTCGCTTTTTAGAACAAGTTTATCTCTTACCGAATACAGGTATCTGGAGTCATATATAGCGATCTTTTCAATAGACGGCACTTCAACATACCCACATTTCTTATTTCTTTCTTTCATAAAAGTACACAGCAGACCAATATGTAATCAATACAGCAATCAATACGACCGAAATTCAACTGAAAAGTCTGATGATAATCAATAAAGCGAAACGTACCTGGGTTGCAGACGAGTACGGATACCCAAACTGTGGATATGACATGGTAGAGCGATACCAATATGCAGAAATAAAGCGAGACTGCAGGTCTCCACGCTATCGGTCCTTGCTGTGTTTCACTGTACCAATTGATTGGTAAGCACAGACTTCGCCCTTATGCTTATAGGGCGAAGCAGAACACCATATTTAATTTGTTAAAATGCTTCCCCAACGATTTTCAAAACTGCATCAATTATCTTTGGTCGGTCACCTAAAGTCCTATAATATGTAATTGCATGAACGCAATGAAAGATCTTTGCAGAATTAATCACTTTGATGTCAGAAATACATATTTTCCTTTAAAAAAGTAGTATAAAACACGTCAGCTCAGATGCAGGTTGTTTTAAACACCGGCGACTCTGACGTCAGAAGAATCCTACTCAAAATGACCAGACTGTAACTTTAATATGCATTTCTCGGGATAAAAATCGAACAAGTTAATGGGAGCAGGGGAATGGGGTTTTTAAGATTTCATGGGGGATTGGGGGCTAATTGAATTAACCAAGGTTTTAAAGATGCAATAACTTAACCCGGTTTAAAACTACCCGGTATGATTAAACCTAGGAATGTTTTTTTCTTTCTTTCACTAGAAGTCACTGACTGATGTGGAACATGTTTAATTACAAATTAATTAACGAGCAAGTGCCTTCCTCCGCCCTTTTGTAATAATTTGTCCCAAGTACAATTGAGGCAAACGAAGTAACTCAGACCAGTAAATCATCAAGCAAGATCTGACCAAGAGATAAAGGTTAACCCCAAATCCGAGAAACGTTACGACAACAGCAATTTCATTTATCATGTTACACGATCCAAGCTGGCGGGCACATAGAGAGACTTTTCGTTACTGTGAAATCATCAAACACGCACGCATCTGAAAAAATATTAGCAACTTATTATTATTTCATTGTAGCGCTATAAGTTTAGTGTTTAAATTCCTAAAAGAGTAATCTGTCTTTCTGCATAACTCTCGGGCGAGTTATAGCCTACGTAGTTTTTCGATTAACTGTCAATTGACCATTGCAAAAGCAGTATTACCGAGACTAACTGAAAAAAAACACCGTCCAGTATAAAATGTGAACACTGTGTACCGAGAAGTGTATGAGCTACTCGTTCGAAACTCTTTCCAAAATAATATTTCGGGTGTGTTAGAGCGCCTTCGGCTCCCGCATAAACCTTGAAGGCGCATAAATTTAAGGAACTGTAAGAAGAGGCTTTTGGTACTCTGGCTGGAGAAGAGGTGTCTGTGCAGCTCCGTGGTGTGCTGACTTGCTTAGAGAATCCCGGGTTCAGACCTGTGAATAGCTCCAGGGTCACACTCAAATTAATGATGATGTACTCTTCTTCTCCCCAGCTGGAGGATTGCCTGCAAGAGACCAATCTGCCTACAGTGACAGCTCGATTGAGGGTGATTGATGACTATCTAGAGACCAGCCAACATAATATAATATCGGCCGCATAATTGCCTTCATTTACAGATGAAAGTACTCGGCCCCAAATTAAGTTAGACTTTATAAAGCAAGTTGTTGGCATTTAGGGGGGTTTGAGAAATAATGAGTGCTCTCTGAAATTGAATTAGCCACACACTTCAGAGCAAGTGTACCCATAAGTAGCTCTGAAAGGAACAGGAGGTCAAACGGCTGTTCCGGATTTCTAATACTTTTAATTTTCATTAATTTAGTTAACGACCCCATAACACCTCTTTGAATTATTCAACAGAGATGGGACATCTTTCAAAATACACAGCTATCTATTTAGTCAAATCCAGACGCAGATGTACGAAGATTTGAAGGTTTGGTATGAAGAACACACTCATACTCGTGACCACATTCATACTCATGATTTAGATTCACAATGTTACATTTCTTTCTCACCTTTATCACATTGTTTGGACATATTAGCCTTAATTATTAAACTGGAAGCGTCTGTGGTAAAATGGAAAAGCCTGTTTACCACATTGGCCGTTCCTCTTGAGGTTTATTATGTAATGGTATAGGCTAATGTCAGAGACTGAACGCTGTGCATTTGCAATTTACAGATTGTATCACTATTAGTGAAAAAGTTGATCCATTGTGTTTAATAGTCACAAGAGTAAATAATGCCAACGTAGGTGAGAATAAAGTAAATACTGAACTAGCTAATGCAAACCTCTCTGGCATTAAATAAAAAGAAAAATGCATCAACACACAACACGAAAGGTGCGTTGTGGATGTGAAAGTTGGAAATGGAATTAGGGTGTTATTAGAACTATTGAAATGTCACCCGGTGGAAATCCCCAAACACAAGTATCCTGTTGTTCTGAGCTGTTCTGTAGAAGAAATAATTGCTCGACGTTTGATAGACAAGTTGAATAAGCGATATTGTCCTCACGAGCTTTCTGTATACATTTCCATTATCCCCTGCTTTGCCGATGTTATTGGGTCCCTATGAAATATTTAGATGCACCAGTATATGCTTTTAGAATAAAATGTAGACAGTAGTTCTCATGCAATTCAGTCGGTCTTGTTTTTCGTTAAAGATTAAAAGCAAGGCTGTCATTTTCAGACGGATATGGAAGAAGCAGCGCTGTGTCCATTTACCGCGCAGAAATGAATGCGTAAACTGGGCCCTTATAAACGGGAGAGTGCTCCGTTTTAAGAAGCCGGTGAAGTTAACGATAATATCATTGTTTTCCCATGAGGAGTATAACACTTCCACTTCCAAAGAAATACTGACTAAATTATCAGAAAATAGTACTGGAAACGCTACTGAATAACAGTCTCACAGTCAAAAATAAAACAATTAAAACCAAACTTTTACGTTTTATTTGTTTGATTTAGTCAAAAACATCCTTGATAAAGGGCGACATGTTTTCAAGACTGTCATTCAAATCATAACATAGTCCAGACACTCCGTTTTTACACAACTAACCAAGTACAAGTCTCTGAAGACTGTAGAATGCTTTCACTGCACTGAATTCGCGAATTTCCTCTATTTCCACACACTCAAGAAGATATACAGCTTCTCACAGAAGTCAAAGAACGGTGATTGATTTTGCTTAATCAATTATTAACAAACGTTTAATGATATGACCGAAACACCTATAGCTATTTGGGATGAAGAGCCAAATAAAAGTGAATGCAAAGTCTCACGATTAATATAGTCTGACAAAAGTAACATCTGAGCAGAAAGAAAGAATGGACTGCATTTATTTCGGCTAAAAGTTTATTGTTTGGATCTCATAGGAAGTCACTACCCTAGCAGGAAAATGACAGGAAAAAGTCAACACACATGTTGACTTGCGTGTGGTGTGGTGGTTTGTTCGTTCATTGAATATAGTCTACAGAGTCTGTGTGAATAAATATCACTTGTATTGTTTAGACATTCGCATTCATGTTACTTCAAAGTAATATTTCTTCTTAGAAATGTCATTTGTCGCTCTATTTATATCTTTCAGGTTAACTATACCCCCCTTCTCAATTTGACCTATTTTGACCCAGATAGAATATACAGTTTTGTAGCTGATTTACTCCATATACTTGTTTCCTCTGTCAGCATTCATATCCACTATATTAACTTAAAAGCCATAATTACATTGTATTGTTGTGATTACTTTGTTTAGTTTTATAGCTCTATTTCAAGAATGTTTCATAATCTCTATATTAATAACTGCATTAAATGTTAGAATACCTGCACATAGACAGGAAGTCCATACTTTGTATTATGTATATTGACCTTAAATAGTAATTTAAGTAAACTGAACGAACTGAAGTCAACATCAATCAAACAGCAAAGGCAAAGAGGACTGGATAATCTTTTCGAAATAAAACCATTGACTTTTTTCAGAATGAAAAAAAAAATCACCTTGAACTGATCTAAACACACAGTGGCTACAGTCGTCTATGCATAACGAGTGACTGTGGAACAACTATTCAAAGCTGAATTCTCACTTTAAGAGGACAGGTTTGCGGTGAGATCTGTACGGCAACATTCAGCCCTAAGGTGGTTGCAGGCTTTCAATTGAGATAACGCGGAACATTTCATTGCTCACTCTCCATGCTGTCCTTTGTCTCTCCCGTTAAAAAAATGTACCACAGCACCATGGCAACAGTCACTCCTCCTATTCCTTAGCTCATATCAAATACATTGTGATGACGATGTGTTGTCATCACATACTGACTTTTGATTTATAGATATCCTGATAATTTGATGAATAATTTGTTATTATAGAGACGGAACAAAGTGATGAACCTATGGTGAGTGAGATACGATTCCTTGTTATGAGCCTTTCGTTCCAGGAATAAGATACCATGGCTAAACTATTTGAAATCAACATCATCAAACAACATCTTTTTCACCTATGTATTGTTATAATTTGCAAACAATTTCTGTCAATGCCACCCTAATGACACCCTGTAAGTCCTTATACTGATATCATTGTCATTGTATTGTGATATTCACCAGTGTTGAGTATTGCTAGGCCTGTAACAATTATTTCATAATTGTCTAACCGCGATAATCGATGATCGATGATTTGACGTGATCGCGGTTTCTTTGTTGAACCGCGGTTAAAGATTTTTTAAAATTTAATTTTTTTTTTTTTATGAGATCCATGAAACACGTTTCCAATGCCCGCGTGCACCCTGCAGTGCGACAGAACAGTAGCTATCCTATCAGAGGACGCCCCGCCCGTATTGATTTACAGTTGCGAAGTCAAGTCGGCTTTCGAACGTTACAAATCCAAAAAGAATTGGGCAGTTTCGTGAGAAGCGGTGTTGTACCCTTGAGAAATGCCTATAACATTAAACTGATACACGTTTGGTTTTCACTGGAGTTTTCATTTAGTGTTGGTAAAAAAAATCGCTTGACACTGTCCCGTTGGTCCTGACAAAATGTGGGAAG
Source organism: Megalops atlanticus (assembly GCA_019176425.1). Taxonomy (NCBI): domain Eukaryota; kingdom Metazoa; phylum Chordata; class Actinopteri; order Elopiformes; family Megalopidae; genus Megalops; species Megalops atlanticus. The sequence continues at coordinate 38,165,070 of CM032884.1, forward strand.
TCTGAAAGCCCGAGTTCAGCTAAACTACGATAGGACAATCGGTCATTTGGGGAGGGATTGAGAATAAATGTTCTATTGTCAATTTTATGTTCATTTAAGCGAAACATACAATGTTTTATGATAATAAAGAGGCGTTGTTTACTTAAAAGGCTGTGTACTTGTGTTATTACATTATCTGGGATTGTGTATCCTGGGATTCATTTAAAACTTTAATTTGTTTGAAAAAAAAATATATAGGCCTATATATATAAATTTGACCGAAAGAGACAATTATATTGTTAATCGCAATTATTTCTGAGACAATTGTACAGGAACATTTGGAATTGTTACAGCTCTAAGTATTGCATGTTGTCATGTTAATGCATGTGGTATTTGGTATGTGTGCATTCGTATGATGTCAGAATACAGTATAATGTAATGTTGGAATCTATTGGAATTAATTTATGTCTGAAAAAACTCTCTTTCAATCTGAGTAATTGGAGTAATATATTTGGTCCACTTAATCAACTACGTGCGTCTTCAGCTTGGCCCACGTATAGAGACAGTATTTGCATTAATGCCAAGCTGAACAGGTCACTATAGAGCTCAATTTCCTTATTTTCTACATGAATTCAAGTATTTAAAATCAATTATTTATCAATAAATGAAGGGTCTGCAACAAGAGGAGTGCAATCATAATCAAGAAAAACCAAGTGACTAACGAAGAGACAGCAAAGGCTCCTCTGCCCCACAGCGATTCCATTAGGAATACTGTGGGGCAGAGGGGCCCTTGCTGTGCCTTCATTATAAGTTTACTGGAATTAATATTTTATCAAAATATAATAATGTTTAAATGCTGCAATGGATGAGCAAATCTTTTTAACGGGCACATCATCACTCTAAATACCTCTCATATGAGGTCATTGCAGTACAAATGTATTTTTATTAATAGTATAATGTCATATTTCCCTCTTTATATTTGCTTTAATTTCAGAATGAATTTAAACTTGTTCTTTTCCTGCTTTACCCAACAGTTCTAGTGATTCACTCAGTCACAATAAGTCAATTTCATTCAGGTATAATAAACCTGTGACTCATTCACTTACAATAACTTACAATCACTTACCCTGGGACTCACTCAATCACAAACCTTGATACCTGAATCTATCCAAACAGTGTATTAATTGCACTATTATACTCAAATATCGGTGAACTGTTGAATGGGACAAAAAAAAAACAAAACAAAACACAGCTCTGCATGGATTGTGGATGGTGGTCCAGTATACAACAGCCATTTCAAGAAAACTCTCCTGAAGTGTCTACTTGAAGTGGATTATTTACAGATGCCACTACATTTGTATTTGTATTCTCTTTTTGATTTTATTACTTATTTATGAGCCCCCTCTGTTGTAATGCATCAATCAAGAGATCTAGTGTATTTAATATTGCTCACAATTTATGAATAAACTGAGAAAGATGAGGCCCTGTGAGTCCTCAGCAGCTGACAGGAGGAATTACATTAAATGTTTATTTTATGCTGAGGCTAGAGCTGAAATAGGAGAGCTTAGTTTGAAGCCAGATCATTTTGTGAAGCGTGTTTTTTGCTCTATGCATTTTCACACAGGGGGCATACTGCAGGGACTGTTCTGCAGAGGAGAGAACTCAAAGGTCCTGCTGGCATAGCCTCACATTTGCACATCACATGTAATGCTTTCTAAAGTTATTATCAAAACATTCATTGATTTCACCCTTTCCTTTATGTCAGCTTGATGAGGAAAGAACACATTAAACATTGTGAAGTATTTCATCTTGGGAATAAATTACAATATTGTGTTAATATTGAAACAGGAGAAAACTTCCTTAAATTTCTTTGAACAATTGTTTAAAGCCAAATTTCTAACAATGAAGACAGGATTCCACAGTTTATATACTGATTACATTAGCATTTAGAGCACACATAACATAATGGCTCAAGTATATAATTTAGTTCTGGCTCGTGCAGTCATGCCTAAATCTGACAGCAATGCAGACAAAATGACAGTGCTGACAGTCAGGCCAGAACTCCAAGCACTGAGCTTTTTTTAATCTCTGCATTATCTAAAAGGTTTAACATGTTTCAGTTCACTATACATGTATAATTGATAGAGAGGGTCAGCACATTGACTCTGCACTTAGTTAACTAGCTTCAGGTGTTCCTCAAACATCTGGCCTCAGATGGGAAACACCTGATACTTCCCTGATAAATAAGAATGTCATGTTTACAGTCTGGTTTGGAGTAAAATAATGTTCCACAATAATGTTTTTCTTTTCAGAAACATGATACTTGTATGCATAACCCCTCAGAGCACTCATCTGTTGCAAGCAGTGGTACATGTACTTACCAAGTGATACATTCCTTCCTGCAGAATAGCTATGTTCACATCCAGACTAAACTGAATGAACAGAAATATGAGGTGAATCAGAAATACAGGAATTAGTGCAGTGCTGGGTCACTAGCTCACTCTTGGATTGCTGTGTCGAGACACACTGTTACATCCCAGATGGGTAATGGCGTCCAGGGGTATGTATGGGGGATGCAACACAAAAGAGAACAACCAGCCCCTGGCTTGGACGGTGCAAGGACCAAAAGAAACACAGACGCGGGAGCGGTGTATAAAGGTGCGCGATATATTTACAATATTTACAAAACTATATACAGTGACAAACATACACAGGAACGGGGGGGAAGAGAACAACAGACGGTGCCGAAGAAAAGAACTTAACAAAACAAAACCAACCCGAAACACCTATACACATACAACTGAATACAAAAACAAAAGGGGTGGCAGAGCCAAACAAAAACCTACCTACACTAACTAACTTAACCAAAAATACAGAGGTGGCACCCGCCTCTAACTTAACCCTAACACCATGAACTCTCACATGGGGATCCCCCAGCTTACCTGTCCTCTTCCCACGACAGCCGAAAGCAACCAAAACCAAGACACAATCCACAATCGAAGTCAGTAAATGATAAAACAACATGATACAGGCAAGTTTGGTAAGCAAGCAATGAACACACGAAATCGAGAAAACAGCGAGAGCGACTCCAAGGATCCGGCATCTTTAAATCGGGGCGCTCTGTTTCTGGTTGGCCAGGCTGCAACGGGGAGGCGGGACGCAGTGCAGTGGGATACCTGCGTCAGGAGAGTAGCGGGAGAGGAGAGAGGGAGGAATCCCAGACTCCACACGCACAGTGCGCCGCACGTAACACCCCCACCCGTAAAAGCAAACATGCCCCGCACACAAATAGAGCACACCAACACTAACAACTGGTTTTAGGTTCGGGACAAATCGTCCGCCAGAACATTCTCGCAACCCTTCTTGTAGTGGATCTCGAGATTGTAATTCTGTGCGATCAGTGACCAGCGCATAAGGCGCTGGTTCTGGTTCTGCATGCGTGCTAAGAAAACAATTGGGTTATGGTCGGTGTACACCACAACTGGGAGAGAACTTGAACCTACGTAAACCTCGAAATGCTGCAAAGCTAAAAAGAGGGCCAGGCATTCCTTCTCAATGGTGGCATAGTTGCACTGATGCTTATCAAACTTCTTGGAGTAATAGCTAATGGGATGGTCATTGCCATCGTCATCCTCCTGTAACAACACCGCTCCAGCACCGGTGGCACTGGCATCCACCTCCAGCTTGAAGGGTCTGCTGTAATCAGGAGCAGTGAGAACACGTTCGTGGCACAAGAGCAACTTCACACGCTCAAAAGACTCCTGGCACTCAGGCGTCCAGACAAACGCACAAGAAGGGCTCAAAAGACTGGTGAGAGGGGCAACCACAGTGGAAAAATTCCGGCAGAAACACCGATAATAGCCCGCCATGCCCAGGAAACGCTGGCGTTGTCGTCTCGTATCGGGCATGGGGAAACGGCGGATGGACTCCACTTTGGCGTCCATGGGACGCACCTGACCTTAGCCAACTATCTCACCCAGGTCAGTTACTGTGGCCTTGCCGAACTCACACTTAGCCAGGTTAAGAGTCAGGGAAGAACCACTTAAGCGGCTAAAAACTGAATGGAGTGTCTCCATGTGCGACGGCCAATCGGCGGAATACACTACGAGGTCGTCTAGGTAGGCTTCGCAATTAGGCACTCCCTCCAAGACAATGGACATGAACCTCTGGAATGTAGCGGGAGCGTTTCGCATCCCATTGCCATAACTGAGTACTGGAGGAAATGGTCAGGCATAACAAAGGCAGAGATTTCAGCAGCACGGGAGGTTAATGGGACCTGCTAATACCCCTTTAACAGGTCAAGTTTACTTACAAACTTCGCTGACCCAACTCTGTCGATACAGTCCTCCATATGCGGCAAGGGGAAGGAGTCAGGCACAGTCACTGCATTCACCCTACGGTAGTCCATGCAAAAGCGGGCTGTGCCATCACTCTTGGGTACCAGAATGCACTCCAGGGACTCGAGCGAGGCTGGGCTAAGCCATGGTCAAGCAGGTACAACACCTCCTGGCGCATCAAAGCTCTCTTAACGGGGTTCACATGATAAGTGTGTTGCTTAATTGGCCTGGCCCCGTTTACCTCAATGTCATGCTTGAGCACACTTGTTTGAGTTGCAGAGGGAATACATTTACATTTACATTTATTCATTTGGCAGACGCTTTTATCCAAAGCGACGTACAAAAGTGCAAATAGTGGGCAAACAACAGGCACAATAGCAAGATGTGTACAGGTCATACAATGCAAATAGTGCTGAAGCTGAGCGCAAGGTCAGTGACGCGAGCCAACTAATCTGAGCTAGGATTGCATCTCAAATACAATTACAGGAAAAATAGAGTACCGCTATACTACCTAGGTAAGTGAGCAACAAGTACAAGACAGGAGTCAGTTTTTCAACGTCAAAGTTACAGGGTCAAAGAGGCAGAGGTATCAGTCCAGGTAGAGTCTGAAGAGGTGTGTCTTAAGCGCACGTCTGAAGGGTTGGATTGAAGGAGTTGTTCTCAGGGGGGGAGTTCATTCCACCACTGGGGAGCGATGATGGAAAAGCATCGTTGTGAGGAGCGTGGGCCTTTTGTTCTGTTGGTGGGTGGAGCGAGGCGTCCGGATGTAGCCTAGTGAAGTTGACGAGCGGGTGTGTAGGGTAGGATGAGGTCCTGGAGGTAGGTTGGGGCAGTCTTTCTTGCAGGAATAGAAGCTTCCGCCTCCTGACACGGAGCTTCCAGAACCTGGCCACGCACATGACAGGGCTTAAGCATGTTGAGGTGACACACGCGAGTCTGACGCTTTCGGTCAGGCGTCCGAATCACGTAGTCCGTTTCAGAGAGCTTATGGTCCACCACATAAGGGCCAGAAAAACGAGCTTGTAAAGCCGAACCAGGGATCGTTAACAATACCAGAACTTGGTCCCCAGGGCTAAAACAGCGTGGCACCGCCCTCTGGTCATAGCGGGCTTTCATTGCTGCCTGCGAAGCCAACAAGGATTTATTGGCATAAGCACAGGCAGAGTGAAGCCGCTCTCTGAACTCACTAACATAGTCCAGTATTTTGGATGGGGGTGCTGAGGTATCACCCAACAATTGCTCTTTGAGGAGCCTAAGAGGACCTCTCACTGTATGCCCAAATACTAGTTCGGTGGGGCTGAACCCGAGAGATTCCTGTACTGTTTCGCGAACAGCAAATAACACAAAAGGAATGCCAGTGTCCCACTCTTTTTCATGTTTGGCGCCGTAAGCACACAGCATGGACTTCAGGGTCTGATGAAAACGCTCTAAAGCACCCTGTGACTCTGGGTGATAAGTGCTCAGAACCTTATGGTTAACGGAGGGCGTTTGCATAACCTGCACTTTGGACAAAAAGTTCGTGCCTTGGTCAGTTTGCACGATCTTAGGCAAGGCAAAGGTGGAAAAGAACTGCATTAGTGCCTTGACTATGACTGGGGCCGTAATCTTACGGAGTGGAAAAGCCTCGGGGTATCGGGTAGCAACACACATTACAGTTAACAAGTACTGGTTACGGGACTTGATTTTAGGTAGGGGAACCATGCAGTCGACGAGCACACGCTCAAATGATTCTCCTATCACCGGTATGGGGTACAGAGGCGCAGGGGGAATAGTCTGATTCGGTTTTCCCACAAACTGGCAAACAAGACAGGTTCTACAATAATCAGCCACCGCAGGCTTCATACCAGGCCAAAAGAAGTGCACAGCACAGCGGGATACCTGCATCAAGAGAGTAGCGGGAGAGGAGAGAGGGAGGAATCCCGAGATGCAGGCGGCCCAGACTCCACACGCACAGTGCGCCGCACGAAACACACACACATACACATACACACTACATAGGGTTTATCTATTTTCTGACTGTACTGAAAATTATAGCCAAACTACATTGCTAGAATGGAATGTTCTTTGTGTGCTGTATCAGAAAGTTTTATTGGCTGATATCAGCATGACCCACAATGTACGCACAGGTGACTCACCTTTCTGCCTCTCCCACTGGAACAGTGAAAGTACAGGTTAAATCACCTTGTGCCTGTAAAGGTGCTCCCGTTAGAGTGATGACAACAGATTGATCATCCTGGTCCTGTCTCTTTAAAAGATAGCATTAAAACTGTAACTGAAACTATGAAATTAAATACTGCATATGCAAACAGCATAAGTTTAATTACTACCATAGCCAAGTCTTATTTTACAGCAATTATGATCTAAGCCGAGGCATGGACATTTTTCAGCCATATTCCTAGCCACTGTCAACCTTAACCTCCAGTACAGAGACTGATTGTTATGGTCAACATTGAGCTGTACTGCAGAACTAACTTAAATAATTGGTATATGTTCATGTCTTCCAGTAAGTCCAGTAAGTTTGCAATATTATGCACTATTACAGAGAACTATGAGTGTAGCAGCACAGTGTACCTGAAGAATAGAAAAGAAAAGAAGTGATGAATTGGCCCTACAATACAAGCGGCTCAGAGCTTAATGCTCCTATCATACTGAAAGACAAGCTTCTATCTGGAAAAAAACATGTCGTGCTCATAACTGCCAAAGCTATTCTGCCTCTACTGCACTCTCTCTCTCTAAAAAACTCCAAATGCATAAAAGCAACTACATGTTAAACAGATATTAAAATTGTATAAATTTAATACTTTCAGGAAAAAATATTCAAATGCATCCTTGTTTCCTTTTGTGTGATTGAAGGAACTTGTGATTGGATTTCCACAGGCTGCCCCCATCCGCTGTGACTGGCCAATCTGCTTTGATATTAACATGGCTCTTTCATTAGAAAGAACCCCATTTACCCAATTATGGATAAAATAAGATGCACAATGAAACAATGGAGTACATTTTTGTTCAAAAGGTGCATTATGAATAAATAATTGTAAGTGCTTGGGCTATATTTTCAAGCTAATCACGGATCAACACACTCCCATTGCACTGTATATTACAGACACACCCACACCCACACACACACACACACAGACACACACAAACAAAAAACATGAATTTACAGTGTGAGAGTTTGTGTATGCCCCTACCGCCCCATGAATTATGACTTTTGTAGTTCCATATGCATATTTCAGGACAAAGGCAGTCAGATACTTGGATCAGAGAACAGGAGAAGGCACTCAGACCAGGGAAGGTTTTTGAACGTAGGCTACAGCTGAATTTGATTGTAGTAGAGTAGTCCCAGGGGGCTGTTGCGCTCTTGGCCGCTTTCTGCTAGAGTTGGGTGGATTGGTGGCGCCTGGGGACTTTCGGGTCCTGTCAGCAGAGGAACACCTGGAGCCCATGGGGGTGATGTGTCACCCCTCTGTCTGACATGATGGCCCTGCTGTTCCTGACAGCTCTCAGCCCACGCTATGTTGACAGAGGGGTTGATTGACAGCATTGTCAGGCATATGGCCAGTGTGTTCCCCGCAGTGATGGGGCACTGAGAGCAGTGGAAATAATCAGACACGCATGGACATTTTAAATGAAAATTATCTACTGCTCACTTTGCACAGAGAGTGAACAATCTTTGCATTCTGCTCTGGTTGAAGATTTACAACTCCTAAAGATTTTTAGTCATTTAAAACAGATCATTCTAACTTGTGCACCAATATCACTATTTACTGGCTCAGCAGATTCAGCTGTCGAAGCTTATGTTTGACATGATAGTCATTTTCACTGCTGTCTATTCTACAGAAGCAACTGAAGTTAAGCATTTTGTTCACCAGTACCATGCCAGTCCCAGCCTAAGCCTAAATTCTCACAGCATTAGCAGAGTCCTGACATTCTTAAGAGGCTAAGCATTATACTGCAGTGATTGGTGACAAATACTTACACATTTCCGAGGAGACTGCTCTGACTCCAAGGATCATCTGGGACATAAAAGCCATGCTCTCTGGACTGGAGAGGTAACTCAAAATAAAATCAGAATGTACACAATACATGTAAATTCAGGTCAAAAAGGTTCCTTCAGAAACCGATTTCCTCGCATTTTCTGCATGAATAACCACATTTTAATTTATATAAAACAGTGTTGTTGATGTTTACATCAGCATTAGTTAAATATTAAGACTCTTTTTACCCCTGCTTTTGATAATAATAAAGATGGGTTAATATTTCCTTTTGCAATAGAATTGACAAAAGAATATTTATAACACTACAGGAAAACACTTTTGCTTTGCTTTGCTTTTATAATCCATCTTTAAAATGTGCATATTGCCAGCAGGCATTGTCCTGGCTCTGCTGTGTTTTCAGATAACACAGGAGAATGTTTCTCTTGCCACTGCCATGAATCCATGTGTAATTGCATCTGCCTTAGCTTTTACAATTTCCCCAACACTGGCAGGTCTGGCCTAAATCTGCCAATCCTCTCAACTAATGCAGAGACAAAAAGTATTTACTAGACTATTATGTTCCTTCTCATCCAGTTTCCTCTGTCTTGCTATGATTCAGAACAATTCTAAATTTTAGTTGGTGAGAAATACATTGAAAAAACTAAAATGTTATTTTCACATAAAATGTTTCAATACTCCTTTCCCATGTTCTGTGACCCAAATGGTGAGGCTTCACTGCAAATGAGAGACCAATTTTTAAATGATATATGGTTGAAATGGTCTATGAAACACCAGTTTGGGACTGGTGTTTCTAATGTAAACTGTTGTTTCTAATGTATATAATGTATAAAAACATTATATCTGCATTTTCTGCTAAGTATTGGTATAAAACAGTATCTGGTATTAAACAATAAGGTTTACCATATTATTCCAAATAAGGATTTACAATTTCTTTGAAAACTTCAGAAAAGTGAAATAAGTTATTGTGTGTATCAGAATCAGAATCAGAATCAGAATCAGAATCGCTTTATTCGCCAAATGTACAATGTACACAGGAATTTGACTTGGTGATACAGTGCAGTGAACAAAAGATAAGGAGAGCACACTAGTATTAAGCAAATAGAGTAAATAGAAGAGCAGAGTAAAAAAGGAGAAACATAATTAAATTAAATAACCGTAAATAAGAATATATATACAAATTAAGTAAGAATATTTGTACAGGTTAAACAGTAAAAATGTATGGTACATTATGCTACATATTGCACAGTCCCATACAATGTCCCATACAATGTGTGTGTGAAGTGCATGTGTGTGCGTGCATGTGTGTGTGTGTGTGTGTGTGTGTGTGTGTGTATGTGTGGGGGGCATTTGCAATAATGCATGTGGGCGGTCAGAGAATGAGGTGGGAGCTAGGATGATGGCCTTAGGGAAAAAACTGTTCAGGTGTCTGGTGGTCCTGGTCCTGATGGAGCAGAGCCTGCGGCCGGATGGGAGTTTTCTGAAGAGGCAGTGAGCTGGGTGTGATGGGTCCACCACTATCCTACTAGCCCACTTCCTGGCTCTGGCATCGTGCAGAACATTCACAGGCACCTGTTCCTGGCCTGTGAGCCGGCTGGCTGTTCGCACGATGCATTCCAGTCTGTGTTTGGTGTGGGCAGAGGATGCAGGGCACCACACAGTGATGGAGGAGGTGAGGACACTCTCGATTGTGGCTCTGTAGAATTGGGTGCGGACTTTTGAGGAGATGTTCATCTTCCGTAGCAGTCTGAGGAAGAACATCCTCTGGTGAGCTCTCTTGATGACCTTAGATGAGTGTGTCTCCCATTTCAAGTCACTGGTGATGGTGGTACCCAGAAACGTAACAGACTCCACCACCTTTACGGCTATGTTGTTGATGAGTAGTGGGGGATGTGGAGGTGGGTGTTTCCGGAAATCTGTGACCATCTCCACCGTCTTGTTGACAGCTCCAGGTTGTTTTCTGTACACCATGCTGCCAGCTGTGACACAGTGTTCCTGTAGGCCAACTCATCATTGTCCTTGATGAGGCCCAGGACCGTGGTGTCATCAGCAAACTTGACCAGCTTGATGGAGGGGTGGCTAGAGGTGCAGTCATTGGTGTACAGAGAGTACAGATATGTATAAGTTATTGTGTGAAATAAAATCATGTTTCAAAACATTTTAAGATCATTTTAACTAATTTTCACATCCTGTACAATTGGGATTGCTTATAATTTACAATTTACAATAAATGTATACATTGTTGAGGGATTTACATTCATGACTTTATGTGATATCTGTTAGGGACTGTTATACATTGTGTATATTAGGTATGTGTCCACAGATTGAATGATCAAATTCATTTTTTTCTTATTGTTTTGCACAAAGATTCTGTGATTCTACTATATCTCCACAAAGGACTTCCAAGGTCAAAGGTTTTGAAGAATCAATTCCATAAAAGGATAACTGCTATCAGAAAAGACCCTCCTGCAATGTTAGGAGGTATGCGAATTTGTAGCTATGGAGATGAGGCGTCTCAATCCCTGCCCTCCACAGAGGGAGGTATGGTGTATTCAATGGAAGATTGGAACATGACCCTACAGAGGCACTGTGAGCTTCTGTCAGATAGACCTGCCACACTTTCCACAAAAATGCCATATTATTAAACAATGCTTAAAGAATCTGTTCCTACACAGTCTTCCAAGAATTAAGGTCTCAGTATTCAGATCACTTTGAATGAATCAGATAATCATATTCATATTTCATGTTATATAATTTTTTACAGTAATATATATGTGAGGTGTGTGTGCGCATGCATGCGTGTCTGTGTGTATGTCATATGTATATATGTATGTCTAACCTTTGACGTGATAATGCATGGCGTTAGTAAGTTCTCTTCTCTCTTCTCTGTGATCACTATGCAGAAGTTAATTCTCACACTTCTATAGATTCTATAGTTTGCTGAATGTTTCAGTCACACTGGCTGAAGTTTTAACCATCACACTGCAAGCTCAGTTGTCACTGTATGCGTGTATACTGGTATCATGGGTATGCATACATAGACAAAACACTCAACATGAGTTCTAGAAAGTATGTTCATCTAACTGGATCTTAATCCTAAACATGTGGCTTATCTGGCAGGACAGATCCTCTCTGAGTAGAGATATTTTAAACAGATCTGCAGTGGTTGTACATGGTGTGACCCTATGTTTTTATTACTGACCTGAGATCTGCACTATACTATTACAGTATTAAAAAATAAAGTTCAGCCACTTACAATGATGAGTCAATTAATGCAGTAACTTTCCAAGAAGTAACTTTTGAAGGCTCTTGTCTAATGGACCATAAAGACAAGCTGTTTCTTTTTTCAAGGTTATTGCTGCAGCAATGGTGAAGAAGCAGGAATTTAATACAGTCATGAATCAAAGTGTAGGCAATACGATGCATAACCTATAATACAGGATATGCATTTTCATAGCCACTGCCATTTAAACCAAGCTCATCCTATAAGGATGTGGATCAACAAATCTATTAACAAACTAATCAATGGCCCTGCTTATATTTTTGCAGCATGATATCCTGAACAGCATTAATCAGAATCAGAGGAAATCACTGTCCAAAAATGAGTGGTGAACACTAATGATTTCAGAACATTTCCAGTGACGTGTTCATTTTGAGGTCATCTCAGTTTTAGCAGCAAAGTATACCTATTTTGCCAATTTAAAACATATCTGTATTGGAAGTTGCATGTATATTTAGGGTTAGGATTAGGATTAGGGTTATAGTACATTTGATGTCCCAAAAAGTCAACAATTTTATGCATTATTGGCTTGCTTTTCAACTCTTAAGTCACAGATGTCCACACATCATGACCAGAAATGAACATTCTGGTATTCTGTGTAGCTACAAATATTGAGCATTCAGAAAATACCTAAAGGCCAATGACTTTCTCAGTTGCCTATGGATGATTTCATTTAAATGAAATACTTAGCAAACAACTTTATATTATTTATAAGCATGCTCAATATAAAGTTGTATTAGATTAGATTGTGTTAGATATAAAATTGTGCATATCACTGAACAAAGAAGAACAAAATAAAAAAACTATATATCTTGCTGTGATTTGGCACTATTTTGGAGACTATTTGTTAGTGCTGCTAGGATAGTAAAATCTTGTCAAAGTATGTTGTTGAAAGGCCAGCGCTTGCTACAATAAGATAAAAAATGACATCTCTGGCTAAATAAATTCAAAATGAAATTTATTCTGGATACTCTGGAAACATTTTGTAACTTATTCACCTGATAATGAGCAGTATTATGAAGCTTTTTGAATGACATCGATAGCAATAATATGTGTGCTGGAAGTTGCTCTGGATAAGAGCATCTGCTAAATGCATGTAATGTAATGTAATAATGCAATCAACTTTTTTAGGACAATGAGCAGGCTTGCATGCATTTATTTGAGAAACGGAGCAGATAAAGATGCACTCAGAAATGTTAGTAAATCTTAATATGTGCAGTCTCTGTGTATAAAAATGTGCTTATAATTACTGCCACTCCATTTTGAACCTCAGCAGTGGGTGATTCTGAAAGGCTCAGCTACAGCACTGAAAAAGTGACAGTTCTGATTTAAGCAGCTGCTCTTTCAGCTTTGAATATATTCACTAATACCGTAATCTCTGACATTCTCCTTTTATCTGCCATTGTATCAGGCCAATAACATACTTGCAAACTTGCATAATTTCATTGAGTGGATTCACAGCTCTAATTTTCTGTCCATAAATGTATGCAATACATGCAATAAATGTAATTTTGTTGTTTCTTTGAAGAAATGTTCCAGTGAAGTTGCAATTATACACACACACAAATTGAGCAACCTCCAGGCACCTGACAAAGAGCAGTAAGAGGCATAACCTTTGCCGACACACCCACCCCTATCCCTAGTGGAATAAACCTGATTTGTTCCACCGCTGTGAGCTTCTAGTTGTCATCACCCGGAGGCAGCAGTCAGTTTGTACTCAAAGCCAGTGCTTTACCCACTCAGGAGCCCTATTATCTTTCTTGTGAAATTAAATGGATTTGATTTCGATTAGGCTATGGAATTCTGAATCTGTATGCCTACAGACTATTGATAAGGTAAGAAAGCCTTGAAATAATTTTGAAATTGAAGAAAACTATCTCTTTACTGAATACTTTAAACCCAATCTGCAGATAAATACATAACTATAATATAAAAATATACGGCCAAAAATTTGTTACAGTAGTACAAACAACTGCTGCTGCCATGCCACAACTCCTTGGATCATGCATCATCAGCATCATGTTTAATCTGCCTGCAAAACATTTATGAAACAACTAGCGGACTGACTAGCTTTTAAAAACAAGTACGGTGATGAATTTAGATCATGAATTTATCTAGCTATATGGCTAACATTATAGCATTATAGTAAAAATGAATGTGATTACACACCTCCTTAAGGAGACAGCCACATAAAGGAGGAATAGACAAAATATCAAGGGTGACACACCCATGACAGGCATAACAGGAGCATGTTTTAATGCCATGATAACAAATTTTGGGTTCTGAATATTCATATGATAGTTATACAAATGTGCAGTTTACCTAAGTGCCTGGATGCCAGTTGACATGGTAGGAATAACAAAAATGTTTTCTACAGGTGAAAGATACTGCCTTCTAGATCCTTCAGACCAATGAAAGAGAAAGAGACTGAGGATTCTTCAGCCTCAGTAAAGATTCTGTTAAAAACTAAGCAGGGGATAATTAGCACTCAAAAACATAATCAAAAATAATTAACCTGAGTCAGCATATTATTTTGTGTTTTAATTTAGTGACAGCTGTGGCACTGTTGCTCACAAGCTCGCACTAACAATTCATTGGATATCATTAAAATAATTAATGTGGAATATGTTATTTTATTTCATAAAGGATTGTACAATTGAACATGTAACATATGAAAAATTTAGCTGAGAACATCTAAAAACTTGTTGAAACCACCATTTCCCGCCTTTTTTGGTAATCTGCTTTTAAGAATCAACCTATTATGAGAAACTAATGATTCTGGGCAGATTTTTGCATTAGAAGCGGAGTGTACCATTTTTGAAATGCCTTTTTAATTATCATGATCATGGTGCTCTAAGGCCTCCCTTCCTCAATCTTGGTCACCTCCATCATCATCTCATCATCTTTGAAGACAAAATTTCTCTTTGCATGTACAGCAACATTTAAGATTGTATATATAATTAGGCATAAAAGGCCCATTGGCCATGACCCTGAGAAACATGGCACTGGCAGTAAACTAACATTATTCAACACATTCAATGTTCAATTCACGTTCAATGTGAGCGGTTAGCCTACAGAATTTGCTACAACAGTTTACATCAGATTTTTAGTGTGCTATGGCCAGTGCATTAAACTATATTGAAAATAATATTTAATATTAATATAAAAGATTTTAATATCTTATATCATCTTATATCGTAATGTCTTATATCACAGTTATGGTAAGTGGTAAATGGTACACCATTTATTGTTGCACCTTAACAGTTTTCTTTCACAATATAATTAATATTACTTTTTTTTTTTTTTACAATCAAACTTTTACATGGGCCATTGTGTTATAAATGCAGTATATATAACACACAGCTATATGTACACAGTAGTAACCCTTTGCTGTTTGCTGGGAATTCTATACTTTGAGAGGATGATGGACTGCAAAATGTTTCAAATATTTTGAAAATACTGATAACAATATGAAAAATAAATAGTTCTAAATAGCTGGGAATGTCCATATCTACTAAGCACAGTTTAGGAAAAGTAAAATGCAAGCAGTTAAATCTATTATCATTATTATCATTGGCATTTAGCAGATGCTCTTATACAGAGCAACTTACATCAGTTACAGCATTCTTACAATGTTATCCATTTACACAGGTGGATATTTACTGAGGTAATTGTGGGTACCTTGCTTGAGGGTATATAGCAGCCGTGCTCCCACAGGGAATGAAACTGACAACCTTTTGGTAACAAATCCTGCTCATTAACAACTGTGCTACACTGATGCCCACTCTTTCATTTGCCTGTTTTGAGTCATATGCAGTTTTGGTGGAAATGCCTAGATGTATTCATAGACAGGGAACACAAAGCCTCACTTGAGTCACAGCCTTTTTTGGTATGAGGACCAGCTCCACTGAAGTGGGACACAGTGTGCTCTAAAATATACACTACATTTTTAGACTAGACTGAAAATAAATCTGACGGAATTACACTTTTCTGGAATGTTTGTATTGTGAATTGGAATATGTTAACACATGCTAATTGTCTGGTTATTTTGTGTAAAAAATAACAAAGAAAAGAGAAAGTGCTTGAGAGACAGTGATTAAGGTTAGGTCCTGAGAACTTCACACAGTTGGTACCTTTCCTCCAGACCACCTGACTCCCTGACACCACCCATCATCCCCCTTCCCCCATCATTGCCACTTTGTTGGGCGAAACAAAGAAACATCCTTTTCTCTGTGGCTGTTGTTTCACAATGGGATTTGGAGCAGGAGCTTCCCCATCAGAGGAAGAGACTGCGGGAGACCATGTCCGAGGAGAGAGGTGTGTGAAAATGCGCAATGTGGGTCCCCTGGCAGAGCCACTGCAGTGCTGAGTGTGAGAAAAGGCTCACATTTGATGCCTGGCTGACCAAATCTTCTGCCAGATAGTTGGTTCTATTCCCTCAGGTTCAGGACAGCATGGCCAGAAGTGCTGTAGATGGAGAGGGGAAGCCACAGTAATTGTATCAAGGTCTGTTGAGAGTTTCTCCAACTGCTTTCAGTAAAAGGGAAAGAGGTCCCATGATAGCAGTAGCAACTTCTCCAGAATAACCAAAAAATAGTGTGCACTCATATATGAATAACATTCAATTTATCACATGAAAGCCCATATATTGAATGGTATACCTTTGCTGTTTCCACCTCAATTTAATTAAACACAGGTTTTTTATGATATTTCTTGTGTCGATTAAAGCTACTGCCAATGCTTTTGGAATACCATTTGTGTTGCCATTTGCAATGATTGAAGATGTATTTTAAATACTTTTTAGATACCCTTATAATTATATAATACAGTTTTGTGTAAAATGTACAAATACATATGTTGATTTCTGGGGTATTGAAAATAGTCTATAAAGAACTTATAGACATGCACAATGTTCATACAAAACACAGGCAATATACATCTTGGAATATTGCAGGATCTAATGAGGTCCTAATTTGTATGTCTGACTGGCAAAATTAAGGTTTTTGCACTCTCCATTTTGCTTTGTTATGGTTTTATTTGATGCCATTATTTGTCAAAGCAATTAGGGTTTCTGTGTTTCTGAGGGAGGGAAAGGGGAAAGAAGGTTTTTATTCTGAAATAATAATTTACAAGAACATAGTCCTCACAGAGACCACTCTTTCAGAGGGAGCTATTGTAATGCTAAATATTTAATCACTGATCTGAGTGAGAAGTTCAAAAGACCTTACGAGAGTGCTGGGTGGTATGAGCACTTGTCAAACTATCCTGCTCAATGTCAGTTTCAGATATGGCACTCCTTCCTTGAGCATGAGTGGGTGTTCAGTCACCACCACTATGCAAAACATCCACTCCCATCCCAACTATCAAACACCTGGGTGTGCTCCTCAAGATGCAAATCTCACATTATTTGGAATAGGATTGGATCACGCAACACAGCATAAACGACTAACAATACAGACACAATATGACAGAAAACATTTTAAAAAGCATTTTGCAAATTTCACCATCCAGTGGTCTCTTACTTTGGCTCCTTGTCCTTATGAATTTTGATAGAAGTTCATGATGTCACAACTGTGCAACAAATGGCCTCATGGTTACACCTCTGCACCTCTCTGACCACTACTTCATTCAGTTTACTGTATGCCTCCCTGAGCAGTTCACTGTACGACCTCCAATGGTCTCCTACCGCCGCAACCTCCGCAACCTGTCTCCCACCCACTTCTCTGAAGTGGTCTTGTCCGCATTGCCTCCTCTCAGCACTTTTTCCTCATTAGAGGTCAATGAGGCCACAGAATCTCTCTGCTCTATGCTGAGCTCATGCCTGGATAGCCTGTGTCCTCTATCCACTAAAAAGGCCCGCTCCAACCCGCCTCATCCATGGCTAACGGATACCCTCCGGTTGTTGCGTTCTGACCTCAGGTGCGCTGAGAGAAGATGGCAAAAAACCAGAGATCCCACTGATCTCAAAGGTTATCAAACTCTCCTACTCTCCTTCTCAACCAACATCTCTGCTGCCAAAACGGCTTACTACAATGAAAAAATAAGCAATACCACTGACTCTCGGAAACTATTGTCCACCTTCAAAACACTACTATGTCCGCCCTCACATCCACCTGACACAACCCTGTCAGCAAACGACTCTGCTTCCTTTTTTATTGAAAAGGTGGCAGCCATAAGCAGGCAATTCTCTGAGCCTCTCAGAGATGATCAGTCTCCCCCGGTTAAGGGCGCAGTACATTCAAACAATCCAAAATGTAGCAGTCCTACTACATGTCCTCCTCTGTCCTCCCCGGAAAACGGCGTAACACACTCAAAGCCTTCATGTAGCAGTCCTACTACATCCCCAGGCAACAGCACTTCATATGTGCGTGGCAGTCCTACCACATCTCCTCTGTCTCCCTCGGTCAATGGCACATCACTTTCTTTGTTGACCCCTCTCACTGAGAGCGAGGTATCTAAACTCCTGACTTGTAGCCATCCTACTACGTGCCCATTAGACCCTATCCCTACCAAACTCCTCCAGTCCATCTCTCCCACAATCATGGCAGCATTCACTCATATGATAAATGCTTCATTTGCCTCCGGAGCGTTCCCAACTCTTTTCAAACGGGCTAGAGTAACACCTCTACTCAAAAAGCCTTCTCTCAACCCTGCTCATGTTGAGACTTATCGACCGGTCTTGTTACTTCCATTCCTATCCAAGGTCATTGAAAGGGCGATATTTAAACAGGTCTCAGAATTCCTCTCTAGGAATGACCTCCTTGACGCAAACGAATCCGGTTTCAAAAGTGGACACTTCACTGAAACAGCTCTGTTGTCTGTGACAGAAGCACTAAGAGCAGCTAGAGCTGCGGCTCAGTCCTCGGTCCTCATCCTACTTGACCTATCAGCTGCCTTTGATACGGTCAACCACAACATTCCGCTATCAGTACTGTCAGAAATGGGCATCTCGGGCAAAGCACTGTCTTGGTTTAAATCCTACCTCACTGGGTGCTCGTTTAACGTGTCATGGCAAGGACAGATGTCCTCATCCCGTTGCCTCCCTACAGGGGTACCCCAAGGCTCAGTGCTAGGGCCCCTCCTCTTTTCAATATACACTACCTCTCCGGGCCCGGTTATCCGCTTGCATGGCTTCTCGTATCACTGCTATGCAGACGATACCCAGCTATATCTGTCGTTCCCGCCTGATGACCCCACAATCTTGGCGCGGATCATGGATTGTCTTGCAGACATATCCCTATGGATGAAGGCTCGCCACCTTCAGCTAAATCTCTCTAAGACTGAACTCTTGGTCATCCCAGCCAAGCCATCCATGCATCACAGCATCAATTTAAAGCTTGCCTCAAATACTCTCAAACCTGCTAAGGTTGCAAGAAACCTGGGTGTCATGATTGATGACCAATTATCCTTCTCTGACCATGTTGCCTCAGTCTCTCGGTCGTGCCACTTTGCACTTTACAATATCCGCAAAATCCGTCCCTACCTGACTCAATATGCTACCCAGCTTCTGGTACAGGCCATGGTTATCTCCCGCCTCGACTATTGCAATGCCCTCCTAGCTGGCCTCCCAACGTGTGCGGTGAAACCACTACAAATGGTTCAGAATGCGGCAGCGCATCTGGTTTTCGATCAGCCCAAAAGGGCCCATGTCACCCCATCGCTCATTGAGCTCAATCATACAGGCTTACTCTCCTTCTCGGCCGTTACGTTTCTCCCAGGAACGTCAGCTAGCATTGCCATCCCTACACACAAGGCAATCTCAGTCCAGACTATTCTCATATGTAGTTCCCCGCTGGTGGAACGAGCTACCTTATGCTATAAGAGCAGGGGTGTCCCTCTCTATCTTCAAGAACCTCTTGAAGACCCAGCTCTTCCGAGAGCACCTCCTCTCCTAAACACTTCTAACAACTCTAACACAACTCCATCTCCGCGCACTTTTTGCCTTGCACTTTTTTCTCCTGTAACTATTTGTTTGTTTTCACCTTGTTTACCTTTGTTTTCTACTTTCCTTGACTTATTTAGCTGAGTTTAGTTGTTTAGGCTGCACTTAAAGCTTACTCTGAGGTCTCCTACACTACTGTAGCTTGCTTGCTGTTCATTTACATTTACATTTATTCATTTGGCAGACGCTTTTATCCAAAGCGACGTACAAAAGTGCAAATAGTGAGCAAACAACAAGTGTTCCTCACTTGTAAGTCGCTTTGGATAAAAGTGTCTGCCAAATGACCTAAATGTAAAAAATGTAAATGTCAGAACAAATGAGGTATTCTGTCTCATTCACGGCATTGAAGTGACAATGGAGTGATAGAGAGCTATGATTACAACCAGAAAAACTATACATGGCTCCTTACAACACTCCATGCCCAAGGTAGCCACTTGTCACCTCTGGTGCGTAAAACTCCCCTTGGAAAACTTTCCATGTCAGTCCATCCTGCAGTGTCCACTAGAACCACCACCCTATTATCTTTGTGATCCTTCTGTTTCTTACTCCCCAATTTCTCCCCCAAACATTAAATTCCTCTGTCCACACTGTAGTAATTTAAAGAGGATCAAATCCTATATTAGTAGCTATAGTGTGAGCATACTGTGAATATAGAGATATGAGAAGGGCATATGCATGCTGCATGTTATAAGTGGCAAATAGTATGGAAAATATAATACATGGAAGATAGTGTAGAAAATATAATAAATGTAATATAATATGGAATATATTATAGAACTACATGTAAAATAGCACACAGAAGGTAAAGCAGAAAAAGGGGGAAAACAATTTACTTTTTCATATGTGCTTTGCTGATTTATACTGTATACAGAAAACTTCTGTTTTCATTATTCCTATGGTAAGAAAGAGAGGAGCTAGGTAGAAAACACATCCATACTGATATGCTTTATTTACATATTTACAGATTGGTAATGTGAGGACACCGAACATGCAGAAAAAAGCCCTCACATTTTACAGTTTGATTCTTGTTTTGGTACCGCTTTGTGTATAGTGCCCCTTTATTACAAATATATTAATACTAACAGGATGCTGAGAATGTATTACCTGTTACTGTTAATTAACACACATCTTTGAAGGTTATTAACTGATGACAAATAAAGTACAAAACAGATCACTTTTTAAAGCTTACTCTTGGCTCATTGGTAATCCAGACATTACCTTTAAAAAATACCACTTCATGTATGTTGACTGTCAATTTGTTAATAAGGCCACAGGTACACCCTCACTTTAAGTTGCTGTGTTGCTCACATTGGCACTGTAGATGGCATTTGAGGCTCAAGCGTGCTAACTGGCAATCTTAAAGGCATAAATGGCATGCTGTTGGAAGCAAAGTGAAATTCTAGAAACATTAAATATAATCTGTGGGCTGACTGGACAAATCTCACTGTGTGTTAGGTCAACCTCACGCTGCATCTGCTGAGGTAGCCTAAAGCTTTACTTGTTACATGGTGATTGGCTCTATTTCATGTTACATGAGCCTGCCTGCTCTCCACTACCCTACTGAACCTTCTGTAATGTGATCGGAAGCTTCAGTATCTATACATTTAGCTGAATGACTACTATAGCTATCAGTGACTGTTTGGAGTGGCTACTGAAATAATTAGAAGAATTTTAATAAAATGTAAAACTTCATTGAATTCATTACCAAAAGTTGCAGACACAGAGTCCCAGGGAACAATAGGAATCTAGCAATTGTCACTCCCACATCTAAATAAATAAACACATGTAATGAAAATTTCTTAGAGAAATACAAAAAAGATTCTTACATTATATGATATTTAACCATGAAAAATGTTTTATATCAGCATCAAGTTATTTTCAGTCATTCCAGATGTTCACAAAGGGTCAGTTAAAGTAATTCTACAGTGTCATGGACTGGATATTATTGCTCCTGCTGATTGTGGATATTATGATGATCTGAGAGCTACATGGATGCTGCTTAGCTGATTTACACGGGTGAAAATTCCTGTGCAACTGACACTTTGGAATCCTCCATAGCGTCACTCACACCTGGTTACTGCCTGGGGCCTACAAGCCCATTATTACACACCTGAGAGGCACTCCCTGTCATTTTGTTCTTATCATTCTCAATTGAAATATATTAGCTTGTTTCATCACTACCTCGAAACAGCCTCCAGTAATGAGGAAGGCTGCCTTTTGCAAACGTAGATCATTATCAGGGGTGAGCAACTCCGGTCCTGGAGGGCCAGTGTCCTGCTGGTTTTTGTCTTCATCTCTTAGTTACCTGTTGATTTTCACCTTGAAAACACATGTGCTTGCTCTTCAGCCAATCAGAGATTGTATTTAGTTGGTCAACAAAAAAAACAGCAGGACCATGGCCCTCCAGGACTGGAGTTGCCCACCCCTGATTTAGATGAAGGAGACATACTAGTTTACTCAGGAGAGGACAGCACAAAATTCACACTCAGACTAGAAAGGAAAAACAATGCTAGAAGTAAATGCAATTGAAATACTACAATGCAAGCAGATTAATTTTCTTTAGTTACAACAAAATACATAAATAAATATGGTGAACATTAAATTCTGTGAGAAATGCCATGATAACTACTGTTATTCTACTGTTATAATTTTAACCTCTTCAAAATTGTGATTTATTTTGTGATTTACTTTTTCAAAAAATGACGTTTAGTTGTGAATTGCCAAATACTTACTTGGAGACTACACACATAATATCACTGACATCAGAGTTGTTATTCTTAAGAAACAAGCATAGAGTATGTGCTAGTGTGGCATGGGATACTGGTCCAGAGTATGCCACCTTGGGAATTGCACCCAAGGAAATAGTTATTTCACAGTGCCTTATTGAGCTCCCCACTCAGGTACCCTTAATTGAATAAGCAAGCAGAGGCGTGAGTTCCAAAGTAAAACAATTCGGTTTATTGTAAAACAGAACCAACTAAAATACATTAAAAAAAACAGAAGGGTGGCGCAATAGGTCCTCCCGGGCCACTAGGGGCGCCACCGGTTGCGTGCGGGTAAGAGTCGACTGCTGGAAGGGGTACTCACGTCATCAGAGGTGGAAGTGACACCACAGACACTCGTGATCAGACACCAGCTTGCAAGCACAGCAAGAGGGTGATTGCACAAAGTGAAGTTAGTCAAACACACAATATCCCACCCACACACAGTTTGTGAAAAGACGGCCACCTCCTGAGATGCGATACCGCCTCCTTCCCGCAAGTGCAACCCGAACCGCGCAGCAAATAAAAAGGTAAAACACAAGCACTAAAACCAACAGTAAAATAACAAAAGGGAGTCAGTAACTCAGTTAGCCCCAATTGGTTTGTCAGGTTAAAATTGACTAGATAAAATACCACAGAATTCGTTTAAGCACCCAGTAACAAACAGAACAATTACGGTGTGGTGCTAAATATTGTACGGGGTAAAAATTTGTACGGGGTGCCTACCGCGCTTCACTTCGGACGAGTCAGAACGCGTCATTTTATGTCATTTTTTGGCAGTTATCGCCAGTGCCTGTGTGAAAAGGTTACCACAGTGGGAACGAACTTGTTTTAAGAATAAATTACATAAATTAAATAAATTTTCTCTCACAAATTGGTATATTATTGTTTTCCAATTCCTCACATATGGCTGCCTTAGCTAACCAGCGAATTTTACAGCAGAGATGATAAATAGATCAGATTTAGGGATCGCTTAACGATCTAACAAGCTAATTAGCTAACGAGCTAGCTGGATTGCTAGCTAACCTCAGCTAGCCACATTAAGGGTAGATATGACTAGCGGACCTTTTTTTTTTTCCTGAACGGAAATGTGCATGTCTGTAGCTAGCTGGCTAGTCTAATTAGCTGAATACTCATAACTAAGTTACAATTACAGCTGGTTAACCAGATAGATCGTTGTCTTTTTGATACGTTGCTTCAAATAATGTGGCTGCGGTAGCTAGCTAGCGGGTAAAGTCATTTGGTGCAGTCAATTAGCTAACTAGCTAATTATAAATACTACTTATGTCTTGTATTATAAAAATATATGTAGAATTTTGATGGTTATTAGGTGGAAATCATTCATATATTTCTGAAATCAGCCACCCATACATATCTTACACAGATGAAAGTATGCTAGCTAGCTAACATCACCTACTGCGGGATTGGCCAGATCGCTAAAGCTAACGGTAATAAACTAGCTAGCTAGCTAGATAACCAAGTTACTGAAACAACGCTAGTGGAAGCTGGCTGTATTCCAACCATAAAAAATTATACGCCATGGCTATTAGCTATCTAGTAACGTAACTTTTTTCCCTGGCGTTTTAATGCATAACTTTTTTTTAATGCATAACTTTTGCTTCCAAGCTAATTATCTAACTAACTAGCTAGCACACAAATGCGCTCAATGTTAGGTAGTTAGGTAGCTAGCTAGCTAGCTAGCTAGTTTACTTTGTACGCGTTCCTTGATCTCATAACCTTCAAGCGACGTGAGACACTTCACCCGAGGTATCATATTCAGCATGTCTTAAATTTAACCAAACAGAAATGCTTTTGAAATGCATTACCCCGAGTTTACATGACATTGCACAGATGTCGTGAGCATTGTCAAACAGTCCATGCAACAAGGTTGTATATTAATCATAATTGCATGCCTTAAAGACAAGTGGCTTTGAATACAGTTTCCGTGATCCAAATTAATACGTGTCTGTCCCATCAATTTAAAATGTTGACTCAAAGGCCACATTACCGTATAAAGTCACATGTACTGTTTTTAGGATATGGAAAATATTGATGTGGCTTTTAAAAGGTGGAGTGGATATCAATAATGTAAATATATTTGATAGTGGATAATATTGTAAATAAATTAATGAATAATTATATAGGTAATATTTTTATGATACACCAATTTACAATTTAGATCTATTCGAATGTAATAATAAAGTTTATATTATGAACGAATAAATGTGTATAATTTTAAATATCTAAACTATAGAACTATTTATTAGTCCACACTGCATGAGCTTGTATTATGCTTGTATTACTATATTGTGCCAGTATGTATGATTATGGCGGATTTTCAATATGGCTCATTCAAACAAGGTAATACAAACAGTGAAAGCTTTTATTGTAAATTCTTTCATTATTGTAGACATATTATACTCTTACAAAATAAAAAAAAAAAAAAAATTTTAGAAAGGCACAATCATTGATGGATTCTGAACTAAAAAAATTGAATTAATATAGATTAATTTTCCAGAAAGAAAGAAGCAAGTAAGTAAGAATAGAAATGAACATTATTCCTTTACATATTTAAACCAAATAATCATACAAATTTTTGGAAAATGCACAACTCTGACTACTCAAATCAGTCATTTTTATTTTGCAGCAGGCAGTTATTTTAGTTCCATTTATAACTTTTTATGCCAGCTTATTAAAGAGTAACAAATGGAGTTAGTATGTTTCAGAAATGTATGTATATTGTATTATGAATAATTAAATGAAGGTTAATTCAAAAAAAAAATCAAGTGTGAACAATTATTAGACATGACAGCACTATCAATATAATACTAAAGGTGTTGCTGGAGTGTATCAGTAAGTATGCAGTAAGCAGGTAAGTGTGACGTTTAGTATTTTGTGTATTTCAACTGTATTGGGAAATAATTTCAGTTATGTGGAGCCTAAACAGAATTTTACATTCACGTTTAAAAGTTAAACGAAGAAGAATAATAATAGAAATAATATTTAACAACAACAGAAATGCCAGTGTCTAATTACTGCCACAGCTATATGAGAATAAAGCAGGATGGTTTATCACGGTTGAACAGTTGCTTGTTTGGATAATGGCAAAGTGAAGAGTACTAAAGGCCTTCAAATGCGATAATTGTTGTAATTGTCACGTCTAAATTTTCAAGTTTTTGAACCTTCAGGAAAAATGTCAGCTCCTTAAGGCCAGCTTGACAATTCCTTTGTTCAAAAACAACGGAAAAATAAACAGACACAAACAAACAATGATCCGCAATCTGTTGATCAAGTTGTAGCCTAAATAGCCATTACAGTAGCGTGGTAAAGTAAAAAGCTATCTAAGCATAACAGCGATGCCAGTGTCTTAGTAAAGGCACCTCTGTTTGCAGAGAGACAGCGACCTGTTGTAGCGAATGGTTAACAGACGTTGTTATATATACACATACATAAATAAGTAGAGTTTAAAACTGGCATAAGTATAGTCAATGACATATTATATAATGGAATTGAGACCGAGAATGCATTTTCCACAGATGAGTAATATCCTGCGCCTAAAACCCCTCCCAGAGCAAGCCTATGGCGACAGTGGCAAGGAAAAACTCCCTTAATAAAAGGAAGAAACCTTGAGCAGAACCAGGCTGAGGGGGGGAGCCCATCTGCCTCTGGCTGGCACCAGGACATTAACAGAAAAATTACAAAAAGGATACCATAAAGTGCACATTTTTATAATTAGGTTAGATTGGAACTGATATGCTATGAATTAGAGCTAAACTGAAAGACGAAGAAAAAATAGTATAAACATAAAGAAAACTATAAATTATCATCATAACTAGATGTTGATGCACTCCACAGCAAATGACATCTCTGCCCAAAAGCAACTGAAACCTTCATGCTTCTGTAGAATTTGGATAGTAACCTGTAAGAGATGATTCCACACAGAGACAAGTTGACATTAGCAAGGAATAAACCATTACATTCTATGCAGTTACTTAGAAATAATCCAAATCATACTGGTGTAATGCAGCTTTTTTTATTTATATTCGACTATAATTTGGGATAAAACCCATCATCGGGATCAGTTAAGTTTAGACTGAGATATGATCATACAGAATTTAATTCCTTCTGGATATTTATGGTTAAAATGTTCCTACCATTGTCATGTCTACATAGGATGTTCCATTGAAGTGTTTTAGTGAAAATAGTTGTGAATTTCTTTGTAAAGATAGTAATGGGCACTATCATGTAAATGAATTCGCATCCATGTGTTTCTCTTTCACTTGATGTTGTCATCAAGAAATACGCAATATAAAGAT
Organism: Megalops atlanticus; assembly: GCA_019176425.1. NCBI lineage: Eukaryota > Metazoa > Chordata > Actinopteri > Elopiformes > Megalopidae > Megalops > Megalops atlanticus. The sequence goes on from CM032884.1 coordinate 38,191,681, forward strand.
AGTAAATTAATATAAATATAACGGTCACCACAGGAACTCACACACAGACAATATTATAAACTTCAATACCTCAGGAATCATCACTTCGAACACAAACTCCTCCACATCAATGTCCTTGTCCACTTGCTGGGCGATCTTGCCAATCTTTCCGACAAGCTCCTCACAGTGTTGCGCCACAGCTGGATGGAACCTCTTTGGTTTTCACAGTTGTCTCATCCTGGATGAACCTGAGGGACGCAGCCACTGGTACATTCTGTCAGACTTGATTGTGCCCTCTAGAAGGTTTCGCTGTAGGCACTAAAAGAAAAAATAACAGGGAATAGGACGAGGTTACTCAGACATTCATTGTTTTTACCATACATAATTAACTTAAAACACAATACATCACCTCGATATCGCCATCTGTCATAAGTCCTCCAAATCCGTAGTGTGTAAGCACTGCCAGTGTTCTTGAAAGGAGAAAGATTAGGATTTGGCTATCAAGCTGTTTTAAATATAAAGAAAGAATACATAACACATGCAGAAAATATTTAAATTATGAATTAAATTAATCCGATTAAGTCCTCTACCATACCACCAAAACAAAAAAAAAAATTCTAAACCTTAATACAGTTATTACCTCATATTCTGCAGAAATTGGAAACATCAGAGGGACTGTGATCTGTCCTGTTGATCATATTTCAAATGGCTAATTAGAATTCTTTCAAACATGATGAACGGATGTAACCGATATGAACAACTGTTTAGCATAGCATACCATTGTCAGGTGTAATCCTTGCCTCAACTAAACCCTGACCTGCCGTCTGATCTGTCTCTGCCTCACTCTGACTCTTATCACAGTAGCAGTGATCATGCAGTACTGTTGACCCTTCGTTGTCTTAATGGAGAGAAATTAAATATTTAAAAATTTTAAGTGTACATGTTTACCATTTAGAAAAACTTAAGTCTCCTAATAATTGAATATTCTGATTTTTAAAAAATTGTTTAAAACTACTTACATTGTAGAATGGAGTCCTGTTTGGTTGAGGTGATTGGCAAAACCTCCACATGGGCAGTGGTGGGTCCTCTATCTGAGGAGACTGGAAGGTGCTCACGTCTCCTGTACGGCTTAAGTTGAGATACATTCGTTTTCTGTCTAAGGATGACACCTGAACTGTCTGCCAAGGTTGCAACACCCTTCTCCGAGATTGCTTTCACAATGAAAGGGCCTCTCCAGTTGCTCTCCAATCGTCCCCCTTTGCGACCTTCCTTTCTTTTGTTGGATTTCAGAACCTCTTCTCCCTCATGTATGTGGAAGGATTTCACATTTTTTCTCTTTCTGGTTTCAAAAGACTCTTTCTGACTCTTTTGAGCTTTTTCAATATTGGTCAGCACCTATTTAAAAACCACAATTAATGTTTCATGTTGAATCTGATCAAGGTTCATATCAACACATATTTAAAAAACCCATTCAACTTAAAACTGAACTCTGCCCAAACCAACCTCTGCATGCAGTGCTTGGACTTGCACGATCCTGTTATCCAAGTTTTCAGCAACATCACCGATCACAAAGTCCTCTCCAATAGAGCTTGAGTTCAGCGCTTCAGGCATTTTTGGGTGGCGGCAGAACATTGAAAAGTATGGGGTGTACCTTGTAGATGACTAATTGGAAGATATAATGAGCAATGTTAAATGCAGTGTCATACAAGCCTAATTCCAACATTTTACATTATTACACACTGAATGAACTCCAGTACAGAGAGAATAACCATAACAAAAGCATCAGTCAAGAATTAGACTGACCTGTTCTGAAGTGTTGATGGCGTACACTACAGCCTTAAGATGACTGTCCCAGTCGTTCTGTGTCTCATTGGTGTATTTTGCCAGTGCTCTCTTTAGTGTCTGGTTGGTCCTTTCATCTTGTCCATTAGTTTGTGGGTGATAAGCAGATGAAATTATAATTTAAATGAGTTATAACTATCCTATACCAATCAGCTATAGACATGTCCAATTTCGATCGGAAAAAAAATAACATAAGCTAGCCACATCCACCCTTTATGTCCAATAATTATATACGCTAGGGTAGATATGGCTAGCTGACGTTAGTTAGCTCGTTATGCTAGTTAGCTAGCAATCCAGCTAGCTCATTGGCTAGTTAGCTAATTAGCTCGTTAAACGATCCCTAACTCTGATCTAATAATAATAATCTCAGCTGGTTAGCTAACGAAGCTATATGTGAGGAAGTGCAATATGACAATATATTCGCTGAAACAGTGATAAAAATAATTTATTCTTAAAACAAGTTTGTTCCCACTGTGGTAACCTTTTCACACAGGCACTGGCGATAACTGCCAAAAAATGACGAAAATTGCGTAAAATGACGCGTTCTGACTCGTCGGAAGTGAAGCGCGGTAGGCACCCCGTACAAATTTTTACCCCGTACAAAATTTGGCACCACAACGGCAGACACCGGGGTAAAATAAAATTAACAACACAACACAAGGTGTTAGTTGCGCTGTATGTGGCTAGCTAGCTAGCTAGCCACTGCACTACACTGCGAGTCTACACCGTAGACGGGAAAATAACAGAGTGGAAACTTAAATACAAAGGGAAACACAAACGTGGGCTACTCTGTGCGGTATGCTGTAATGTCGGCTATCCGGTAAAACGCGGACTGTACAGTAAAAGAATAAAAACAAACGAATAAAACACAAATAATACCAAATGGCAAAACAGCAACCAGAAATGTCCTATAAGAAATGAAAACACAGGACAGTTAGGCATCGTTTGTAAAAACTACCTCGGGAGCTTAATATTTCCCTACTTTTTACCACTGACAGTAAAGAGTAAAACCCGGTACCTTAACTCACAGCAAAGGGCGCATACAATTAGCCAGGCAACACCGCTGGGTCTATGGCCACCTATAAAACAGACACCTATCAGTTGTGCACAGGCATGGATTGAATGGCATGGATTTACAGGGTTTCAAACCTACCTCCAAGACAGCAAGGAAGTTGCATAACACGAAAGGCGCCCCAGGAATGACGACAGGTAAGGTATTCTTTTTTTTGATACCACAACCCAGTGTTTTATAGCCGTTAGCCCTGACGGACTTATGTCCTAGCGAACCAGGTAAAAGGTGTGTTGTTAGCCCTGCCTAACATGCTAGCTAGCTTGTGTGTGCATGTAATGCATTGACAGTCTTGCTACACTAGCAATGGTGAATGTTGGATTTCTTTGTCTGTTTAATTGCGTTGATTTACAATTAAAAAGTGAATTTGAAGTGGCTCAGTTGGTAAAAACACTCGTCCTGAGTGTAGACTGAATGCTGTGGCCCAGGTTCCAACCCAACAGTGTCACTAGCCGACAGTGACTAGGAGCTCACAGGTGGAACATTGGCTTCATTCCACCGGGGATACGGGTGGATATGGTCCCGTTAGCAACTCTCCCGGATTGACAGTGGGGGTTGTGCAATGGGTCTGAACATCGATGATAACAAATTGGACCTTCCAGAATTCGGGGAATTGGCCATTTGAAAATGGAGGGGGGGAATTTGAAATGTGTGGTTTGGCCTTTAAAGCTAAAGAAAGCTAGCATAAAAAGCCCTCATAATGAGAATGCAGAATACATCTGTCCAGCTGTCTCACAGGTACCAGGTGGAAACTTAGCGAAATATCTCTGCATAATTTGCCCATAGAGTCTGGTTTCAGAAAGGTTAGTGAAGAGGAACTTTGTCCATTTGTCCAGGTGTCCTTTGTCCATGCAGGTCATACTCTATACATATGTCACAGGGTCTGAGTGAACAGTACAGAGCAGCACATGTAAATGATTGAAGTCTGTGTGTTATTATCATATGTACCTGTAATCCCTATGTCTGCGGTTCAGACAATATTAGGGTTTTGCTGCCCATATAAAAAGGTTTTGACAATAAACACATTACAGGCTTGTGTTGAAGCTTAATTACACTATTAAGCCATCAGTCATTACTGAAGAATCTAAATTTACAATTTAATATTGCTAAACTGAGTTTTTAACAAAGTTAACCATACATATGATATGATATTTGTTAAAATGAAAGTATGGTCTATTTATAGACAGGAAAAACACTGAATGATTACAACTAACCTTTTTTTCGGTTCAGAGGAATTGCTCCTTCTCTGACAGCTTGACAAGAAGGCTGGCACTTGACAGTACTATCAGTGGGAGGTTCAGAGCATGCTGAACAAGAGATAACGCTTTGCTGTGTACAACTCCTTTTGAAAGGGAACAGAAAGGGTGCAGATGTCTGCACACATACACCAACACCTACAGGAAATCCCCCAAGGAAAATTCATCTGTCCCATGTGTTTGCAGAGGTGTCCCATCATAATTCTTGAAGTTGAATTACCCCCTACCCCTGCAAAAAAAGAGAGAAAACACACACACACACACACACACACTTCTGAAGGAAATAATGGAAAGGCACAACCAAGCACCAGTTCACACTATTAGCACTGCAGTAAGCATGTTCAAGTTCTCCCTGGTTTACAGTTTTTTACGATTGCTTACACACTAAAATTAAAAATAACACACAGTTAGTAAAACCTGACACTCAAGGAGCAAAACCTCAGCCCAGATCTGTACAACTATAAGCACATTCTCAGCCTCACACTTTTTGCAAAACACTACACACAGTGTTTTGCAAAACACTAAACACACTTCTCTACATTAGACACAGAAATCTAACATGATGTCACTTCTTTGCCATTTTAAGGCACTGCCTTTCAAAATACCACACCTATGAACCAAATGATCAAACACGCTTGTCAGGTGTACAGACACTTAGGTGCTTAATTGTAAACTCACCAATCAGGCATAAGCACTACAAAAAGGCAACAGGTGAGTTTACCTGTCTTCAACAAAAATGGAAGGCAACATTGCAGTATAAGAGGAAGAGGGAGAGTGAGGATGAGAGGGGGAGCTCGGAGGAAGAGGGGTACAGAGAGGAAGAGAAAGAGGTAGAGGTAGACCTGGAGGAGGACGTGAACAAAGAAGACGAGGACCAAATTTATCAGATGAGATTTGAGCAACATTGGTTGACAATGTTGTAAACCATGGGTTGACATTGAGAGAGGCTGAGTTCAGCCCAACCTCAGCAGATATACTGTTGCAACAGTAATTCCGGCATTTCGACAAGAGCACAGGTGAAAAACAATTTTTCTCTACTGTAAAATCAGTATAATGTACCCTACTATATGCACTACATCAGTACTTTTTGGTACCCATTCATTGCATTCCATGTTTGAAACAATGCCTTGTACGCTGTCCTGTGACATTTTATATGTATTTTGATTGGTCTACATAGGATTGAGGGTCGAGAACGTCGAGGAGGAAGGGGCCCCATATTCTCAGAGGAACAAGAGAGAGCTATCGTAAACATGGTTTTGGCTAATAGTGCGATACACCTCAGAGAAATCCAAGCAAACATCTTCAATGACCACACAGTTTTCAATAATGTCCATCAGGTCTCTTTATCTACACTGGGACAAATCCTGAAAAAACATCACATACAGATGAAACAACTCTACCGAGTGCCATTTGAAAGAAATTCTTAGAGACTAAAAGACCTGCGGCATGAATATGTGGAGGTAAGTAATGTACACTTCAGTATTGTACACTGCACACAGAACCTTTTTACATGTAAATTTATAGTAGGCCTATATTGAACTACACAATGTTGTCTTTTTTCAGAGAGTTTTGCAAATGGATGCTGATACAATCCCGCATGAATTTATCTTCATAGATGAGGCTGGGTTTAACCTGACAAAAGTAAGAAGAAGAGGGAGAAACATCATTGGCCACAGAGCTATTTTGAATGTCCCGGGCCAACGTGGTGGTAACATCACAATGTGCGCTGTAATCACGCAGAATGGGGTCTCCACCTCCATGCCAACTTAGATCCTTACAACACGGCCCACATACTCACATTTTTAGACAGACTACACAACATCAACAACACAATGTATCTTTCCACCGATCTGTTCTGGTCCAAAACAATTTTCACTGCAATACCTCCCACCATACTCTCCCTTCCTTAACCCCATTGAGGAGTTTTTTTTCGGCATGGCAATGGAAAGTTTACAATCTCCAGCCCTATGTCAGGATACCCCTCATTCAAGCTATGGAGGAGGCCTGCGACCAAATTGATGCAGGGTCTGTGCAAGGATGGATTCGCCATTCAAGAAGATTCTTCCCTCGCTTTTTTAAATTCATGCTTTCTTTTTTGTCTCCACAAATGTTTTTTCTGTGTTTATGTTCTATATTCTATTTAGAATATGTTGTGTTCTGATTTTCAGTGCAAAATTCAACCTTTGGAAATGCATGGATGTATTGACTGATTTTACAATGTGGAGAGAAATAAATATTTTCATCAGTGTGCAGTATTGGTCTTGTGTGTTGTGTTTGGTCAATATATTCATGTACTTTACTCTAGCAATATCTCTGAAAAAATCTAACCCAGACTATATCATTAGAAAAGTAGAAATGTTAAAAGTGTTTTACATTGAGCACAGCAGTGTGTAACTGGTTCAAACAGAATCAGATCATATGAACCATGTGTGTGCCATATGGTGACAAAATTGGGTTTTTATAAATTATTGTATAGTTTTGAATGAAGTGTTTCATTTTGCAAAAGATGTGAGGTGGTCTGCCACTTGTGTGTGTGGTTGTATGAATTGTGTGTAGTGTTTTGACAAAATGAGCCCTGTTTTCAAAATCGTGCTTAAGCAATCATAACAAACTAACAGCTGCTTGGTGACTGTTTATTTAAAATATTACTGTTTGTCAAGATGATCTATTTGTTGATTATGGTTCACACGTTATATAAAGGGCATAATTTAATTCTGTACAACAGCAACATCAGAATATTTCTGTGGATGTTAACACAAGACAAAGTTTTACACTTTATAGTTATATGATTATTCAATAATATTCATATGTTGTTCTCATTACAATAGAACAACCACAATTGTGAATCAATACATTCAGAATAAATTTGAATTAAAGGTTAACATTTTAATGACACATTTGCATTTTTATCATCAAGTATAATATTTTAGGAGCAAACATGAAGACAGAAGAAACACTTTAAGTATGGACATGTATGAAAGATTTCTGCAATGAATACAATGTACCCCTCTGTGCTGGAGGCTTGTCTACACAAGTAAAGACCTTGCAGACATGTCATAAATACTAGAACATGTTCATTTTGTATTCTGGTGTAAATGGAACACATTCTGGGTAAGGGAACAATGGGTTAATGAGTCTCTTACACATGCAAACAGGTGATATAAGTAGATGTATTTGGGTGTGATTGGTCCAAGTGCTAAGGTGCCTTGTGAAGTTCCATGCTTTGCTATGGAGAACACAGATGAGATGGCTCTCAAATCTGCTCTTCATTTTACCTTCAGATTTCCTTCCACTTACAGATCTGTTCCTGCTACTGAAATGATCTGATTACACATGACAATGCTATCAAGCTTTCTGTCAAAGGCCCATTGCATCAGAATAAACCGTGTGTGTGTGTGTGTATATGTGTGAGATCACATTTTTTCCTCACAGACCTCCATGTGTTTAATGATTTAGAGTTAAAAAATCAAAGACAAGCTCAGGGGACATTCATTTCCGAATCTCTGGTTTTGCATGTTTTTTTTTTCCTCATAATAATGATTACATTTAGAGTTGAAGACTCTTTTTCAATAATCAGGAAAGATGACTTGAGTTTGACTGGAGTTTAAATTAGAATCAATACGCGTACACTTGGTATACAAGTGAATGTGACAAAAAACCTTTACCTCATTCAGGTTTGTCCTACAGAAATGTGGTAATCTACAAAAAGTAGATTTTTGGAGAATTTGCAGGAAAACCTTCACTGATGAATGTGCTGAGGACAATGTTTCTTAATAAGGAAACAGGGTTACTTTGCTGGCTCTATGAAGACATGCTTTATGTTTTCAGCATTTTTTCTTTCAGGCCAGCTGCAGCAGGCTGGTAGTTGGCCTTAAATTGAGAGCAGTTGAGGGAATTGCTGTTGGGCTTTAGATTTTAATATAAAATGCAATCACTTCTGTAAGGTCAGTGGTGAAACCATGGCCGTCAGTTTGTTTTGAAAAGTGCTGGGGACAACGATGGGTTTGACGTGTTCACACCTTTTTAAAGTGGTGGGGATGAAATGGGCCACGACAAAAAGTGGTGGGGACATGTCCCCAGTGTCCCCAGCGTAAATGACGCCTATGGGTGAAACTCACAGAGGCCCCAAAGTAGATACAAACTTCTGGACTCTAATTTACTTCATCTTACCAACAGCTCATCAGTCAATCCCACCTGTCAAGAGCTTATCTGCCTTGTGGTAACTGAAGGCAGAAAGGAGGCAGCACAGAACTGAAATCAGCTTTAGATGGGGAAGATTGTGAAGCAAACACACTATTGTTATCCGATAGTGTGATCGCAATGCGAAGCATTGCAAGCACACTATTGTTATCCGATAGTTTTATTAGTGTGACTGCAATGCGCAGCATTGCAAGCACAACTATTGTTATCTGATAGTTTTCTTCTTATTCTTCTTCTTCACTCCACCAAATTTTGTCCCGCTTTTCCTCCCACAGTTTTCGAGATATCAACCCCAAACCAACTGTAACCCCTCCGGTCTGGTCAAATCAACCAACACTCACTGAAAGCCATACTGACCTGCACTCGTCTTTTTGTCATTCACTCATCCCTCCATCCTCCCATTGACTTCAAGTCATTTTTCAAAGTCTTACTGCGTGGTCACTGTTCGGCCTACGGTCACAGTACCCCATATGCTGGCTCAGGTCATGCCATCCAACACTCATTGAAGTCCATACTGACCTACACTCGTCCTTCACTCGTTTATTCATCCCTCCATCCTCCCATTGACTTCAAGTCATTTTTCAAAGTCTTACCGCGTGGTCACGTTTGGCCTACGGTCATAGTACCTCACATGCTGGCTCAGGTCATGCCATCCAACACTCATTGAAACCCATACTGACCCGCACTCATCTTTTTGTTGTTCACTCATCCCTCCATCTTCCCATTCACCTAAGTTCAGTTTTAAAGTCTTAACGCTCGGTCACCTTTGGCCTGAGTGCCCTACAAGTGCCCGAGTGCCTGACAAGTGCCCTAGTCTACTGCATGCTCAACCCGTATTCTGCCCAATAGACTTAATCCAGCACTTCCACTGACATGCTCTCCTAAATTGTCTTTCTTTTAGCAAGTGCTGTCAATATTATTGAGATCATCCCATTCTTGACCAGGTCAGCAGACTAGGCTTCAGGTACATTCACTTAGCAACCACACTAGGTCAAGGTATCTTTATTATCCCCAAGGGGGGCAATTTATTTCACAGCCAGCAGACAAGCCCAAACATCATCAAGGACATAGAAAATATAAATAATAAAAATAAATAAATAAATAAATAAAGTAAAATGCTCATGTGAGGGTATTTAGGAAGCCAATAACAGCAGGTACAAATGAGATCTTGTATCTGTTTGTTCTACATCTCCTTGAGACTACATTAGGCACTCTAACATTACAGTTTTTCTCAATTGCTTAGACACAATTCCTGGAACAACTCCCCATTTTCTCAAATCTTCACACACAATTCTAAAAACTCACACCCAATGGTACAAACATCTAACTTCTGGGTCCCAATCAAACTTTGCCCTCAGACAACACACACAAGCTGTCAAAAACACATACTACATGACTGTTTGTTACACACTGGAGGGATTAATTCAAAACACTGCAACCAAAATGTTTAGAATAGGTTTTCAGAGAAATAATTTGGAACTTTGTAAAATCACAGCACTGACTATCCAGATAACCCTTTCAGGAACACCCTGGCGAGGGAAATTCAAAACCGTAATGTAATAAATACCTCTTACATTAGTGGATAAGGGAATACTACTGTATATGCTGTTTGTCAAAAATCTGACCTTTGAAATGTCACACTGACAAAACGTGTAAGGAAGAGTCCATGCACAGTAAAATACGCAATTTCCAAAAGCTTCCAAATGCAGCAAATGTACAGGTTACTCAGCATCAGCATCAGTGTTCTCATCATCTCGTCTCAGATCTGGGTCAGGCCATCATATCTCATCAACGTCACACATTATGTTTACTCTTGCCAGGCAACATGGGAAAAATGCCCTTGTGTGCCTTATCCAACCCTGGACAGACTCCACAGACCCATCACCACAGGTGTCCACCATTGTCTCCAGGAGGTTTTGCTGTGCGTAGGGGTTGTGGTCATACACTTTCCACCACCATGCTGAGAAAAATCCCTCAATCGGATTCAGAAATGGGGAATATGCTGGCAAAAAAAAGAATGGTGAACCCGGGGTGGTCACTGAACCAGGCGCGAAACAGAGCAGCCCGATGGAAACTTGTGTTATCCCAAATGACAACACATTGGGCTTGCTCTGGTTGCCCCGGCTCCCCTTCCTGTTGAAGAATGTTATTGTGCAGCTGATCAAGAAATTGAAGGAGCTGTGCCATGTTGTATGGACCCACTTTGACGTGGTGGTGGAGGACGCCATGATTGCTGATGGGTGCACATAGGGTGACGTTGCCTCCCCTCTGGCCAGGAACTTACAGTATATGATGGCACGGTGACCAATGATGTTGCGCCCCCCTTTGCGCCTTTTTGTTAGGTTGAACCCTGCCTCATCGATGAAGATGTACTCGTGTGGGTCAGCCATGGGATCCAGCTCAAAGATTCTCTACAGAAGTTAAAAAGCACACATTTTACTACAAATACAGTACTGTAGAGTACTACTGTACTGGAATGAAAGATTTTGTACTGCAGTTACTGTAACACTTTACAGTACTATACAGTACTGTATTGATATGCTGGAGAGATGGGCCATACTGTACATACTGTAAAAATTTTGTACAGTATAGCAATTACCTGCACATATTGGAATCGTTTCTCCTTAACTCTGTTAGAATTCCTTTCAAAAGGCACATGGTACAGCTGCTTTGTCCTTATGTGGTTCTTCTGAACGATCCGGTCAATGGTGGAAATGCTGATGCTGTCAATTCTTTGGAAGACTACCTGGTCTGCAACTATTTGGGTTTAAATTTCCCTCAAACAGATGGCATTATTGGCAATCACCATATTCACCAGGGCAGTCTCCTGCTCAGCTGTGAGAAGTCTCCACCTACCTCCAATAGATGGCTGCCTCCCAGTTCTGCAAAAATGTAATTTGACCATTACTGACCTATGGTCATCCATTGCTGTGGTACAGCAGAAATTACACTGAGGACAAAGTGGAGATTCAGTCTATATGCACTACAACATTACATGTATCGCAGTGACAACAAGCCAAATTGCCTGTTTTCCCTTTTGAAAGTACGGACAATGGATGTAACCGCGTAATGGCTTAGGTTGGGTTGCACTAGCTGTCCAGCTTCTCTCATAGTCCTCCCATGTATGAGCACATGATGAACTAGGGTGGCACAGATTTCATCTGAGATTACTTGTCTTTGTTGTTGTCGTCCTCATCCTCGTCTTCGTCCTCTCTGTTGTCTTGCAACAGGATCCATTGTTAGGATCCATTGTTCCAAAGCACATGGACATGCCTCTAGGCCCTATTTATTGACCCTGCAATTCTGATTGGTGCATTAACAATATTGAGGCTTAGTGTTTGCACCTGGAGAAAGGTGTGCTCTTTGAGTTTAGGTTGTGATGACTTGAGTTAATTATAGTGAGAGCATGCGTTTGCTGAATGAACATATAGTGCAATGAATAATTTATTTGGCCACTTTTGTGTAAGGTTTTGCAGAAAGAGTTTTGAACATTGTAACATGTATGGAAACAGGTGAATAGTGTTTACAGTTGTGAGAAAAGTGTGTATCTTTTGAGAAATGAGGCAAGGCTATAGGTTTTCTTGCTGAGGGAACTGGTTATAGTGTGTTAGCAATTGGGAAAAACTGTAACTTCTTATACCAGAAGGCCTGAAAAGACCAATTTATACATCTACTGTAGTCCTGCCCCCAGTATAACTCATTAGTATGCATATGTGATTCCTGTAGGCTGTCATTTCACACTATTTCCTTTGTTTTTTCGAAGATGTATTGACTTTTCAGACTGGGAACTGCCGTAATTAACCGTTTCTATTGTGACACCAGCTATATCCCTGCTGCAGCACTCTACTTGGCCCTTGTCTGCCTCACAGTGCTGTCAGTCACCAATGGATGGAGCTCGTTAGTATATTCAATTTATCATTTCAGCTAAAATTTCTTTTACAGCACTTTCTACAATGTCACAAAGCTTTACAGAGACCCTGGGCCTTCACCCCCAAAAGTAAGCCCACAGCAACAGTAGCAAGGAAAAAGTTCTAATAGGAAGAAACCTTGAGCAGAATCCATCTCAAAACAAAAACCCAGGGGGAAATCCATCTGCTTTTGGCCAGCACTGGGTATATCCATGAAAAGATTTAAAACTGAGCTTTAGATGTAAATAAATATTTTTTTTGCACACCAACATTTAACATACACATTTAAATAAATACTTATAAAAATTAAGGTTTAATTTACGTAAATATTTACTTTTTCAGCTCAGATATAAGATTTATATAGCATTTTATAGTTTTTACATGGTGTAAATCTGAAGATATGAATAAAACGATAAAGATAATACAGGGTGCTGTCTGAATTTATCTGAGATTTTTACTTGATTTTTGTATTTGAGATAGCTACTTGAGATTTATATATTAAAAGATATTATCCTACAATTTGGGGGGTTGGCGGGCACATTGAATTTCTTTTGTGTTGTGCTTTCAAAATCCCATACATACCCATGTTAACAATGCAAGTGTTATGAGGGACAGCAGCTGTCTTCCTTGCCCAGAATTTCTAAGGTCAGGTACAATTTTGGGGAAAGAAAGCTGAAGTTCAAACAGCCATTTTCACTTCACCAGCATGGTACAATGCAGACATCATTGGTAGCAGGGACACTGTGGTGATCCTATGGTGATTTATAGAGCTATTACAAACATGCTGGTGGAAGCAAACTTTGGCTGCCCAGAGCTTCTGAAAACCATAGGGCAAAAGAGGCTCATTAAACAGAAATGGAAATTGAAACATGCAGTGATGTCCTTGGAAAAATGGAACCATTTCTTTGGAAAGATACATTTTTTAAACTTTACTGGCTGAAGCCTTACTTGTGGGATCATACATGTCACACACTCCATTTTGAAATGAATATGTTTCAATGTTTGTGTAACTTTATATTACCGACACCAACAATGGTAATGAGTGACGATGGCTAAGGGCATTTCACCTGCCTTTAGTTTCATTTAATGTTTGACACTTCCTGAATGACCGGGGTAAATGCTAAAAGAAATGGATTCATAGTGCTCCATCAATGAATACAATGATTCATAAAATCTCACGTGTTCTCATGTGTTCATGAATATTTCAACAAAGATTAAAGTAAATAAATCAAAGTGTGGAATTAACATGTTGGTGTCACCCTAAGGGGGTGTGCTGGATTTTTCAGTGACATGGCATTAAGCAGATTTAGATCCTCATAGTTGGTTTGCCAGGGATAGGATATCTAATATTTCTGAGTTTGGGATGCATTTCTGAGATTCTGACATTTTGCAGATTGCTTTCCATTCCAAACAGTTACATAGTAAACATCCCTGTTCATTTGTTTTAATGCATTGCCCTGTACAGAAAGTGTATGAAAAACTGGACACCAACTACACAATGTGCTGTGTTGTACATTTAAGTACATCTACATTGAAATTAACTCTGAGATGTGCAGTTGTGGCATTCGTGCTATTTTGTATTTTCACCTGTACACTATACAGGGAGTTTGATGCTTCATGCAGTTCCATGCATCCAACCTCATGTCTACTGCAGACAGTCAATTTTCCATCTGAAGCTACATGGGCTGCATTCCTTCAGAACCTCATCCTTTTCCATAATAAAGACTATGATGTTTCACAGAGCGCAGATGTCAGAGAGCATGATGCACGTGGAATGAGACTGAAATTTTCAGCCTGAGCTAGAGTCAGAAACTGAAATTCTGTGAGTGAGAGAACAACCATGAATACCCCTTGTAGAAAGACTACCAGCTGGGACACTGAGTGTGCTCAGAGAGTGAGCTTAGGGAGGGAGAGGGGACACTGAGCATGCTCAGAAGGCGAAATTAAGGAGAGGGACACTGAGTGTGCTCAAAGGGTAACCCGGGGGTCAGGCTTTAGCAGTACTGCAGACCCAGCAGCAGTACAGTGAGCTCAGTGTTAAATTAATGCAGGTAGAGGCAGAAGAGGCTTGAGATGAGAAGGAGTGGAAAGGGGGGCATGGACAAACCACCTGCCCCTGCCAGTGGGAAACAGTGCTGCACAGCTCATCTGTGGAAAGGAGACCGGACTCTTTTCCACCAGTATTATTTCACTTCTGTGTACCAAAATTAAGTAAGTAAATAAATAAATACATAAATAAAGAATGTTAAAGTCATCATCATTGTCATCATTAAAATAGTATAATAAACACATTGCGACTGTGTGATTGTCATTGGTTTGGTTTGGTGATTTGGTGACTGCAGAAGGCAAACTGGATTCTTCACAACTCAAAAAACCAGAGTGAAATGTCCCAGGGAAGGTTTTCATCCTATGCAATAAAACAGCTACATGTTTCAGATGAATCAGTGCATTATACTAAATTATGCACTTCAATGTTGTTAAAACGTTATTGTTAAACTGGGACTTAAATATAAACTGGGACAAAAAATATAAATGCAAGTTCTTAACAGTTATGCATTTGCAGAGAGGGATAGTAAATCAGCAGAACTCAAGAAATTAAAATACAGCCCACAACACTTCATGACAGAAACTGTTTAAGAAAATAACCATACCTAAATCAAACTTGACAGATTCCTTTCACATATCTGCAGACCATAACATTTACTAATATATATGGAGTACTACAGCATTATTTGACAGTATTCCAGTATGATGGTTATTCTTTTTTGAGTGCTTCTACAGGCTTTTATAGGGTTTGTGTCCATACAAATTTACTGTGATGTGCATACTTTCTGCTCTTTACCAAAAAAGAACATGTAGAAAGAAAACTACTTTATTTGAAGAGGCTCTAAATTTTATGAAATAAATTAGAGTCAATACTAACATTAATAAAATAAGCTAAAAAAACAATAATGAGGACCCAAAGTGAATATACATATTAAACTGCCAGGAAACAAGAGATCCTTGTTTGCTTTCAGAGTTGAATAGGTGCCACCTGCTGGTGAAAGGAGGTGTTGTTATCAGAAGAAACCCACGACGCAAGAATGTGGGGAAAAAAAAAAAAACAACGCATACATCACTACCTCTACTTTAGATGTTTATTATAAATGCAATAATAATACTAACAGAGTTTATTTTTATTCTATTTTTTCTGAATGTTTTTTAAATCTAACACTGTTGTTATTAGTATTACTATTACACTGAACTGCGAAACAAGCTGTGAGTTTTGACGATGGCATACTCTTACACTGTTCAAAAAAGTTTTTTTTTTTACTGATTTTACTGACGCATATACAAGTGCACAGCCTTGTACGCCACATGTGTCTCGGGTGCTTTGGCTGGAATCAAACCCAAACAGGCAGCTGTGGTTTTGGGTTTTAGAGGACTTATGCTAAACTTTGTCTGCTCTTTTGGTGAAACAAATGGATGAACAATGAAACACCCATTTCTTTGAATATCAGTTACGAGAAAATTAAAATGAATAGAACAATGATTCAACAATCAAAACAATGTTATGCACAAAAGGGGTACTTTTTCTTTTTTTAAATGGAGACATTTGATACCAAGCCACTTACTTAACCATCGACTGAAAAGTGTTATTTTATTATTATTTTGATTTATTTTGAATTAAATAATTTGTTGAAGTGCAATATGTAGTAAACACGCTGGATATTATAATACTCTCATTAGTTATAACAGTAAGTAATTTAATTGTACTTTTCAGGGAACATGGAAGCACCACACAAAAGCAGGAATATTCAGTGTGGTAACACCACAGTAAAAGAAGGATGTTCAGTGTGGTAACACCACGGTAAAGCAGGGATGTTCAGTGTGATAACACCCCGGTAAAGCTTTACACCACAGTAAATTACACCTCCAATTCCACCCCATCCTCATATTAAAGAAAGCAACATTTTTTTTTCATGTCACTGGGGATCACAGTCATAAAGGTTCATATTGCAGAAGAAAACAGTTTTACCTCCGTACAAAAGTACAGATCCGATGCCTCAGTGGTGTTTTTGCTCTCTCCATCTCTCCATGTTTTTCTTTCCTCTGGGGAGAGTCCTTATTTGGTAAGTATGTCTTTTAACAGTTGGAAAGGCTTGATTGCACAAAATTCCCCATTTTAGCACTGGAAGTCCTTTGGCTTGGAATTTAGCCTACACTAAGTGCACAATTCAGATTTAGTGCCCCTCACCTCTGTGACCCTGGGGAATTTCTGCACATATGCCCCCTGCTCCCATGAGTCCGGTATGACAGGGGTGACGGCACGGGTGACACGACTTGGTGACATTATCTTTCAGCACTCCACTCCAGTTCTGCAGAGCACCCATCTGAGAAACTGAGGCTCCAACAGGCACAACACTGAGGACTGGAATGGAAGAGCAGCTTTGCCTTTAATCTTTAGCAACCTTGCATTGTGTCTGCCGCATCAGTAAACATGGTGGTAACAGAAATGAAGAAAAAATATATCTAACGCTATGATTTATTAGGATAAAGCACACTGCAGTTAGCTCAGAAAACTGAGGCTTGGATTTAGCCTGACTGCATTACACTGTATGCTTAAGTCTCAGCAACATAACCATTCAAATGTCACTGTTTTTGTTACACAGCATCACAAGTCCAGCAGTTGCCAGAATAAATGAAAAATGTATTATAAACAATAATAAAGTCATTTAAATGTCAGTGTGTACTGTGATGAGATTGAATTGAGATTTTCTATAGTGTCTTAATTACATTAATGTTTTAAATTGTAAAGAATACATGCTGCACACACACAGCTTAGAGATGAGTCACTTTTAAATAACAGTATATTTTGATTTAACAGGCACACTGCAGTCTCTTGCTGTTTTGAATAGGCCTTTAGACTGTTTGAATAATATCTCTAATATGAAACAGAAATGTGCTTTTAATATATTAAGCCCTATTTAAACATTCAGTGCATGGATCAAAAGAAGAGAAAGCATACCTTATAAAAAGTAACCATGACTGAGAAAAGCCATGCAATCTGACAGATTTATAGCACTGCTTACCTTACACTCACCCTTGTGCTTATCTTAGCTGGCACACACACCAATACACACTCATACACATACATACACACATACACACACACACACACACACACAAAGCTGCGAGTCATCTGTGGTAAAGTAACCACAAACAGTGTTTTTGCTGTTTCATTACTAAATTAATTCAATTTCAATACATGCTGTTTGGTTTGTGTGATGGAGTGCTGTCACTACAGTTGAGTATGTGCTTTGACTGCTATGCCAACAAGCCTGGCTCTTTGGCATTGTGGTCTAAGTCGCATGTTTGGTACCCCGTAGACCTGGGTTCGAGGCCGGGTGGGGTGACTGCTCTCGCCCTTTGCTACAAATGGTGTCAGAGTTGGATGGCTGGCCACGAGGCCATCAGAGGTGTGCCCGGTGTGTGAGCCGTATGAGGGGACCCCCAGGTTAGGTTGACCCTGGTGTGTGTGGGACCCCAGAGATGGGTGAAGCACGGTGTGAGGGACCCCAGAGATGGGTGAAGCACAAGTGAGTGGGGCACCCTGGGATGGGAGAAGTACGGTGGGGGAATGCGAGAGGGACACCACTGTGCGTGAAGCGTGAGGGCAGTGTGACGGAGTGCCATCACTACAGTTGAGTATGTGCTTTGACTGCCATGCCAACGAGCCTGGCTCTTTGGCATCATGGTCAAAGTTGCATGTTTGGTACCCTGTAGACCCGGGTTCAAGACCGGGTGGGGTGACTGCTCTCACCCTTTGCTACAGTTTGTCCTGGATCTACACCTGAAACTCCTGCAGATAAACTGTTGCAAGTCCAGTCACAACCATACGTTATGAGGTACTGACTGTTTGGGGCTTCATTAGTCAAATCAATGTTGACATGAGCAGAATGTGGTTAGAGAAATGACAGTTGGCAGCTTTAAACAGGCAGGAGAAACAGAAGCAGTCCCAGTGGCATCTGCTGGTATTGTTGGGTCAGATAATAATCAATAATGTAAAGGGTAGAAGTCCCTCATTCTGTGTGTGTTTCACCCTCACTGTCAGGATGCTATCAGATGACTCCTTCCAGGGCAGGAGTGAGCCCCGCCATTACATTACATCATTTAGCATCATTCATCACTATGCTGAGAGTAGTTATCCAGACGTATTACAAGAGGTCAGTATAATACTGTGTTAAGTGCTGTCCAACAAGGTTTCAAGGATTTCAATCCCTGATCCACTCTTTACCTCTCAAACTCCATTTCACTGATCTATACATCTCAGAGGCAGCTGCCACATGGTTTATTTATTTTGTTCATCTTTTCATTGATTACTGGGAAGAGGAGGACAAAGTAACAGTTTTGTCAGGATTACCAAAAACAAACAAATACTTGGGTGTGCTTGTTGTTCATTTCCATCACAGTTAAACACTGTTTTAGTAAAAAAAAAATAAGAAAGCAAAAATCATCCATCTACATCTTCATAATGCTTGTGGCCTGTCATTTTTAGCTGAAATTTAATACTTAAAATTTTAATACTTCTGAAAGTATTTGGCTTGATACAGAGAATGCACATGTCCAGTGAGGAAGAACTAGTGATGTATTATTTCTCCTAGTGCAGCTGATTTCTGTATCTGCCACACATCACATCAATACATACCATTTGAAGGTGTCAAGAAATTATTTGAAAGTAACAATAAAACCTTCAAGCCTGGCATCCCACTCTTCATTTAGCATAATGTGTATGTAATGTCACAGTTCTTTTTTTCCATTGTAGAAATACATTTTTACATGCTCTTTGATGGAGATGCTTTCGGGTTTCTGGCATGCTTGCACTGGCTGTGTGCATTGTTTAGGCACTTTTATAATCACAGCTGTTTAAAAAGCATAACAATATCATAAATTAAAACAAACACCAGTTTGAAATATTTTGTGTTAGTTAAATTCTCCCTATAATTCATGGCTTCTTATGGCAAAAAGGGCATCTAATATGATGAAAAGCTTTCACTGGAGACTTTATCATCTTAAATGCTTCCAAATGTTAGCAAGAAATGGTTAATTGGAACACAGTAAAATGCTAACAAGCTTGATGTCTGAAGCTGTAGCTTCAGTCCTAAGTCACTCAGCATGCAGAACATTAAGTGCAATATATAGCACAAGAATCCTATGTAATAAGGGTCATTTTTAAAATTCTGTTGTGAACATTGATACAGACAATGCAATCAGTAATATGCAGACTGGTACAGGAAAATATGAAATGGGTTTAATTTGTGATGCAGAGTTTAACTTACTCATAACATGAGTTTACCAAACTCATGTAATGAGTATTAATCATCCCATACAGCAAGAAAAGTGCTCAAGGTGTGCCAGATCAGAATCTTTGTTTCTCAAACCTCTTGTTTAGACGCATCAGCAACTCTTTTACTGTGAGACTTCATTTTGCCATGCAAATAGTTTGACACAAGTTCAGATCCCAAAATGGCTAAAGCCTCATTGAAGTTCATAGTTTGTAGGTCCTCCTCAATTCCCTTCTTAGTCATACCCAGCCTCTGGCCCAGCAGAATATAACAATAGCTGGTATAGAGTGCTTCCTACAATCATATCTCTGTTTAGGGAAGTATTTGGCTTTAAGGCTCAATGGCATTTAACTGAAGAGTTCGCCGGTATACTTCTGCAATTGATTTTTTTCTTTTAGATGTAGTGAAGCAATTGTTCTATTACAACATCTAATGTGGATATGAACAGAAGACTGCAAGCTGCATGGGTCACTAGTGACACATTGCTTTCCCACTGTAAGTGATTGCACACACTTACGATTGTCTCTGCTTAAACTGTCTAATAGAAATGTAGGCTAATTGTGCGTTTAGATGACAAGAGCTACTAAAGCCTACACATGACTTTTACCAGTTTGCCCTGAAGTAACATTTCTGTTTTCTGTCTCAATAGCCCCTTAATATTAACAAAATAATGAGGGCTTACTGCCAAATTGCTGTTTCATAGGTGCATTTACAGATAGTGTTTCCCCAGTTTGCACCTCAGGTTGTAGATGCTACCAGATGAAGACAGGTCATGCTAACAAATCGCCAGGGCATAACTTCTGCTTTCTGATTAACGATGGGTCACAGACTGACAAGGCTGTTTTAATTTGATTCGACTTCAAGATAAAAGTGACACTTTCAAGAGCCATTTCCAGAGAAAGCCAGCACTCTGTAATTCCCTCTGATGGTTCCTATGGGAAACACAGTTCTCGCCATTCCATGTCCACTCTAATCCTATCACAGATGAAAGGATGCTTAAATGGCTGCGTCATTTTGTAATAAAATATCTCAACCGTTAATCTGATCAATGAGGAGCAGAAGTGCAAGCTGGCCAGGGTTAATGTGCACCATTCCACTTAAATACCAAATTATTGACTGAGAGAGATGGGGGAATTCACAGGCTAAGCTCAGATTACTGTACCTGCAAAATTTTCCATTAGAAGGCCTGGCAAGGGATACTGATCCCCAATGCAATAACAGCTACCACAATAAAATCACCACCATAATCAGACCCTTACAGGGGGATAACAGTTACCACAATAAAATTACCACTAGAATCAGACCCTTTATTGGGGGGATAACAGGTACTGCAATAAAATCACCATCATAATCAGCTATCTGGGGGGATGAGTTCTGGTGTAATTTAGAATGTCATTATTGAATCACTGAATGTCCAAAAAACTGTAGTGTACTGTATAGACAAAGCAAACAAATTCAGCTTCATGACATGTGTTTAAGACCTGCTGATCCTAACTGTGATTGTGATGATAGTAATATGAACAAATGTTGCAGTTTCAAAACATCTGAAGGGCATGTGTAGCCTTTTAGTAGGTGTAAAGTTCTATCAATGTGACGTATTAAATGGTTTCTGTAGTTCAGCCAGACGGAAACATGCGTACATTAATGAAATATGATGAAATATGAGTCATATACTGTCTAAGCATAAAACAACAACTTGTGCGTTGTCCTAAAATATTAGAGTCCACACTACCAGGGTCTGATTCTGTATTTCCCTTAAAACGGGTCAAAGTCAGAGGTGTCAAAGATTCACAGATTTGCTTCATTTTTTTAATGGAAAATAAATAAATGACTTTAAAAAGTCCTTCTTATCAGACCTGAAATAACTGAGCATGCATAAACTGTACTGACACACATGACATTGTGAATACCTCTAACTCTCTCTCCCATCTGCATGCACAGTGGCCCACAGGTCCCTGGACATCACACACAGGATCTGATGAAGCCAATAACTGAATGGTGTATGGGACCCAAACTCTGACCCACTATCCAGTCCTATTGCTTTAAATTAGGCATGAGATGATACATTCTGGTTATAATACATTTCATGAAATGGAGCTCATGATACAAATTATTAATATATCAAACCCTCAACCATGTCATTATTTATGATACCACAAGTTTGTGCATACGTGCTAAATGGCAAATCACACCGGTGTGACCGTGCGCGAGAGTATTTGTTTTTAGATTCCCCTCTCTTCTCCAGCTCATAGTTGCATACAGAGCGCTGATAGGCTCCAGGGAAATTCTGGCAGGCTCCAGAGATGTTCTGTGGATATGAATGTACAACGTGCATGTAGTCTAGAGCGCAATAAGCAAGTTTTGGAAATTATAGGAAAATGACATTACCGGGTATTACCACGGTTCACGTGTGCGTATTGAACCGTAGGGGGCGTACCAAACGGTTCAACAACATACCGTGCACTGTTGCATCCCTAATATAAATCATCTGATCAGTGAGTGTTTATCTGGGTAGTGTAAGCCATTCTGACATTTAAGGTTCTTTAAAGTGGACAGAGTGGAAAACATGTTGCAAAATGATCGTGACAACACGAAATAACAACAATAATTAGGCTTATGTTATATTTCATGGAAATCATAGCCTACAAGCTGGAGAAATCAAATCAGAGTTGTCTTCACGTTGCTGGCTCCATCTCAATCAATATAGTATTATCACAAAATCGCAACTCAGAATCTCCAACTACCTCAAAAACCCATGCATTCGAGAGAAATAGTCGAAACGTTGCGCCAAACATGAAACTTTTCTTGAAGCAGGGGTTAAACGAGGCTTCGAACGTCACTGGTGACGTCATTTCGCCAAAACAATAAAAGTCTCGATACGGCGCTCCGACTGGATGTGGTTCATGTTTTTGACACAAGCTTCTGAGCCTCGATTTTAAGGGTAACATCATTACAAGACCGAGCTGCGTCTTTCAGGAGGTATGAGCCCTTGAATCCATAGGGACTGGTACCGAAGGATTGCCGTGCTAAAGGATCTCCGCCTCATCGAGACGTCGTGGCTGAGGACGCTCCGTGGTTGGGACAGTGAGTAAGCATTCTCAAACTCCACAAACCTCCAACGGGATCTCTACAAGCGCGCCAATGTTTTCTTTTAATTTTTTGGGACATTCAGTTACAGACAATTCATATTCTGTTCATTTACAAACGGTGCAATGTACATGTCTGACTGAATTGTTGCTTTAATTATTAATAATAATTAATTGAGAATTTACTTGTTTGTGTTTGTTTCCCTATTAAGAGTATTGACTGTTGTTTTTCCCTGAGCATTCTTCTTGAGGGGTGTTATTGAGGGTGGGGGCTCTTATTTTTTTTGTGTGTGTTTATGTGTTTTATTTTGGTTATAGACACACACTCAAAGATAGCAATTTCACCACCTCAGTGCTAGGACCTTAGACCTCTCACACACACCCTAGAGAGCCAAACTGCACTTCATATTTTGAATGTACACGCCACTTCATTCACAGGCCCAGTTTAAATGTATGCTAGCTGCGTATGGTCTACGCTCTGCGGGCAGAGCGGCCTAAGTGGGGTTACATAGCATTTTGATAGCTTCATCAGTTAACAAAATCTACCATGCAGTGGTCTAGATTTGTGTGCAGAATTTGCAACAAAACATGTAAAATCGCTAGAAATAAAACAACTATCTAACTAGCAAACATAAACTCCATCGCTAGCTAATGTTAAGTATCAGTAAATTGGTTCACTGCTAGCTATAACATCGCCTACTTGGCCATCTTACATTAACTAGTTAGCTAACCAGCTAACTAACTAGCAGTATACATTCCCACTTGGGAAAAGTGGAGTTAAAACCATGTTTACTGAAGCAGCGCATTGCAGGCAGGACAAGCAGATGGGGCAGCGACACTGGCTCAGCGTGAAATCCAATATCAGAGTTATACTCTCCAGTCTGGAAACAGACATCCCCTCATTTACGTCTCACCAAAAGCCAAACAATTCA
Organism: Megalops atlanticus; assembly: GCA_019176425.1. NCBI lineage: Eukaryota > Metazoa > Chordata > Actinopteri > Elopiformes > Megalopidae > Megalops > Megalops atlanticus. The sequence continues at coordinate 38,215,278 of CM032884.1, forward strand.
TCCTGTCTGGATGAGTGTATTGGCAATTGTATAGTCGCATAAAGAAAATAATTTGATAGCACTTTTATAGTAGGCTACAGTGTACAGTGAAATCAGCAAGTGCATTTGTGATGGTAGGGAGAGGGGGGTCATTGGAAAAATGTCTGCAGGTGAAGTGGCCCGCCACCTAAAAAAGTTTGAGTGCCACCGATTTAATGTAAAGTAGTATCTTATGTAACAGGGCAGCCAGCAAACTTCTTTATCTAGATAGGTAACGTTAGTGCAGCATTATGAAATGTAATCATATTATGTTGCAAGGGCTGTCACTTTGTGAAGGGCGCTGACTTCGATTTGATGGTTGATTTTACAGATATGTATTTTACAACCTGCAGGAGCTGATCAGTTAAGCCAATTACTAGCTAACATATGTATGTAGCTAACATACTGGGCTCCTTGTTTTGCCGTGATTGTTAAAGGTGAAAAGGCAGGCTGGAACACCAGTCAGCATCAGGGAGGGGACAGTAGGATGTCATTCCTCATGTTCAAAGATAAGAATATCAGATATAGTTAGGGAGATTAACGTGTCCAGACTGTTGTCGACGCATAACACAATAGGCATGGTAATGTACAATGAAGTCCTGCGTCATTCTGTTGTGGCGTTCTTAAAATACTTTTTATAGCGCTTTGGTGGTGGAGTTCAATACTTACTTTTGGGGTCTAGACATGTTAGCAACCTCAAAGCAACGTATCAATAACGGTTAAACCCCACTAGTCATATGTTGTCATTGTAGATATCACTTGTAGTGTTGACAGTAGTAGTATCGATACTATAAATAAATTAATTGAAATAAATTTGTAATAAATTTCATCTGTCATATGTATGGTAGTATGACTGAAGTGCAAAGGATCATGTCATAATGTGTAAATTATACACCTAAAAGCCCTGCATGGACCTATGTTTTATGTGAGAACAGCACCCCTTGTGTGAGAGAACACCTTTTACCTGTATGTTCAGATAATGCCAGATCAGAGTCAGTGTTTGTCGAATTTTCCCTCATGTGAAATTAGCTACAAAACAGATGTTTTTTTGCAATTCACATCACAATAATCCAAGATCATAAAACCTTTTTAAAAGCAATAGTGAACAAGAATTACAGGAGCAACCCACATCACAAAATTCAATCAGCATCTATCCTGAGGGCTGTCCTCAAACAAACCTCAGGCCTACAGTCTCCATTGCTCTCTCGCCTTTCTCCTAGTGAGCTAGTATCTCCAGCACTGCCACTGATCCACAGTTCTTTAGAATGGACTTTTATAACAACTCTGTTACCACCGACAGCTAGATTGGTGTGTGTGGCTACAGAATTACCTGCAAAGAGGCCACCTTGCCAATATTTGTTTCACAACAGAGATTATTTGTTATAGGAGAACAAAGGTGCTCACAGCTTGGGCAGAACAACTCAACTCCTTGTCTCATAAAACTAGAGCCGGCTATAGATTTGTTTCTAGTATTCTTGTTTAAGAATAAAGCAGGCATGCAAACATGCACACGCACACACACACAGGTTCAAGTACACTGAACATGTTTATATCTTTCCTTTCTATAGTACGAAGTGTTAAGCAACATGAGGCAAATTAAATCAATGAATTCATCCTAGCAGATGGGTGCTTTAACAGTCAGTTAGCCTTTAGATAATTGAGGCGTTGACTCTGGAATCATAAAACGGATGGCTCGTTTAAACATTTTGCTGAAATAGATCGCTGAGGTTAAATAAATGAAATCCCATTTGTCAGCTGGTAATAAATGGCCCCCCTTCTGCAAACAGCTCTGTTTGGCCTAATAAATAGAGGGGATGTAAGCATGCTCCTCCATTGATAGGGTTACTGCTTAATGAAATGCCTTTCGTCTGCTTGTTTTTTACCTCCTCCTGCACACTGTGATAAGTAGCAAACCAACGAAGCCTGTAATTACAATCTTACAGAGAACCCAGCCAATCTGTGTATAAATCTCACCATCCAATTACAAGATGTAATAATTTTGCAGTCAAGCTGGTAATGAGGTCTAATACTCATGCATGTGATAATCCCCCCTGGATGCTGACTCTATCAGATGTTAGCTTTGTAATTATACTGGCAGAAAATCATTATTTCATGTTCAGCAGAAAAATGAGGTTGGTAGGAAGTTAATTTTCTCTATGCTCTACGAAGCATAGACAAAATTTTAATGATTTAATCATTACCACTATCCCGTTTGCAATTGACCCATGTTACTTGTGTGTGGAAACATTTGCACATTTAAGTGTCCCTGATACGTCGCAGGGCTTACCAGGTAGGCGTCTTTTTTATTTCATAATTATGCTACAATAAAACTATTACCTTAATGGAAAGGAAATCCATATTATTATGCTGCAGTGTCATTTCACAGCTTTATGGAACATAAATCTTATTTTTAATAGTCAACGGTTAACATTTCTGAATTATTGCATACATTGTATTAAGGGTTCTGTTTTTTTTTTTATTTGACCCAAACAGTGCAGAAAAGGTCAGTCCAGTGGAAGTTTCCTCCAGTGTTTGCAATGAGATTAGAACAAATGTTTGTCATTCTCATTAAGTGCATCCTCACCCTGATCTGCCACCACCATCACTACTGTGATGCCTGAGAAGACTGGCAGTGTGCTTTTTCTGGGGTTGGGAAAAATGAGACTGCAGTTGTACTGAGCAGCTCATATAGAAAGGTCATCTTCTTTGTGACTAGCCATTATTGACTACAGTAATGACACCCATGCCGACTCAGTTTTTCAAGTGGAAAGGACTTAAGGCCACATGAATTTTGGTAACACGTTAGAACAATCATCCTTAACCCTTGGACCAAACATACAATCCCTGGGTTGATTTTAATTATTCTATTCTATTTGAAAAAAAGGAAGAACAAGAAAGAGCACATTGGCTTCTTTAACAATGGGCTTCACAAAGGAAATTAATTCTTTGCACAGTATTTTTACCTTTTTCTTGCTGTTACTTTTGAAACAGTAAATGAGCGAAGCGTATTTTATTTTAAGCTCAGTATTGACAAGAGCCTAGAATCATAAGTTAAAGCTTTAAAGAAACAATGTGACTTAAGATACTTTAAAGTCTCTTAGATACATGTCTATTACTCTTAATGGATGGGAAACACAATACATGTTATGAAATAAAAATATGTCTAAGACTTGCTATTACATTAGCACATTTTTCAAGCCTTTAGGAGCCTTTAAGAGTGATAATCCCTGTTGATTTACCTCTAATTTTATCGATAACCTTAGGACACCATCGCCTCTGATAAGGGTGCGTTATAATTCACAGTGCAAACTACGTGCACTGGCTGTCCAGAGAAATCAAGATCCTGAGCTATAGGAGTAAAAAAGAGTAGTTCTGTGGCCTGGTAGAGACCTCTGGTAGTTTCTCTTAGTGTGTGCTTGTGTCCTCAGCTGCTTCTTCAGGTGACATAAGGGCTTCACTGAATGGCGTTTCAGCCCATAAAAGCAGGGAATCAGATGCTTGAGAAGGCACAGGATGTGGATGTATTTATAACAGGTGGGATCCCAAGGTGATTAAAATCTGCGGTCATATGAGCAAACTCAAATGTCGCACATCAGAAGATATGGATGTTAATAATTATCAGTGATCATGGCTGTTTTTGCATGTCTGTAACATGAGGGATTAAATACATGATAGGGCAATTTCATATAGTACTTTATTAATTTATTCATTTATATGTAATAGGGTTAATTAAAATGAACACAAGCATAATGCTCAATGTCTGCCTGTATACAACCTCTATAAAGTAATCCTTGCTCTCACTGTCACTTTGCTGTAACTGGTAGGTGGTCATGTTAGAGAGAGGAGCTTTACTTTTGTAAAATTCCTGTTCTTACCTTAGATTGGTGTTCTGTGGTTTTATCACTATGGTGTGACATACACCACACTACTCAAAAACAGTGCTGTCCCACAAGATAGAGACCTCATCTTTCATCTGATACTGAACCTGTTTTTGATTTTTTTCATTATTAACAGTCTTGCCATTTTAAGTAAGGATTACCCTTCAGTAGGTGGTTCCTTTTTACTTAGTGTTGTGTAATAGTTGTAGCATTACAGCACCTTCATGCTGTACACAGTAAATCATTTTAAACATCATCAAGGACCACATGAAATAATCCTGATTGTAACAAAGAGATCCTTAATGACTTTGCCATGCATATTCGTCAAGCAGAACAAGGAGAAGCAGGCAGAGGATCATTTTAATTGAATTTAATAATTTATAATTTATTGATAATTTTTTCTACAGAAAATCACGAGAGGAAATATACAGAGAGGTGGCTATGTCACATTGTGTCACATACATAGAAATGGCATCCCCAGATGTAAGATAATTATGCTTATCTTATAATTAGCTATGAAGAAGAAGCAGAAGAAGAAGAAGAAGAAGAAGTTCATTTTCACCTGCCATTTGAATAGCTGTCCATCAAGCATGATGCAGTCAACAACAATGTTAATTAAAAGTATAACTCTCAAAGTGGGTCTTTCTATTTTATTTATTTAAAGTATTTACTTTTATTTATGTATGCATTATTTGGTCGCTTATGAAAGTATAAAGGCTTCCATAGATGGAATTAACATTTCTTAATTTTGAATATAAAAACTCAAATGTTCATTTCTATTTGAATGTGACTGCTATTATGCTATTAACTGCTATTAACAGTGATAGGATGATTTTTTTCTATTCAATCACATAAATCTATTGTAAAGTAGACAGAACCTAATCTCCAAAGATGAATTCCCTGCATCTATGGTGTCATTTGCTGCAAATGCTGCTTTATAGTGCACAGAGGTTGAGCCACTGGCACCGGTCAGCATGAAGGCCTTTTACATTTTCCATTTCCTATTAGCTGCTATTTAAATGATGTCAGTCAAAGCTTTGCATGCATCTGGCACCCGTGCCTTGTGAAATTTATTTATTGAAAGTTTTGGTCACACATGGAAAGTTCAGCAGATGGTGTATCCACACAGATGCATGCACACACACACACACACACACACACACACACACACACACACACACACACACACACACACACACACAGATCTCTCTCTCTCCATCTGCTTTATGTATTATCTTTATTCCTGCCCATCTCCGGATGGAACGCTCTTGTTTTGCCATTTTAAACAGATCTAATCAGTAGTGTGTTAAACAAGAGTGGATCTTTTATGCATTGGGTGTTAGGACATGTGAATCACTGCTGTAGATCACTAGAATAAACAACTCGAGCTGATTCAATTACAACAGCTGGGGTTGCCTTTATCTGCCTGTGACATCATTTCAATCAAAATGTAAAATAATCCAATCCAATAGATGCAATAGCTGAGATGGGATACAGACTGCTGCACTTAGTCATTTAAAAAAAAAATAGAAGAAATGCTTCCTCTGACAGCTATCTGGAAGTTCCCATTCCAAAACTCTATTACCTCCTATAATAGTATTCAGGAGCATTGAAAGCAGGAGATTGTCCATTACTTTTTTATTAGTCAAAGTTGTTATAGAGGATACAGCCTGCTGCACTTTGTTCATTCAATTAGCAAAAGCATAAAATCCTTCTTCTAGACATCCTGCCTCTGTCTCTGCAACACCCACTACCATGTAGAATCATATTTAGAGGAATTGAAAAGTCTGCGAAGCCAGTATTAATAGCAGGTTGTTATGAATGTTCAAAAATATGAATTTGATAGAAATAGGATACAGACCACTGCATGCTTAGCCATTTAACTGACAAAGTAGAAATTCACTTTGACAGGAATTTGGACCATTCTTGAGAAGAGTGAGATTTCTTTGAATAATACTGTTTAGGGAAATTGAATGTAGGAAAATGTACAACAATGTTAATAATATGGCTTTGGATATCTACCACAGTGTAATCTAATATAAAGCAATTAATTTAGGACACAGGCTACTGCACTTTTTAGTCATTTAATTAACATGGGATGCATTTTGTGAAGGTTGGAATATGAGGCTGCCTCACTCCCATCATTGTGCAGATGCTGTTTCACCACCAATGTGCAATTGGATAATATATGTTTTTCTAGCAGGTAATAATGATTGTTAACCCCAGAAAGAGAGTCTTAATCTTAATTTATCCCCCTATGCCAGTTTATAATAGGAGCTGTAGAATGCAAAGTGGAGCTTCTCCAGTGCCAGTAATGTGTATTATTGGGTATCTTAGTTTTACAATGACTTATATCCATTTTGTAAGGAGTAGGATAAAATACTCAGTTCCTTTCAGAACTAAATCGTTTTTACCCATATTCTGAATATAAACATGTCGGCAAGGCTATTACTCATAACTTGACCTATCAGTGGTCTTCTCAAATTATTTATTTGATACTTCCTGAAAATATGTGTTCATTATAATTTCTCATGTTAATAATTAAAGAAGAGGATTTATGAAGGAAGATAGTAGGCTAATGCAATATTCAGCCAGTGCAGTTGCATTCTACAGTAATTGACATCAATAAAATCTTTCTAAAATTATTGCAAAGAATTATGGATTGATATAGAAACACATTTAACTCATAACAATTTTTGTAACGATATGCCATAATGAATATAACAAAGAGCAGAAGGTGAAGAACCATGTAGAAAGCAAATACATACAAATGAAAACCAAACAATAATTACTGCTGAGTAAACACTTTTTACAAATTTGCTTAATTTACAAAGCAGTGGAATATTCATATATATATATATATATACACACACACACACACACACACACACACACACACACACACATATATATATATATATATATATATATATGCATCAAGAGAACTAGTGGCACTCAGTGAAACCATGCCTTTGAACAACATGCCTTTGAGTAAAAACTTCTTCCATGCTGTTATGAATCAAAGGCCACACACATTACCTCAAAGTAATAAAAGCACAGAGCTCCATAAAACTTTTTTTTTTAATCAAATTGTGTTTATATTTATTTTGTTTTATATTTTTTTCTGTTTTCACGTGCACAGTAAAGGTTATGTAAAAGGAGGGAGGCCCTTTTTCCCCCCAAACAAGCATTTTATAATTCATCATCAGGCTGACAGATGAGTTCTGCTGCAGAATATTAGAAAATGTCTCAAATCTCATATATATGCTAATGGTATGCTGAGATTGGTCGGTGGTGTGGTGGAGTTTTTAATCTGTCCTGACCAGTGAGGAAAGTGGAGGAGACAAGTCATTGCACTCAACAATTTATGATCAAACAACTGCATTGTAGGAAAAAAGCCCTGAATACAAAGGGCAGAGGAAGAGAGTCATTTCCTATGGTAACAGTGTTGTCTTTGACTTCACCCAACATTGAACACATTTCCTCTTTTCTTATTTATTTACTTATTTCTTTCCCATTCAGATTTACTGCATATTGAACTTTACAAAGATGTGCATTAAAGAATACATCAGATCCCTCTGACAAACTTTGTATTGATAAACACATGTTCATGAAAGATTTCTGTCTTTGGGAAATGTTAACATATAGTGTCCAAAATAATTTGATTTAACCTCTTAGCAGATCATACCAACATTATGGATTCTGGTTCAACAGGGTATACAGGTTTCCTGTCTTCCGTAAGTGAATGCACTTGTGAAGCCATTGATTTGTCTTACCAAACAATGAAAATCATAATGCACTTCTCAATTATCTTTTCAGATGTGACAGAATTCTGTGAAAAGTATATACTAATATTTACCAAGATTTTTGCAAAATACACTCTGACAGCTTGTTTCCCTATACATGTACATCCACACCAACATTAAATTAAATTATTAAATTCATCTCCATATTCTGATCCCCGTCTCTCCGTTCCATTTGAACAGCCTTTTGTGTTGTGTCAGTGCAGGGTCAACTTTGTGCTTAAGATGTTGTCATTTGCTATGATGTTAAATATATCAGACAAGGTAATAATAAGAAATTACACTGGCTGGATATTGTCTCATCTTGGTCTGCACTGGTATCTCTGACTAATGTAGAAATATCATGGTAGACCGCAGCACAGGTGACACACAAAAGGCATGCATAGTATTGGGAAAAGAACTAGAATACCATTAATTTGGGAGTTTGTAACTGTTATTCTCCACTGGAGCTCAAAATGCAGGATGTGCAAGTAAAACACTGGAGCAGCCCTTTCCTGAGATGTGGCCTTGGCTTTTTAAACCTGGGCACGTTTATGCAAAACAGTACACTAAAAATGATAACATAATCACTCAGTGCAGATGATTCCCTGCTCTACTGGAGCCTATGATGAAGTGTTAATAGCAGGATAGCAGGTGCTTAAGTCTTCATAAATTACATATGTCAAAGATAAAGCCTTTATTTAGCATGGTGGATTGTCTCATGGAAATGAGGGTTGGCCTAGGCTGTGGCCATGGCATTGTTGGTTGTGTCATTGTAAAATAACAGCTGTATGTCACCCAGCATTATGCACACACTAATCTTGCAAAGGTGCATATTGCAGGTGCATCACAATACAGACACACATGTGTGTACCAGTATAATACTGGAGAGATTAAACACTTTACAGGCTTTTTTTGTGTGTGGGAAACACTAACCATTCAGCTGTGCTCACCATACATGCCAAACTTTATTTCTGTTAGCATTCATGCAGGTTGACTATCTAGGCATTCAGTTTAGACAAAGTTAATTACAACTCAGAATATGGGGAAGCATATTCCTTTCCAAGATGTTTCCCATTTACTGCACAATGTATATGCACTTCCCAGCTAGTGGAAAAATTACAAAAAAACCCCCAAAAAAACCCCCAAAAAGCTTGTTCTTTATGCGTTCATTCTATACTTGATTCCCTTACTTGTATAGATGTCCATACTCTGTGCTCAGTATAAAAACAACCTTGGTTTATCACTTCTATTGCAATATTACTCTCAGTCATGCAGATTAATTACACCGATGCCGCTGGTGTACATCTATATTTCATCCTAACAACATCATCCCAAGAGCCCTCCTTTTAATTAACATGTGATCAGCAGGGGAGACCACCCTCCTGCAGCAGAAATGTTCAATGTAGATAAAGCTCCTATCATTGTGTAATACATCAAAAAAAGAAAGAGGAAATGTTTGTTTTTTGGCTGTAGCCTCAGCAGCTCCAGCAGTGGTGTTCAGGCAAGGGTTAATTCCCCTAGCAGTCTCTTATAAGATGAAAAATCTGTTATAGCCCCACAGGGTAACCATAAATACCTCGTTTAAAGTTTCATGTAGTGCTCCTATAAACCTGTTTAGGTACAGCCAAAAACTAGATAAACACCTTCTTACAGACAGTACGACAAAATCAAATTGAATATAGTTGCATTTTTTGCCTTTGCTCAGAAGGAGTAGGGATTAAGGACATATTTGTGTGTCATGATGTGGGTGCTGGGAAACCTGGCAGGCTTCCACCAGATTAAGGGAGGTTATTTTCTACAAGAGCCGTTTGCAGGTTTTTAAAACCCTTGCTGCTTACCATTGCTGTTGCGATGACCCGTGGTGATGACCCTGTATTTTTCTGAGGATTAATGGAACAGCAAATACAATTAGTGACCAGGCAGGTTTCAAGCCATTCTTGCCCCACATTATTATTATTATTATTATTATTATTATTATTATTATTGTTATTGTTGTTGTTGTATATAGTAAATTATCATTTTTTCTTGTCTTTTTGCATATTAACCATTTCTGTGCAGAATATTTGATGTTATTTGAATATTTTTCACCTCCTTAATGGACATCTATTGCTCTGCCTCTCATGCAGCTCTGCCTCTGAGTAACTGACACACTGACAGAAAATTATTACACGTCATTACACTTCTTAAGTCACAATTTACCCAGCCTCTACAAATTATTCTCCAGTGAGTGCCAGGGCTAATGGAAACTGTCTTTTCCACTTACATCCAGCTCTCACGTCCTCTGCCAGGTCAACCAATTGTCTGTCTTGGCAAGTGCTGAATAGTGGATGCCTTTTTTCATATTAAAAATGTCAAATTGACATTGTTTATCTGCAAATTGGACATTAGAGGTAACCTGATCTTGAGGGCTGTACATTAGATCTTTGTTGGATGCCATGGTGTCTTTGTTTGGTTTATCATTTATTTCTTAATATGCAGGGATTTATATACTATTTACATCACACACTGCACACATAAAATCATGTTGATTACTGGTGCCACATGCAATTCATGCTTGTGCACTAGCTTGTATATTTTATTCCTGAGTCATTTTGATAGCTACATGGCTGGCAAATATTTTGCAGTTTTAATTCCAACCTTATCATGGACTTTAAAATGCAGAATGGATGTATGCACATGGCAGTAAGAGCCTGCTGAGTGGCAGGGCTATGGAAAGTGCATGTCCTGCAGTACCTAAGATGTCCATGTGCTACATTGTGCTTTGATGCCATTCTGCAGCAGGCTGGAATATAGCTTAGATGTATGTCTGTGTCTAGATATTCCTGGCTAAGCAGTGGAGGAATGCTCACATATGGGTGTCAGCATCTGTTTGTGATGATAGGTTCAGAAATATTTTTTCATTTGAAATAAAGCATATTTGTTGATGACCAGCTTATGATGTTTTTTTCTGTATCCTATGGTCCTGTTGCAGTGGACCTCCACAACACATGTGAAACTACATCAACTACTGAGCCAGGTTAATACACAGTCTGCTGATGTGTTTATACTATGGCAAAAGCACTGTATCCTCATGCGGACAAGAGGTCAAAGCTCAGCTATTCCCTCTAAAGTGCATGGATAGAAGGAAAACAAAATGATAAAATGTATGTGTGAGTCATGGTATATTGCACATTAGCAGAGACCACTGCAGCTTCATCCACTAACCGATTGTTAAAGTGGTCATATTAATTAGCACAGGATCTGTTTATTTGTTTTATGCATGGCCCTTTGTATTACTGGTGTTTGTGCAGAAAAAGTCCCTGCAGAAACAAAAATCCCCCCCCCCTTTCAGGACCAATCAGCATCCCCTCTCCCAGGGAGCCATTGAACAGACAAGCTGTAGCCAGGAGCAGGTTTGCTCCAGCAATGAGACTGTCACAGACACCACAGTAACTACATCTTAAAGACATTTGTCTTGGTTTTGTCTGAAATAATCTGGGGGAGTAAGTCATAGGATGAATGGGCCTCTCCCACATTAAGGGCCTGGGAGTAAGTGGTGAGGGATTTGGATGCCCCATCCCTAGATCTTCCCCTCTCTCCCATACATTGTTTAACATTCAGTCATTCCCCCTGCCTGCACTGTTATGCCTCAGCAGGAGAATGATGATGAATTGTGTGACTAGAGGAAGAAAAATATATCAAGTGTGGGTCTGGGAATTGGTTAAGTACTTCTGCAGAGCACTGACCTCATAATCGCTCTCAGCCAGTTGGTCTCCTTGATTTATAAACTGGGCAGTGATTAATGCTCTTTTAAGTGGACAAGGCAGACCAAAGATGTGTAGCTCAGACCGCTCAAACATGACCACCACTTATAGGGTGTGAGAGTAACAGCTGCCACATTTGGATAATTGTGGCAGCCTGAGACTGCTCACGGTCAAGTATCAAGGATATAAATCACCACTGTTGCCCTCTGTATGACACTGATCATGCCTGTCCTAAGGTCACCGCTCAGCAGTGGGGTTTCCTGCTATCTCCTGCTGGGCTTGCACCCCCTGGATGAGGTCTCTGCATGGGGCTCTGCTCTGTGGCTCACCCGTATCCCAGGGTCGCCTCAGACATCCGAGCTCATGCTCTCATCAGCACCCTCAGATTTAAATGGAGCTGGGCTCACTTTTCATAGAAAACATTACAAAAATGTGCACCTCCTTAAGGTAACTGTAATTCACATAATCAAATTACCTGGAAAAATTATTTGGTAGATATTTTTATCTGTTACTTTTCCTGGTGTTTCGGTTATGGGCTAAAGCTATCTAGACAGCTCATGGCATCCTGTTTTAAAGCACTGTGGTGCCAAGCCTTGGCACAGCAGTGTGAAATGAGCAAAATTTGAATCAATTTAGTGGTGAGCTATATTTCTCTTTGATGTGTCACAGCTCTTATCATAAAGAATAACCTTTTCAGCATCAATCATGTGGCTCTTTAGAGTGTCTCTGAAGACAGTTGAAGCAGCAAACAATTAATCACAGGGATTGTGCATTTCCACAATGCAGAGGAACATATGCCTGTGATAGCTTGAAAAGGTTTAGGAGTTCCCAGGAAAGCATCAGTATTATGCAGTTACATAGTGAGCTCCGAGAAGGTATATTTTACATAGATGTTTAATATATTTTATCTACATTGTGGACAGAGAAACTGTCAATTAACATGTATCATATTTATATTTTGTCATGTGACTCATTCCATATTTCCCAAATAAATGTTGCAGCTTCATATACATAACATTTAATTGTAATTGAATTGTTCTCCAAAATAAAACCTGACCAACCCTTGAAAAAATGTTTTTTTTTTTTTTTTTTTCAATTCCAGGAAACCCAGCTGGAACATTACATTCTCAAGGTATTATTGCTGTATCCTTGTGAGTCTTTGTGCTAGCTGCACGGACAACATGAATCAATTCCCTGAATGTGTAATTGTTTTTTCATTGTTCTCGAGGGATGCTGAGTAGCTGTTCTTTCTCTTTGAGAGGTGGTTTGAAGAGAATGTTCTTGGGCAAGTTCTCTTACTTGCAGGAAAACAGCACTCTGTGTGTGGGAGTGAGGCAATGGCTTCAGCACACAGAAGAAATGGCAGTGTCAATTAAATATCACTTTCAATTTCGCTGCTTTATGATCCCTCAGCTACTAAGCACCAATAATTCCAGCCCTCCTACCATGTCGTGAAGAAGATTGATTACACTTGTCTTCCCCAATATTGAAACATTTACATGAAAATAAGAAAACAACCTTTTGTTTGCATGGCAGCGCATCAAGGAAAGCAATCTGACTGTGATTCCATCACAGTAAGTGTGAGAGATCACAATCTCTGCATATCCTAACCTTTGTATTCCACACAACTTTTAGAGATGATTTGCTGTGTTCACAGAAAGGATCATACCAGGTATCATCCAGTTTGCTGCTTTAATTGTGATCACAAAAGGTGCCACAAAAAATTACGTTAAAAGTAAGCGGTGACGATCTTCTTAGTTTACAGTTTTTTACAATCATGTTCACACATGTCTCAATACCATGTCCACTTTTTCAAAACACTTAACACATTCACCATATCAGTAGACTATGTGAACTAAACTGTGTATACTTTTGCATTGCTTTGATACAACTACAGCAAATTTTGCAGACATTTAGATACTATGTTCAAAACAGTTAACTTTCCGTTCAAAACCTAACAAAATTTAGATCACTGTAGATGGAAATATGCTGCATTTTGACAGACAAATGAAACTATACGCTTGAAATAAGACAGACTATTCTGAGTTTCAAATATTTATGGGGCGTGGGGGATTGTAAGGGTGGATAAGATATGCTAAAGATTTTTTCCTAAAGGTTCAAGGCAAGGGGAATGTTGCAGTAAATGTGAAATTCCTAAAAATTTGACCCAAAATACAGAGGACACCATGGATCAGCATTAGGGCTACAGCAGGCTTCTAGTGGCAATATCATGTGTTGTTTTTTCCACTTACTGTACTAGAAATGAAAAGCATCTGCAGACCTTTTGTTGTACTATAGTATACCTCAGAAATTGTAGCATAAAGCTGTCATGAGGCATATTGCAGCATTTCAGATTTATTTGTTTGGTATTACAATATGTTCTGTAAAATTTACTTTTTTTTTTTGCAATGCAGCACTAATCGATGCAAAAACAGAGGATACAGCAACACATAATATATGCACTTTGCAATGCTTCAAGTTGTTTCTGTTTTTTTGATCCATTGTATTTTGTGTGGCAAAGTAGTCTTGTTGGGAGAGTTATGGCAGCATGAGTCACTTTTGGGTGAAGTATGAAGTGTTTTGGTGGTTGTAGTGCATTTTGCATGAAAGATTAACTGGTGTGCTCATATGCATGGTTGTTAGGCACACTGTGTTAAGAGTTTTGAAAAAGTGGCCATGGTATTGACCCAAGTGTGAAAACAGTTGTAAAAAACTGTAATATCGAGTGTTATAGGCTTGTGATGTGACTGCTAGACTGATAATTGATAATGAAACCGGATTCCAGACTTGCACAAATTCATTTTTGCCAGATTCCAGCGGCAAAATTCACACTAATAACGGATCAATAAGTGAAATTGTCAAGCTCAGGTTAATAGGGTGTATTCTGGTGTCTCACTGCAGTTATTGCTGTTATTCCATCACATGTTTTTGGCTTTCTGTCCTCTTTGCTATTACCAGGGGGCAGGAAAGTATGATAATTTAGGGTCAAATAACATTCTTGCTCAACCAGCAGTCATCCCACTAAAGCTGCCTCTTCTGTACCAAACTTTTTAAGCGTGCATTTGTGTTTGTGTGCATGTGTGTGTGTGTGTGTGTGTGTGTGTGTGTGTGAGAGAGAGAGAGAGAGAGAGAGAGAGAGAGAGAGAGGGAGAGTAAGAAACTAGGCATATTATTTACCAGTATTTTCTCCCAAGGGCACTGGTTTTGGTTGGTGTTGGGACCCTAGTTTTGGTTGGTGCTGTCGGACCATTATCTTGTGACCTTCAACCTTCCGTTAGCTTGTTATACTAACTCAGAGTCCATATTTTCTCTTAGGCACACCATTTCTTCAGCTTCCACTAATGCCTTTATTGATGAGCTCCCTGCATCGTACAATTTCTAAACTTATGCTTGCACTCTAGTTTACAGAAAACATTCAGTCCATACTCCGTAATACCCTAGATGCTGTTGCACCCCTTAAAAAGAAGAAAATCCGAGACAAAAAGCTTGCATCTTGGTATAACAACCAGACCTGTGCTAGCAAACAAGCTGTGCAGAAACTTGAAAGAAAATGGCATTCCTCCAAATTACAGGTCTTTCTCCTGGCTTGTGAAGAAAGTCTTTTAACTTACAAGCATGCCCTCACAGCTGCAACATCTGCATATTTGTCTACCATAATAGAGAAAAATAAGGACAATCCCAGGTATTTGTTCAGCTCTGTTGCCAGAATAACTAAGATCCCTGCATCAGCCGAACCCCTGCAGTTGAGAAATTCATAGTAGCAATGACTTTATGAACTTCTTTGACAGCAAAATCATAAAGATATGAGACACAATTCAAAAACTTTCCTCTACTTCTGCCTCCAGCCTGGCCTGTCTCAGATAACATAGATATGTCTACTAGGCCAGCCACATGCCTAGACTCTTTCACACCCATTGGATTTAGCGACTTTTCCTCCCTTACTACTTCATCTAAAAACACCACCTGCCTGTTAGTCCCCATTCCGACAAGATTCTTAAAACAGCTGCTATCTGAAATTCACTACACCATTGTTATATCTTAACAATGCTTCCCTTATGTCTGGACATGTACCTCAGTCCTTCAAATTAGCAGTCAAGCCTGTTCAGAAGAAGCCCAATCTAGACCCAAATGACCTGTTGAACTACAGGCCCATCTCCAATCTCACATTCCTTTCACAAATCCTAGAAAAGTGGTAACAAAGCAACTTTGCTCCTTTTTATATTCCAATAATATTCTGGAAGTTTTTCAGTCTAGGTTTAGACTGCATCACAGCACAGAAACCCACTCTCCTAGAAGTGTTTAATGACCTACTTCTCTCCCTTGACAATGGGTGTATCTCCCTACTTGTGCTCCTAGACCTAAGTGCAGCCTTCAATACTATTGATCATCTCATTCTCTTAGACTGACTTGAAAACCTTTTGGCATGAGTGGAAAGGCTCCATCTTGGTTCAGGTCTTATCTGTCAGAGCGACATCACTTTGTATTTATTACCAATTAGTCTTCCAACCGATCCAGAGTAAGACATGGAATACAACAAGGATCTGTGCTTGGACCTTTGCTCTCTTCTTTATACATGTTGCCACTTGGCAATATCATCTGCAAACATGGCATTATTCATTGGAATATAGCCAAAATCAGGAAAATTCTGTCAGTACATGACACTGAAAAGTTAATCCACACTTTTGTTACATTCAGATTGGACTACTGCAATGCCCTCTTGTCAGGATCTGCAAATGTCTCCCTAAAGCCCCTTCAGTTGGGTCAAAATGCAGCTGCTCGAATTCTAACTAAAACAAACCACTTTGAGCACATTACCCCAGTACTAGCCTCTCTCCATTGCTTACAAGTATTCAAAATACTTCTCCTTACATTTAAAACTTTAAATGGGATTGTCCCTCCCTATCTTAAGAACCTTCTTCACCTGTATTTTCCACAACAAACTCTACGTTCCCAAAGTGCAGGACTTCTCTTTGTACCAAGAGCAGGTAAAAGTATTATAGGCGGTAGAGCCTTCTCGTATCGAGCCCCTCTTTTGTGGAACAATTTACCCACTGAGGTTCGGCGAGCAGACTCTCTCTCCGCCTTTAAGTCTAGGCTAAAAACGCACCTTTATAGCAAATCTTTTAGTTGAGGGACACGGCATGGTTTTGGCATGGATTGTAGAGTCTCTGGTGGACTAAGTGGTCATTGCTGTCACTACATCATGGCCTGGTGACTCTGTGTTCAACTGATCCAGCTGTGTTCTGGTGTTGACTGCCTTAGGATTGCCCTCATGATTGTGCTGGCCCCTTACCTCTCGTCCCCTAGGTATGCTGCCATAATGCTTATCTGCCGGGATTTTTCCTTATTACACACAGGCATCTCTTTACCCCCTCTGCTCCTCCCTTGCCTTTATGTTTTTCTTTATTTTTGTTAACATCTTTTTTTTCAAATTTTCCAAATTTTCATATGAGTACATTGGCTTGGGGGGTAACCACACAAAAAAGACAATGATACGATATACAAAATAATACATAATTATAGCATATGATTACTGCAAAGCAGAGAAACTATGGCAATGTCATAATGAAGAGCATCTTTGTAAAAGGTTCCTGATACAACATATGATGTCAGACCATACAGTTAATGTGTTCACATTGGCTTGGTGTAACTTTGCTGTGGCCTTTCCAAAATGCATATATCTAAATAATAGTGTATTATTATTATTATAAGTATATGTCAATGAAATCCCAGGTTCTACCCAACCCTTTAGGATAGCTTTTTTAGCTGCGGTCAATACCGCCAATAAAGCATGTCTTTTTGGTCTACTGAGCACAATACCTGAATCATCCCCAAGCACCAACAAACCAGGACACATAGGAATCTGCACACCTAGAAAATCCTTAACTGTTGATATCACATAGTTCCAAAGATCCTTTATTGGAAGGCACTCCCACCACATATGTAGGTATGTACCAACTGCTCCTGACGAACAAATTGTACAAAGATATGTGTTCGATATTTTCATTTGAAATCTGCGGTACAGAGTAATGTAGAATCTACACGCCACCTTAAAATGGATCAATTGATGAGCCAGATTTTTGGACGATGTAAAAATATTGTGCCAGATTGAACCCCAGTCTACAGTAACGCCTAAGGTATTAAGTTCCCTACTCCAAATAGTAGAAACAGTAAGAGCAGGGTTCGACATAAGCAACGGCCCGATGGCCTGGGGCCAGTAAAAAAGTGTGTCGGGCAAGTTGATTGGCCAGTGGCTGGCCCATTCAGGTCAGTGACAGTGTTTCTGCCAATCACAGTCACGAGTCAGTTCACCTGTGACGCTAACTGGCTGAAGCTAACCCTCGATTCCCTGACAAGTTTTTTTCTTGCAGTTAGTATTTTCACATAGTAAAAGTTTTACCTCAGCCAATAGTTAAAAATAATGTCAAAGGAAGCGAATGAGGCTACTAAAAGAAAGAGGGGGTTCCTAGTGTCATGGAAAACACAGTACAGCTAACTACTGTATCTTGGTAGGAGGGTGAAATGAACGAAAGCGTCTTAACATCACCGCGTAGCGACTCAGTGTGCTAGCCAGCTAGCTAGATACCGTATCTTGGTAGGACGGTGAAATGAATGAAAGCGTCTTAACATCACCGCGTAGCAACTCAGTGCGCTAGCCAGCTAGCTAACTACCGTATCTTGGTAGGATGGTGAAATGAACGAAAGTGCACATCTAGCAAGCTAGCTAAGTTCATGTCCATGCACTTTACGAACAATTACATTGTTCTTTTCAGTACTCGTCGTGCAGCAAGTTTTAATATCACTGCATAGTGAGTGGGGTGCTAGCTAGCCTGCTAATATTTTAAATACTTGTGTACATAGAATTTACTTCTCAAACTTTAAAACAAAGCATACCTCATTTAATATGGTAAAATGTATTGGAAGGAAGAAGAGTGTGAGTCATGTAACAACAGTCCTCCTTATGTAGAATCTGCACCAGTGGCGTCATTAGGTCTGATCAGTCAGGGCTATATCCCAGAATATTTTAAGTCTAGCCCTGAATATTTTCGCCCTGAAAAAGGAGGTATTTATAGCAAAACAACAGACAGACTGTGTAACAGAGCGGAACTTGCCTTGCAGTGTCTGAAAGTGTGATAATATTTATTTATTATAAAGGTAGATATAACCTCCCCAACCTACCGATGCCGATCTCCCTTCAAAAAAAAAAAGACAAGCCCCAGGCAAACTCGACTTCCTCGAGTCCCTGATCTTTTCAATAGCTAGAAACGCCCTGATCTGCACGTAACTTGGCATTGCAACAAGATGATTATTATTACACAACATTTAAATTTGTGTAACTATAAAACAGAATACAGCGATTAAACAAATGTATGTCATTGGATTGTGCTGTTTGATTTGTTTTGAAAGCACTGAAGGTGTTAATGGAATTACGGATTCATGCTGTGCAGAAAAAACAGTGTACACAATGAAGAGACTGTTCAAGTTATAAGATGTTAATTCTTATCAGTTTGTTTAATTGTCATATATATTGCATTACATTATTGGAGCTTGGAGGCATTTGAGATAGCTTGCAACCTCTAGTTTTTTCTCTCTTTTTTTCCGGGTCAGTAAAAATATACAAGGGGCCAGTAAAACTGTGATCTACCGGCCCTGGGGGGCCAGTGGGGGAAAACTGTTACATTGGACACTGAGTAAGAGTGTTAACGTTATAGGATATAAACTTGTTATACAGAGATGAAACAATGCCTCGTGTGGAACCTGCAGAATAGAGGGATTGTGCTAAAGGATGGGTTGGGAGAGCCCTATTCCACAGAACTCCGTATGCATGGAGCGCTGAGCGGAGCCTAAGGTACAAAAAGTATGAGAAGCCAGGGAGCAAATAAATTTCCTTAATATTTTGGAACGTACGCAGACCTTTATCATCAAAAATATCACCCAATACATGCACATTCCTGCTAGACCATGGGAGGTAATGGAAAGGTTTTGATCCTGTCAGCAGAAAACTGTTATTCCAAATAGGGGACAAGCTATGAAGATTAAGAAAATACCAAAATACTTACTTGCCTGTTGCCACACATCTAGAGAATTTGAAATTATATGGCCCATGTGAAGGGAAATGGACTTCTTTCTGAGGCCTGAAAATACTAAATCCTGAATTCTAATTGGTTTTATTATGGCCTCTTCTATTTTACACCACGAAGCAAAGGAATTAGAATCAAACCAAACCCTGAATGCTCTCAACTGAAAAGCCAAATAATAAAATTTAAAATTCGGCAAGGACAGGCCACCATAAACTTTAGGACGCTGTAATGTTGCTAACCGTATCCTGGCACATTTGCCATTCCAAATGAAATTTTTGCACATTGAATTGATTTCTTCTAAATATTTCTGAGGAAGTGACAGGGGTAGCATAGAAAACAAGAAAATAATTTGTGGGACAACATTCATCTTAATTACTGAAATTCTACCATGTAAAGTAAGCTGTAATGGAGACCATCTAGTGAGGTCGGCTTTAATTTTGCTTAGAGTAGATGGAAAGTTTTGTTTCTGAATCATCTGGAGGTTAGGGTAAATTTTGATTCCTAAATAAATGAAACTAGACTGAACTGGGATAGAAAAGGGAAGAACTGAATTTTTAGCAGCAGAATTGAGAGGCATTAGAATTGATTTACTCCAGTTTATCCTATAGCCTGTTAGATACCCAAAATTATCAACCATATCAAGCACTCCTGGAATCGAATTGGATATGTCTGAAGGATACAGCAGAACGTCGTCCGCATATAAAGAAATATGATGGACCGTGTTTTTAATACAGATGGGGGAAATTTCAGAGCTTTGCCGAATAGCCTGTGCCAGAGGTTCTAGTGAGAGGGCAAATAGAAGGGGAGACGGAGGACAGCCCTGTCGAGTATCTCTTTCAAGTGGAAATTGGGGAGATATGACTGACCCTGTCTGAACGCAGGCGGTCGGATTATTGTATAAGGTACGAACCATATGTATAAATAAGGGACCAAAACCAAACCGTTCAGAGCATAAGTAAGGCATTCTAGGCGATCAAACGCTTTTTCTGCATCTAGTGAGAAAATGGCACAAGACTCTGCATTTTGGGGGGCCAAATCGAGAATATGCAAAAGTCTACGCAAGTTATTGGCACCTAGCCTACCTCTAATAAATCCGGTTTGGTCATAATGAATTAAACCATCAATACATTTTTCCAATCTTTTTGTAAGAACTTTTGCATAGAGCATTAGATCGGAGTTTAGCAAACTTGAGCATTCTAATGGTTCCTTCCATTTTTTGAGAAGCAATGAAATTAGGGCTGTTTTTTGGTCCCTATGGAATGAGCCAATTTCCAAGGAGTAATTGATAGAGTTGATAACCAAGGGACCCACAAGATCCCATACTGCCAGCAGTAATTCAGGCAGAATGCCATCCATGCCTGGGGACTTGCGTTTTTGCATTGAGAGGGCTGCATCTTTCAATTCATCTAGAGTGAGAGGAGCATCCAAAAGTCTGGCCTGATCAACTGAAAGAGATGGTAGACCCAATGCACTAAAAATTCTTTAATTTTTCCATAGTCAGTGAATACCTCAGATTTATAAATATGAGAAAAATATATTTTAAAAGTTTCATTAACCGAAAGGGGCTGTAAAGCTAATATACCATTGGCATCTCTAATCGCGTCAATAGAGGCTAACCGCTGACACTGTTTAATTCTCAAAGCTAGAAGTCTGCTGTGTCTGTCTGCATGCTCATAATATAATTGTCTGGTCCGGAGTAATAATAACTCTGCTTTCGACCTAGACAATGTCTTAAACTCAGCTTTTAAAGAGGCAAGCTGAGTCACTCTAGTGTGCAGGAAATTGCATTTTTGTGAACTTTCTATCTGTCTAATTTCGGCCTCCAATTGAGCTATTCTTTGATTTTTGGATTTATTTAGATTAGAACCGAAAGAGATGCAAAAACCTCTGATAAAACATTTTGTTAATTCCCATAACTGTTGAGGGTTGATTTTGGGGTTTCTGTTGATTTCTGGGAATTCCTTTAAGCCTTTTGTAATACATTCCAAAAAGCCCGCATTTTGGAGAAGAAAAACATTGAATCGCCATCTCCCTCAGCGGACTACTCCAGGAGAAAAATCAAAACTGTACAGCACCGGTGCATGATCAGATAGTATGTTTGGTAGAATATCAATACAAATAATGTGTTGCAGGATACTGGGTGAAATAAAAATGTAATCAATACGAGGATATGTATTATGTCGAAAGGAGAAAAATGTGAAATCTTTGACGGTCTGATTCCTAAAACGCCATGCATCCAGCAGATTTAAATCTCGTAAAAATGTATCAAAATGACCTGGTGCTGCCACCCTAGCCGACACTGAATTGTTAGGTGAGGTGTCAAGAAGAGGGTCTTTACTCAAATTGAAATCCCCCCCGATAATCATACAGGTGTCAGTTATCTGAAGCAACTTATGTTTGATGTCAAAGAAATGAGGGTCATAAATATTAGAGCCATATATAGATGCAAGGCAGAGTTTGAAACCTCCCAGAGTTACAGGTACAAAACAAAACCTACCCTCAGAGTCACTCCCAGAAAGATCGACTGTCACATCTAACTTCCTGTGTATCAAAATCATAACCCCCTTAGTTTTGTTATGGGCACAGGAATGTGCAAGTATTTTATAATATTTGTTTTGAACTCGATGAACATTGGACGACTTCATATGCGTCTCTTGAAGAAAAGCAATAGTAATGCGCTTACAATGCAAGTAATCGAGACACTGGAGTCTCTTCATATTTCCATTTAATCTGCAGACGTTCCAAGAAATAAAATTATTGATACAGTTGTTCATTGTTATTGTTAACTATAACTG
Organism: Megalops atlanticus; assembly: GCA_019176425.1. NCBI lineage: Eukaryota > Metazoa > Chordata > Actinopteri > Elopiformes > Megalopidae > Megalops > Megalops atlanticus. The sequence continues at coordinate 38,237,578 of CM032884.1, forward strand.
TAAGGTAAGCCCAGGCTCTGCTCAGTACACTATTGCTAAGCATAAAATACAAGGTGCAACGAAGATTTGCTTTAAAAGATACTACTGTAAATACCAAGCTCAACAAAAACACATTTGTATAATCATATATAACAGAAGAGATATATCAATGTCAATTTTGAAATAAGAAGTTGAAGATCCCCCGTGAATATGGCTACATGTATAATACGAACTTACAGTACAAACGTACCAAAACACAAACACAAACAAGCCAGTTAGCTGCGGCATCCACATCCCTGAAACAAAAACAAAAAAAAGAAACTGGCATCAACGTAAACACAATCGCTTTCTTTGGTTTTCAGCCAAGATGGGAACATGCATCTCTCAGCCCCCACAGAATGAGTGAAAACTATGGCCAATTCGTTGGAATAATGGGCGTGGGCCCTGTCCCCCAAAATATTCAAACAATACTTACCAATTTATAATGGCAAGGCACACAGCTGGGGGCAGTTTCACAACCTTACCATAGTAACAAACACAGGTTAAGCATAAGACCCTTTGCACACCATACAGGCTAACGTTGCCGAAAGTCCAGAGCAGAGGGCAAAAAGACATAGTCCTGTCATAACCAGTCCTTTGCTGGATGTTGAACTGCAACATTATGGGCTGCTGAAAAAATTTTGCTGTCAATTCCGTTTCGCCAGCATATTAGTCAGGGGCTAACGTCATAATGATTGGGCTACTTCAGGGTTTCTATGAATCTCTGAGCCTCTTCGGGGGTATTGTACATGTTTGTCTGAGAGCCATAGGTAACTTTCAGTTGTGCAGGATAGTGAAGAAAGCTCCAGATCCCTTTTTGTCGAAGTGAGGCCAGAACCGGTGAGAATGCCTTTCTACGCTCCGCAGTATGATTGGAGTAGTCCGGGAACAGCAGCAGCTGGGTCTGACCGTGAACTAACTGCGTTTGTGATTGCCTATATGCTCTCAGAATAGCCTGCCTATTAGTATATCTGAGAAGTTTGAATATAAGAGTGCGAAGGCAGCTTGACTTGCCAGTAGAGTGAATTCTGTGCACCCTCTTTATTTTGATGACCCCTCTAGAGCTCAGGGAAGGAAACTGAATGGGAAGCTGGCGCTGTAGGTAGCTGATAGCATCCTTGCTTTCCGCGGTCTTCAGAAGGTTTACGAAACGCAGGTTGGAGCGACGGTTCCTGTCCTCCAGCTCTGCCATTCATTGTTGTAGCCGAGTTATGTCGGCCGCTGATTCCTTGATACTGTCTCGATTTTGCCTTTGCGCGGCCTGTAGAATATCTGTTTGTTTGCTTTGGTTCGTAACTGCATTGGTTAGCGACACCATTTCTGTTTCCATGTGCTCGAGTTTGGACTGGAAACTATCCATATCCTTCCGAATAGCATCAACACAAAGCTCTGTCAGTGTATCCTTGAAATCTTTTACACAGTCAGTAAGAGCAGTTTTGAGAAGCTCAAGTTGGGAATCGGGTAGCCTAAACGCACTGCTCTCATCACAAACCTGGCCCGTGCTAAAAGTTTCTGTTGGCGGTTCAGAGGTCATGGTGAAGCGTTTCTTCGCCGATTTTTTAGAGGGGTTTGTCGATGGAGAGGGAGTATGAGGAGCCATTGTACTTGCAGGTCGTTTCTCAGTTGGACTCATTTTCAGCTAAACCTGAATGTAAGCCCACTTTGAAAATAAAATACAGAAAAAATAGCTGAAACTGGGTGAAGAGATGCGCTCGTCTGAGTTAAGCAGCCATCTTGGTTGGAGTCCAAACCGGAAGTCCGCCTTTATGTTTTTCATTCCTTCTACTCTTTAACATGCACTAATCACTGTTTTTGTTTTGTTTCCTGTCCCTGCTCCAGGCTTCTGCCTGGAGCTGTAGTTCAAGCACCACATCCTGACTTCCAATTCAGTTACCTCGCTGTCCTACCTGTTGAGCTAACTGTGTGCAAAGAACCAGACATTCCAGGATTACATTTCATAATTACTCTGTTGTGTAACTACTATTGTCTATATAATTCAAATGTCTTAAGTACTTTATACAATTTCAGTATTGTCTGTAATTCTATCTGCTCAGTGCTGGCCAGAAGCAGATGGGCTCCCCCTCTGAGCCGGGTTCTGCTCAAGGTTCCTTCCTGTTAGTTAGGGAGTTTTTCCTTGCCACTGTTGCCTTAGGCTTGCTCTCAGGGGGTCTCAGGCCTGGTTACAATGTAAAGCTGCTTTGTGACAACTTGTGTTGTAAAAAGCGCAACACAAATAAATAAAATTGAAAATTGAATTGAATTGCTGGGGTCCTGGTTTTGGTCAGTGCCAATGCCTGGGTTTTGGTCAGTGCCTCTCTCAGTTGCGCTCTGCATGCCCCAGTGCCCCTCATGGCCTCATTATTACTAGGTACACTTCCACTAAAATGCTGCAGCCTAAGGAAACAGAAAGCAAATCACACAGTGTTGTCTTTCCTCTCTGAGCATGACCCCCAGATTAGAAACTGTAGGAGTCAGATGCAGTGCTAATTTAATTAACGAAGCCACACTGCTCAGCCACTGAATAGTGTTCTGAGGCATTTTTAACAAAGAGCCAGAGATTGAACAGCCATGTAAAATATGACATTTAATAGGACACTTTATCCAAGTGATTTCAATATTAAATACAGAGCTGCCTTGCCGTGATTATTCCAAAGGTAATCACTAAATACTGCACTGCTCATGGCCTCCTACGTTAATAGCAATAACCAGTAACTACTTTCAAGATAAACCGCAGTCCCGTTGCAAATATAGCTTTACTACTGCAAGAAAACAAGGCTTATGTACACCCTTAAGCTACCTCTCTTGGTCCCACAGGTGATACTCACATACATCTGAAGGCACACTATATTTCAAGTGAAGGTATATTACTATTTATTTCTGACAATGTATCTTGTGAAGATACACTTCAATAACATATGCACATAAATTCAGTGATGCAGCATTTGATAATGTATCAGTAAAGCATTCTTCCAGAGGAGTATATGGTCTTCAGAAAAAATGGCTGACCGCAGAGAGACATGTGATTCCACCAGGTCTGAAAGCTCAAATTTGTATGCACAGATTTTCCCTGCAAAAACAGGGGACAGAGACACCATCTTAGCTTTACCTACACACACATATGGAGGCTTTGCTTTTTCCATTAGCCCAAAGTTGCAGTGAAACAGAGTGGAGCAGGAGGGGTGATAACAGTGACCATCTGATAGCAAGCGTAGGTATTTCTCAAACAGCAGCGCAACGATACCCCATGCATATATGGTAAACAGAGGAGATCAGCACAGCCCTATCTGCCAGTGGGAATCACAGAGGGAGGGACCACAAGAAGAGGGGCTGTTTACACAGAGCACAGAGTATCAGTGTCCAATAACTCCTGTATCCCGTGGTCTGTGCTTAAGTCACCTCAGAACAGTAGAGGGACAAATGAGCTGTCCCATATCAGCCTTTGAACACAGTTGTATTGTATGTCTCTGTGTGTGTGCAGTGATAAGCCAGGCACTAATACCCTGCGTAAGACACTAACAAACAAACAGTGTTTAAATTGGCTGAAAGGAGCCAGTGATGCGTGTGGAACTGCAGGGTTTGAATAGCTTAATCTTCTGTTATTGTACCTTCTTACTGAAGATTAGGGTGAAAAATGAGGGGGCCAAAAAAAACTTTCATTCTATTTTCTCAGACTTTCTTGCACATAAAATCACACATTTAGGATGAGATCTAAATGGTATCTTCATCTGTTATTGGTGGAATGCCAGTGGGATTGTGCAGCATCTGGGCATGTATTTGGTATTTCTTGGATGCATTTCCTCTGGTTTAAGACTGCTACGCTGAAATGCACTCTGTACACATACATCTTGGTGTCAGCATGAACGTAATGCAGAAAACGTGAACCTGGTTGCACAATGACCATCTTAGTGTTGACCAGAGGCTGTTGAAACTATGGGGATTCAGTCTAAATTGGAATTGGGTCTCAAACTCATTAAGATTTAACACCTGACACTCTGAATAAGACTGTCACTTCACTTGGCAACTAGAGGGCAGCCATGTTTATCTGTTTCCATGAAGAGTAGGGGCCGGACTCTGCACAGGGATGCAAATGTCAACACTAAATATCACCCTCTGTTTTTCTGCTTTCCTAGACTATTAAATAGGTGATGCATATATCCACTATAGTGCAAAACCCAAGCAAACAGCACACTCTATTGCAAGAAAGCTTAATGCTGAAACTCTCATTTTCCCTTGAAAGCCTACTATAATGAATTGTTCAGCTGCTGTGAATTTCCTATGCACTTTATTCCATCCCGACATGGTGGTGGGTTAGTTTCGCATGGCATCACTCACACCATGTCCACTTCCTCTAGGAACACTGCATGCTGCTGTCTTGATGTATATGCACCATTCCCCAACCCTTGTTTCTCATGGAGGGAGTTACCACACCACCATCTCCTGTCCGTAGTCAGCATTCCACTGGTCTGAACTGGTTTACAACAGAGGGCAGACAGTGGATGCATGTGTTAAAATGTATTAGACATTGTACTTCTAGAAAATTCACAGGAGAAAGGACATTGTTATACCAGGAACGAATTCATCAGGTTTTTCCCAGAGCCTCTTGGGTCAAGTTTTTATAGGGCTGTTTCGTTTTCAAATGCTCTTTTTCCCCTCTCAGCACAGCTATAGTGTCCAAACTTGTCTACATTTACTTCTCGTGTTTTTGTGCATGGTAGATGTCCTTTAAAAAGAGTATCTCAAATAAGTCTTTATTCTTGTTTTGTTGGCTCTTATTCTATGTTTTCATGAACTCTGGCCCCAACCATGGCAACAGCAAGAAAAATGTTATCAGTGATTGACAGGATTAAAAAAAGCCCCTTCCCTTTACGCATTTCAAACACTTTAGGAACAATGGGGTTTGGTGTGATTGAATTAATGAGGTATCACGGACTGTCAAAAGAGCACACATACTTTACATAAACCTGATTATCTTTGCATGGCAAAAAAGGAAGAAAGGAGTGGGAAATGGAGGTTTGGCTTTCCCGGGGCTCCTCCAAAGGAGATGTTAAAGTGTGGGCCAGAGCTTAGACAGCGATCATGTGCTCCCCCCCCAGCCGGGTCTGCTTAGCATACATCAACCATGGGGCATTAACAAATCTATTCAGGGAGCAAGGCCCCATAACAACATAGTTTTTCACAACTTGCCACCTCCAGGCAAGATATTTTGCAAGCTGGCATTGTTCTGCTTGAACCCAGCGTAGATTTTACCATCTCGACCCGCCTACGCCCCCTCTGCCCTCTCTAAACCTGGAGTGACAGCAAGTGTGGCTGCCATCGGTCCCCCAAATCTGACCGCCATTGAGACAAGAGAAAAGGGGAAAGAGGCACTCCCTGCATCAGCAGTGTGAGGCTGTGGAAATATGAGCCAATTCTCCATTTAATCCTGTTAGCGCCTTTTTTGAGAGCTTCAACAGAAGTTGTGCACCAGCATCCAGTACAGTTAGGTAGTTCTTAAGAGCTGACTGTGCAGGTTGTTATTAAGAACCTTAAGAGCTGCCTGATTTCTGGGGCTGTCAGAAGCTATCTTTGTTAGCTTTGGCTGCCAATGAGGGATGGTGAATTAAAGTGGAGGTGCATTCACATTTTGCAATACTATGATTGTTATGACATCACACTCAAACAATCATCAACATTCCATGTTCAACCATAAAAAGATAGTGATAGAACCTTCTTCAGTTTATGCTCATTCCCTTAAATATCCAGATGATAGATGTTTTTTCCTGTTGTGATCTTATTTTCCAGTTCTGTTTTTCGGATGCCAGAGTAACATGTGCTATCGTATATGTTTTCAGTTTGAACAGGGCAAAGTTTTCACTTCACCCTGTTCATTCCATCCACCTCAGGACTGATTTAACCAAACAATTGACAAGTGTATTAGTAACATCTCTTGGGCTCCTCTATCCTAAACCTAGGGATGAGTTGGCTGTTGATAAATTCTGCCTCCCTCCACAACATTGTAATTCCACATTCAGCTTATTACTCAATATGAAGTATTCATTCACACACAAATGCCTTCTAACAGGAATCTGTAGTAGAGATGTAGTCTGCAGACACATCCCTATTTATGACAGAAGGCACTGAAAGGCAGATGTGAAGACCACAGATTCTCTCCTGAAGCTTTTAAAAAGTTTTTAAACAAACGTTTGTTTCCAACAACACCATAAAATGGTAAATATAAATTAAACCTGAAAAGGAAATGACTAAGACATAAGCCACCCTGACATTCGGAAAAGGATTCTTCCAGAAATGCATGTATGCAAAAAAATGCAAAGAGACAAATATGTATACCCTCTTGTGAGTGCTTGGCCCATCTGAAGCACACAATTCATTTGCCTGAGGAAGAACAGCAGCATGTAAGTGGTTAAAGGCTGAAGAGAAGCATGCTTGCCAAATAAACCAAAGGGGGTGGCAGGGAAGGGGGTTGTTTTTTAGGCTGTGGTTGGTTGTAGTAAATAAAATTAAAGAAAGACCTCATGACTTTTATCGTTGTACAGACTAATTGAGATTCACTAGACTAGACCTTCTGTGCCACTAAATGCTTCATTTGCAGTTTGCATGAACAGATACTTTAACTTCTGCAGGTTACTTTCATTAGAGCACTATTAGTCATTTCAGATTGATCAATATATCATGTATAGAACATCTTGAATGTGGATGTCTGGACCCATTGTTCGCTGGGAGATAATGACTTCTTTATTCAAGCCGGCTTGTAGGAACAGGGAGATAAAGCAGAGGGAGACAGAATTATAGCACATGAGCAGGAAGCCAATGCGCAGATTATAAGTGGGAGAACTGAGCAGAGAAAGGCAGGGGTACACAGCAAACACTGAGGCAGGTTGTGTAAATGTGACCTGAACAGATCACCACTGCTTCAGACAGCATTAAAAAGCATTCAATCCTATTCATCAATGTACCAAAATGATGTAACTCAGCAGACATTAATCTTCAAGCTCTATGCTTTTCTGTACAAGGTATCTGTCTGTGACATCTATCTAGTCTAGAGTTAACACATGCAAAGAAAAAAGGAAGAAAAGGGAAAAAAATTCTGAATTCTCAAATTATATTTTTCTTTTTATAATTTTCGGGTCACGAACAAGTTGATAGCATTGAGCTCAAAGACACTCCACAGCCTATTTGATTTGATCTTTTTAAGATGACTTTGAAAGACACCGTTTTCTTGGTCCTGACTGTTTGAGGGTCCATGCCTTAGAGAAAGACCCTCTCTGACTTTCTGAGAGTCAAAACCTTACAGAGGGACCCACTTTGACTGTTTGAGGGTCCAAACCTTACAGAGAAAACACTGTACTCTCTTTGCCAGCCCCTCTTTCCTCTCCAAAGAATATCACAATCATGCTAATATTTCATTAGAGGAGTATCAAAAAAATTAAAATTTCAAAAAGTTTTTCAGATGTTGGTCCACTTGAAATAGATGCTCTTAAAAAGTAATACAAAAATGAATAAAAAGTAATTTTATTCATTGAAAATTAAGGTCACTCCAGTAAGGTTTGGCTTCAGGGAATTACAGTTCCAACCCTCTTCGACATAGTAAATGCCTGGACCACAAAGTCATCCCCACAGACCACACTGGCTTTGCTCTTTAAGGAAAGGAAAAAACTGTCGGTGGAGATCATGGTGAAGTGGTAAATAGAATCATATTGGAGAAATGTCACATTCTTTCAATTTTCCTTATGTTTCCTGATCTTTACAGTGATACTGTGCTAACTCTACAATATAAATGAAACTCTCCTGACAGTACAAAATAACAGAGAGGATCTTGGAAAGCAGATTGAACATCTCAGACTCACATATTTGTCCTTTATATGGTTTTCCTCACTGGGATTTGACCTTTAGAATGCAGCAGAAAAATTATGTTCTCAGAGAACTTCCCCGTGCTCCTCACCCGGCGACGCTGTAGCCCTGCACCTCTTTGCTGTGCACTTCCCATCCCTGTCTCTGCTAGCAACTGTGAAGACTGTGTGTGAGTCCATTCACAATTCCGTGTTTAAATTAGGTTTTAATTCAGGGTCCCTGCTGGCTCAACAGGGAATGTAATAGAACACATTACACCTGGTGTTTCCCCCACACAGAAAATTGATTTCCCCACACAGAAAGCAAACCTGAAGACCAAGACATTTTGTTGTAAAAATCCTCATGTCTTTTATGGACACTGCGTGTTGTCTTTTTTATGAGAGCACTCCAGTCATAAGGATCACATCTGTTCAGAATGAACTGACTCTTATAACCATTTAATTCTTAAAGTGGAGTTCCAAATGAAGAGGTCAAATGGCTGTTTGTGTTTTAAATAATGTTTTTCTCTTACTTGACTGAGAAATATCCTTGGTGAAGTTTTCTAAACATGGAACAAAACATTGTTGAAGAGTTGATTATTTTTAATAACAATCCTTTATGAAATAAAGTAACTATGACTCGTGTTAATTTGATTGTCATCATGCAAATTGCTGGTGCTCTTCTAGCCCAGTCAATGCCTTTAACTAAATTACAGACTCAATCAATCACAGACTCAAATGATGTCTGAGTGTCTCCATGATAAGTTGTGCTTTGGTGCCTTGCCTGTTCTCATTCATTTTCATGACTTTTCTTCATAGTGTCAGCTGTGGTGTGCCCAGAAATGCAAAGCTACAGTTCTGTTGTCAGTTTCCAAAGTCATGAGACTCAAAAGCAGCATTTTTCATTTTTAGCATCTCTTGTATTTCTGTCATTTAGACTGGCATCCAGGCACTAGATTACGTATATTATATTCTTATTCTTTAATATTCCATCTTATTAGTTGTTTTTAGGCAGTGGTAGTATAGGAATGATTCTGAACCAGTGTTATACACTATAACCAGAGGATTCTTTTATCATTATTTCTCACAAGGACTCTTATCTCACAACAGCAATATTATTATCTTATTTTCAGTCATTTTACCTGGATGAACATGCATGCAAATTATGTCTGGGAAAGGAATCTTGTCTTAATTGTCGCTTTATCACATACAATTTTAAAATTCAATTCATACTGTATTACATTTTGATATTTAATAACATAATCAACCCATGATAAGAACATGTTTGTGTATACAGTGTTTATGGTTGTTCACCAGCTTTTGAAACCTCTCTTTAAAACCACCTTTAACAGTGGTTTTAGGATGGCCTTTGAATCCACGTGGAAGCAAAGTTGTCCATACTGCAGTATGGGGGTAGATATTGCCTAAAACTATGTCAGTGTGGTGTAGTCAAACCCACCTACCCCATTTCAAAACAAAGGCTTTATGTTTCAAATTACACATTAACTCCAATGAAAATAACCAGCTGTACAAAACAGAGAGGCCCCATTTTGCAGATTTATGTTAGAAAGTACATGACAAATATGGCTGGGATGACACACATTAACTACATAATGTGATTAGCACACACTCTGTAACTATCCTCTCTGTAAAAATTATTCTGATAAACATAGTAAATAGTTGTTCTTCTCTGAACATGTGACTAAGACCCTACATCCTACTCTACCCCAGAGTGAAAACATATGGACCTACTCTAACACCTTTTGGTTCTGTATAAATAATGGATGTGGAAGATTTTTATGTCCCAACTGACATGGCTGAGTATTGGTTCCTCTGCTAAATAATTTCATGTAACTGCAAACGTGTAAGAGGATGGCTGGTCATAAACTAGAAAGTGCCAATTATAACATACCAACTGAATATTATTTACATAGTAGTATAGACAAACATGAAAGGAATTTTCAGTGTATTTGAAGTCCCTTGCTGCAGTAGTTCAGTGACTCTATCAGCAGTGAAAAATGGAATAAGATGGTTTTTTTTTTAGCAATTTGAGCATTTTAGTGCCCTTTCCGTACCACTGAATTATCCTCTGATGGGTAGCTCCCCATGGGCTAGGGGTTTGAGTGCACTGGAAAGAGGCATTGGAGAAGCTGGAGACGGCCAGTTACAGGCAGTGTGTGTTTGGAGAGGGAGTATTAAAGCATTGACAGTTTGCTTCTATATGCCATTTATTGGGGTGCTGTGGCCTACAGTGTTGCCAAGAACATTGCTATGTGATCACAGGCATGTGAGCTGCTGTAACATACATTTAAGCAGAATTTTAAAAGAATACATAGATATATTGTAGTCCAGGTGACTGCAAAGGAAATTAATATGGCAAAATGGAATTAGGATTCATACTGGATGCAATGCCTTGTATAAGGGTTTATATCTGAGGTACTGTAACATTAACATGTGTGTTCAGATGTGTGAACACACATTTAAATAGAATCCATTGCATGCAGTGCACACATACAGAAGCATCTCCATAGTGCAAATACATATAAACAGAACCATCTCCATAAAGTGCAGACCATGGGCGATTTTAGACTCTTTTTAGGGGTGCTCAAGCACATCTAAATTTCATCTTAGCACGCCTAAATTTTGTGGTGTAAAACTCATGTTACCTACTAGTAATTCATTGAAAGTATTATTGTTGTAAATTCAAATATCATATATAGAAAAATATTAATGTATTAATTGTTATCCAGTGAAATGAGTGATTTAGCAGGGGGTTGAACACTTTTGCAAGGCACTGTATGCATGTCACATTCTCATTAGGGGCTGAGCCCCCCTAAAGGTCTGATCCTAGAATCGCCCCTGGTGCAGACACAGAATCATTTCCATACAATGCATACATATGAACACAATCCATACAGTGCACGCACATATAAACAGAATCATCTCCATAGTGCGCACACACAAAATCATCTCCCTACAGTGCATACACATATGAACAGAATAATCTCCACACAGTGCAAACATATATAAACCTTGTGCTTCAACTTCAGTCTTGAATTTCTCACACACTCTTCTCTTGCTTTCCACCATTCTGTCCTGTAACTCTGCTCTGGATAACCAGTTCTTCATTAGGCTGCCTGTGGGAGCTTTATTGTTGATCTTTATTGAGGTCAGGCTATAGGACTCTGCACTCAAGATGAGCACCTTACTGACTGAACCACTTGAAAGCCCCAGTTTCCTTTTTTATGTCCCTGTGGACACAGTTACCAGCCCTGGCATATGCCAGTCACAGTCTATGTCTTTGATCATCGATATTATAAGTCACAGTCTCTGGCTTTGACCATAGACATTACTAATCACAGTGTAGGACAGCCAGTCACAGCCAATGAAGGAAGTGGTGGCTGTTGAAGGCAGATGCGTGTGTTACGTCTTTGGAAGTACTGGTGTTAAAACCTGCCTATCTAATAGCTAAAACCTGACTCCATTTTATATTAACCTATATTTTAGTTCCCCAATTCCCAATTCTAATTAGCAACCCAGGAATTCTCAGTTCGCTTTGGCTTGTAGGTGATCAGGCTACATAGTCATTTTATATTCTAAATCATAGAATATATATTAGGCAGACCATCTAGGGACTGCAGACTTGTCAGAATAGTGCAATACTTAAGACTGACTGAGCGTAAGTATCAATGGTTTTCGAGCGGTAAGGGAAGAACTACGGAAAAACCTCAAATCCTGCTACGTGCGTCATTAAAAATCACAGAGATTAAGACTAATACTTTTGTTAATCAAAATTATCCCAATCAGTTCGAAATTCCAAGATTACAGCAGGCAGTATGATATAGTGCAAATGATGATAAATACACATACCTGTACGGAGTGAAATGGCTATACGCTTGGTGCGCAGGAGTCCATGTTGATGGTGCTCCTTGAGCGCCAAAATCTTTCCCTCTATATACTCGAACATCAAAGAGTTGATCAGCACGTGAGATGGGGTCATGGAAAGGGCCCTGATAGGTTTTGTCATTATATGGTGATTGATTAGGGCCGGTGTTTATTCGGGTCTCGTTATCTAGGGCATGCACATTGGTGTGCATCCTTTTAGCTTTCTGAGCCAGTTCCCAGAATGATGGTTAGGAGACCCGCTACTGTTATAAAACTATCACCCCTTTGCTACTCGCACTGTATGGATCAAAATGAGACCAAACAAGACATGTATAACTTGAACCGAACAGAATATACAGAAATAGTAGTTTATAGCTAAGGATTTGGATTTCACCACTGGTCAGGCGGAACGGTCACTGAAGGATTTGGGATCATCAAGATCCCGTGCCCTCTGAGTCTCCCTATTAGTGGTGACTCATCCTATGGCCTGAGAATGTTTACTTGAACAACAGTCCCTTGTTTTGTGTGCCATAGTCCATATGTTATCAGGCATCTCCTGTTTCCACCTTACAACAGTCTTTGGCTATGACCAGTGTAGAGCTGCCTGTAGCGCTCTCACTCGAACACACCAACGACGGAAGTGAGCGAGTGGCGAAGGATGGAGTGCCGTCTTACCTTTGGTGGTTCGGGAACAGAATTTATTAAATATAACTGTTTTGACACATCTGACTCCAATTTTGTTATTGTTAACGTATTTTAATTTAGTAACCGGACTACTCAAATGCCTCTCTGCTAATCGCTAAGATAGAATGCTTATATATGCAACCGAGGGACTGTAGCCTCTGGTCTCGCGTAGTGTTGCTCTATACGGGTTGCAGTCTCTCATGGAGATGCATACATGCCTGTGGCCTGCGCTTGACCTAAAGTGGCACTAGTTGTATAGGCGAGGGACTACGGAGTATACCAACAGCATAATGATTCTATGAGCGCGTAATTAGCAGTTACCTTACCGTACAGTGATCAGCTGCAGCGAGTAAGACGGATGATGAGCATCGAGTTACGAGAAATGGATTTATTGTTACAATGTATGATTATCCAAAATATTAAACAGTAGACAATGCAATGGAAAAATAGAGTACAACGGAGAGGCAAAGAATAATGAATTGGCTATACGCAAAAATGCGCAGGAGGTCGTGCTAACGAGTCTCCCTGAACTGTGCCAGTTTCCCCCCTATATACCTGAACATTAAATGTGGTAATTGGACTTTGGCGCCATGACCAAATATGATAAGTTCTGAAAACAACAGCGTAGTCACGATTCAGCAATTACAAATACCGTCGTAACCAGGGGGGTAGGAGGGGTGTCAGCGGTGAGGGATGCGACGATAAGTGCATTCCTCACTGTCCACTTTTGTGCCACCTATTACAATCTTTATTATGAACCCGTCATACCTCCATGCTACATACATCATTGACATGCATGTGAAATTAGCTTTCAAATGACACCAAACATGATTATGTTGCACATGAGAATGGCCATATTCTATACTTTTGCCAAGACATGAACAGAGTCCTGAGGATGGCTGTGCTGTAGGTTGCCTGGCAGCAGACAGAGTCCAGAGTCCAGGATGCAGCTGCCCTTAGCGTGACCTGCTGACCAGAGATTAGCGACATGGGTTGGATTGCCGCTACCCCCCCGGTTGAGTTGCTTAATAGTCACGTTTGATGGGTGTTGCAAGGTAACTGAGATATCCAGGTATTGATTGCACCCTCCTGGCCCCCTGCGAGCCCAAAGGTAAATACTTGCACTCTTTTGGGGGGGTTTGCAGGAGATGTGGTCCTGCAAATTGCCCTACACCAGCAATGTTGTCAGATTAGGATAGAATTCTCCATTTGAATGCATGTTTAATGTTACTTGGTTGAATTAAAATACAATATATTTTATGAGAAATAAATATGAGAATCAACAACAATTAATGAGTATTAACTGTAAGTATTAATATATGTTTATATCAGTATTTATTAATAATTATTTGTATTTATATTAACGGTTGCCAACTAGAAATATTGTGCATTTTCTAACTAGGTTTTCAAACAGTTCAAGCAACTGTCTGCTTTTACAACTGGAATTGCTGTAGTTTACTAGCTAGATGGGTATCATTTGCATCAAACAGGTGTTCCCTTTGTCTGTAGTAAAGTCCACTGCACACTTTAAAGCCCTTTTTTTCCAAAGATGGAACATGGCGGCGCGACCGACGCTTGCGGCGGCCTCTTCTAGTACCAAAATAACAGTGCCTTTGTTTTACTCGGCTGTGTCTACATCTATGTCCTCGTTTTCGTGTGGAATTAATCCCCATATGCATGGGAAATACGTATATGACCGTCAATTTCTCCTGGACTTTGGCAATAAGAACCATTGCCATGAGAAACGCTGGGTGGGAGAGCTGAGTGTACTTGGCAAACTTGGTCTGTTACGCCTGACAGGTCCCAAGGACACCACGGTCTTGCAAGAAACCACGCCGGCAAGGAAGCATCGAAAGCGGTGTGACAGGACGCGGAAGCGGGGCAAGCGCAGAGGAGTGCAGGCTGGGCTAGCAGCTAACCCGAACAAGCCGGCAGTTCCGACAGTAATGCTAGCCAATGTTCGATCGCTGGACAATAAAATGGACCACATCAGACTTTCAAGAGCCTCACTGCCTAACATGAGAGATTGCTGTGTTTATGTGTTTACCGAGACGTGGCTGAATGGAAACATCACGGATACCGCGATCCAGCTGGATGGGCTAACACTACACAGAGCGGACAGAGTAGCCTCGCTATCTGGTAAGCTACAGGGAGGCGATCTGGCTGTGTATGTAAATAAATCGTGGTGCCAGGACACTCAGGTAGCTTCCCAGCTCTGCTCACCACATGTTGATGTCGGGCGGTGGTTTGGGCAGCCTGGGGAGTTGCATATGGGCGCGGCATAGCAATTATCCAATGATTAAATAACAAGGGAGTAATGCTGGGCACCTGTGAGCAGGGCGTGTAGGGGAGCTTTGCTGCCTTTAAGAGGCAGCCAGTTGGGGTGAGAAGGGGGACGGCCGCCTGGAGAAAGCAGCAGGAGTGTGTGGGGAAGCGCTCTGTCTTGGTGTTTATTGAGTTGTTTTTTTCTTTTCCTTTTTCTTTCCGTTTGTTTGTTTTTGGGGTTTCCTTTTTTTCGGTTGTGGTTGCGTGTTTGTGTTCATGTGGGACTTTGGCAGGGCGGAGCATCGCCAGAGCAGAGAGCCGGGGAAAAGGAAGATTGCTGAACGCAGACCCGCTGCGGAGAAGCTGCTGCCCGGCTGGTCGATTGGCGCAAATAGCAGGAGCATCCGCCCTGCTTCCCGTAAGGAAAGTACTTTATTCCATCCCGCACGAGGCGTGTGTGTGTGTGAGACCAGGGGTGGCTCCGCTGGCTTCTCAGTTCCCTCTTCGCGTTCGTAGGGATTGCAGAGCGCGGCGAGGGATTGGTCTGGAGAGGCAGCGCAATTCCACCCGGCAGCACGACTACGTGGAGCCTGGCATCCGGACAGCAAAGGACTTTTCGTATGGGACACGAGGGTGTTTTTGGGGGATTCCTTTTTTCTGTTAGATTTGTTTATTTTTTGTTTTTTTTTTTGGCGTTGCTGCTGAAAGGAAGGTGATCAGCAACGCCTGTTCTATATACGTGTGCGCGCGTGTGAATGTGTGAGCGCTCCCGGTGGCAGCCTGCGACCACCACTTGGTCAGCCCCGTGTCGGGACTGACTCACCCCAGCCAGAGGGAGGCTCCAACTGCAGCTTGTGAGGGGAACTTGCAGTGTTTGTTTGCTGCCTGAGTGTGAAGGTGTGAAGGACCACTGTGTGCTGTGGATTTAGTGTGTACACTTACCTGTGGGGGGCGCTATCCTTTGGGGGGGAGGTTTCGGTTCCACTGGGACTTACAGTGGGAAGAGTAGGTAAAGGGGGTGACTCCAGGGTGTGCTGTAAGTGAATTGATTTTATTGTAAATTTTAACCCCAATTTGTTAAAATAAAGTTTTCTTGACTACCTACCTGGTCTTGTGTTGTGGTGGGCTGACAGTGGTCGGGGCGGTTCAGTGTCTGGGTCAGCTAACCCTTGACATTGAGTTCATGACTTTGAAATGCCGACCCTTCTACTTGCCACAGGAATTGACAGCGATTGTTGTAACGGCAGTCTATGTACCCCCGAGCGCTGACATGAAGGAGGCTATGTGCAAACTCTACAATGCAATCAGCGAGCAAAAGACGGCCCACCCCGACACATTCTTCTACCAGCACGTATATTTTGCAACAAGGGAAATGACGCATGAATTTAATTTACACTAACATAAAAAAAACTCCCACAAAGCAACACTCCTCCCCCACATAGGCAATTCTGACCACCTACCTGTTATGTTAATGCCTGCTTACAAACCACGGGTGAAACAGGCAAAACTGGTTCTTAGGGAAGTCAGAGTGTGGCCACAGAGTGCCATCCCCACACTGCAGGACTGTTTTGAAACCACTCAGTTACATTGGTTACATTAACAAGTGTATCAAGGATGTGACTGCTGTGAAAACCATCAAGACGTGTACCAACCAGAAACCCTGGCTGACTGGGGAAGTCCACTCGCTGTTGAAGATCTGAAATGCTGCTTTCAGATCCGGAGACCCTGCAGCGTACAGACTGGCCAAAAATCATCTGTCCCGGGGTATCAGAGAGGAAAAGAGGAAGTACGGGCAGAATCTCAAGTCACTTTACAGACAATAAGGACACACGCCGCTTGTGGCAAGGTTTCCAGACCATAACAGACTACAAGCCAGCCCCTCAAACATGCCACAGTGACCCCTCCCTTCCAGACAGACTCAATAACTTTTACATGCATTTTGAGGCCTCTAATAACACCACAGCACAGAAACTGACAACAGCACCCAGTGAACAGGTGAGCCAGGGTGAAGAGAGCCTTCTCTAATGTTAATCCCCGAAAGGCTGCTGGTCCAGATAACATACCTGGATGTGTTCTCAAGGACTGTGCAGAACGGCTGAAGGATGTCTTCACAGACATCTTTAACATCTCCCTCAGCCAAGCAGTAGTACCCACCTGCCTCAAGATCACAACCGTCATACCTGTGCCCAAGAAACCCAACCCAGTCTGCATGAACGACTTCCGTCCCATGGCTCTCACTCCGATAGCAATGAAGTGTTTCGAGTGACTGGTCTTGCAGCACATTAAGGCCCGCCTCCCCGCAAATCTGGACCCCCTACAGTTTGCTTATAGAACCAACCAGTCCACAGACGATGCAATATCCACCACCCTCCACCTCACCCTGTCTCACATGGAAAACCGGGATGCCTACGCCAGACTCCTCTTCATTGACTTCAGCTCAATCTTCAACACCATTATACCACAGCAACTGGTGGAAAAGCTGAGGTTGCTGGAGGTGGATACTGGCACCTGTAATTGGATCTTGGACTTCCTGACACAAAGGCAGCAGTCAGTCAGAGTCTGCAGCCACACATCATGCACCATCTCAGTGAGCACAGGCTCACCCCAGGGCTGCGTTCTGAGCCCCCTGCTGTTCACCCTGCTGACCCACGACTGTACTGCCCAATTCAGCAACAACCACATCATCAAGTTCGCTGATGATACTACAGTTGTGGGTCTCATCAGCAAAGGTGATGAGTCAGCATACAGGATGGAGGTGGAGCAGCTGACAGCGTGGTGCAACAGATACAACCTCTCCCTGAATGTTGACAAGACCAAGGAAATGGTGATCGACTTTAGGAAGGCTTGCACAGTGCACCACCCTCTGCTGACCATAGATGGCGTGGCCGTGGAGAGGGTCAGTAACATCAAGTTCCTGGGAGTGCACCTGGCGGACGATCTGTCCTCGACCATCAACACCATGGCCATCGTCAAGAATGGGTTAATGGTTCACTTCTCTCCACCAGTGCAATCCCTTTCACGCTGCACCTGGCACTTTTTGTACAGACTATAAAGATTATTTATTGACAGGACATGCTGCTATTCCCCTCCAAATATACTGTAAATACATGCTGCTATAAAACTCAAAGACAATTTACAATACACTCCTTGTGTGTATAGTGTGTAATGTATATAGATATATGTTGTTCTTATTCTCTTTCTTAATTTATGTATACTGTTGGTATAGGAGAAACATTATTTCATTCTTGATTGTACGCAAGTCCATGATAAAATGACAATAAACGAAATCTGATTTGTCTGTAGTAAAGCTGTTTACACACTTTAAAGTCCTTTGTCTGTAGTAAAGCCCTGTACACACTTTAAAGCCTGCTGTTTGTAGTAAAGCCCTTTGACACTTTAAATTCATTTGTCTATAGTAAGGTCTTCTAACACCTTAAAGCCCTTTGTCTATAGTAAAGCCCACTGCACACTGTAAAGCCTTTTGTCTGTAGTAAAGCCCTTGACACACGTTAAAGCCCTTTGTCTGTAGTAAAGCCCTGTACACACTTTAAAGCCTTTTGTCTATAGTGAAGCCCACTGCACACTTTAAAGCCCTTTGTTTTTAGTAAAGCCCTGTACACACTTTAAAGCTTTTTGTCTGTAGTAAAGCCCTGTACACACTTTAAAGCCTTTTGTCTGTAGTAAAGCCCTCTACACACTTTAAAACCCTTTGTCTGTAGTAAAGCCCTCTACATACTTTGATGCCTTCTGCCTGTCTGCATGGCATGTCACAAATCCTCTAAGGAGCTGTCCTGGTGCCAAGGCAACTGCAGGCCTTGCAGTGCAGTGAAACCCTTAGTGCTCCCTCAGACACATGGCACAGACTACAGGATTGTTGCTGTTATTCCCCCATTTTTGTTTGTTTGTTTTATGTATCCCATATTTCTTCTCATTTAGTGGTCTTCACTACGTGAGCTACCTAACTACAGTATTTACATAATTCTGAGCAGCATATCTGTGTGTTGGGAAATCTATTCCAATATGAAAACCTTTCTCAAGATTAACAAACGTGAGGTGCCCACCTGCATGCAACATTTTTCAGCATTGTAATTATTATACAATAAAAATGGTTGTTTTAAAACAGGAAAATTATCCAATATGTGCATTTTCGTGATAAATCATGTTTGTATTTTCTATTTTTCAATAAAGAACAACTATTATTAGGTATAGGATTATTTGTTATACTGAAAACTAAAGGTTTTCCAAGATGAGCCCATCTATAGTTCGAGTGTGAAGTTACAACCACCTACATTCTCCCTGTACCAAATAACTCCTACCAATCATAATAGTGTGTTTAACTTAGAAAGAACAAAGGTGAGACTTTTGGGCTATTTTTGGACAACCATTTGGGCTGTTGGCACAAGTTAATAAGGTGTTTCCCTTCGTCATTGGTCGGAGACTGAGGGCACTCTAAATGAACATCAGCTTTAGAAAATGCTGAAAGCTGAGTGGAATAATGCTTTTTTTGACAAAGCCTACAAAGCTACTATCTAAGAAGCTGTTGGCTCACCTTGACAGCTCCTCTACCCACAATCCACTAAGTGGATGATTAAAGAGAAATGGAGGGTTTTACTGTGGGGTATGTGTAGCATCCCTGGAGTACCAAGAGCCAGTGAAGCGAGGAGCTACAGCTGTCCTCCAAACAAGCCCAACATTCTTTATTTATTTCTTATGAAATATTAATGCCTGTTATGAAAGGTTTAAAATAATGTGTCTGCCTCTTTTTGCCTGGGCACACTGTTTTCTAATGCATAAATAATTCTACCCATGGACAATGGGGCAGCGCATTAGGTGGAATGTATCAGTTGTATCACATTCTTTCTGCCTGAGAGAAAATAACATCCCTAGTAATTTCCTACACTTATACAATCTGCATTGACAGTAAATAATTGATGCATGAATTTAGGACTAAAAATCCAACACAATATGACTTTATGTCAAGGGTTAGTCCCAGCAGATTTGATGGAAAATCATCTCAGAAAATGGGTCCCTCCACTTAAAAAAGGGTCTACTTTGATTTTCCTCCTTTGATGGAAATGGGAGACCCTTATGTAGCTGCCCGCTTGATGAGATCCTGCTCTGCATAGTTGCCGATTTAGCCCCGTTATGCAACAGGAAATGTTTTGTTTTTGAACACAAAATAGGTATTTCACACTGACATGAACCTGTTTTGATTGTGTTGGCAGAGCATGAGTGAGATGGGGTGCCCTCTTGCTTTTCATCTTAATATCTGGTGTAAAGTACAGTTACATCTCAAATTGCCAGTGAGATCCATTTACACAATACGCAGAGGAACAAAAGGTGGGGAGTGAGGAATGGCAATTTTCTTCTCAAGGCTTCAATTAACATGCCACACAGGGTACAGCTGCATTTTGAATTACAAAGCGCCAGCACAAGTCTTGTAGAGACATTAAGGGGCCAAGGGGGGTGGAAGTACTTTACAGGAATATGATTCTAAATGCAATGGGTTGTATAACTCTTGTGCACAAAATATGCATAAAACGGAATAGCTTATACACAGTATCACAGAACCTGCTTTACAACTGTGGCAAAAATATTATTACTTTACTAGTATTACCTTACTGTCATTTATTCAAAAATGATTAAACTAAAATTCATTGCAATCTTCATACATCTTTCTTGGTGTATTTATAGTTTAAGTATATAATGTGTGGTACATATACAATGTTTATGTGAATATTATTAGCAGTGTGTATGCTTTTTATTGGAAGAGGGTGTGGAACATCAAGTTATTACAGATGTCAGTCCACACTTTGTTATGAGAATACATAAAAATGAATAGATACTAATAAAGCATATTGACATGTTTCATGCCATCAGTGTATAAATGTATTGCTAATACTGTAACAAATAGGTTTTGCAAAATTAACAAAAAAAAATCTACAATGCATTACAAGCACATTGATGAAAACATTGTATGAATGTATGCCTATTGAGAAAAAACTAGGATTAAAAGGACAGTACCCGGATATAGCCCTGTACCCCCCACCCCCAACACACAAACCACTGTGTACGTCAGGCATCAGACTACAATCAGCTAAGAAAAAACCAGCTTCCTTCCAGGATCTGCTTCAAAACCCGGACCCTCACCTTTTCTGCTGCAAAAAAGTCCGCCCTGACCTACCTCCAGGACCTCATCCTACCCTACACACCCGCTTGACAACTTCGCTCTGCTACATCAGGACGCCTCGCTCCTCTCACCAACAGAATGAAAGGCCCACGCTCCTCTCATTGTCGTTTTTTCATCATCGCCCCCAGTGGTGGAATGAACTCCCAACCCCCCTGAGAACAACTCCTTCACTCCAACCTTTCAGATGTGGGCTGAAGACACACTTCCACAGACTATACCTGGACTGACACCATTGACATTTGACCGTGTAAATCTAAGACTCTTGGCTTGTACTTGTAGCACTATCTCTTACATTGTATTTGTAGGACGTTTTTGCCTAGGTAGTAGAGCAGCACTTTATTGTTGATATATTTGATATATGTAATGATATATGTAGCCTCAGATCAGATTAGTTCTGTCTCGCTACACTGACCTTGTGCTCAGCCTCAGCACTATCTGCGTTGTGTGACCTGTACACATCTTGCCCTTGTGCCTGTTGTGTGCCCACTATTTGCACCTTTGTAAGTCGCTTTGGATAAAAGCCTCTGCTACATGAATAAATGTAAATGTAAATGTAATCTGTACTTCCTATCTTTCATTCAATGGCCAAGAAATGGACACTTTTGTGTATTTGCTACAAAGATGTCTATTCTTGGGTAAAATTTTTATAGACAGTCGCAGTGCAGGACTCTAAACTGTATTGGTCTGGAAGGGTTGAGGAGCCAAGTGGGGAATGCTTTGGGATACTTTGCATCCCCCCTATCATGTGAAAGGTCAGCATTGTTGGCATGACATGCCATTGACCTCACCCCTGTCGATTTTACAATGAGTTTTTGGGTAAAGGGAAGCGTGTGTACTCTGCTCTGCCTCCTTCTTCAGGAACTGTTGCAATCACTGCAGTTCTGCTTCTACACACACAGCCCACTCTCAATGCACTGTACAATCCATCTCTAAGTGCTCACTTCTGTAAAACTTAATGTAAGTTTGCAAATACAACAATAAAAGTAAGAATGTGGATTATTAGACTACATTAGGAACTGCACAATTAAAAAAAGTTTTAGTTTTTCATACCTCATTTGACTGGATGAAACCAAATTCTAATATCACTTTGGTAAACACTATGTGCACTCTTTTACTGTTTAGGAAATTGGTGCCAGGCTCTATACAGCTTCTCTACATACTGAGGAAATCAGGCTATTGGCATTGGTCTCCCACCTCTTGTTCTGCTAACCTTGTGCTTCAAATTGTGCTTAAAACCAGTTTTCAGCTTTTTCAGTTTTTTTCAGCTTTTCAGCTCTTCTGGTCCCTCTAGTTGTGAGTCACTTGCCCCTTGTCCTGGTAGATATTGTGTTGTAGATCTGTCCAGCTTGGTAATTATGTCAGAGATTTGCCTGTTTTGGTAGATGTTGTATTGTCATCACTTTATTGATAAATATGTCCTTGTACATCCTGTACATCCTGGCTGCACAAACATCATGGCTCTATTGGTCTCCCTCACTGGCACTTTCAACATAATTTTCTTGTTAAACACAAACTTTCAGGGACCATGACATGCCTGTAATGGGTTTATGTCACTGACGGGCCGAGGGAAGTCACGCACATCCCCCCATTCACATCAATGGGGTTGTGGTGCAGCCTGTCTCCAGCTTCAAGAACCTGGGTATCCACATCTTCGAGGACCTTTCTTGGGCACTCAACACCGCCAACCTGGTGAAGAAGGCACAACAGCGCCTCTACTTCCTGAGGAGACTGCGGAAGGCTCACCTCTCCCCCCAGATCCAGGTGAACTTCTACCGCAGTACAATTGAGAGCATTCTGACAAACTGCATCTCAGTGTGGTACGGCAACTGCACTGTCTCCAACTGGAAAGCCGTCCAGAGGGTGGTGACAACTGCCCAGCACATCACCGGTGTCCAGCTGCCAACCATCGAGGACATCCAGCACAAGCATTGTCTGTGGAGAGTGTGAGGCATCATCAAGGATTTTAAACCACTTTTCTTCTTCTTCCTGCATTTGTGTACCTACAAATGTGCCTAGATTTGAAAGTTCAGTTTGTTCAGTTTGCCATTTCCAAACATATGCTGTACATGTGGCCTTTTTGTGCACTTCAGTCCCTGCATGGTGAATCAGAGGTTTTAAACACATCAGTAATGATGGGGAACCTTCTCCTGCCTGTAACTAAAAGTGATTGTCAGGTGTGACTTACCTTGCATGTGCATGCTGCAGTTATAGTGCCATTCACTGGGGGGCACCTAAATGTGTCCATGCCTGATTAGCTAGGAGTGTTACTGAATGATTGTATACGAAGAGAAGTAGTTCTTAAATGAATCAATTAGCAGCTACTTTTTTCCATGTGTTGTTTGGGGCTTGTTCAGATAAGTCTTGTCTTTGGGCCATATTTACAAATATATCCCCCTTTACTTGTCTTTGGAGAATGATGGTTTGGTTCAGGGGTGTTTGAAACTGCAGCCCTGGTCCCTGGCCTCTGCAGGAGACTCTTTATGGCAGGTATTTTCAGAGCCTTAAAGAACTGCAAAGAAAGTCAAAGAAACATACGCTTGCACTATGTCCTACAATGTGGAGAACTGTTGAGTCCGCATCATTAATGTGTGTGTGGTGGAATAGTTCATTTTTGACCCTTATTTTCCTTCAATTAATATTTCTATCCATGTTAGAATTTTATTAAGACTAAAGAATGGTTTAGGCTGAGAGGAAGATAGATGTGTTTTTATCTCCTTGCCATTCCTGTAAATGAACTGGGAAAGTTATTTGCATTAAAGAACAACTGTTTTGCCATTTATTTACAATATAGAACAAACAACTTCATAGTATCTGATCCTGTCTGAAATTTCTCAGCCATAGGCAAAGATCAGTATTGATCTGTTGACATTTTTCAGTGCTTTAGGAGATAGCATAATGCTGTTACCAGAAAGACCAGCAGCAAATATTAGCAGCAATTTCACATCTACTCTGTCTTTACAGCACTGAAAATGTGCTATAAACCAATATATAGTTTTGCACACAATGCTCACAAGAACCTGAAATTAACAGCACTTAAATTCCTAGCCCAATGGGTCTCCTGTGAGATACTGTATTGGTGTACTTGTATTTATGCTGTAGGCCAGACAATAGGAGTAGCAGGGATAAAACTAAAAAAAAATGTATATTAACTGAGGGCCATTATCATTTTGTGACAGACCTCTCAGATGTTTTGAAAATAATGAGTGTTTTCCATAGCAGGGGATAGTTTATATTCCCAGCTGCATCCTTTGGGCATTCTCTAAACCTTTGTGTGAACACAGTTGACCTGCACTGACCTCCATAGTGGTGTCAGATCAATGACAACTTTTTTTCTGGCAGAGTTTTTTTTTTGTACTGGTGTGCTCAGCGCTTCCTGTCTCCTGATGACCACCTTCACTGTAATCATCAGCAGCAGCTGCTGCCTCTGCCCCCAAATGTAACCGAATCTATAACGTTTCCAGCCATGATTAATCTGATAAATAATAGATATATCAATCTAGCCTTTCAGACAAGGACAAATTCTTACCAGCAGGAAGGTAAAAGCCCTCTTTTACTGCTGCATGTAGTGCCAAAATTAATTATTTAATGCTTAATTCTTCAGGAAATGAGAAAGTTTTGATTAATGTTGTCGGGTGTCAGTTCTTGGTTGTTTGATATATGTCAAATAATTCACCCCTGTACCTCCCATCACAAACGCACACATTCTAGGGGACGTGTGTATGCGTGCACACACACACACACACACACACACACACACACACACGCCTCAAACAACCCAGAGGCTACTGTCACAGAGATCAAAAGTTGAATATCTCCAGATGGATTGAAGTGAAAATTTAGTGAAGACCCTCTTGAACATGACAGCTTGGGGTAACCTTTCTTGTTCTGAATTTAAGCCTGTTTGGTAATGGAAGTCTCCAAGGCCCTGTTTTTAAATACAATGTTGTCTCTTTTTTATTTTTCCATTTTTCCCTTTTTTAGAGGAGTGGCCTGTGAAACTCTACAGGAAATATGCAGAAATACACATGCACAAATGACAAAATAGCATGTTGGCTGTAGAGTTCTGCCAGCAATACTGTAGTTCAAGACAAGAAAGGAGAACTTAACGTCACACTAAACTGAATATCATAAAATGGTATCTAATCTTTTAAAAACACAATTTGCCACAAAAGTATAGGGCTCCTTATAAAAACAGGTGTGAGCTGCTGACCATCCACTAAACATGATGAAAATTGAATAAACTAGATGCCATAAACAGTTAAAAACATCTGCAGGTTGCTTTATTTTGCAAAAACAAATATAAGGTTGCTTTTTAAAAAATAAATTATCTAAATGTGCTTCACTTTTAAATGTGTGTATGTGTGTGTGTGTGTGTGTGTGTGTGTGTGTGTGAAATGAGAGTCTAAGTTTAAAGTCTAAGACATGGCTCCCTTTTAATATTAATTAACATATTATTTTTCTCTTTAAACACTATATTAGGCTACATGTTACATATAAACAGTGCAGTTAAGTATGAATTCTCATAATTTGATTTGTGTGATTCTGAGTGAAGCTGACATTGTCTATCTCACTGCCCATGACTGAATGACAGTAACTTAGAGGGCAGAAAGGGACCTGGCCCTGCTTAGCAAACATTAATGGTTCATTTGTCATTGTGTAACTTTCAGTCACGATGCAGTGCCAATCCCCTTTCTCCCTCACTTAAAACTGTAGCAAAGCCAGAGAAATGGCCTTAGGTTAAATTGGGGCAACAATCCAACAAATCTCCCTCTGTCCTGCATAATATATTTTTCCCTCCTTGGAAAAGTGTGTTTAGAGGGGCAGGAGAGAGGCTGGAGAGGGACCAGCAAAATGACAGGACACTTTGTCCGAGGTTGCTTTGCTGGTTGTTACAACATCAGGACATTACACTAAACAAAAGCTGGATTGGCAGAATCATCAATCACCAGCCTGACAGTTGACTTGAGTTTGTTTGTTCCAGTGTGCATAATAAGTGATTGGATCAGGTTTAATTAGATATTGGGTAATCAATCATTGCCAACAAGGCACTCGACATGGGGACTCTGCATGTGTCAAATAATAAATAAGGGAATGAATAAATAAGTCCAGTCATATGCCATAGTGAGTCCCTCCAGTGCATATGGTTGGAAATGCTGCTGAGAGACAGAGTCTTAAGAAGACATCAGACGTAATTGGTGAGGTGATAATTCCAGTGCATTAATTGACTCAGTGTCAGTTGGAATATTGTGAAATGTTGAACATTGTCAGTTGAGTATTCATCAGAACACTATGTTGTGGTATAGGTATATTAGTGAAATACGAAAAATATTTTCTTTGAAAGTAAAATTAACTATGATATTAAGTATTTCCATGAACTGCCAAATATTGTTCTCAGATCCTTCTTTTGGATTTTCAAAATGGCAAAGCACTTCTGAAATATAGATACAGTGCTTGTACATGAATGCACTACTCACACTATGGGTTTGCGTAAATTATATTTCTAGATTTCTGTCACAGACATGATTGTTGGGCTCCTTTTGTAAGTGGTCTGACATTTTTTTCACCTGGTTTCAAATAAGCCCCTTTTTTAGTACAACAATTAATGTAGTTATCACTGGTTCTAATAATAGACGTGAAGATTTTTTGTTTTCATTACAAATGTACTTTCTTCAGGAAATTACACATTGCATTTTAATAAAGCTGTTTACTAAGACATACAATGTACTGTATTGTCTAGGTTACATCTGTTTTAAGCTACTACATTCTGAATGGTCAGTGTTTTTTCCACTGACATGAAATCCACAAAACCTCTTTATCTATCTCTTTTCTGTCTATAAACCACTGAACTTTCCACCATTGTACAGAACATTTTTACCCATAGCATCATTAACACATAATAAATTACAATAAATTATAATGCATCATAATAAATCTAGGGTAGTGGTTGTAAACCAGAAAAAAATCCCTTTCAGTCTATATTTGTCAGTATGTATGTGCTTGTTAGTGTGGCAAGCACACTACTGTTCTTGTGTCCATTATTATTATTATTAGTGTTATAGCTCTAACTGCACCTAAACCGTTTGCTCTACATACACCAAACTATCGGCAAATCAACCAGTTTGTTCACCATTGGTGTGCTTTTATTTTTATAAATTCATAGTTTCATATTTTAAACGATATTTAAAAAAAATGGCTCTAATTTTCCCCATTCAGAAAGATAGGATTTTAGAGTGCAGCCCAAAGACCCACACTCTTTTGTTTCAGATTAACATTCGAAATTTAAATTGTTGCAATGGAGCCAATAAGAGGGATGTGCTGTGAAGTTACTTCTCCTTGTCAGGCTCCACCATGAGAGACAGAGCGCGTTTGAAGGGAGGGGAGAGGGAGACAACAAGCCCAATGCACAAAAACATCTGTGTTAGAAAAACACGTTTTAAAACTGCCGCATCTCCACAAATTCTGGCTCTACATGCATTTTGTAGCAGAGCTGAAATGAGTAGCGTGTGTTAGCTCTGTATAAAGCCAGTAGGGGGAGGGGGAGAGGGATGCGGCAAGCCCAATGCACCGATATTCAGGACTTCACTGCGTTTGATAAATATGTTTCTTAAAAAGCCGCATCTCTGTCAATTCTGCCTCTACATGCATAAATCATACATCAAAACAGAGGATACCTTGTGCACATTCTAACCATGTTGTCGGTTCAGTGATGACAACTTAAAAAAATTGCTAATTTTACCCCATTCAAAACTATATGTGAGAACAATGGGAGTATTTCACTTCTACGTTTGAAAAATATGTTTCTTAAACAGCCGTATCTCCGCCAATTCTGGCTCTACACACATAAATTATACATCAAAATATAGGTACACTTGTCCAGATTCTAACCAAGCTGTGATGAATGCTTTTTGAATTATGAGCCAAAATAGACACTCAGTTCAATCTTCACTCTGAGTCATATAAACATGTTCAAAGGGAGCTCACTGCTTCAGACACAGAGGTGAGAGAAACTGCATATGGCAACTTGAATACCGTACATGCTCAATAATGCACACAGACAACCACACGTCGCATTTTCTTCAGAAAATGCACACAAATCTAGTATATTTAATACGGTAGGTACATTTGGATATTTAAACCTGAAAACAGGGTCCTTGTGAAAGCACTGTCAGTTGTTTGTTTTTTCTTTTTTGGAGTTATATGAATGCATGTTGTGTGTACAGAATTACACTTCAAGGACACAACATGTGCAATGGGAATTAAAAAAACAGAATGACAAAGAGACTTTTACACAGGCAATGAGGGGAAACCAGCTGGACAACACTGTCACACCCAGGGTTCTATGCCGACAGCCAGTGTTGATGAGACAGTTACACGTTTACAACAGCTGCCAACTAATGTTTGATCAGTGATAAAATATGCCAAGGTGAAAACACCATGCCGCCCTGTATTTCTGGCCCCGGGCATTAAAAATTCAACAATGAGAGTGAAGCCCTGGTGATGCCCTGATGGTCTTGATACTCCCAAAAGGTACATGGGACAGAGACAAGTTCACAAGATGTCAAAAACAATATCCATTTGTGTTTACCATGCAGACCCCCAGAGTAACCTCTTCTTGCTGTGTTTGTACTAAAGGACCACAGAGATTTTTCACTGGGAAGAAAAAAAAACAGAGGAAGAAGGCACAAAGAGTCAGAAGGCTATGATGAGCCTGCTTGTGAAGGCAGAAATCAGCTGGTGCTGGAGCCAGGCCACTGTGCTATGCTGCACTGAAAACGGGTTTGTTCTTTCAGAAGGCTTTTGCTTGTCTCCTTTGTTATGGCGAAGCTGGCAGCTTGGACATGCCAAGCCAATTCTCCAAGTGAATGTCAACTGTCAGAGTTCAGCTCATCAATCCCGTGAGGTGCGCTGAGCTATGACGCCTCTTAGGAGCTGAGTCTGGTAGCCATATTGCTTCATGAACAGAACAGCCTGATTGGAGGATTCTCATACATGTTTAGTGAGCAGTGACTGCCAGCATGCATAAAGCAGCCATGTACTATACTAATTGACTTTTCAGTGATGTTTTGTTAAGGCCTCCCTGGAAAAACTGAACCATGAGCACAAGGTTGACACAGCTTGGCATGGGTGGCCTGCCAGATGCCTGCCCTTGCAAAGTCAAAGCATTTACAGTGCCCTGTGAAGTGAGTCCTTCAACCTGATGACATGAAAATGTCAAAACTCTGAAAAAAAAAAAAAATCTCTTCATGCTTCTTTGAGATGAACCAATGTGATGGCAACTGTTCACTGACAGAAACATTTACCAGCAAAAAGCAGAACACGTTTCTGACTGTCCTTTTAGATTTTCAACTGAGGTGGAAAAGAATAATTTCTGCTATTGACTGATGAACTAGGGTTTTGTACTGCATTCTCTCAAGAAGAATGATTTCATCTGACATTTGTGCAAGGTCAGTAAATCTCAGAACATGTTCAAGAATATTATTGAGCAGACAAATGTATGTAAATCTGTGAGAAAAACTGTACTTGTTTTGTTTCTTCTTCAGGGTCAGTTTTGGATATTTTTTTTGCAAATCTGAGACTTAATTTTTTAAGTGGCATGGGTGTCATATTTCGATTATGTACCAAACCAGTGTTCAAGCCATGTATTCAAGCTTACCTTGGCATTTTTTGCCACTCGGCCAACATTGCTAAAACACTTTGTCTGCCTCTAACAGCTTAGGGTAGCGCTGTTCAGGATTCACAGGTGTTCAGTCCATTGCAAAATGAATTGAATTGGATTGCCAGTGACCTCTGCGTGAATCACGTATTCAGGTTACGCTGACAACATGACATGTTTTAAATAAACAGGCAACACACCATGGCCATGCGTGTCATCTTCCTGCTGAAGAAGGAAATCGCTGCTGGCTGTAAATACAGATAGAGCAACTGCAGATTATGGAAATACATGTCACTGTTAGTCCTCTCCTCAACATACACAGTAGGTTTGACTTCTGGAGTTACACACTGAAGCAGCTCTGTTGATGCATATTCTGTTCATTTCAGCAATTGAAACTCATAGTGATGCATAACAAACACTTGGTAATTCTAAAATAAGGATCTAGTGTAGTAGGTCTGGATTTGGAAAAGGCCTGTGACCTGCATCCCTACAATCTAGTGTGACCCATCTGGCTCTAGCACAACAAGGGACACCACATACATAGTGCATCTCTATATCTCATGTGAATGGCTGTGTCACAGTTAGAGTACCTGCATTTTCTTCTGATGCAAAAACAGCATCTGAGAGATTCAGTATGACAGATCATTGTGTCTCCAGCAAGTTAGTATGGAGGTGATAGGCAATCTACATTCCATGTGCTGTGTATGTGCTCCTCTAAACTAATGATTGGTAGAACAGCATTTATTAGGAGGATTCAGTTCTTTGAGCTACATGGTGGAAAGCATGGCTCATGTTTCTTATAGATACTAAACATGCTGTTGTGAAGTTTTCTGGAGGGAAAACTCCACATGAAAATGTAAATGGACAGTTTTCTTTGTAAGAGGTCAGATTTTAATCCAATACAGGTGCCAGGTTTGTATGTTTGATATTGTCATGTAAAACTTTTATTACATTAGTAACAATGTTAGCGCATGGGAGCCATCTCTCAGTGAATGTTGCTAATCAGAAATGGGAAAAGGATCCCTTGCTGCCTGGAAAAAGCCATCCAAACCAGTGAAAAACTCATAAAGACCCCAGCAGAATACACATCCATCTACTTTGCTTATCTTCAGCATGATTATTGCTGAACAGATACGCATCATCTCTTCTTCTGTATGCCCCTTCTTTTGAAGGTGTGCAGTTCAATAATTCAGCAGAGTTAAAAATCGGCATGCAGCATAGTTAATGTGCCAGAAATGGAGACTGAGGACCGATTTATTTCAATTAGTCTTTTGTTCCCAACAATAGAGTGACAAACTCATTTTGTTGTGGGCCAGGCGTATTGTGACTTCAGGTTATGGGGTTTGACTTCTCTCTCTCTGCAGTTTTCTTTCCCCTTCATTGTTTTTGCTTTCTTCCCTCTCCCCCTGCTTTTGTATCTCAGTTGTTTTTTTGGGATTGTATTACTTGGGATCAAGTGACTCTTGGGCCCTAAACAGAGTCTCGTATTCTTTTAGGTCACTGTGATCTCCCCAGCTAATTGGATCAGGTGTAAGCTTAGCCAGCAGGGTGAGGGCTTTGATGTGACACTTTAGAGGGCTGTGCCTGTACGTTGCCTGTTTGTGTGTCTAACATCAGCCTGCTCTGCCTGCTGCTAAGGCCTTAGCTAATAAAAATGCTGGTAATCATGTTGTATTACAAGGCTCAAATTCATCCTGTTACTTTATTGTGTGCTGGTCATTAATTTTGCAGGTGGCACTTGGATATTCAGTGTCAGTCCTCTTTCTCTGTGTCTTTATGTCTCATTTGTGCATAAGTGTGTGGGGGTGCTGCAGCAGTCAGTGCCACCTGCTTCTGCTCCATCTGCCATATCCCAGGATTCACTTTGGGAAAGGTCATTAAAGGTCATGTGCGCAAACTCTTCAAATATTTTTCAGTCATTTCTTTATAGCTGGGTGAATATCCAGTGGCTATAGCCAAACCTTGACTTTCATTAAGAACAGAACATCCACAGTCACAATGTATGAACATTGCATGCATTACTGGTGTAACATTTATGCAGAGGTTTTTTTAATTGAAAATTATCAAAAGTGCTAAAGTAGGACATTTTCTATGAGTGACGTATGTTATAGGGGTCCTCCTCAAGTGTGGCTGCCCTGAAAGAACAGAAAAAACATTTGTAAGTCTCTGCCACCTTGTCATAAGACCTGTGTGGTGAATACACAGTTCTGTTGTTTCTTCATACTTGTGGACCACAAGTGTTTCCACTCTGTGATGTCACACAATAGCTTTTCCCTCAGAGAGGAATTAATCAGTTAAAACCAAAGGCAAAGTTCCAGATGTAGTAGTGACAAGTAAAACAGAATGCATTATGAAATTACATGACAACGACACGTAAATGTTGTTTATGTTTCATGAATTAGTATTTATTTTTTTGTAAAAGTGTGGGAAATTACATATCAAGCATATACTGTTTATCGATCTTAAGCTTATCTTCAAACACACACAGCTGAGCTCTGCTGATGTTTGTAAGCTCTATAAAAACTATACTGTGTTCAATATTGACTCAAGAAGATTATATAATTATACATTAATATGTGGTATTTATTATATGGCCTGATGAAGTTTTGTCTGAATTCTGTGTGTTTAAAGTTGCTTTAAAAATAAATGTTTGTAAGGACAGAGACCCATTTCTGTAGGAAACCCTGAAAATTTTGTATTAACCTTTATTTATTAGGGTGAATCCCATTGAGATAGAGATCTCATTTTCAAGAGAGACCTGATATACATAAGATAAAAATAAAACAAAATAAAAACATTCATGGACAAATGATCTCAAAAGAATTTACAGTATGATTTAGTTAACAAATGACAATAGAAAAATGCAATATTGTAATAACACATAAAAGATATTTAAAACACATAAAATGCCAAATTAAAAGCATCAGCCATTTATCTACTGAAAATAAGAACAAAACCTCATCAGTTAAAACAATTTAAAAACAGTTTAAAAACAATTCAATTCAGACCTCCTGAGAGCAAGCCTAAGGCAACAGTGGCAAGGAAAAACTCCCTAAATAACTATCCCTAAGACTATCCAAAATGGCTGTTGGAATTGTATAGCTATGACAACATGTCGCTGACCATATAACTAACTTGACAGAATGGCATACCTGCAATCTCAACAACTCATTCCACATGTTCAACAGAGCAGGTCTTTCATGTATGTACAGCACTGCACTCCTGCCAGCCCACGTAGAGGGAAGCTTTTTTCCTGAGTACATGGTGAACCACCACCCTTTCCCTCCTCTTCTGTCTCTGTTTCCCTGGTCAGGGCCATGGGGAGAGAGGCAGAGAAATTAGCTTTCAGAAGCAGTGGGAAAATCAGCTCTGAAATCTACTAGGGCTGAGATATGGGACCGTAAATCATTACCCAGGATGAAAGGAGACTTGTAAAAATGAGCACACAGGATAGTAATGCAAATAGAATAAGGAGAGAAACAATGCACAGCATCACACTACAGCAGAAGTGTAGACCTTCAGATAACTTGGGTGATCCAATTTAAACACATTTAACGTAACTACAGTGTTATGATGTCGCTATCGTAAGGGTTAACACAAAGATTTAGCCAAAGCCAATGGTCACAAAAAAACAAGTAAAACATTTAACACTAACGAAAACCTTCTGTCCTCTACATGAGCACAGCTAATCTCACTAATATCTATCATAACCTGCCTAGCTTCAGATACAGAAATATTCTATATATAAAGACAATTTAACCCATAGAAATAGTCATTTTTATAGATCTTGTTTCTACAGAGTTTTCAAAGTATTTTTTCCACACAAAGTGCCAAATGTTATACTCCATTTGAATCTGAAGAGCTGTTACCACTTAAAAAGTCATATTCCTCTCAGAGGATGTATGAACTAGAGCTGTTCATAGTAAAAAGTGCATTTTATGAACAAGAACAATAGTTTATTTTTGGGTATTTCCAAATGTGTGATGTCTGTGCTGAGAAAAGTACATTATGCAATTGTGGTAAGGATGTATAGAAGATTTCATTCCGATATTGTATTTACTTTCTGTCAAACCTAAAAAGAAATGGCTAAATAAATGTGAAAATCAAATAAAATTAATAAATAATAGAAAGTGTGAATTTTGCACACTAAATAAACAGAGGAATACAAAACAAAACAATATTCTGTTCATAATATCTATTCATTTCATAGTGATTAATGTATTCCTGAGGGAGGGATGAATAAATGACAAAAAGATGAGTGCGGGTCAGTATGGCTTTCAATGAGTGTTGGGTGGCATGACCTGAGGCAGCATATGAGGTAATGTGACCGTAGGCCGAAAGGTGACCGAGCGGTAAGACTTTGAAAAATGAACTGAAGTCAATGGGAGGATGGAGGGATGAGTGAACGACAAAAAGATGAGTGCAGGCCAATATGGCTTTCATTGAGTCTTGGGTGGCATGACCTGAGCCAGCATGTGAGGTACTGTGACCGTAGGCCGAAGGGGGACCGCGCGAAAAGACTTTGAAAAATGAATTGAAGTCAATGGGAGGATGGAGGAATGAATAAACGAGTAAAAAATGAGTGCAGGTCAGTATGTGTTTCAATGAGTGTTTGGTGGCATGACCTGAGGCAGCATATGTGGTACTGTGAGCGTAGCCCAAAAGGTGACCGAGCGGTAAGACTTTGAAAAATGAATTGAAGTCAATGGCAGGATGCAGGGATGAATAAATGAGTAAAAAACCTGATTAAAAAAATAACAAAAAGACAAGTGCGGGTCAAAATGATCTCGGATGAGTGTTGGGTGATTTGTCCCGAGGCAACATGTGAGGTATGGTGGCTCTGGGGTGAAAAGTGAGTGAGTGGGAAGGCCATGAAGGGTGAGGGGGGTGATTTTGAAAATGAATGGGAGTCTATGGGAAAAAAGGGATGAAAAAATGTCAAAAAACGGAGAACGAGTGCGGGTACGGCTTAGCTGTATACAAGCAACCCGATCGGGGTCAGACCGGACGGGTTACAGTTGGTTTGGGGTGGATATGTCGAAAACTGTGGGAGGAGAAGCGTCCCCAAATTTGGTGGAATAAGAAGAAGAAGAATAAAACTAAAGAATAGCAATAGTCTGCTTGCAATGCTTCGCATTGCAACCACACTAACTAGAAAAGTGCATTTCCTGAAGAAAATGCAGAGTGTGCTTGCAACCCGGCAGCAAAAACATGGTAACGTACATGAGACGATCGCTAGGATGTGGCTAAGTGGTTGCTAGGCTTTTGCTAGGTGGTTGCCAGGGCACTACTAGGTGGTTGCTAGGCTATTACTAGGTGGTTGCTAAGGTATATAAGGTGGTTGCTAGGGTGTTGCTAGGTGGTTACTAGGGCGTTGCTAGATGGTTACTAAGGTATATGATTTGGGTGCTAGTGCGTTGTTAGGTGGTTGCTAGGGTAAACAATATGGTCGCTGGGGCAATGCTAGGATGTTGCTGGGCGGTTGCCAGGGTGCTGATAAGTGGTTGCTAGGGTAAACAATATGGTCGCTGGGCGTGGCTAGGGCGTTGCTGGGTGGTTGCCAGTGTGTTGCTAAGTGGTTGCTAGGGTAAACAATATGGTCGCTGGGCGTTGCTAGGGTGTTGCTGGGTGGTTGCCAAAGTGTTGCTAAGTGGTTGCTACTTGGTTGCTAGGGTGTTGCTGGGTGGTTGTCAGGGTGTTGCTAAGTGGTTGCTAGTGTAAACAACATGGTCGTTGGGCATTGCTAGGGTGTTGCTGGTTGGTTGCCAAAGTGTTGCTATGTGGTTGCTACTTGGTTACTAGGGTGTTGCTGGGTGGTTGCCAGGGTGTTGCTAAGTGGTTGCTAGGGTAAACAATATTGTCTCTGGGTGTTGCTAGGGCATTGCTAGGTGGTTGCCAAAGTGTTGCTAAGTGGTTGCTAGTTGGTTGCTACGGTGTTGCTAGGCAGATGCTAGGGTGTTACTAAGTGGTTGCTAGGCGGTTGCTAGGGTAAACAATATGGTTGCTAGGGACACACCCACCTTTAGTGAGTGTTGGGTCACATGACCCAAAGCAGCATAACAGGTCCCGTGGCTATTGGTCAAATGGTGGCCAAGTGGTAAGACTTTGAAAAATGAATTGAAATCAATTGGAGGATGGAGGGATGAGTGAATGACAAAAAGACGAGTGTGGGTCAGTATGGCTTTCAATGAGTGATGGGTGGCATGACCTGAAGCAGCATATGTGATACGGTGGTTGTCGGGCCAAAGGTGACCGTGTGGTAAGACTTTGAAAAATGGATTGAAGTCAATAGCAGGATGGAGGGATGAGTGAACGACAAAAAGACGAGTGCGGGGTCAGTATGGGTTTCAGTGAGTGTTGGGTGGCACGACCTGAGCCAGCATATGAGGTAATGTGACCGTAGGCCGAAAGGTGATCGCACAGTAAGACTTTGGAAAATGAATTGAAGTCAATGGGAGGATTGAGGGATGAGTGAATGACAAAAAGACGAGTGTGGGTCAAGACGTTCTTGGATGAGTGTTGGGTGATTTGTCCCGAGGCAACATGTGAGGTATGGTGGCTATGGGGTGGAAAGTGACCGAGTGGGAAGGCCAAGTGTGAAGTGTGAGGGGGGTGATTTTGAAAATGAATGGGAGTCTATGGGAAAAAAGGGCTGCACAGCGATATATATTAGTTTTCTGGTTAAATAAAGTTGCCTGCTAGTTATCTGTTCAGCTGCGTAGTAGCAAAGTAATGAGCAAGCTGACTAAAATAACGAGCTAGCTAACGTATAAGGCATCATCTATATTAAGTAGTTGGTTATCTATGCAGCTTGTTACAGTGCCATGCAAAAGTTTGGGCACCCCTTGTCAAAATTTCTGTTACTGTGAATAGTTAAGTGAGTAGAAGATGAACTGATCTCCAAAAGGCATAAAGTTAAAGATGAAACATTCTTTTCAACATTTTAAGCAAGATTAGTGTATTATTTTTGTTTTGTACAATTTTAGAGTGAAAAAAGGGAAAGGAGCACCATGCAAAAGTTTGGGCACCCCAAGAGATTTGAGCTCTCAGATAACTTTTACCAAGGTCTCAGACCTTAATTAGCTGGTTAGGGCTACGGCTTGTTCACAATTATCATTAGGAAAGGCCAGGTGATGCAAATTTCAAAGCTTTATAAATACTCTGACTCCTCAAACCTTATCCCAACAATCAGCAGCCATGGGCTCCTCTAAGCAGCTGTATAGCCCTCTGAAAATTAAAATAATTGATGCCCACAAAGCAGGAGAAGGCTATAAGAAGATAGCAAAGTGTTTCAGGTAGCCGTTTCCTCAGTTCGTAAGGTAATTGAGATATGGCAGTTAACAGGAATGGTGGAGGTCAAGTTGAGGTCTGGAAGACCAAGAAAACTTTCTGAGAGAACTGCTAGTAGGACTGCTAGAAAGGCAAATCAAAACCCCCGTTTGACTGCAAAAGACCTTCAGGAAGATCTAGCAGACTATGGAGTGGTGGTGCACTGTTCTACTGTGCAGTGACTTGCATAAATATGACCTTCATGGAAGAGTCATCAGAAGAAAACCTTTCCAGCGTCCTCACCACAAAATTCAGTGTCAGAAGTTTGCAAAGGAACATCTAAACAAGCCTGATGAATTTTGGAAACAAGTCCTGTGGACTGATGAAGTTAAAATAGACCTTTTTGGCCACAATGAGCAAAGGTATGTTTGGAGAAAAAAGGGTGCAGAATTTCATGAAAAGAACACCTCTCCAACTGTTAAGCACGGAGGTGGATCGATCATGCTTTGGGCTTGTGTTGCAGCCAGTGGCACGGGGAACATTTTGCTGGTAGAGGAAAGAATGGATTCAATTAAATACCAGAAAATTCTGGAAACGAACACCACACCCTCTGTAAAAAAGCTGAAGATGAAAAGAGGATGGCTTATACAACAGGATAATGATCCTAAACACACCTCAAAATCCACAATGGACTACCTCAAGAGGTGCAAGCTGAAGGTTTTGCCATGGCCCTCACAGTCCCCTGACCTAAACATCATCGAAAATCTGGATAGACCTCAAAAGAGCAGTGCATGCAAGACAGGCCAAGAATCTCACAGAACTAGAAGCCTTTTGCAAGGAAGAATGGATGAAAATCCCCCAAACAAGAACTGAAAGACTCTTAGCTGGTGACTAAAAGCATTTACAAGCTGTGATACTTGCCAAAGGGGGTGTTACTAAGTACTGACCATGCAGGGTTCCCAAACTTTTGCTTCAGGCCCTTTTCCTTTTTTGTTATTTTGAAACTGTAAAAGATGGAAATAAAAAAGTAATCTTGCTTAAAATGTTGAAAAGAATGTTTCCTCTTTAACTTTATGCCTTTTGGAGATCAGTTCATCTTCTACTCACTTAACTATTCACAGTAACAGAAATTTTGACAAGGGGTGCCCAAACTTTTGCATGGCACTGTACACCTTTACAATAGGAACAACAGTTAGAACTCTGCTTTCTAGCAATAGATGATAATCAAGTGTTTGCTTGCTGACTGATGGCAACCTGTCATTGATTGCTTTGTCAAGTATTTTTCTCTCCTAGAATACTTGAATGACCACCACCCACACTTACGTATGTGAGCAGTGCATTTCCTTTGAAAAAAGTCTGCCATCGAATGCCATTCTTACTAGGTCCAATAAGGAGGGAGGATGTCCCAATGTGAACATTTTAAACATTTTAAACTAGTTTTTGTCATGTAAGCTGAATTAAATTAAGCTAACCAAACTGAAATGTTAATGCTAATACATGTTAATTGATATATGTTCAGCAAATGTTTACTGCATGTATGTGTGTTTCATGTTTAAGGCACATTTGATTTTATGTCTTTAGTAGTGAAGAAATACCTAGCTGATTACTTAGCTACTTACACAGCCGCTTAGCTACTTGAATGATGTAGTTAAGTAACAAGAACTAGATTTGTGTGCATTTCCTGAAGAAAATGAGATGTGTGGTTGCCTGTTTGCATTATTGACCGTATGAGCGAATTTATGTGCATTGAAGTTGCCATCTTTTCGTTTTGTGGACAAAAGGCGGAATGCACTTCACACTTTGCACACAAAAGAAACTCATTTTGTAGACAAAAGTAATTCTGTCCATGTAACAGATGTCCTAGGCCAGCATTTATGCTTTTGTGGCAGGAAATGCAGAATGCGCTATACATTCATCATTCCGTGCCATCGAATGTTCATTTAGTCCACTTAACTCTTTTGCTATATTACTGAAAGTATGATGAGCACGAAAGGGATTTAGCACAATATATTCTGTGAATCCGCAGTTACAGAAGGCATTCCATCCACGAAAGCAAAGGCTGCTTGAACTTTCGTAGACATTAGTGTTTTCCGTCAGTTACAGAAGGCATTCCGTCCATGTTACACTTGGCTCCCCTAAGTAAATGTG
This sequence comes from Megalops atlanticus, assembly GCA_019176425.1. Lineage (NCBI taxonomy): Eukaryota > Metazoa > Chordata > Actinopteri > Elopiformes > Megalopidae > Megalops > Megalops atlanticus. The sequence goes on from CM032884.1 coordinate 38,276,516, forward strand.
ATTACACAACTTGTTATGTAGTAACTGACAAATACCAGCTTGTACACCATTCCCAAATGAACATAGAAAATGCAGTCCTGACAGTGTGCACAAATGTATTCATTTCAAGGTGACCCACATATTCATACTTTGTATCAACAACACAATAACAGGATAATAAGAGTCAACAAGTCAGACTCATTTCCAGAATATATTCCACTCACTACACAAAACAGTGGTGTATTAGTGTGTTGTACAGTATCTAGAAAAACCCCAGAGTCTGTCAGCAATTACATTTCCTGTTTTATACCAGCACCTGCAGACAAGTTTATTTTATGACGATGATCCCTCACTTAAACTCCCAGTCCTCAGATAGTTTCAAAAATTATATTTCCAGATTCAACAAACTGGTCAATTAAATTTTCTATAAATAAACCAAGATGGTGAGAAAATGTATTTAAAAGTAAAGATGGAATTTCACTCAATGAAATGAGGAAAGGACAACTCGACAGGAGTGACAGGAAACAGATTCTTATGAAGTTAATCAATCAAAATTCAACTCATGCCCCAATTTCCAAATGTACCATGTCAGTCACAAAATGTATATGTTTCATCACTAAAAGTATATGTATCTTCATGGAGGGGAGGGGGGTGCTGAAGCCATGAGGGCTATTGGTCTGCTTTATTTGAGAGACTGACTTTTGTGCCACTAAAATCTCTGTTAAGTTAGCCTGCTTGCAAGACAATAACTTACAGTAGTCCCTGAATGCATGTTAACTAACTTGATTGGTCTCATTGCATTGTCGCATATTGTTAAGGTGAAGATGTCAGTACTCCGGCCCCCTAGCTGTTGTTTTTTGTTTTCTCCCCATCTGTCATTATGGTCCCTGTGCTTTTGTTTTGTTGTTTTTCCTTGTGTTCCAGCCATTCCTACCGTACATCGATTGGGAGGGTGACAAGATTCTGGGCTGGAGCCCATTCTGCCACTCCCACTGCCTTCGTGACGCATTGGTCCCTGCATCGCCGGTCTCTCCTGCCCCCGAGGATTTCCCGGACCTGTTGGTGGTGCCTCCCGAGTACCTGGGCCTCAAGCCAGTGCTCAGTAAGTCCCGTGCCACCTCGCTGCCCCCGCATCGCCCCTACGACTGCGCCATTGACCTCCTGCCTGGCTCGTCACCACTCAGGGGGCGCCTGTACTCCCTGTCTCCGCCGGAGACCGAGGCCATGAATCAGTACATCCAGGAATCCCTAGCAGCAGGCATCATCTGTCCGTCCTCCTCACCCGCAGGGGCCAGGTTCTTCTTCGTCGGTAAGAAGGATGGCTCCCTCCGTCCCTGCATTGATTATCGGGGCCTGAACGCCATCACGGTGAGGAATCGCTACCCCCTGCCGCTTCTCTCCTCTGCTTTTGAGCCTTTACAGGGGGCCACCGTCTTCACCAAGGTTGATCTCCGCAACACCTACCACCTGGTCCGGGTCCGTGAGGGGGATGAGTGGAAGACGGCCTTCAACACTCCATCCGGGCACTACGAATATCTGGTTATGCCATTCGGGTTGACGAATGCCCCGGCCGTGTTCCAGTCCCTGGTCAACGACGTCCTCCGGGACATGTTGAACCGGTTCGTGTTCATCTACCTGGATGACATTCTCATCTTCTCCCGCTCCCTGCCCGAACACATCCAGCACGTCCGTCGCATCCTCCAACGCCTACTGGAGAACCACCTGTACATTAAGGCGGAGAAGTGCGAGTTTCATTAGAGCACCATCTCCTTCCTGGGCTTTGTCATCACGGCAGGGAGCATCCAGATGGACCAGCAGAAGGTCCGAGCAGTGGAGGAGTGGCCCTGACCCACCTCCCGCCGGGAGCTGCAGCGCTTCCTCAGGTTCACCAACTATTACCGCGGCTTCATCTGCAACTACAGCATGGTAGCGGCTCCCCTCACAGCTCTGACCTCTGTCAATAAGGCATTCTCCTGGTCCCCAGCAGCCGAAGAAGCCTTCCGCGACCTGAAGGCTCGCTTCACCTCAGCGCTTATCCTGACCCAGCCAGATCCTGCCTGGCAGTTCGTGGTGGAGGTGGACGCCTCGGACGTAGGAGTGGGGGCTGTCCTGTCTCAACACTCAGCTGCCGACAACAAGCTCCACCCCTGCGCTTACTTCTCCCACCGCCTCGCCCACAGAGCACAATTACGACATTGGCGACCGGGAGTTGCTAGCCATCAAACTAGCACTGGAGGAGTGGAGGCATTGGCTGGAGTGGGCGAACATGCCATTCCTGGTGTGGACCGACCACAAAAACCTGGAATACATCAGGTCGGCTAAGCGCCTGAACCCCAGACAAGCTCGCTGGTCCCTGTTCTTCTCCCGGTTCAATTTCACCCTGTCCTACTGCCTGGGAGCCAAGAATGGTAAGCCAGACGCCCTCTCTCGTCAGTTTGCACCTGCTGTGGAAACCCAGGACCCCAGCACCATCCTGCCTGCTCGATGTGGTGTCGCGGCGGCGCATTGGGACATCGAAACCGTAGTCTGCACCGCTCTCCGGACCGAGCCGGGTCCTAGCTCCTGTCCTCCTAACTGTCTCTATGTCCCCCAGTCTGTCTGTTCCCAGGTCCTGCAGTCGGGGCACTCGTCCAGACTTGCCTGCCACCCCGGTACTCGACGCACGGTGGCGTTTGTCAGTCAGCGGTTCTGGTGGCCCTCCATGGACTACGACGTCCGGAACTTCGTGTCCGCCTACTTGGTCTGCGCCCAGAATAAGACGTCCAACCAACCACCTGTCGGTCTGCTGCAGCCCCTGCCGGTTCCCAGACGACACTGGTCCCACATTGCTCTGGACTTTGTCACTGGCCTGCCCCCATCTGATGGTAACACAACCATCCTCACCATCGTTGATCATTTTTCCAAGTCTGTACAGTTCGTCCCCTTGCCCAAGCTACCCTCTGCCAAAGAAACTGCTCAGCTACTCATCCACCACATATTTAGGTTGCATGGACTGCCTGCCGACATGGTGTCAGACCGGGGTGCCCCAGTCGCACTTCTGGAAGGCCTTCTGCAAACTCCTTGGTGCTCCTTGGAGTCTGTCCTCCAGTTTTCACCCCCAGTCCAATGGCCAGACCAAGCGGGCGAATCAACAGCTGGAGACAGTGCTGTGGTGCCTGACTTCCCAGGAACCTTAGGCGTGGAGCCAGCGTCTCCCCTGGGTGGAGTATGCCATCAACTCCCTGCCCCACTCCCTGCATCCACGGGGTTGTCTCCCTTCCAGTGCTGTGTGGGTTACCAACCTCCCCTGTTCCCGGCCCAGGAGGAGGAGGTCGGCATCCCCTCGGCAGCGGCGTTTGTTCGGCACTGCCGCCTCACCTGGAGACGCGCACATATTGCGCTGCTCCGCTCCTCGGCTCGGGCTAAGCGGTTTGCCGACTGCCACCGTTCCAAGGCACCCCGCTATCGCCAGGGTCAGTGAGTGTGGCTCTCCACCTGGGACCTTCCCCTCAAGGTGGACTCCCGCAAGCTGGCTCCCCACTTCATCGGCCCCTTTCCCATCGCCAAGGTGATCGGCCCCGCAGCATTCCGGCTTAGGCTCCCGCCTCTCACATCAGCGCATTCACCCGGCCTTCCACGTCTCCAGGATCAAGCCTGTCATCTGCAGCTCTCTCTGCCCAGCTCCCCGGGCTCCTCCTCCTCCCCGCCTGATCGACGGAACGGAGGCATACACTGTGCGCCGTCTGCTGGGGGTTCGGCGTCGGGGGCGCAGCCTCCAGTACCTGGTGGACTGGGAGGGCTACGGTCCCGAGGAGAGATGCTGGGTCCCAGCCAGGGACATCCTGGACCCTGCCTTGATCAGGGACTTTCATCGCCAGAATCCGGGCTCACCTGCGGTGATGCCTGGTGGCGTCCGTAGGTGGGGGGGTACTGTCAGTACTCCGGCCTCCTAGCTGTTGTTTTTTGTTTTCTCCCCATCTGTCATTATGGTCCATGTGCTGTTTTGTTGTTTTTCCTTGTGTTCCAGCCCTGCCCCGCTCTCCGCCCTGTCTTTGCCCACCTGATCACCGTGATCATCTCCACCTGCCTGCCTGTGGACCTGCTTCCTATCACCTCATCAGCCCAGCCCTATAACTACCCTGCTTGTCTCTGTCTTGTTTGCCAGTTCGTTACAGTGTTTTTGCCTGTCTCGTTCCTGCCTGTATCATTCTGCTTGGATTTTCTGGTTTTTGCCTTGCCTGTTCTTCGACTTCGTCTCTGCCCGCCGTTCTGCCCTAGTCGCCCAATCTGCCTGCCTTCGCTGTTAGACCCTGCCTGTTCCTGTTTTGTTCCTGTTTTGCCCTTAGACTGCCTGCCTGTGTAACCGGCAGAATGGAATGGCCATTGCAGCCACCGTAGTGCTTGTGTGCGGTCACGCCCCCTGTTATGCTGCTATTTAGCCGTGGCAACAATTAACTGGTCACACAAAACAGGTATATATAGGCCAGGTAAGACGCACAGAGCTTAACTGCTCCTTTGCATACCCTATGTTTCCGTGTGCCATAGCATCCCTGATTTGAGGTAGGTTCATGATTCTGTTGATTGTGTGTTGCGGGTAAGCTCCCATTACTGCCATGGTAATCAATGTAATGCGCTTAACAGGTGGTCGCTGGCATCAGTGTTTCCTGCTGGGTCGGAGCAGGGTTGTGGCTGTTCCTCTTCTCCCCCTGGTCCACTGCCTCCCTACATAGGTGCAGCCACGTCTACCGGGCAGGTACAATGATATAACTTTGCTAGCTTGAGGCATTTTAATGTGTAGTTGTGATAACAGCAGTATCATGAATTGTTCAGCGTGTCCCTTTTTTTTTATCTTAGTGGTAAATAATAGTGTTGTTTCCTCAACAGGAAGACAGCCGCTGCTGCTTTGCCTTGTCATTAGTCATATGCCCTGAAAAGTTCCCCTGTTTTTATGTTCATTACCATTAGGCTGCTCGCCTTTTAAACCAATTGCCTTTGCGGTTTAGTTGGTTCGCTTTCATTTTCTCTGTTTGTTAGTATTATTATTATTTTTTTTTGTTCCGCATCCGTGCCTGTGGGGTCGCTTGTGTGTTTGTTTATTTATTGGTTAAGCCCAATTGGGCTGGTGTGTCCGTCAGCTCATCTCCTCCGTGTCGTAGTGTGTGCGCGGGGGAAACTCAGCGCAACTACTATTTAGGTACTGGCAATTGCAATTGTCAGTATCTAAAAGGGGTAACGCTAACTACTTTGGCTAGCTGGTGCCTACTTTGTGTATAGGCCCCCTAACAACATTCTCGAGCTGATGAAATGGCAACCCATGCAAACACGGAGCTGTGAGCCGATTGTTTTTTTTTGAGTTTTTGCTTGAGTTGTATTCTTTTGCGTTGAATCTGTTTTGATTAGTTTTTTTTCTTTCCCTTGAGTAGGTGCTGAGGTTCTCCTGGGGGGGAGGCTAGGCACTCGGTGGTGAGGTCCTGTCACTGCATGGTTTGCTTGTGGGTTGCACTGGAGTTCACAGAAGGTACACCCTTGTTTTCTTTGCTGAAGCACTTGTGTGAGTATTCCACTTTTGGACACACGCTACTGTAGTCTGCCTCCCCGTGGCTGACTGAAGCCCTCTCCGCATTGGCATTTTAATGTACTCTTTTACTAAAATAAATATTTTTAAACCTGGATTGTAACAAGATTAATATTTTTTTTTTTTTTGTAATTTGGAAACAGCGTCTCTGTTCTCTCTCAGTGAATGAACCTGTGTATTTGGGAATGTCCTCCTAGGGTTGGCTAGATTTGTGTTGACCCCTGTTTTATATTTCCCTGGGTAGAACCCCCCAGGGTGGCGTAGTTGGCTACCTCCCCCCTTGTCATACTTTTAAATATTTTTCCCCTTTCCTCCCTTGTACTGGCCACACCTGGTTTTGACCCTGCCTGTTTACGTTTGCCTTCTTGTCCGATGATTCTGTCAATAAATGCCTGGAATCTGAGCACTCGTGGTCATGTCTGAGTCCGTGCCTGAGCCCTGACAGAGGATTACATAGGACATGGTGGTTCTCTCTCCAGTTCACACAAAGTAAAATAATTTTGTACAACAATTATTCACATGGTAATTTGTATTAATAACAGAATTGTTGTATCTATGTGACATTTTTGACAATTTTCAGACCAGCTGATTTGGAAAAAAAAATCAAAAATGACAAACCTCTAAGCGGCCTCCCTGGTATTTGACATGGAAAAGCTTGTGCGAAGCTTCACGATTGTTAATATTTAATGAAAGCTCTTGTCAAGATGCATTTCAAGTTGTTTTTGATATTGTGTCTTTCTTTTGGACTGAGAACATTATTTTTAAAACCCCTCTTGGATGGTGCAGTGTACACTTTTGCCAGCTAGTAAAAGAAAATGGGACTAATTTCTCATGTACACACACATACATATATAGATTTCTAAAGGTACTGAAAAGTTACACAAGATGACCTGTATAGTTGTCCTCTGTGTAGATACAGTGGGTGTTTGTTGTAAATTACCATTTATTTTAGTTTAAAATTAAGAAGGATAATAAGAAGAAATAAGAAAATAGTGTGTCATAGTTTTGGTGTTTTGCAGTTTTTAATGATTATCTGCCTGTCTGTGTTTGTTGGATGAGCTCTTGCAGGTGGCGGTTATAGATGACACTGGCCTTTGGCAGTTCTAGGTACTTTGGATCACTCTGGATCTGCAGTCAGAGGTCGTACATAGGAAAATTCACAAAGGGATGATCATGTATGATACAAAATGATGGCTCAGCCAGTCTGGACTGACCCATCTTGTTTATTAAAGACCCTATTGTAAAACTGAAATCCTAGTCTGAGAACTGAAATCCAACAAATATGGAAATTCTATAGAAATTTATGGTATAAAGACTGATATATGTAGAGCTATCATATTTCAAAAGACAGATACCATCTTAATCATTGGACCTTGAGAGAGTACAGAGAAAATCTTGTGAACGTATAGACTGGTTTAGTGAGACTGTCGTTAATTGAGGTTTGAAAGCCATTGTCCCCAGATTATGGTTTCAGAAACATCTGCTAGCACCAGAATAGCAGAAGTGATAGCCTGTGTGATCATTGAGGAGTATTGATGGAAGGTGGCCTTGTTGTCACTTTTCCTCAGGGTATAATTATGTGTGTCAACAGAAATACCTGTCACTGTTTCTGTTAGATGCTCTATTTGATTTTGCTAGTTTGAACAGCATGTGTTTAGTGATGACATGCGTTCCATAATGTTGTTGTTGCAATATCTGTCAGCTTTTTTTGTGTGTGTGTGCTCTGTTATGCATCTATTGAACATCATACGGTAACACACAGTAACATTGCATGTGTGGCTGTTTTGAGTCGGCGCCAAATATTTTATTTGTTATTAGTATTATTATTTATTTTGTTATTTTGTGTCTATTTCAATAATAAACTACAGCTAAAAAATATTGTTGTTTTGTATTTGCTTTGTTATATATTACATATACAGTACAGATTCATAACTGAACAGCCTTACACATTCCCAGCCTTACCTAACTTATCTGGGACTGCTCTGTGCACAACAGTGCTTTCTGGTATGCATTCTTGTCTGCTTATAGTCCCAGCAGACACTGACAAGAAACAGCAATGTCCAGGTACACCAGCTGATCATGTTCTCTAATAGCCTGAGAGTAGTTTGCAACTGAGTAATCTTCAAATAATAATTACAATAATACTTTTCGATAAATACCAAACTCTTCCAAGGTGTAATCATAAAGTATGATGCGGTTTGTCATAAGATTCCATTTTACATTCTCTTTGAATATTGGTTGCTATAGTTCGGCAGGTTACGCTGTAGTTGGTGTTCTAACATCTTGATCCATGTGCCCCTTTTTTAATTTGAGCACCTGCCCCTCTAAAGGTCCCTGCACGGCCCTGCCTCCAGCTGTGGTGAACTGTGGGACTTGTAGTATGAAAAATAGCACGTTGGCTTCATTTGGACTCATTGGATATAGATATTGTGTGAGGAGACAAGCTGTAAAAACAGCTAAACACAGATTCTATTTATTATAATGCAGCCTGCACATGCATCTGCAAATCACCATTTTGTATTTAAACACATAACCTCTGTTTGACACCATTGATCCTCTGGATGAAAGAGTAAGGAGAATTTCTAAATTAAACCCAGTAAAATCATTGGGTTGGTTGCACCAAGCATGTATGAAATTACAATTAGGAAGTTCAATCAAACACTTCACTTCATCGGCACAAATGGCAAGATTTAGTTCTGATCAGGTGGATGGATTTGTCTAATACAGTGCCTCAGATCTTGTGTCATACAATAGTCTGTCTGCTATGGATAAATTTGTAGCAACATTCTGGGAGGAAGCTTAACAGCACATCTGATTCCAAATCAAAGCCATAGCACTTTGCTGCAGCCACCTGTCCTTCCACCAGGTCACAGCCAGAAAGGAAATGTCTGGTACAACATGTCAAAATTAGTGGCATAAAAATTTAGAGCCAGAGGAGCAGAGAGGAGCATGCCTGTGGCCATCTGCTGGGTGTGGCTGTCTTGCCTCCATGCTGTAACGTCTGGTCTCTGCCAGCTCAGCCAGATGATCATTGTCTTGGAGTTGCTTGAGTGTCCCCGTGTCGCTGTGTTGTTGCCAGCCGGGGAGGTCAGCAGATTGTCACACCTCGCAGAGGAGAATTTGATGGTGGAGCCTGTCGGGGTGGAGCCATGGCAACAGCTGGTGTGTCCCAGGCTGCTGTTCCACGGCGGCCTTTTCCCTGCCCCTCCTGCTTCAGATGTGGTAAGCAGCCCCTGCATTTGGCATTATTAGCATCGGCACCCTGGCATGGACCTCCACTGAGCGCTGCAATCGTCTGTAAATGTATTCACTCACCACAGCTGGAAAATGCTCTCCCGTACAACCAAGCAAGTTGTTTGCTTTCCTCAAAGTCTCAAAGTCTCAAAGTAATACATATGTAGAAAGGTTTCATAATTCATCTGCTTTTATTCATACAGAACAGTGTTTTAGGATCAATTCAAACAGATAGATGTCAATATAACAAAGCTGTGGTGGTAGAATTGCAAAATTAAGCAGTTTTGTTGTGTGAGGTCATTAAATCGATTTATTTTCTTTTGTTTGGAGAGCACTGACAGGATGGTCAGTATTTCTCCCATTGTAGCCTATATGTGGAAGCTGGAAAAGTGTATATTGCCAAATTGGTTAAAACTCTAACTTCTACACCTCTGATCATTGCCAATTGAATTAATACAGGGCTCAGTAGCTTTGCAGTGTCATAAAAATGGCTTTTTAAAATAGAGCACTGCTTTAGCACAGCTTGTTTAAAATGATGTGGCAAGTTATTAGAGCTTGTCAATGTCAAAATCATTTGCATTTTGGATTTCATTTCAAGCCATTACATATTTGTAAGAATTTGTCACGCCATTAAATAATCCCATTTTAATAGTCAAAAAACAATTTAAAACATGACTAATTCCCCTAAAATCCCCAATGACTCATACAAAGTAAGAATTAAAATGAGTATTTACACAAGAAAGAAGTCCCCATAATAGGTCATTAAAAGGCTTTTGCTTCAAGGGTAATTTGACATGCAATTTGCAGTAAAATGTTTAAATAGTCATTAAAAAGAGATGGTATGTCTTTTTTAACAGCTCCTCGACTGTCTCAGTTTAACAAACTCATCTGGCCAGATTGCATTAGGGTTCATTCACAAGCCACTTTAATCTCCTCCAGTAGTGCAGTCATTTGAGTAGCTGTAACTGTGGTACTTTTGACTGGGCCCTCTATTTATTAGCTTGAAGCATCTCTAAAGGATCTTTGATTAATTGGGGTTAGCCACCCCATATAACAAGGGCAGTCCTCCCAAGCTTTCACCGTTTTTTTTCATTTACATCAATTAGAATGAGGGGGAGCCGTGGGCTACTTGACACTTCTAAAAAAGCTCTTGCAGTCTGCTACCAATCCCAGTTTAAATATAGCTCAGAAGGCCTGTAATGAATTTAATGCAAATTAGACTTTATAGCCATTTTACCATGACTTTTACCTTTTTATTGAAAGCCATTTACAAAATCCAAGAGTTTAGCAAGGGAGGGCATATTTGGATATATGTCGTTTTATGACTGTTGAATTGACATAGAGTGTTTTCAGGTATGTGGCAGTGTTACATAAATTGGTAATATATTCTTGCAAAGTAGATGTGCTCACCATTGTTTATGTGTGTGTGTATTTATTCTGCTTACTGCTATTTGACATGCAAAACTGTACATAAACTTCAGGGAATCAGACTGCATTAAACATTAGTTCTGCATGCAGTACTTGGTATAAAAGACACACATAGACCATAATTTTGTTCAGAGCTAAAAACATCTTTGCACAATTAATATTCTGTTGTGTGTGTGTTTGTGTGTGTATGTGTGTGTGTTTTAATACATAGTAACAGTGTTTAAAATATAAGAAATATAACACTCCCATGCATATTTGTGTCAGTCCAAATGCTAAAGGAATGGATAGTTTGGTCAAGGCAAGAGAGGGGACCTCTGGGTTAGGGGGAGGTTTTTTTTTCCTGGAGCAGCCAGATATTTTCTATGGCTGGCTTTGAAAGTGGATGAAACTTGGGCTCAGATGCATATATGGGCCTTGTTTATGTCTTTAAGTAACAAATTTAAGAAGGATGGCATTTTCTTTTCCATATCTTTGGTCAATTTCAGTGACTTTCATTCACAAAAGTAGCACAATGTGTACTCACATTACATCATTAACATAGCTAATTTACTGGAAGAGGATTAACAACATTCTAATATCTAGATTTACTTTAAATAATATATATTTAGATCATACCATAGAGAGCTATCTAGCAAATTCTGTAATATCCACAGACTGGTTAATCCTTCATCTGTCACATGAGTTTGGATTGTTTTAGATGCCTGTTAAGCAAGTGGGCATTCTTATTTATTTATTCTGAGAAAGCTTAAGTTATGAAAAACAGACATTTTGGTTGATTGTGTGAATTTTCTGTATATTATATATTATATATGCCTATATATTTTCTGTATACTCACAGGCTCTGAAAAGTATGCCTCTCACTGCTCTGCCACCATTTGGCATCCATTAGTGGATCACAGTGGACACAAATGAGACACAAGACGCAAATGTCTCTCCCAACAAAGAAGCCTAGTCATATATGCCTGTTTCCAAACCACATTATTATTAAGGTACATGTTGTAAGAGCACAATACAGTGAAGAGACACAGCACTCTGTCCAGTTAACTCTCTTCCAGTTATATTGAAATGCCATGCTAATACACAGGGTCGGGGAGTAACGGAATACATGTAACGGCGTTACATATTTAAAATACAAAATATGAGTGATGGGTCCGACCTGGTAGAAGGGGGCAGGGCTATTCTCTCAAAGGTAGTAGGGGGCGGGGCTATTCCCTCAAAGGTAACAGGTAAGAGTGAGAGTCTCGTGAGAACACCTGAGCTACCATTTGTTCCTGTTTTCCTTTTGCTGGCGTTTGGATGGACGCAGATTGACGGTATTTAAGATATCTTTTTTTCTCCATTTTTGTGTATGTGATATAATGGTTAGAGTAGAATCCTAATGTAATATTTGTTGCAACAGCTGTTATGACCATGGTACTGATGCTGGTGATTTAATTCGCAGCACTCGGCATTCCGCTCAGGATATAACAGCGCAAGTAATTTTTATTCATTGAGGAGTTTTAATGCTCATTTAGATGATTTGGATATGTATTGTAAGTTTCTGTCATAGGCAGAATCGTACTGCATGAGTATACTTTCTTTTTGGGAGAAAGGTAATTTAAAACCACTCCATATGATCTGTAGTTAGTATTATATTACGGCACATTTTAGGTATCTAACGCATTGTATGTAGGCCCATTTTAGCAGTGTGTCCGCTGGCAGCGTAGTTTGCAGCGCAAACAATCATATTATGCCTGGACCAACATCATACAGGTAGATTCTATGTAGTTTCTATAGCTTGTAGTGTATTCGGATAGGAGACAGTGTATTTATTGTGCGGTCCTATTGTAGAGGGTACTTAAGTGAAGAGTCGGGCTTCCCATGTTAAACACCAGGGCTCGCCTACATATGTGTATATATTATATACACTTTTAACCTGATAGTTGTAATAGTATGTAATACATTGTAATAGACCTTAGGATTTACAGGTATCTTATATATGTTTTTAAGGGCGTCTGGTAATAGCATGATTATCCCGCTCTCAGGAAAGGTGGAATCTAAGGCCACGAAGGTATGTATATATATATATATATATATATATATATAAAATATATATATAAAATCAGTTATTGGCAATCTGTTCCTTCAGTGCTGTGAAAGTAAGTGGAAAATTAAAAGGGAAACTTCCATTGTTTCAGGATATCCAGTCTCAACTGCTGTGCAGTGCAATCACTGTTTTTCCCTACCATTAATATAGTGTAATATAAATATTTGTTACTGTATTTTAACAGGCTTTGTTCAGCGGTGCAGAGTGTTCTATTGACCACTGGTGTTAGGAAGGCCCATCCATGGTGGTATCCTATCCGTCTAGGGGGCAGCATAGTGGGTTATTTGTGTATTAGTTTATTAGGTGTGTGTGTTTTTTTTTTTTTTTTTTTTTTTTTGCTCTCTGCTTACCCTGTACTCAGGTATTGAGTGGGCCCTTGGGGAAGGTTTTTGTGACTTAAGTGGTTCTGGTACTGTTGGGGTGCTGCTTCTCTCTATGGTTTGGAGTGGAGTGGAGTGATTTGATATATGTCTATCTCTCCTAATTGGTGGTATATATGAGACACATTTTTTGGCGATCGGCCTTACTGTGTGGTGTGTAAACCCTCTCACTGTGTGTAGTGTGCACCACCCTGGCACCCAGACTACTTGAGCCCCTTAACGCGACCCTAGATTTCCATTTGGGGGTGTGGCTTGTTAGGATAGAAATAACTCCCCAAAACCCAAGTTAACCTGCCCTGATCTATAGGTACATGTACCTGCCCTGCCCTGATCCCCTGATGCACCCCTGTCCACTCCAGCAACACCTTTGTCAAGTTTGCCGATGACACCACAGTGGTGGGGCTCATCTCAGGGGGCGATGAGTCCACCTACCGGGATGAGGTGGAGCGGCTGTCAGTGTGGTGCAGAGACAACAACCTGCTCCTAAACACGTCAAAGACAAAGGAGTTGGTCATCGATTTCAGGAGGGAAAAACCGGACATTCAGCCCATAATCATCGTCGGGGACTGTGTGGAGAGGGTTTAAATACACCAAACACTCAGACTAATTGCAAACAGATGTGAACAATCAAACAATGATGCACACACAAGAAAGTCCCTCTGGTGGGGGCTGAGGGAAGCAGCAGGCAACTGGAACAGACTAGCTGTCATGAGGACGCCTGCTGGTCATTGCAGGAAGCCATTGCCAAAACCCTGACAGTACCTCTCCCCTATGAACGGCTCCTGGCTTTCCTGGGCATTCAGGGTGGCACCGGCGGAGGTCTCTAATGAGGCCCGGGTCGAGAATGTCCCTAGCAGGGACCCAGGAGCACTCCTCTGGGCCATAACCCTCCCAGTCCAGCAGATATTGGAGACCCCCACAGACCCGACGAGTCCAAGAGGCGGTGGACTGTGTAGGCCGTTTGGCCCGCGATGATGCGAGGAGGTAAAGACGGTCTGGCAGCCAGTGACAAGGGAGAGGTAACCACAGGCTTGAGGCGGGAGACATGGAAGGTGGGGTGAATTTGCAGGGACAGCAGAAGCTGGAGCTGGTAGGCGACTGAATTGACCGCCACTGGACCTTGAGGGGACCAATGAATCGAGGAGCCAGTTTGCGAGACTCAACTCGCAGCGGGATGTCTTGGGTGGAAAGTCATACCCTCTGCCCTGGGCGAAAGGATGGTGCAGGTCTGCTCCACCAGTTGGCCTGTGACTGCTGCCAAGAAGAGGCTCGTCGGAGAGCCACGCAAGCCCTTCTCCAGGCAGTCCAGCAGCGTCGAACAAACAGCTCTGCTGAAGGTACTTCCACTTAACACTCCTGCTGAGTCTGAAGTGGAAGTACCTGCCCTGGGCTGAATTGACACTCAAATGGGGCTGAATTGACACTCAAATGGGGACATACCGCTGGAGGACGAACGCAGGGTGTTATGGGCATATTCAGCCCACGGCAGATGTTTACACCAGGATGTGGGGTTGGATGATACCAGACATCTGAGGGTGGCTTCTAGTTCCTGATTGGCCCTCTCCGTCTGGCCATTGGACTGAGGGTGGAATCTGGATGAAAGACTGACCGATGGACTCAGGAGCCTGCAAAAAGCTTTCCAAACCCGGGAGGTGAACTGGGGACCACGATCAGAGACAATATCCTGGGGAATGCCATAAACACAGAAAATGTTGTGCAGTACTACTTCGACAGTCTCTCGAGCTGAGGGGAGCTTGGGTAATGGCAAAAATCGGCAGGCTTTCGAAAACTGATCACTTACCACCAGGATGGTTGTGTTGCCTTGAGACTGAGATGTGGGACCAGGGCCGAGAGGTAGCGGATGGAGAAGGCCCTGAGGTCTGGACCTGGAGTCCTTACGTTGGGCGCAGATGGAACAGGCAGCCACAAAGGAATGAACATTCTTTTCCATGGAGGGCCAGCAAAAATGCCTCTGGATGTACTCCAAGGTCTGAATGGTTCCAGGATGTCTGGTAAGGGGTGACGAGTGACCCCACTGCAACACCTGCGACCGGAAAGTCTTAGGGACGAAAAGATGACCTGGCGGGCCATTACCTGGATCCGCCTCCCTCCGTTGTGCCTCTGTCACCGTTTCCTCAATTCCCCACCGCAAAGGAGCCACAATACGGGAACTTAGCAGGATGGGCTCTGGGACCTCATCTCGATCTGGGGGGTCAAAAAGCCTGGAGAGGACATCAGGTTTCTGATTCTTGGAGCCTGGACAGTAGGCTAGAACAAAGTTAGATAGGGTGAAGAAAAGAGCCCACCTTACCTGTCGCGAGCTCAGCTGCTTCGCCTCCTGAATGTACGACAGGTTCTTATGGTCCGTCCAGACAAGGAAGGGATGTTTGGAACCCTCCAGCCAGTGCCTCCATTCTTCCAGAGCCAACTTAATGGCCAGCAGCTCCCTATTGCCGATGTCATAATTACGCTTGGCAGCCGACAGACGACGGGAGAAGAAGGTGCAAGGATGTGTTCTGTTGTCCTTGCTGGACCTCTGGGACAGGACTGCGCCTACCCCGACATCAGAAGCATCCACTTCAACTATAAAGGGGAGCTCTGGATCAGGAAGGACCAGGATGGGAGCAGAAGAGGACTGATGCTTGAAAACAATGAATGCCTTCTCTGCCTCAGGCATCCAGATGAATCATGTGGGCGATCCCCTGCAGTTAAGGGAGCAGCGATGGCACTGAAGTTACGAATGAACTTACGGTAGAAATGTGCACCGCTCTAGCATTCTGTGAACCCGTTCTGACTGCGAGACATGGGTCCTACCCAACATCATGGGCTCGCCTAGGTCAGGAGTCTGCAGATTCGAGGGGGCTTGGTGGCAATCAGGAGACTTGCAAGTGGAGCTGGAGCTTGAGACTGTGGGAGAGGCGGAAAACCCCTGACGTTCCCTCCTTCTCTCTCAAAGACGATTGTCCCCCCCCGGATGGCCATGTCAATGAGCGACTCTAGGTCATCCACTGACTCCCTGGAAGCCAGCTCATCCTTGATGTCTTCCGATAGCGCATGATGGAAGGTGGATATTAGCACCTCCGGATTCCACCGGCTCTCTGCAGTCAGAGTGCGGAACTCTATGGCGTAGTCCACCACACTGTGGCAGCCTTGGTGGATTTGGAGGAGGCTTTTAGCAGCTTCACGCCCCATCACTGGGTGATCAAAAACTCGCCTCATCTCTTCCATGAAACTGTGAATGCTTGAACAAACTGGTAGTCTCTGTTCCCAAATTGCAGTGGCCTAAGCAAGTGCCTTACCAGTCAGCAAAAAAATGATGGACGCCACCTTTGCACAGTCTGTGGAAAACAGAGAAGCCTGCAGTTCAAAGTTGAGTAAGCACTGGATCAGAAATCCTCGACACTTGCCTGGAGTCCCATCGTATTGTTCTGGGGCTGGTAAACAGGGATTCCTGCCAGGCAGGGACAATGAAGATGGGTCAGGAGGCATCGATTCGGACGGTGAAGGTGAAGTGCTGAAGCAGGGGTTTGGAGATTTCCCAGGATCTCCCAGTTGTTCATGTCTCTTGACGGCAGATCCCTGAGAAGCCAGAGTGGTCTTAAGCTGGTTGATCTCTGCTGGATCCATGGAATGGCTCAGTTTTGCTCTGATGGTTGAGCAGGAGGGACCCAAATGCAGAGATCATTCAAGACACACAGGAAGATTACAACAAACAAAGAGACTTTACTGAGCAAGCAAAACCTTAGCACAGGAAGGCACAGCAGGCAGGCAAGTTCAGGTCTGAGCAGGGAACAATGCAACAGGTGGGGTTTAAATACACCAAACAATCAGACTAATTGCAAACAGATGTGAACAATCAAACAATGATGCACACACAAAGTCCCTCTGATGGGGGCTGAGGGAAGCAGCAGGCAACCGGGACAGACTGGCTGTCACAAGGACCCTTGCTGGTCATTGCGGGAAGCCGTTGCCAAAACCCTGACACCATTTTAATTGGAAAATCATATTTTGTTCAGCAGTTGCACATTGTGACCTGATGTAGTATTCAAAGATATAAAAATGTATAAACATGACTAAAAGAAGTCAATACAACAATAGGCAAAGTTTTGCAGTGACAAAGACAGGCTAAGAGGGGCTGACCACTAAACCACCATGATCAGATAAGGTGACAGTGTGTGGATGAACACATGTTCTCTACTGTAGATTATGACAGAGCACAGTTATTTCCTGTCCAACTACACTTCCAATTTCCTGCTCAACACTTTAGTTTTATTACAGTGATAACCAGATAGCATCTGCAGTATCCATGGGGACAGCCTGACAGCAACTACAATGCATTGATAAGAGACCTGTGTGAATCAAAATAGGAATGGTACTGAGAGGATCAAGTTTTAACAATGACAACCAGAAATAATAATAATAATAATAATAATAATAATAATAATAATAAAATCAATGTAAATGTCACACATTATTTTTTCAGTTCAAAGTCCTTATTTTATCAAGTAAATGTCTTATCCTTGCTCTGTGGACATGGATTTAAATATTTTTTCCCTTTGTTTTCTTGACACATTAATATGCTGTGTAATGTTTCAGGCAGATTATGTCTCCCTGTAGTTCCTGCATTTGAAGAGGAAAGAGATGAGCACTGTCCAATCTGAGCATTGGTTGCTACCCTCTCTCTGATAAATAAGTCGATTTCTTAGAGGCACATTGTGTTGAAGGTTTGGGGCATACCAGCTTTACTTATTATTTTCACAATGTAATTATTTGAGGGTGATCTAGGGTGGCCTGCATACACACCTCTGAAGGTCAAAGCATTCCAAATTCCACCTAGGTCTTAATCTCTGCTTAGGCCAATTCAAGTCAATTTGTTGTTGCAAATATAATTTAGTAATTTATAAAATCTATTCATCTGGGGAAGAACACTTACAGCAGGCCATTTCCCTTCTTGACCCTGTGGCCAGGCAGTGTTGGTCGAGGCATTGAGACGTCAATCAAGTGGGATTTTTTCATTAAATCCACTTGAGAACTCCCATAAAAATTGAACTGTTATCACTGGAATGTTCTGTCTCTCCTGGTCAACCTACAGTTTTCTCTGTGCATAATAGTCCCTTGCTTTTTGGTGTTTGAATAAAAAGAATGTGTAATCAAGAAACATTATCAATATGAATGGAATGAGAGATATGTCTTTATTACTGGCTTAAGGTGTAGGGTGTGAGGCAATTAGCTCTTTGTGCTGTCACAAAGGTTGAAGGGGGAGGGGTTCAAAAAACAGATACATGACTTTTCTGGCCCTGAAGGAAAAGCAACACTAGACCTCTCATTCTTTCTCTTTCTCTCTCTCTCTCTCTCTCTCACTCACACACACACACACACACACACACACACACACACACACACACACACACACACACACACACACACACACACACACACACACACACACACACACACACACACTCACACATCCAGCTGATTTCCCCTGAAGCAATTGACATTTAGCCCAGTTGGATAATTGAGGAATAACATTTGCGTTCCAATTTAACATGACCCCTACCTTTGGAGGCCTTTCTGAAAGTGTCTGCTGACACCCGTTCATGTGGTAGGTGGAGTGTTGCGGGTCAGGGAGAGGATGGGGTGGAAGGGTTTGGTGGTGGTGGTGTATTGTTGATGATATAAGAAAGGGAAGCTTATTATTACAATGGCACAGTCAATGTCAAGGGGAATTGGTCTGCCCTTTTCATTCTTGGCCAAGCAACTATTAAGAAAAATGTATTAAAAGATGAGAGAAACTGGGAGGCAGTGACATGCGGCCAAAGCTAAAATAAAGGTTAATGGATTGACTGTTGCCTGGGCAAGAGGCTTAACACTGCCCCATACACAAGGGGACTGCTTCCTGGGTTTGTTTTCTATGAGGCTAAATTAAAGGGCTCACACATTTTTGGTGGAGAAATTGAGGGGTGATCTGTTCATTTCAAATGAAGAAACAAGGTCAAGCCTCATACTTAATCACAAAGGTTCATGGTGAAGTCTTTACTCCCTGTGACATTTTCTCTCCTGTAATGCCATCTGGGAACCCTGAGGTCAGGTTGCTGTTAAGAATTAAATTCTGGAAATTGGATAAGGTGTCCCCAGCAATTTAAAGATGAATAGGATTTTACTGTAGTCTGCAAAGGAAATTAGTTACAATGAACCAATTAAATGTCCAGTGCATATCTTGTTGATGAAATTATGTTTCAGAAACAATATCTGTATTGTACTGAACCTATAAACAATCTACTCATCTTGGTTTTTTCTCATGATTACTTAAACCAGAAATGTCATGATATTAATTATCATATTACTAACAAAGTATGTAAGTATAATTTTAAAAAAAAATTCCTGCAACAGTTATGCATTTCAAAGAACGTGAAAAGCATACAGTAGTAGAATATTGTAAATTTTACATGGAAAAGTAGAACTAAAACATGCAACCAAAAGGACCAGTCTGGATGATTGGAAAAATTAATCTTTTGCAGGATGAGTTTCACTCGGATCACTTCAAACCCTGGGTTGGATTGCGTTGCACCAGCTATGCGTACAATCATTCCCAAGTCTGAATGTAAAGCTCAGTACTTGCACTAACATAACAAGTATATACTGGCATAAATCACATACGAAGAAATCTCTGTAATTGATGCCTCAACATCCAATCAACCATGGTGGTTGATGATTCATATTTTCTATTATCTGTTAAACATGCAAGTACAGTCACAAATAACTATGTGCTCAACTTGAGGCAGCTATTTTAGCTAGCTACTTTTTTACTTAGTTACATGCACAACGTTTTGTTGGTTTGGATTAACCCATTTATGTGCTTTAGTACTAGTATTAGCCCTATCTTTATATTTAAGACAGTATGCTGTCATGGACACCAGATTATTATTATGCCATTGGAAGTCAAGGATGACTGGACCAACAATTGCTTCCAAGTCTGACACTCCATCCACACCAATGGGTCCATTTTTCTGGGATTAAAAAGAATGCAGTTACAGCTACAGAATGCATTACAGTTGGTTACAGAATAAAGCTACAGTTACAGTCAAACAATGATATCTTCTACAGCAAAATCATGTGATGTGTCCATCAGGATAGGAATCAATCATTAGCTTCACAGACAGCACATTAATTTAGAGAGAGATAATCATGAGCAATTTTAAGGTATGATAGTGACTTCATTTTAAGGAATTAAAATAACTCAATACTTTTTCAAAATAACTTTGAGTGATACAAGTTTTGATCATCGTTTTCAGATCATGGTTATTCTAATAGTTGTCACGCCTCATCAGTAGGATGACATCGTTCAACACCCAATGTCAGAATTACACCAAACATCAGTGTCTCTTTGGCTTTGTTGACAAATATTTGTCATCCTTTATGAAGGGGATATGCACTTGATTTTAACATAATACAGTTCTCTTCCTCTTCTCAAAAAAGAAGCAAAATGAAAGTTCTCACAAAGTTCATCAGAAACTAATCTAAACATCAGTTTGGTCCACAGAATCACTGTCCAACCAGTATTTGTAGCTGGGTCTGTAAATGTTGCCTTGCTTTCCCATTTGCTAAGCCTCTTGACAATCGCTGCGTTTCTGAAGGGAAAGTTGTTAAAATGGATTGGAGTAGATTACTTGACAATGCTCATCAGTATACACAGAGAAATTTCACATGTAACAAATGTGTATCAGATGTAACAGCAAATTATTTTTCAAGAAAATAATTCAAATGATTGTTAAGACAATAGTTTTAATAGTTTGCCTTTCCTTCTTAATCTGAAACAGGTAAAATTACAATATAAACAATTAGTTGTCATGTAAACTAACATTTGATGTAGTTTCAAAGTATGTTGATTAATGTAAGTGGTATTTCAGGGGTCTGTAGCATCCTTGAGAATTTAGCAAAAGAAGGTTTACTAAATTACATTCAGCTAAACCACACATACATACATTATTTATAAAAAAAGACCATTTGTATTGGCAAAAAATTTACATGCACAGATTTGAGTTTGCATGTGTTTTGGCCTTGCAGGAGGCAGGTCTTCTCATGTCTGTGCTTTGAGCATGGAGATCTGGTGTTTTCTGTTATGAGGCTTTTGGCACAAACACTTTCATCGTGGTTGTTCTGAGCTGAGACATCAGTTCTTGGAAATGTTTCACATTTTTTCACAAAATTCAAGGTAAAAAACACTTGTGTAAGATAGTCATTGCAGAGTGAACTCTTTATTTCAGGCAAGAGTCTGATTCAGAATAGGTTTAACCCTTAAGGGGTTTGTGTGTGGTCATTGTACTATTTAAACCTCAAAAGAAGTAGGCCAAAGATTCTGCATGATTGCCCACCATTTGTCAACCTGTTTACCAAACAGCCAGTGGATCAATTTTATTTTCATGCAGTTCCATCCGGAGATGGTCAGTGGTTGACAATCTTGATTATTAAGGCATGATTATGGAGTAAGCGATGAAAGTAAACTGATTAAATTACATGCATTACTCCATGTCTGATTGAAGATTAATATCTTTAAATTTCAGGCAATGGTTCTGTGACTGATTGCTGTGGTCAAATATCATTGAAGATTGAACAGATTAAAACATATCTGTAATAATACTTACTGTGTGCCACCTGTTTTTAACTACATTTAAGTTTTGTTTAGATGCATTTACATTTTCTTAAACAGACTTATTGTGGCACTTTGCTTAAAATCTGTAATTTCATATTGTCTGTTATGTTACATGTGGGGAATGTGGCCTTGACAACATCCCTTGCTGATGATGTGAGAGGAGCTGTGGCAGATAGGAGCTGCCACCATAAAGCAGAACTGGAAAATCAGTTGCAGATGCAAGTTTTATGCAGCTGTTACTATGGCCATTTTCCTCTTGCGTTAGTTATCGGGTAGATAATTAACATGGCAAAAGCCAGACAATATGGAAGACTATGCATACGTACCAGACATATGAATTTCAATGTTTGAAAATATTACTGAATTATTTGTAAAAATGTAAAAATGTCAACTTGAAGAGGAATTTTATGAAGGTGTAGCATGTGTGCCATAGCCTCCTACACTAGTTGAAGCAGATGGAAACATAGGGCAGAGGTTGTGACATACTGTGGTCCAAACTAGTCAAGCCAGTAGTTCAGACCACTAATTAGCTATCTAGCTAGTTAAGTGGGCCAACCTACGTTCTGACTGTTCTGTGGCAGTTGTGTCTTCTTTCACAGTGCTGTGCTCAGTATCCATTTTTGCGTTTGCAGCAGCATTCATACAGTGTTGTGATCTTAAGTACACACGGCCCTATAAAATGGATTCAACGTATAGCCTAGCTAGCTAACTAACCTGGTTGTGAAGGGGAGCCTTCACCTCTCCCCAAAGACTAAATGTTGATTGTGTGTTGGTTATTTGTTGATTGTTCACATGTTTTAATTTGTTGGGGAACCAGCCTATTGGCTAACAAGCCATACCTGATTAATTGGAGGCTGATGTCTTACCTTTCAGTGGTACGGGCACATAATGTGGCATGGAGGAGGAGAAGGCGAACATAGCTGTTGTACTTTTGGGTAGCCTATAAAAAAATATCACACATAGCCATCCAAATTGTGCTACCGGTACACATAATTTAGTATTAATTATACATTTATTATAACAGGATGGTAAGTTTTTGTTGTTCGCTATGTAATGTTAGGTCACCAGTTCACCTGTCTCACTATACCTATCACTATTGCTTAGCTACAGCTTAGCTAGCTACTAACCAGATAATAAACTACTAACCAATGTTATTAATCATCGTAAGAGACAAGTTTTGGCAGTATAGCTATAGCTAACTATCTCTTTAATGATTGTTGGACTCAAAATAGCATGTATTTGGATGTGTCCGCAATATCAACAAGAGTGGAAAGCAATATACAGGCAAGCAGAAAAGAGTACAAAGCAGATGTTTGTATTCTTCCGGTTTCGCGCCAGTCACATGATAGAAACGTCATCAACAAGCCCACTCGCTCGCTGTGAATTCTCCGGACAATGACCTGCTCTATTCACACATGGACTCAATCGGACATTGCATGGACTTTGTACTAGGGAGCTGGCAGGGTAAAGTCCGTTTAATGTCCGGTCCGGGTAATGTCTAGATAAGTTCATGGTTGCAGTGCATGTCTGAAAGGGGATACTGTTTTGAAATATGCAGGAAAGGAGAACAGAGGCAGACCAAGACATGAAACCAAGGACAAGAAGGTAGAAGCCATACGGAGCAGGAAGGAGGACCTGAGAGGGACTGTGTCTTGGTTGATCTGGGGCCCCGGAAGAGGAAGCAGCTCAGGAAACCCTCAGTGACTGGCGAGACCAGGAGGGAGAACTGGTTGCAGCTGCAGCAGAAGAGCAGTTTGTAGGATCAGAGAGGAGATTCCTAGTGACCAGTGAGAGGCCACCCTATAGCCCTTGGTGGGAGAATGGCTTGGGAGCCCCAGGAGGGTGGATAGAGCCTTGGGGAGAGCTGTTTTTGCCCGCATGTATGGGGGGGGACTAGTTGTCTGCAGGGCTGGGGGGAAGAATCCTGACGTCTGGTGGTCCTGTGTTTTGTGGGGACTCTGGCTCTACCACTGCCCTTTTTTGGGACATCTTAGTGGAGCCACAGTTATGGCCTTCTTAGCCTCATTTTGAGCCTCTCTCCTGCTCTCCAGCCACACCTGTATTCAATTACCTTTCCATTAGTCGGGTGTGGCTTGTTATCCAATAGGCTGGTTCCCAGACAAATTAAAACAGGTGAACACAGTTAACACTTATTTTCTAGGGAGAGGTGATGAAGGCTCTCCTTCACACTGGTAATACAAATTAAAAAGGTCAATGTGGACTGCGCAATAATGGGACAGCTGCCACTAACTACTGTTTAAATTACAGTGAATGTTACTGTTAAATGTGATGTTATTTAAAATGTGTGTCATAGCACATATCACCAATGGGAGACAAATGAAGTGAATGCACTGGTTGAGTGACTTTTTTTTGTACATCCATGAAGTGTATTCCAGTGACGTGTTTGATCAACCTTCTGTGCCTCCACATTCAGAGAAAATATGATGTCATGTTGAAAGAAAGTAAAATTTTACAGACAATTGTGCAGGCCCACATCACATGGCTTAAAAAGCAGAAAAGGTGCATGGTAAATGTTTCTTTTCCAGGCATGAACATTATCTACATTTATGAGGGTCAGAGTATTTAAATGCCCATCTGAATGTGTCCCTGATACTGAATCCAATATACACTCTGCAATGGCAGTGTTAATTGCTTTGAACATTAAACCAGTGGAAGAGGAATTCCACCCAGAAATAAAAAAATGAATATATTGCTTCAGACCTCAACAGCAGTTTTCAGAAGATTTTATGCATAAATGTTTTACCAGCACAGCATGTGCCTATAAGCAGCAGTAAACCAGAGCAATGACAAACATTTAACTGAAGTTGTTTAGATAAATGGAGGTTCATCAGCCAGTGTTCATGCTGAACAGTGTGATGAAGGACTGGATATCCAGCTGTTTATTAGCTAGTTTATTTAATAATTACTTATTAAC
Source organism: Megalops atlanticus (assembly GCA_019176425.1). Lineage (NCBI taxonomy): Eukaryota > Metazoa > Chordata > Actinopteri > Elopiformes > Megalopidae > Megalops > Megalops atlanticus. The sequence continues at coordinate 38,300,765 of CM032884.1, forward strand.
CTATAAATGTTAATATTAATCGTTTATGAATAAAATTATTAAAGTGTTTTAACTCGGGTTCCAGACATTTTTGTGTGCTGGGTCAGAAGAGAACTGTGTAGAGATAAATAGTCAAATACAGTTAAACAATTAGCCTTTTTCATATATGGATATGAATGAATACATTTGGCAGTTTTTCTAAGCAGCAGTGAATATGGAGCCTAATTAATTTTATATTTTTGTTTCACCTGTTATAATGATTGGGCAATTTTGCCTGATAGGAAGAAACATAAGCATTTTGGCTTGTTTGTTTATGTTAATTTAACTAAAATGCATTGTATTGTAATGTAATTATAGTAATAGACGTACATCTCATTTACCATATTGGGAAACTGAAGTTATATTTTTCCATTTCATTCCCTGTTTAACTGCTGAATCTTTTTTTTCAGATGTGGACATGCACTGAAGCTTATTGAAATGTGTCAGATCTGATCATTTATTTAATCCCTATTTTACTTCATGTTGCCAGTTTTGTGTTTGTTTTTGTCCCCATTTTTGTTTTTAGCTATGTGTTTTGTTAATGTACTACTTTTGTGTTACAATTTCTTGTTTACCATCATTTAAATTCATTATTCCAAGCAGCCATGTTAATTTAGACTCCAGCTTTTCACGTTTCCATTCAGCTGCTGCTGAGGTTTCGTCTTTGTCAGAGTGCCACCTCGACTGATAAATGACTGAAGACTGACTGGTACACTTTATTAAAAAGTAATAACAATTTTTGTAGGCACCCTTCATGTCGTTAGGGGCCCATGAATCAAAGGACATTGGCTGTCTCTGTCTGATAAATGCATCGTTTACCAGCTGAGGAGTTATTTAGGGCTGGCTATTAATTTAAATCACATTTATCTCCTCTGAATAGGGGGTTGCTGTGATACGACTGCAAATGACCAGTGGTGCAGCTAACTGCACATTATTTATACCCACTGCCTGCAACGCCAGGCACAATATGCTGAAAAAGACTGCCGATTACCAAGCTAAATCTCACAGAGGACTAACAAATCTCAGTGGATTTTTTGTCAAGAATATTCTAACCCAAGTAAACACAATTCAGGCACAGCTTTTGGTCTTTTAATGTTTCCTTCAACAGTAAGTGCCATTATGAATATAATATTGCTCTCCCTCTGTGAATAATAATTTTAGGGGGCACACACATTCATGTCTGGGTAAAAATCAAACACATAAGAATTCCATTTACACATTTAAGAGAATATATTACTAAATACTAGATACTGATTGCTTTTAACTTTATTTTTTCACGGTTGTGTAAAGAAACATTGTGATCAACTAAAATGTTTGTTGTATTCATTGTTAGAAAACAGATGACAGTCACAGTCAGCCTTGGATTCAGTAAGAAATTATAAACTATACTGGATTGCTGTGGAAATGATAACGTATTTGCATAAATTCAGATAAAACACAATAGTATGAAAAATCGGCCCTGTCTGGTGACAAGTAAATATACATTTCATGTGAAAAAAACACAATATGGTAATACATTGCAGATAAACAGCAGTAACATTACCCACCAATCTATAAATCATGTTCCAAGAAACAACAATCAGTTGAAATGGAATCTGAGAGATGGCTTCATGCAGTCTTGCACAGCAGTCATGTATTTGTTTTATTATGTAGGATCATTGCTTTCCATTAGAGACCTACATCTTGGGTCATGCCATGGCAAAGGTCAGCATATTTTCAACCTATACAAAATCACCAGCATTGGAAGGGGGGTAGGGTTAATGTTAGGAGAGAGTAAGCGGTTATCTAGGTGGTTAAGTTTTCAGCTGGGACCAACGCCTTTGGAACAGCAGTCTTAAGGATCCAAGTTCAGGATCACAGCAGAATACCCTGTTCCATACATGTATTTGCAATCTGAACACACATCACCATGTTGAATGGTGAAATGCTTAATGGTTATTTTCTTTAACCACAATATACTATTCTTTGAGATCAAAGTGGAGGTACAGACTCCATGGATTAATAAAGATTTGATAATTAACTCAACCTGTGTAAAAAAGGAATTTGGCTATGTGCTCATTAGTCATATGTGCTTGCTCACATGTGCATATATACCTGCAAATAAGTTGTAATATGGCATTTTCTAAGAACAAATTGCAAAGTGTCTTACATTCAGTGATAATTCTGGACCACATTCCTGCGGTGAATTGGAAAGATCTCAGGTTTTCTCTGAATACAATAACTAGCTAGCTTTCAAATACAAAATTGTATTGTAACACACTGTACTTAACACTGTCATTTGAAAGGGGAGATTGACATGACGATTCAGTCGTCTGTTCAACAACAACATTCCCTACAATTACAGTGGAACAGTACAGTACAATTACAATGGCAGCTAACTCTAGATAGGGCATGCATGGTACTATGAAATAGCTGACACATTTGTAATAGTTTGAAAGTGTTTCTGACCACTTTGGTGGTTACCTAGAGGTCTGGAGAGTAAAATATTACAATCTATTGTCTCTGGCAATGGCAAAGGTAGAACAGACATTTGAGATGTAGCTCTCACAGAGCAAGAGGGTATGGCATGAAGGAACGCCCAGCCTCATTCAGATGGTATGGTATTGACAAATGCAAGCGCTTCCAGCACTTTTGGCTGGGTAAGCCATGATTTGTGAGGTCTTCCCAAGACCTGGAATCCACACTGCAGTCTCAGTTATGCTGAAATAAACATGTTCTTGGTCCTGGCCACATAGTTCCAGCTAGTGTTGGGGTACATCATGGCATGACTTAAAAGCTCTAGCCCCCAAAAGCAGTTACAATATTTTGTGTGACTAGCAACTAAATTGTCAGGTACTTTGGCAACACTTTCCTCCTTTTGTGTCAGTTATTTCATTACGCTGTGCAAGCTACGCTATGTCCTGCAAGCATTTTACCATTTTTTCTTTGTAAATTTTCATGATGTGGTCCCATGACATAGCTGAGAAGGGAGATTTTCTCCTTCGTCAATATTGCCAGCTAATTTTATCTGAAATGAAGTAACTAGCTAGCAAGCAAAAACTAATTGTATTAATTTTATTAAAATGTATTTTATTTTAACAGTGTAGTGTTTTAAAGGGGCAAGCAACATTTCAATCCAGCCACAGTAACATTTGCTACAATTGCAATGCTACATGAAAAATAGGCCCATCAATACTGATGATCATAACAGGATCATTGTGTAAATAAAATTGCAAATAGTAAAAAGGGCACAGTGCCACGACAGAGTAGCCACAATTGTCCTAGCAAGCTAGTTAGCTAGTGGTCTGAACTAGTTACTTAGTTGTGGCTGCTCTGTCGTGGCACTGTGCCCTGTCCTGTTATGATCATAAGTATTGATGGGCCTATTTTTCATGTAGCATTGCAATTGTAGCAAATGTTACTGACCAGCAGTGTATCAGCCACTTCCAGTGCAGAATGCTAGGGCACACTTTATAAACTTCCTCCACGATACCAGTATCTGAAAATACATTTATTTGTAACTGTAATTCTCAGGACACCCTGAGAAAAGCTTTTTTTTCCAATTTCATTTGTCTCAGCTAATGCATTAGAGTCAAATTCAACTCTTATATTATGGTTATTATTATTATTATTTACAATGAATTACAATTATTTATGAGTGTGCTCTTTTCTTTGGGCTGACAGCACTTACTAATACTAATAATAATACTATTACTAATACTAATACCACTACTACTACTACTACTACTAATAATAATAATAATAATAATAATGCTTAGTATATAAAGGTAATAGATGACATCAATGTGCCATATCTGCAAAAGCAGTAAACTTGAGGAACACAGCTAGGGGTATGAAACAGCATCATTAAGTGTATTCAGCCTCTAGGTTGCAGTGGTGCTTGTATTTGTATTCTCAGCCAAGAACCACAATGGAAAAACACAAACACAGTCTGTGTTCTCCCAAGTGATCTTACATTTAACTCACTGGTATATGTTTATATCCATTCAACCCTGTGAATTTTCTGGATAACAGGGACAAAGTAGTTCAACTTCAAACTATGTTCTCTGATTGTAGTACAGTAACTCTTCAGGAAATATTCTTTCAAGAAATGTACACTTTTGGTGACATCACAAGTTGACTAAATTCTACCTTTCTTAAAATGTTCAAATAACTTCTAGGGGGATAGCCATAAAAATGGAGAAATTGTTTGCCATGCCAGTTGTTTAAGATGGTTACTTGATCATTGACTGTAACATTCATTTTCTTTAGCGTTCCCCCTATTGTGGCTACAGAAACATTACATGAACTTTAGAAGCTATAAAATAATAATAATAATATCCAAATATTTTGATCAGTTGTGGTCACGTACATGTTTTAGGTTTGTACTTGTTATAAACCAACCCAGGCAACATTTTAGAGCAATCGTACACACACTTTTCAAGATATAAAAATTAAAATAATTACTAGTAAGGTAAGGTATACTTTTGTAGCAGAAAAATTCCACTTTTGTAGAAAATTGACTATTCAACAATTCTGATTCTGTAAAATGTGAAAAATCTCCTTGAGACCTACAGGATGACATAATTAAAGCATCAAAGGGTCCATTTTGGCTGGTCATTACATTGACCTCTGAAGTCAGAAAAGAATGAAATGCCAGGACCCAAAAAGCTTGTATATCGTTCCAAATACACAGGTGGGCTGTACCTCTGATCCTTTGTCTTGCTTGCGCACAGGCGGGCATAAAACAAAGCAGGGGCGTATTCCCCTTGCAGCAACATGTGTGGTCTTCCTCCTGAATGGCTATGCCGTGTACTGAATGGCTATTTTCCCCCTACTAGGCCAAGTCCTCTCTGAAGTGACTGAAACTAAATATGTTGGCAATGACTGGGGGAAAAAAACTAAATCCCTTGATTCAAGCCAAAGAAAGATGAAATCTTGTTCTCTGTCAGTGTGGTTGGGATAAAATTATTTTTCTCCCTTACTTAAGACATGACTCAACACATGTGTGTCAAGGGAGAGAAAAGGCATGCATTAAATGCTAAAAGCAGACATATGTCTGGGTGCAAGGTGCTATTGATCCTTGTATGTGGAGTGGAAAGCAAAGACTGCACTTGTGCTGTTGCCTTGCATTTCTTGAACATGGAAGTAAAGATTTCAATTGAACAGCTGTATTTAGTGCTTAGCAAATAAAACACTTGTGGTACACAGTACAGAAGCATATATTACCAGACAAATATGTCCTTTTTCTCCTTAGATTTGTGGGGACTCTCAGCCAGATTCACTTTTCATGTGTAAGAATGATCTTGCGTGTATGATAAACCTGACAGTCTGGAATTCATTAATTTGTTCTTGGCTGGAATTTGTTTTTATTGATGAATGAATTTTACAGCTGTTCCAGGCCACTCATACCACTTATGTAAGTACAAGCATTTGAGAAAAGTGACTTTTTTGCCATTCCAATAAATTGTACAATTATCAAATTTATGTGTGATCAAAATGACCTTTAACAGTTATAGAAACACAATTGAGTTTGCAATAAACAAATAAATGTAGTAAGAAACTAATTTAATCAGTAGGTTTATACTGTAATTAACTTACTTGCCAAATTATAGTTGCAAATCTGTCCATACTGTTGGTGACAGAGGTTATGTGCTGAGAAGTATTTGATTGTGTGCCTGTAAGCAAACACTAAACTCAGAGCTCCTCATGGATGTGTGAGTTTAGAGAAACAAACAGATAAAAGAGTAAACCCTCTCACCATTATTCACTGGCACTAAAAAAATCCCACCAGAAGAAATGAGGTCAATGCTGGTGCTGCTCTAGTGTAGAGGGTGTGTCGGGAGGTGAGCCGACAGTTGCCGCCGCGTTGAACCGCAATCAGGGGAATTAATTGGGAACCGCGAGTGAGTGCTTGAGCCAGGGAGATTGAATTATTGCCGGTGCCAAACTGGCGGGGTCCGCGACTGTTCTGGATTGTGTTGATTAGCGGAGTGCAGGTATAAAAGCACGACAATTCAGGTAGTCGGGGGGAGAAACGCTCTGCACCGGAGGTTTTACGGAGGAGGTTTTTTCTTTTTTGGTTTAGTTCGGTTTTGATTTTGGTAACGTTTTCGGCCGGGCTTTTGTTTTGGGAATATTTTGGTTAAGTTTCGTTTTCTTTTCTTTTTTTTCGGTTTGGTTGCGGGGAGAGATCCCGGGAGGGAATTTCTTTTAATAGGCGGCAGTGAGGAGCGAGTAACAGCGGAGCGCTGCAGATCCAGACCGCTTCCAGGCGTGGCGCCCGGGGCAGGCAGAGCAGCGGAAGCCGGCGGGGGAAGGAGAGAAGTGAGGCTCGAACAGCCGAGCGGCGGCGCCCCAGGCTGGGCAGGAGGCGAATCGGGGCGGTGCCCTGTGCAGTAAGGGACATGACTGGCGGTGTTGCCTTTTGTGTGCGTGCGTGCCCTTTGCAGTCTGCCCAGCCTAGCAGAGTGGGTGATTCATGTCGCTTTTTTTTTTTTTTCCTCCCAGCGCGGCCATAACACCTGCTCCGGAGCTGCGCGCAAAGGACGAGCGGCGAACATCAGCGTCGGAAGGGAGCGGTCTGGACCGAGGGCATCAGCAGCACTCCATTGTTTTGGGTTTTGTTATTTTGGGAGGCAAGGCCTGGCATAGCAGCATGGGCCCCAGCGTAGCGGCGCAGGCCCCGAGAGGGGTCTCGTCCCTGTTACCAGGGCCAGTGCAGGAGGCGAGTCTGTGGGACGAGGGGAGGGGGAGCGTGAGCCATCCATGAATGAATTGCCTTTTAAATTAAAGCTTTTGTATCTGCACTCCTGCGTCCTGGTCGTCTGTGGCGGGTGGCTCTATCGGGAACCTGAGTTGGGGGACGAGGGCCATCGGTGGCATTCCTGTGTAAAATACAGATTTTGTTAGACAAGACAATATAAGGACAAACTTTTGATCTATATTGAATGATTTGGATAATGGAGTCCTTTAAAAGTAATGCTAATTTCAGCCAGTGATTTATCAATGTCCTGGACACTGCTCACACTGATTCCTGCATCCACCTCTGTCAGGATTGTTTACATCTCTGAAATGGAAATCCCCCCCCCTGTTGGCATGTGGACTCGGAAGTTAGAATGCCCTTACATGAGGCTGTCAGGCGTTTACTCATGCTAATTACAGATAACATGTACAAGTTACAAATAACTTAAGAACAGTTGATAATCATATGAACAAAGGTAAGAATGAAATTGGGAGTTTTGGTAGGTTTTGTGAATCTGACATGGCTTGTTTCTGCAAATATTTTCAAGAATGAGGTGCTATGAGTGTGTTACATAGGTATGTTAAAAGAATTTTGCTCCATGTTAATGCCTCATAGTATGTTCGGCAGTTGAATGTTCATAATTCCCTGTAACATGAAGATCAGAGTAAGCATTGGAGGGGTTGCACAAGTGACCTAAACACAGATCAGCTCTCAGACTGGTGAAACAAACATACCCACATAGCTAACCATCCTTCAGTCTAGCTTCCTAGGCTAATCAAAGACATTGTCCCCTGTGCTCACTCTCACTTGAATGTTACAGTGCATACTTTGCAATAAGGCAGAATTTTTCTTTCTTGCAATAAATCTGCATGCCAACATGATTTTGTTCTCACTACAAGTCCCACATGCCCCTTTTCCACCAAGGCAGTTTGAAGGCCAGTTTGGAGCTGGTGCCTAATCTCGAACCAGTTCATGTTTTGACAGCCAAAGAATCAGCTCTTGGCCAGAAAAACTGGTTTGAAAGTGGCACCAATATTTTGCTGGTCTAGAACCAAGAACCGTTACGTCAGGGGCTGGGGGTGGGATTATCGTGACCAGCAATAGTGGTGTTCAAAACGATTCTTTTTAGTGATTTGTTACCTTTCGTTCAGTTCAATAAAATGATTCGAATCTCTGACTCACTGACTCGTTCATTTTCATATCTGGTCGAGCGGCATACACAAATCTGTAAATAGTTTTATTGCATTTTAAAAGTTACATTGTTCCAAACGTCATGTCCATTATTAGCCTGCTCTGCGGCAAAACAGCACGTGAAACCAAATGTCAATGAAATTAATAATTAAATCGTAATGTTCATTATGTGAAACTGCACCATGCTATTCAAACAAAGTATACTTCGTCTTTAGGAAGGTAATAGAACCCCGCATTTTAACACGTATAATAGCCTAAGTACATGTCATTTGCTAAAACTAAAAAAAGCACTCAGGAAAAAAGAATAGAGATGCACGATAACTATCGGCACCGATAATTATCGGGCCGATATTGCAAAAAATTACATCATTCAGATAACTCCGATAATAAAATTTTCGCCGATAAATAGAACCGATATAAGAAACCTAAATTCCTTGGATAATAATAATAATAATAAATGTTCATTTGAAAAATTGGAACTGTTCTTGTTTTTATTGTGATTACAACAGTAGTGATATCATTTATATTTGGTTAGGAAAGAGGCAGAGCTATAATGTTAAATTTATCTTTGCTCACTACATCTTAGCCTTTCTTACACTCAAGTAGGGATGCACGATATAGCCATGGTGATGTATGCACAGCTATTTTTAGCGCAATAACAGCTATCCCTGGTATGTGGCGTTAGGTTTTTTCCCGTATGTTTTTCAGTGGCTGCGGGTGAGCTGGAAACAGGGGAAGCGGAAAAACTACCTTTAAATCTATCATTACTTTCAGCCTGTTCCCCTTTATCCTCCTTGATTAACAATAAAACAAATAATTCACAGAATAATTGACACCAATCGTAAATAAATGATTATGCTCGCGAAACAGCACAGATTGTCTGTAGTTTGTGTGCTTGAGAAAGCGACAACGTGAGATTGTATAATTAACAAGGATGGCATTTATCAATTTCAATTACTTTAAATGCTCAAAATAACAAGGATGGCAATTTGAATAATTAAGTGGCAAGTAATCCCAAAGCTTTCTCTTAAATGTTTCAAATTATAGCTTTCTTGTGTTAAACAATTCAAATTACAAGACGGAGCTAAATTTAGTTAAATCGATTTAAATTACTGAGAATAAACTTTAAGGTTAGGTTGAGTGCAATGAACAATAACGTTTAGAACACAGACCTCAAAAAAGCTGTGAAGTGTCATGTGCATTTAAGGTAATTTACATCGATAAATACCATCCTTGTTAATTATACAATCTCACGTTGTAGCGCCACATACCGGGGATAGCTGTTATTGCGCTAAAAATAGCTGTGCGATACATCGTGATGGCTATATCGTGCATCCCTGCACTGAAGTGTGTATATAAACTATAAAAAATGTTATTGGTTATCGGTATTGGTATTGGTTATGAGAAGCAGGAATTTATCGGTTATCAATATCGGTTGTAAAAAACAGTTATCGTGCATCCCTAAAAAGGGCCACGCTTATATCCAAAGCGAAAAACTTTGTTTTACAAGTTTTGAACTAACCGAGCCCAAACGTTTTAATATACTTGTAGGCCTAGTCAGTGATGTTGTATTTTTATTTGTTGTTAATGTAGACATAGTACGCTACAAATGTGATGCATAGGCTTATGCATCACATTTCTGTTTTGTTTTGTAGCCTACTATGTTGATTTGTCAGTATTTATTAATAAGGACTTTGTTCACGTTAAAAGGAAATGTGATGTCAACATTAAATACATCGTAGCCTACATAAAATTGCAGTTGTGATAAACAAGAACTGCAATATGTTGTGCGCACCTAAAATATGCTACTGCTAAAAATGTAAATATAAAATAATATTCCAGGTAGATGAGCAAAATAATATTTAATAATATTTTTAATTCCTATAATAATATTCAAGAAAGCGCTCTGATTCCTTTTGCATCGTCATAGTCAATGGTAGCCCAAGCCTGATGTAGCCCAAGCCTGCTATACTGAGAACGAGCGATTCTGGCAACACATAGTCACCAGGTCTTCATAGTCAGTGAATCTTTGGAGTCCGAAGGAACTGGTGAACTGAGGAACTTGTCAACAGTTCATCAGGTCAGTAGGGGGAGTTTAGAGTCTTCGTAGTCACCGGGTCCTTTGAGTCCGAAAGAACTGGTGAACTGAAGAACTTGTCAGCAGTTCATCGGGTCAGTAGGGGGAGTTTAGAGTCTTCATAGTCACTGTGGCATTGTCCCACATCATCAGCTGTGCCGAGATGGCCAATGGGAGGTGCTTCGAGACTTTTAGCATTTCAGCCACTGGCTAGTTGTCGTCATGAACGCACTGCTGATACAGTTTTGTGATAGGCTGCTTTGTGGACAGACCGCATATCTAATATCCACTGGAGGGAGAGTTATAGCTGCTATGCCAGCTAATCAGCGTGCATGTTTGCAAGGAGGAAGGAACGAATCTTTTAGACTAGGGATTCAGTACACTCAGTTCACCTCAAAGATTCGTTCAACAGCATTCGTTCATTCACGAACTGCACATCACTAACCAACAAGACCAACTAAAACTTTGTGACTGCCATTTTTTAAAAAAACAGAGCTAGTGTAGCGTCTAGTCTGCCTAAAAAGAAGAAGAAAAACCAGTTTTATTTTTCAAATGTTTCGCCTTGTTGCCAGTCAGCTATGCATTTCTTAGCTGTTTAGCAAGCTACTAATTTCTCACATCAATGTTACGAGCGTAACATAGCTGTTGGTCAGCTAACATTACCCAAGCAAGCATAGCTACTAATTTCTCACATCAGTGTTACGTTCGACGTTCATATCATTGATGTGAGAAATTAGTAGCTATGCTTGCTTGGGTAATGTTAACTGACCAACAGCTAGCTAGCCAGCTACTGTAACCTTGGTAATAGTAGCTAACGTTAGCATGCTACTTTCTAACATTGCCATTGACTCACCTACCAGCGTCGCTTAACATTTGGCTTCACAAAAGGTTAACATTGTATAAGGTGTAGTGGACAAGTTTGTTTTTTAAACCACTGTTCTCTTGTTTTTGTTGTTGTTGTTTGTTCCCGCTAGCTTGGAGTGACGGCTGGTGAGCTGGAAACAGGGGAAGCCCAATCACTACCTTTAAATCTATCATTACTTTCAACCTGTTCCCCTTTGTCCTCCTTGATTAACAATAAAACAAACAATTCACAGAATAATCAACACCCAATCGCGTAATTAGAATAAATGCTTATGCTTGTGAAACACCGCAGATTGTCTGAAATTTGTGTGCTATTGTGAAAGCTACAGCATGAGATTGTTTAATTAACAAGGATGGCAATTTGAATAATTAAGTGGCAAGTAAGTAGCTTTCTCTGGAATGTTTCATATTATAGCTTTCTTGTGTTACAAATTTCAAATTACAAAACTGAGCTAAATTTAGTTAAATCTGTTTAAATTACTGAGAATAAACTTTTAGGTTAGGTTGAGTGCAATGAACAATAATGTTTAGAACACAGACTGCTGTTTCGTAAGCTTAATCATTTACTCTATTTACGCGAAGCGAGGATGTATACAATGACGTAATGACGTGGCTCTATGGTGGCTCTCTAGCCCGTGGAAAAGTAAACCAGTTCATAGAAGGTTTGCAAGTTGAACCAACTCCGAACTGGCACTATCACCAGCCAAGAACTAGCACCTAGTTTGCGTTGGTGGAAAAGGGGTAACAGTGTACCACAGTGGAGTGGGCGGTCGTTAGAGGATAGGCACCACTCCACTGACGTCATCAGCACAACTTGCAGGTGCCCTACAAGTCGCAAGTTGCTGAGAGCAGTGTGAGGAGGGGACCTGGAAGACCTGTCCACCCCTGCCCCCAGCAGAGAGAAGTCCACTTGTACCACTGCTGTGGGTTCACCGTCAGCAGATGACACAATGTTGGAGGGTATGCTCAGGGTCGGCGCTATGGGGGTGCTTAGGGGTGCATTGCACCCCCAGACAGACCTCAGCGCACCCCCAGTTGTCTCCTTATATCCTGATGACTACATAGTATTTATTAGGTTTTTTTTTAAGATATGACATTTTGTACTCCTGTCTGGTTGCAAAAATTGTTATCTTTACTACTGATGGCAATTCAGCTGATCTCATGACTATGCAAACTCTGAAGATATTGTCACTACTTTTAGTCCATATGGTTGCAGCTGTGTACCGAATGCTACCACAGCAAAGAAGCCCCAACTACGCCACCCCTCGGTTCCCAATTATGTCTGGAGGGGAATTCCCAAGAATACACAAAAATGCTATCAATACAAATATTTCCTTTATTCTTCCCAAATTCATAAAATGCATTCCATTAGTAGAAAGGGTAGGCCTACCCCTGAATTAGCTTCCCCCAGGCTTAGCCAGGGCAGTTGAGAGAGCACAGGGAGCTAACGCTGAGCCAAATACACACGTGACATTCAAAAAAATCTATATCACACTCACAAAGCAACTACCACCGCAATCTTAGAGAATTCGTATATCACACTACACACTTCAATAGTAATAATGGCACTCCTCGCGAAGCTCGCGGTGACCCATGCTATTTACAAGAGCTCAAACGCAAAAAGCTCCCTGCACCCCAGGACCTTGCCCTCACCTTTGCCGACTTGGGGGAGGAAAAGGCAGGTGGTTTACAAACAAATAAACCACCTAAAAACAGACCAGCTAGTTAGGCCTATAACCCACACAACGGGCTAGCACCGGTCTCAAAACAAAAGAAAAAAAAGGGGGAAGCAGCACATACACACGCCCCGCGACCAGGAACGCGAAACAGAAAAGTAACATAAAGAACAGCGGCTCAACAACCACAGACAGGGAATCGCCCTACGAGTAGAAGCAACTTTCCGCCACCCCACAGACAAACAGGCAAGATTTGCGTCCTAACTACCCGTCCTAACGTCCTAACTACCTAACTCACAGTATGGAACAAATGCCCCTTGCTCCCGCTGGGCAGCCTGGCTGGTCTTGCCCCTACCTCACTACGTGACAGAGATGCCAACAGCCACAACAGCGTCCACCTGGGGTATGAGATACGGAGCAAGCTACCCGGAAACAGAACAGGTAGGACCCAAAAGTCGTCCTCTCTGGTGCTCGTTTCCCTTTCCCTCTTTTGAGCGAAAGACAAGCCTATCACGAGCACCCATTACCAGGTCCCAACCGCCACACGTAGGGTTCTGGTTTGTTCACGTTGCTCCAGGGATATGCACATTTTGTATCTTGTCATGATGGACTTATGTAAGTTTGGTCCAAATAAAAGCATTTGCCAAGTAAACAAAGAAATTTTACAGAAAACATTCTGGCCATGTACCTGGCTCTGTGGTTCTAAAAGAAGTGCCCAACCTTGAATTCCTTTTCTTTGTCCAAAATCCCCAACAGTGATGTCTCTGTGCATGTTTTGGTAAGTACAGGTTAACCTCTGGCAGTGTGTCGGAATGCCATAAAACGTGGTTTGTCTCCGCTGCTCCCTTTATCTGTGGTTTCTCCTCTCTTTTTACAAGTATCTTTCTCTGTGTGGTTTTTCTCCTCGTGTTGTTGATCAGTCTCTGTGTGTTTTTTCTCGTCTTTGAGTTTCACACTTTCTCTTTACGCCAGCAGCTGGCATGATTTCACCCTTTTCTGATAAACCCTGCTGCAGTGTTGAGGAGTGGAGTGAGGAGGAAAAGATCACATAGATACTGTGTACCTTCCTTCCACCCTGCATGTGGCTTTTCACAAAGAAATGATTTAGAAAAAAAAAAAGATGTGCGGTAAGGTGGCTCTCTGTGGGATTGGATATTGTTGAGATGATGTCTGATAGTGTTTATCTCTGACACAATTCTGGAATGGAAATTGAAACCTCTGTAAATAGCTATGAATAAAATTAATATCACATTGTACTTATTTAAAGATATTTGCTGAAAAAATAAATGTAAAACACAGTAGTATGAAATGGCTAGCCTAGTGTGACTCCTTTGCTGTTAGTATATCACGCATAATTATAGCCAAATGTGCTCTGGAGGCCCAAGGTGACTTTAGCTTGCAATTGATTTCAAATGATTCTAATGGTGTTTGTGAATTATAAATGATCCTAATCATTGCAAGAAACTGTGTTGGGAATTACTCAATGTTCAAGATGAGGTGGAGTTTTGTGAAATCTCTCTCTGTAATGGATCAGACCACACCATGTATTGGATAATATAAACAGTTATAGCACTCCTTGCCCCTAATGGCTATGGGGTATTTGCCAGACATTTTAATATTCCCACGAAAAGTAGTCAGAATGCATCTGTTAACTGAATTCCATAGCTCCCTTTGGGATGAATCGTTGGTGTATCCTGCTCAGGGAAGAGTCTTTAGCCATGTCCTCTGCTAGAGTGAGGGAAAGCAGAACAGGCCCAGTGACTTACGCAAAGGATCTTGACAGTGGGCAAGGCCTTGCATGTCCCCTGGCTGTGGGTAGTAATCTGCCCACACTGGATCCTCAGACCCAGGTCAAGGGCCTGAGGGCTGGGGTTTGGGCCTCCAGGCAGCAGGTGACTAAAGACCTGCACATGATCACCTCCACCCTTGAGTTTCACAAGTGGATTTTTCACAGCCTCGATATTCCTGGAGAAGCTTCCCTTTTCTCACAGCTGTGCTATACCCAACCTCATGCTTTATGTTTCCTGACTGGAACCACAATGGTTTTTGTCTGTGCAAATTTGTTATTCAGGCCTGTGTCAGGAGGATGTGTGATCTTCCACTGTGTCTGTGTTTAGCTGATACAGGTGAAGGGGTGATGCATTCATGCCCACTGTTGCGTAACATTGAGTTATTTTGACTCATCTTCAACAGGGCGAATTAGATAATATCACATAATGACAGCAGCTGCAAAGTCTGAAGCATACATTGCAGTGAATAACACATAAACAAAAATCACTTTTTTTTGTTTTGTTCTTAACACCAATGTGCTCATTTCTTACAGATTCAAGCTTCAAGTTATCTGCAGTCATATCTGCAATCATACTGTATCAGTAAATCTGGATCCTGTATCTTTGTTCTTTTCATTATGTTAGATAGCAATATCATTTTATGTTTTCACAACTACTTCAGCTATATTTTTAAAACAGCATGTTTTATTGTAAATCATGTAAATGAACAATTTATCCATCAGCACATATTCCATACAGCATGACTGATGGTATGAGATGGTAATGAAGAGAGTATGTTTTCCAGAGCACAAAACAGACACTAGATGGCTGCAGATAATGGGTAAAACACCTGTTTTTTATCACATCCCTACTCACAGTGCTTGTTCTGTGCTATAAGGAGACCCATCTAACCTGTATCAGTGTTTTCTGTCAATTATAAAACATTCCAGTTTAGATGCTCATTTTAATATGTTTATTCCATATGAATAGTCTCATGTACAGGCTTTCAGACATATTAAAATACTCAGAAATATTACTTTCTGTGAGATTCAGTTCATAGATCTGCCATTAAGTAGTTGCGCAATGATTATGTTGTATTGAGATGGTATTTTTCTGCATGCTACATTTGATTCTGATGTAATTGTTTATATGTAGTGGCATGAAAAAGTATTTGCCCCCCTTCTTCATATGCTCTATTATTTTCAAACAAAATGTAATATTACACAAAGGGAAACTGAGTATGCACAAAACACAATATTTTAATGTTTATTTTGTTCCTTGTGAAAATAACACCCATGTCATCCCTGTGAAAAAGTAAATGCCCCCTTAAACCTAATGTCTGGTTGGACCACCCTTAGCAGCAGTAACTGAAACTAAACATTTACTTGCCTTGGAGGAATCTTGCCCCACTCTTCTTTGCAGAACTGATTTAACTCTGACAGATCAGTAGGTTTTTGAGCATGAACTGCTCTTTTCAGGTCCTGCCACATAATCTCTATTGGATTCAAGTTAGGACTTTGACTGGGCCACTCCAAAACTTAATTTTGCTTCTTTTTAGTCATTCAGATGTGGACTTACTTCTGTGTTTTGGATCATTGTCCTGCTGCATCACCCAATTACACTTTAGCTTCAGTTCACACATAGATGGTTGGACATTCTTCTTAAGAATTGTCTGGTACATACCAGAATTCATGCCTCCTTCAATGATAGCATTTCATCCAGGTCCCGAAGCAGCAATATATCCCCATACCATTACACTGCCACCACCATGTTTCACTGTAGGTATGACATTCTTACAGTGGAATGCTCTATTCGCTTTATACCAGACATAGGAAGGCTTGCACCCTCCAAAAAGTTCCACTTTTGACTCATCTGTCCATAGAATATTATTCCAAAATCCTTGGGGATCATCCAGGTGCTTTTTAGCAAATGTCAGACAAGCTTTGTTTTTCTTGATGAGCAGTGGTTTTCAACTTGCTACTCTTCCATGAAGCCCATTTTTGCACAGTCTCTTTCTTATTGTTGAGTCATGAACACTGAACTTAGCTGATGCTAGAGAGGCCTGCAGTTCTTTGGAAGTTTTTCTGGGATATTTTGAGACTTCGTGGATGAGGTGCTGTTGTGCCCTTGGGGAAATTTTGGCAGGTCAGCCATTCCTGGGAATATTCACCACTACTCCAAGTCCTCTCCATTTGGAGATAATGAATCACACTATGGTTTGGTGGAGTCCAAGAACCTTAGAAACAGCTTTGTGACCCTTTCCAGACTGATATAACCCAACAACTTTTTTTTTCAGCTTTTCTGGAATTTCCTTTGATCATGGCATTGTGTGCCTGTAGAAGCTTTGTGGTGACTACTTCACTCTGATGGTAAGGTTCAATATATATGTCATTTAAACTCAACAGGGCTGGTTGCACTCTTGGCTGTGTTTAGTCACCTGAATGTAATTATCAAGTAAAATTTTGTTGATTTCCTTGTTTCCAAACTAAAGGGGAAATTACTTTTTCACAAGGGCAATATGGGTAATTGGTTACTATTTCTCTTAAATGAACAAAATAATTATTTAAAAACGGTTTTGTGTTTTCTCAGGTTTCCCTTGTCTAATATTAAATTTTATGTGATGATATGAAACCATTCAGTGAGAGAAACATTAAAAGAGGAAATCAGGAAGGGAGGAAAATACTTTTTCATGCTGCTGTATTCATAGAATAGCAGACACTGAGAATTTTTAAATTCAAATTCTCCTATTTATTCCAACTTCCTCCTTTGCTGCTGTTAGAAAAAAAACGCCGCTCAAAAAATCCAACCCAGTTAAAAATGAGAACAGTCCAGTTCAAACCAATTTAAGAGATTTCTTTGCTTCACTCACAATGTACATAGTTGGAGACACTTTACATTCAATTGGTGCTCATTTGATGGCTTTGATAGATGCAATATAAACAAAATTAAAATACGTAATCTGGATATTATCAATTAGCAACAGTATTAAAATACATAACAGAATGAATCCAGTGCAACTTTAACACTTCCCATTAGGTACACTGTGTGATTGGCATTGTATTGAAGTCCTTATTTTTAATTTTGATCCTCCCACAGTATGTCTGGCTTGCCTAATAACCTTAAGTACCTGTGTGCTTACTAACACTGAATCGTACGCTGATGCAAAAAGAATAAAAGAAGAAATTCAGTGCATGCCACAATTTTTCTTGGGTGCTATCATTTATATGAGAATGTGGTCTAAAACAATATTTCTGGAAGGAAAATTGGGATATTTATCTTTTCTGCTGGGTGAGATTAAGCTGTTTCAAAATCAACAGAGCAGTCAGAATACACTTTTATTGGGTGCATTACACTACAAATGAATTGTAGCGCCACAGAGAGCCAATTGCAAATGTGATGGAATATCTGAGAGCAGTGCTTTGACAATTGGTTACATTTCCAGAACGTGTAGATTAATGGTGTTCTGAGCCTGCACATCTACAGCATTTATTAGACTCCATTATATTACATTAAAACGCCCCAGCCATACTGTAACAAGAACAATTGATTATCTTTAAGCCAAAGGGATCTTAATCTTACAATAGGCAATATTAAATCTATTTTAAATATGTTCTACTTGCATCTGAAATATTTATCACTTTAGAATGCAATTGCATTTTTATTTATAGTTTGTGTTTTCTCTGGTAGGAGAATTGGAGGGAATATCTTTATCTAGCTAAATTCAGACAGGCTTATTAAGACTTTCTCTACTATTTTTAAGATTCCTCCTTGCCACTTGGCATATCTTAACATTAACATCAGGGAAGATAGCACATTTATACAATAACAGTTAGCAATATACTTCCAAAGCTCTACTACAGCTCAAGAATAACAATCCTTACATCAAGATTAAGAACTGCATTTATGGTTCTAGTCGTACTGCAGAAATGTCTGCTGCTGAAGGTATTCTAAATGAATTGTTTTAAAACAACCTTGAGGTGAACCTCCCAGGTGTGTATGGACTGTAAACATTTAAGAAGGTCAACGTTGAAATATAACAGAGTACAGCTGTTATTTTGGCTCAGCACTTTAGATAATAAGTAACATAGACAACATTTAATGCTGTCTGTGCTTTGCCATTGATCTTCAATCAAATGTAATATTCTCAACACTCAATGAATCTGGATGAAGTTTTTATTAGAATAAATCTAATGGAAAAGCCATAAATTTTAAACAAAAAAACCATTTGGAAATTAATAGTTTGCTTACTTTGAACAAAATCAAATAAAACATTTTGTAAAATCCCTACACTGAGGGTGTCTGTTTAAAGCATCACAAATTAGGATACTATAAGTGTGCACCATTTAATATATTATATTTAATTAAACGCTTTAATTGAGCTCTACATATTAATATATATTTTAATTTCATCTTTACCATGAGTCAATGTATAATTATCATCGCAGATAATGTTCATCACAGGTAGTGTTACAACACTTTGTTTCACATACACTATTAACTTCATTAACATATACAACCATACTTACATACATATACTATTATCCTCTGTTACACAGACTATCATGCAACCATATAATGTGTGTATAAGTAGGTATAGTTCTCTGTGCAAGAGAGAACAGTGCTGTGTGTATGAGAGTATGATAGTAAATAAAAGAGAGTATGATTGTGCATGTAAACCTGCGTTTTAACCGAACGCGACGCAAAATTTCACTTCGCTTTCTTCCCACGGGTTTGATCGCTTGCCTGAAAAATGAACACGCCAATTTCACGTCACGTCACAGCAAGCATTTTGATTACACCAACGCTGCTAGCAAGTTTGCTAGACACAATAGAAGACAGCTAAGTTATCTTGCGTTGCTAGCTAGATAGTTAATTAGCATATATAAATACGGCACACAAGCAGTTTGTCATTTCTTGTGAACTCTCTTTTTTAAGAAGTAATGTTCCTCTAAAGTTCCAAAGCTAACGGTCAACACAACGATGGGTCCACGTTTTGAAACGTCAGCTAACGGACAACACCAATCAGCCTGAGAGTTCTGGAAAGGGGGCAAGGCTTCTAGCCCTACTTGAAGGTGATTGGCTTTTGCCAGGCGAAATTTTCGCTCGAGTTCAACATTTTTTAACTCAAGCAAATGCTCATTTCGCCCATTTCGCGTCGCTCGCAGTTTCGCCGCAATTAACTCTGCCCATTCGCCTCCTGCCGTTGACTTTTCATGCATTCATGTCGCGCGAAAATTTCGCGTCGCGTTCGGTTAAAACACACCTTAAGAGGGTATAGTAGTGCTTGTGTAAGAGTATAGTGGTGTACGTATGAGAGTATGATAGTAAATAAAAGAGATTATGACTGTGCATGTTAGAGAGTATAGTAGTGTTTGCATAAGAGTATAGTGGTGTACGTGTGAGATTATGATGCTGTGTGTGAGACCAAGTATGAATTATCTCTCAAGGGGCCTCATAAAAAAAACACTTTTATGCACAGAATAATGACTTATCTTACTGTAACAATACATGAATATTAAATTAAAACACTAGAATGCATATTCATTCATTCCATTGTGAATATCACAGCAAGAGTATGGTATATTTAAGTCATCATTTGCATCTCTCAGTTGTGATAAATAAAATACAAGTAAAATACAAATACAAGTAAAAATCAAACAAACAAAAACAAAACATCAACAGCCATCCAGGGTTCAGTGACCAGCAAATAATTCACTGTTATATATTCATAATATATACTAATATATGTTTAAAATATGAACTGCATGATCCATTCCTGAAGCCCAGTGGGATTAGCATTATGCACTCACTTACCCCCAATTTCTGGGTACAAAACTCCAAAGGTTGCTAGTAAAACATTTCGATATGTATGTAAATTACATAATTCAAGTATTGTTTGTTTGCGTCTGTGTCCTTCCAGTTTAGGTGTTCCCATTATCTCACTGTCTATTGTAAATAATTATTGTCTGTTGATATGCAATTAATATCATACTGTTGTCATTAAGGAGAGAGAACTTATTTTTACAAGATTTTACAGAATGTAGTGTACACTGTGTGCATGTACAATGTTCATACTCAGATAGGGTCATTCCCCTTACAAACACAGGCGTACACACACACACATCTGCAATGTATATACACATACATATTTACACACATACATGCATTTAACATACATTTAGAGCCTCCTTTCATGGATGCACCCTTCAAACTCTGGCTTGATGACTTTGTTGAGGTGGAACACTCAATGCAAGAACAAGAAGCCTCAGCTGCAGGGAGAGATATTGCAAACTTTTGGTGTGACCCTCATATTCCTGATCCTTATATCCTTGCAGCACACCTCCTGTCATCTCCTGTAGAGCCCCTCGCTCTAACATACAGCCTTATCTCAGAATCAGTATGATCTAGGGCCGCCCCCTGAAAGTGGACAAGTTGAATCATCTGTCGGAGACCCGTCAGTCGATTGAGATTCTTCTAGTCGAGCAGTCAGTCAGTGTGCATTACAATAACAGGATAAAACAGATAGAAGCTTACAAAAATGCACAGGGATAACATTTCAATGAGGAATTATAAATAAGGGGAATCATAAATATATTTTTTATATTCTAGCAGGGCTAGCTGGCGCACTTGCAAAAAAAAAATCCATGTGGCAACATGCGCTGGTGGTTAACTGATGAGAGAAGGTGAAATCTGAGGTGGAGTGGTTGGTAAAATAGGCTAGCTATAACCATGTCTCAGAAGAAGTCTAAAGTATAGCGGAATTTCGAACTTTTGAACGACAACCCTAACAAAGTTAAATGCAAACTCTGTATGCAAGAATTCCCTTATCGTTCAACAACATCGAAGATGGCAAAGGTAAACCACTTGAAACGGGTATGTTGCATAGCTAGGTGGCCGTTCTGCAATTATATGGGCAGTTTACGATACATATAATGCAGGCAGGGGTGTACTGGGAAAGAAATTCAGCCCTGGACTTGCTCAGGAATTAAAATATATTTGGCTACGATTCTCAAGTTCTGTCTACAATTGAGACTACCTCTTAATTAGTTAATGTGCATGGACTTTACAAACGATTATATTCTTCTGAATATACGTCACGTAGCAAGTTTTATCATTGCGTTTAATGCAGCTAGCTAGCTAGCTAGGTACAAGTTGGACATCAGCGGTCCTGAAGTTCCCTTTAACCTGCTAGGTAGCCAGCTAGCTAGCTAGCTTGGTTGCCTTGATAATGGCACACAGCTAACATTGAAAACTTGTCTCGTTTTATTTAGTGTTAATTAAAAAAACAGCGGTGACAATGCAATATTTTACTTAGGTTAGATGATCGCGTTGTGGGTAAGCTTACACACCTAAGCTTTGTTTGAACTAATCGTGACTTGACTTTGTCAGTGTCAAAGTAAAGGATTAGGCCACATACAAACGTGTTTCATTGAAAACTGCTGTGCAACATGCCTTAACACAGGGGCGGCCAAACTTTTTTCAACGGCGGCCAGATTAAATCTTGTGAAAATACCCGAGGGCCAGCTCCTTGTTTTTAATTTTACATATGCATTCTAAAAGCTTTTATTTTCAGTGTAATAATAAATCAACAATTAAATGGGCTGTAGTCAATAACATAGCAAGCTTTGCCTTCACATCATCTTACACTGACTTCTTAGTAAAATTCAAAATGCACTGTGCAGTTTTTACTGAATTATGAAACAGTAAGATAGCAATGAAAACAGCACATTTTTAATGTTATTTATATTGTATTATATTCAAAATATTCATTATGTAAAATCATGGGTGTCAGTTTGTTTGGAAAAGTGCTGGGGACAACGACGGGTTTGACGTGCAAAGGCTTTCAAAAAGTGGTGGCGACGAAATGGGCCACGACAAAAAGTGGTGGGGACATGTCCCCAGCGTAAATGACGCCTATGTGTAAAATCTTCAAAATACGAATCAGTTTGTTTTAAGCAAAGTTAATTCTGGACTGGTATAGATAAATGAAATATGAATATAAAACAGGCTTAATAAGACATCATTGCAATACAACACATTTCAAAATACAAATAAATTTGACTGATGATTCACCAACTATAGATGTGTTTGCAGGCTAGGCCTAATGTTGCTACACACAGGTGTTTAATAAGCTTTTGCACGAATGAAGTTAATGGTTTTAACCACTGTGTTACGGCACAGACGAGGGACCCAACAGCAGACCACTCACGATGAGGGTAAAGTGCGTCTTTATTAATATCGTCAGGCAGAGTTTGTGAGCCGGGAACAGGCAGGGTCAGCAACGGGTAAGCAGTCCGAGGGAAAAACCAGGGCGAAGTCAGGGACAGGCAGAGTCAGGAACCAGGAGACAGTCCGAGGGCAATTCCGGGAGCGAAGTCGGGCAGAAGCGGAGTCAGGCACGGGGCAGGCAGACGAACAAGCAGACAGGGCAGAAACGGCAGGCAGAAAAACCAGGTCGGGGCACAAGCGAGAGCGAACAGTACACAAAGCAAAACCAACAACAAAAACGCGGGGACAAAACAGGTCAAGATTAACACTGCTACGAACTAGCAACGAGACAGGAACAGGCAGGGCATAAATAGGGCAGAGCAGACGAGGTGATGGGGAACAGGTGAGCCGGCAGGCAGGTGGCGGCAATGAAGCAACGAGGCAGGCAGGGACAGGGGCGGGGCTAGAACACAAGGAAAACAAAAGCACATGGACAGGGGAAGAAAACAAACACACAGCTAGGGGGCCGGGGCACTGACACACTGGCTTCACAACATGCTCAAATTTCACATACAGCACTTGTTGATGGATGATGCAGTGAATTTTAAGGGCATCGCCCCCATGCTCATGGACCCTGTTCTGTATCAGCGCGGCTAATCCACTCCTTTCACGTATCATAGAAGGCGGTGCGCAATTCCGCGCATTTTCGCACATGGCAGTATTATGTCATTGACAACTTTACACACGGACTGAAACAAATCCTCCCCCCATGGCCCTTCAGACTCTGAAGGTCAAGTAATTCTTCAGTAGTGTTCATATCATCATCAAGTTACTCCCCTCAAAAAAATAAGTAGCTGAGCTGTATTGGTTTGGTCAGTGCTCTCATCGCAGGCTATTGAAAAAAATCTAACTGTGCCCCCCTCTCACTCACTTGTCTCTTGATGTCTGTAGATAATTCTTCTATTCTCTGTGCCATGGTATTTAGAGCCAGGCAAACATTGGAAAACTCCTGCTTTTTCTCAGGACAAATGGCATCCACCATCTTCATTACACGGTCTTTCACAAACTCGCCCTCAGCAAAAGGTTTAGCGCGCTTCGCAATTAGCATCATAGCATCGCCACTTCGTAGCTAGCTCTTGTACCTTTTTTCTTTGAATCTTTTGCCTGTGAGGAGAGTTGTTGCTGAGAGGCCAAGCTAGCTTCCAGTTGATTCACTTTGTTAGTCCTTTCACAGCTGGACAGTTTCTGGTACAAACTATGCTTAGTTTCCTAATGTCTCTTCACATTGAATTCTTTCATAACAGCGACAGTCTCTTGTCAAATGAGACAGATGCAATTATTTCAGCTTTCAGTGAAAAAGTATTCTGTTTTCCATCTCTCTTGAAGGCGTCGGCCTTCGCTATCAACTTTGCGCCTCTTTGCAGCCATAGTGAATGACTGGTTGGCTATTGACTGAATAACCAATCAGTTTGTTATTAAGGGACAAGTTTAATTTCTTCTTCAATATTTTGCAGGTCTATAAACTGCTAGTGCTGCTATCGTGTGGTGGGCCACTTGAATAGCACATTTCACGTCTTCACCACATCGCCTAATATTGTACTGTAGCGCTGGCACCGTGGCGGGCCACTTGCACTATATTTTGGAAGAGAGGCCACGGGCCATTTAAAATCTGCCCTCGGGCCGCACTTTGGCCACCCCTACCTTAACACAATAACTGCCAGACAGTTCTGGAACACTGACCCCCTACAGTGCCAAGCCAATATGGCCGCCAACATTCTAAGTGAGAAAATGGACCTTAGAAATAAGACAACTTCTAATAAAACAATGTATTTATCTTTCTGCAAAGTCTAACAACTTCAATATGCAAAACCACATGTATGAAGAGACATGTACCTCCAATTCTAGCCACATTATTTCAGTATTACGTGATGTAAAATAGCTGAAAAAGGATATGTCATTTCTAAAAGGTATTTCCAACAGTGAGGAACAAGATGAAGAAGGGGACTACACATAAGTCAAATCATTACAAATGTTTATTTACTGTGCTTAAAAGTATTATTCTTTCATTACAGATGGCTTAAAAAGCACTGGCACAATGATTAACTTATCAGATAGAAAATATAAATACCGTCCAAGTGCTAGTAAGTTAGCATGGAGTGAACATTCAGATAATTGTCAGTTATAAAAAGTGACAATGGTATGAATGTAAACATAATAACATAAATACACTACAAATAAACAAAAGTACATATAAATGCAAATTCAGTAGTTATATATTCAAAGAGTAAGTGCAATATACAGTAGTGCATAAATAACCTATGTAAACAGCTACAGTTTGTATAATTGTTTGTATAGATTTCTGAAAAATGAACAATAACTGGAATTAATACTCACAGAGTAAGTGGACTGGGAAATCCTTGAAATTAGGAGTGGTTCATAGACTGTAAAAATAAAAAATAAATATGACCTATGATCATTTGTATAGATTTGTAAAAACAAACAATAGATACAGCTTCTGGCCATTTGTGTAAATTTGTAAAAGTGAACAATAAACATCTCATTACTTTTATAGATTTGTAAAAAAAATAAACAACAAACCACTGGTCATTTCTATAGACAACAAACACGCTCTGGCCATTTGTATAGATTTGTAAAAATGAACAACAAACAACATCTCATCACTTGTATAGATTTGTAAAAATGAAGAACAACCATCCTCTGGTCATTTTTATAGATTTGTAAAAAATGAACAGCTATTGTAACAATATTGGCTGAAAAAAAAAAAACACATTTGACTGAAAAATTAGCTATTATAAATGTCATCAACAACATCAACAGTCAACCTATTTTGTGTGTGTGTGTGTGTGTGTGTGTGTGTGTGTGAGAGAGACCGAGAGAGAGAGCGAGAGAGAGATTGAGAATGAGAGTGTGTGTGTGTGTGTGTGTGTGTGTGTACGTGCAAGCATGTGCCTGTATGACTCGCACGCATATGCCTGCAGACTTCACGCTTTCCCTCGCAGATGACTGAATAGGCCAGCAGACAGTTGAAGAGGCCAGGGACAGCAATCTAAAGAGGGAAGATGGACAAAGAAAATGTCATTCTTACTGCAGAGACTACCTTACTATTCAATATATCACCATCCAATACAGAAGACATTATAAACTTTCAATCCAAAATAAATGGAAAAAATGAAAAACTCACCAATCACTGTTTGTAGACCATCTTGGTGTGGTACAGCTCAAAGCATGTGGTGGGGCACAGGGCAGGTTTGTCTGGGCAGGTCTTGCAGAAGAAAGACGTCTGTTTCCTTCCATTCTTCCCATCACTGGTGCTCTTCCTAGAAGAGCAGACTTGGCATGGCACCTGCACATCCCTGGACCTCCCTCTCTGCAAAAGCCCCTCCACCACTTTCTTCCTGAAATCCACAGCATCCAATGGGTTGCCACACTCCTGGTACACAATAAAAGTGTTCACTAAGGCCACTTCTTTTGCATGGTGGTAGAACCGGTGGCATCACTTCACACTGCGGTGTCCATATTCATAGTAGGTGCAGAGCTGGTCTGCTCTGTCCACACCACCCATGTAAATATTATAATCTTCCACACAAAGTGGTTTTCTCACAGTCCTAAAACCAGTTGGCCCCTTACACCTTACTCTTTTTGATATAACTGTAGTGTCATGCTCTGTTGATAAAACAGTGACAACTCCTGTGTCACAAAATGACACTGCTAGTAGTGGGCCACTCTCAAAGAAAACAGGCGGGTCTGTTGGCTTTAGCTTCAGGGTCTTCAGCTGGGGAGGCATTCCTTAACAGTTTTGTTGTACTGTTCCACATGTCCCTGTGTTTGCCCTATGAAGGCTCAGAAACAGTTCAGGCGAGGAATAAAAGTTGTCCATGTAAACAACATGACCCTTCTCCAGCAGTCCAGCATTTCTTAGGAGATTGATAATGGCTGAATGCCCCTATCGGACTGATAGGCTCCTCCAGTGCAGACGTCCTACAGGTATGTGTAGTTAGTTTTCGCATCAGTGAGGACAAAGTTTTTCATTCCAAAATGATGGCGCTTCGTTGGAATGTACTGCCGAAAAAAATTCTTCCATGATAGGAAACCATAGATTCATCTATCGTTAGATTTTTCCGTGGGTGGTACTCACATTTGAAGTTTCTCAGCACTTTGTCCAGAAGAGGCCGAAGTTTGAAAAGCGGATCGTAGTCTGGGTGTTCTCTCTCAACTCTCAAAGCGCTGTCGTTAAAATGTTAACAGGAGCTGATGATTTGGAATGGATTTCGGGACATGACACGGGAAAAATTCGGTGTCCACATCAGTGACTGAATGTCTGAACTCCAATAATCGGTGATTTTCGGCTTTTTCAGAAGTCCTAAGCTAAACTGTATAGCAAGAAAAACTTGCATCTCTGCTGCATCTGTGGGCTTCCATTCCCTCAGGCGAGCGTTCGGTGCTAGCTCGGGAGCTCGCACAGCCTCAACATACCTGTTGGTTTCAGTCACCATCAGATTGATCATGTCAGGTGAAACCATGGACAGAAAATAATCCACTGGGTCACTGCTACTCCATACTCCCTGTGGACCAGGCCTGGGAAGGTTTGAAAACTCCCGTCCTCGTCTTCCCTCAGAGGTGCCTAGTCGTCTCCCGGACAAACTAGCATCAACCTGACGCCACTCACCACTGCCATGAAGTGCCCTCTCTCCCTCCTCCTCCCGCTCCTCCTCTCCCTCCTTCTCTCCCTCCTCTTCAGCCACCTCCTCACTCCCAAAACTCCCCAGCACCCCCCTCCAGCTCCTCTTCTTCAAAAGCAAAAAACTCCTCCTCGCTGTCTCTGTCTCAACTAAAAAACTCGCTTCGTACAACACTTGCCATTCTCTCGCTCTGTGATCACCGATAACACGCTACAATAATGATGACCGCAAAATTGGCTTTTATAGGACTGGATATGCAAATTAGGTAAACATCAACAACCACACAGATCATCTTTGTTGACTTTGCTGGCTTGGTTCCTTGTAGTGATATCCTATTCCTACAGACCTGTGTCACTTATGTGAAGTTGACAGCATAATGTAAGGTAGCTAGCTAACTTACTCACTTTTGTACAAGTAAATGACAACCAGTTCGCTTTGCTTTCGCTTTACGTTCGGTTAAAACCTGTGTCGGTATCCACATAAGAAGCTATGCTTATGCTCCTAATTTTTATTTTATAATTACATATTTATTTTATGTTGATAACTAATACACACTATGATATAATTATTGGCACAAATTATTGACTCATCAGTTCATTCCATTACACAGTATAACTGTATTTTGATTGAATAAAATGACATCTTTCGTTGCTGATGCATTTCTGTCGACTAAAGTCGCCCTTGGCACTCTAGAACGTTCATTGTTTGGGCGACTTTAGTCGACAACGGCACTGAGTGGGTTAACAGTGAAAGCATTCATGAAATTATAGTATCTTGTTATTGAAATAAACGTTCATTTCTCAGTCCTCCCAATTGAACCGTTTCATCAGATGATGGGCACACAGAGAGGGCCACCGGCCCACTGATGCGGCGGCCTACCGGGATTTGTCCCAGTATGCCTGATGGCCAGTACACCACTGAATGCAGGCAATAAGTCTATTTACAAGGCTAATTTAACCCTTTCGTACGTAACTTATTTTTTATGCTGTGTAGCGAGCATGTTACATTACACGGTTCGTTATGTTTTCATTAGTGTTATTCAGCTTCTCATAGTTTTCCGTTAGCATTTGCTATATTTTTTTAATGTTAAATCGCTGTTTCCTCAAAGCTGAAATTAACTAGAATTTTTCCAATCTAGTTTTCTAATCGCACCAGTTTTAGCATAGGCGCTAAACGGCTAATCACACCGGTGTGACTGTACCCGCGAAAGGGTTAAATGTTCCCATGTTGCATTTGACTATGTTAATGTGGTTGAAATCATCACTGAAACTCATACCAATGGATTTTCTGATTGCCAGATAGTCTATATGAACAAAAAGGAACGAATAGTTGAATCGTCATATTGAACAGCCAAATCCGATTCGACTGACAAAATTCTGAGTCAGATACAGCCCTAGTATGATCTGAGATCATACAGTCAACTCATTTTTTCCACGTAGATATTAACCTTTTTCTTTCCTTCAGTAATATAGAAACATCGGGTCTCATGGAACAATTTAGAAAGCTCCTATAAACCAGAAGACAAATGAGTAAATTATCCTTAACTGATAATTTTATGATCATGTGAAATGAAACATTATTATTATTATTATTATTATTATTATTACTACTACTACTTATACTACTTTTACTGTTGTTGTTGTTATAACAATAATGGCACTTTAAAGCACTTAACCAAAGGTAGACGAAGTAAGATTATGTGCTACTGTAAACTATTTTTATGCACTTAAACTAAATAAATGAAAAAATCTTGGCTTCTGAGTGTAGTAATGAGATTGGAGAAGTCACTGTCCAAAGTCATTGTATAGATATTTTTATATTAACCTTTACAGCCTTTACTGTACTTGTTCAAATTTGCATCATGAATACTTAAAAAGATGTCAATGAAAAACAGGTAAACTTTTTAGGTAAAAATAAATAAACTTTATATTTCTTAAGTTAAAACTCCCTCAAGAGAGCCTTTTCTTTATTGTATTCCTGAACTACAAAACTGTATTCATAGCCATGTAGATAAAGTCATCCCTGGTTTGTTGTTCCAAATATGCAAAGGCTTGGTACCTCGAGGATGCAGAAATTACCCCAAACAACTTTCAC
Organism: Megalops atlanticus; assembly: GCA_019176425.1. Lineage (NCBI taxonomy): Eukaryota > Metazoa > Chordata > Actinopteri > Elopiformes > Megalopidae > Megalops > Megalops atlanticus. The sequence continues at coordinate 38,330,086 of CM032884.1, forward strand.
ACATTCCACTTTTCAATTTAAATGATGGAAATGGAACAGTCCCATGGGATGTGTAAAATTGTTTTCAAAGATCTTGATGAAATATTTGTTTGAAACACCACTCTTTCTTACAGGACAGAAAATGAAGAACGACAGGGTCAATACTTAATTACTTGCAAAATACAGATCACAGTAGTTTCTCAAATACAACATTTTTTCACATGTGGATTTTAATCAAGATGCTGAAAACTGTATGCATTCTGTAGTCTTTCCCTGCTTTACAGAAACTATATTTTGAAAGCCCACATTAGAATTTCCTTGATTGCTGAATGGTTTTAGAGAATTAACCACCTGAATATATAAATATAACCATTCTGTTCAATTCATACAGGCTACTAATAACTGCTTGCCATGAGCAAATGCATACAATCATTAATATGCTTGTCCACTAAGATGTAAGTTGAGATAATTTACACCGACTTTGCACAATTATGCATGGTAAACAGTGACACTCTCCAGATATATGAGAGAAGGTGCATTAGATTCACAGCTGCTTTCTGCTCTTCTGTGCTAACTCTGCTTTAGCCTTCCTGCCAAAAAGACCCATGCAGAAAATATCCATTATTCATGGTATGCATACCTATTATGACATTAGGGAAAATACTCAGTCTCATATGCCTACTAAATGAAGTACTTCTTATCTATTTGGGATTCATTAAAACAAAAAGACAACAAATTGAGTCAATCACTGTGTGATATATATTTTTTAGATGGTCAGTGTTCATTAAGAAACATGTGATGAGATCCTAAGATGAGATTCATTTGGCAGATGCTTTTATCCAAAGCGACTTACAAGTGAGGTACAATACAACACAAGCGAAAAAACATACAGAGTCAACAATATTAGAAGTACTGCATGACAAAGTTCCAAAGGTTGGCCAGGCGAGGTACCAACTAGCAGGTAGAGCTAGCGAGAGCATTAAGCCATTACAATCAAACCTTTACGTTTAAACCATTGCAACCAAACCATTACACCAAATCAATACGTTCGACTGTCACAGCCAAACCATTACACATTTTTTTATATACTTTGACAGGAGATAGGGGGAGGTGTTTCAGGTGGTCAGGTGAGAGCAGAAGAGCTGTGTCTTCAGATGTTTCTTGAAGACAGAGAGAGACTCAGCAGAATGGATGAGGTGTGGAAGTTCATTCCACCAACGGGGGACAATGGCGGAGAAAGTCCTGGATAGTGATTTAATGCCATGATGTGACGGGACCACCAGGCGCCGTTCGGTGGCAGAGTGTAGCAGTTGGGAGGGAACATAGGGTTGCAGCAGTGAGTTCAGGTACTTAGGTGCAGTTTTGTTGGTCACCCTGTATGCAAGCATCAAAGCCTTGAACATGATGCGGGCAGCTACAGGGAGCCAGTGGAGTGAGACTAAGAGGGGTATAACATGAGCCCTTTTTGGATGGTTGAAAACCAGATGTGCAGCTGCGTTCTGTATCAACTGCAGAGGTTTGGTAGTGTATGTAGGTAGGCCGGCCAAAAGAGCATTGTAGTATTCCAGTCTTGAGATTACCAGTGGCTGGACAAGGAGCTATGCAGCATGCTCGGATAGGTAGAGCCTGATTTTCCTGATATTGTACAGTGCAAATCTGCATGATCTGGTAGTCGTAGCGATGTGGTCAATAAATTTCAGCTGGTCATCAATCACTACCCCAGGTTCCTTGCAGTCCTAGACGCAGTCAGTGTTGTTGAGCCGAGCTGAATGGTGATGTCGTGCTGGATCGTCAGGCTGGCTGGGATCACTAGGAGCTCAGTCCTGGATAAGTTGAGTTGAAGGTGGCGCTCCCTCATCCAGGCTGAGATATCTGAAAGACAGGCAGAGATCCGTGCTGAGACAGTGAGGTCGTCAGTTTGGAGCGAGAGGTAGAGCTGGGTGTCATCGGCATAGCAGTGGTAGGAGAAGCCATGCGCCTGGATGATCGGGTCCAGAGCAGTTGTATATAGAGAGAAGAGGAGGGGGCCAAGCACTGATCCCTGGGGTACCCCGGTAGTTAGCCGGTGGGGCTTGGACTCCCCTCCCCTCCAGGATACCTGAAATGATCTGTCTGTGAGGTAGGACTCGAACCAGCGAAATGCAGTGCCGGTGATGCCCAGTTCAGCGTGGGTGGACAGGAGGATCTGGTGGTTCACGGTGTCAAATGCGGTGGACAGGTCTAGGAGGATGAGGGCTGATGACATGGAGGCAGCTCTCGCCGTCGGCAGGGTGTTGACAACAGACAAGAGGGCCGTTTCAGTGGAGTGTCTGTAGAACTTATGAATACCAGTATTCTGGAAGAAAACTATAGTGGATGATAATGAATTGTGGAAAGACAGCCAGGGTAATTGATTTTCACAGAATGACTTTAAACACATTTCACTTAGATGAAGACAGACCAATTATATTGATTTTCAATGTTAATGTTTTACAAGCGGACATGTCATTCCTTAAGGACATAAAACTGCCGTACAAGGCTGATTCAGTGATGATGTCGTAACAATAAATCCAAACCCGCAACAGATTTTGTGTATTGTCTGCGGGCCATCCAAAACCTTCCACTTAATGCCTCAAATATGGATCTTAATTGCAGCTGACACAATTTGATGTCTTGGCCTAATGGTCAGACAAACCATTGTAAGCTGTTCTCATGCAGTGGGTTCCCCATTTCAAAAAAGACACAACTTGGGCAATGTGGGAGCACTGCTGTAGCTGATGTGCAGTACGTACAGTCAAATGACATGACAACCAGACCATTTCATATCAGCTCACCGTTAATCTTTAATCAAATAATTTTCAATAATTTAGGAATTAACGTAGACATCCAACTGTTAAATCCCAATGCCATTAGAGATATCTACACTCTAATCACTTTCACAATACCATCAGTGATATCTACACTCACTCTATCACAGTATCAACAGAGATATCTACACTCCTCGCATTCATAGTACCAGCACAGATATCTACACTCATCCTCACTTTCACAGCACCAGCAGAGATATCTACACCCCTTCCTAATTTCACAGTACCAACACAGATATCTACAGTCTTCCTTACTTTCACAGTACCATCAGAGATACCTCCACTCCTCCTCACATTCACATTACCAACAGAGATACCTCCACTCCATGGAGAGATTGAAAAGAAGAACACTTAAGTCTTTGTTTTTTATCTTTCTCTGCAAGCTCAGTGGGTTTATTGTTTACTGATGTAATAAAATGATTGATGGGACAAGTTCATTGCCATATTAATCTAGATATTTTGTATTTGGTGTAATACAAACATTGCTGCAAATGTCACAATGTAATAGAGGAACAGGTGACTTTCTGTGTCTCCATGTATGATTATGCACTTTGTTGATACCAGGAGCAGTGTAACACAGTGGTAAGGAGCAGGGCTCAAAACTGAAAGGTTTTTGGTACGATTCCCCTGTGGGATACTGCTGCTGTACCACTGGGCAAGGTACCTAACCAAGAATTGCTTTAGTCAACATCCAGGTAATATGTAAAAAAATGTAACCTTAAAAATAAAACACTCAAATGAAATACTTTTGCTATCTTCCTCCTCCCTATATATATATACTGTAGGTTAGGTTACTATTTCAACAATAAGTAAGCAGAAGAGAAAAGACATGGGACTTGCTCATCCTTAGCCCTGCAGGTTTTCAGAGGGAGCAGGGCAGTTTTAAAGAAAGAAGAAAGGCAAAATGCAGATATCGGTGGTGTGTCACAATGACAGGTTTAGGACTTGCTGGTGTAAGGCTGAGACAAATTCATTAAAAACTCCAGAGAATATGATGGTCTAGAGCGAGGATGCCTCTGAAGTTCACCTGATCTAGGTTTAAAGCTCATTTTGTTGATGAACAAAAAAGAGCAGCTATGGTATTTCTTAATTTATCATGTCTGAAATTCTGTCATGCACCTGGTATATTTTTTTAATTGTATGACCTCTGATAATTCAATTTCTTTTAATATTTCATTGGTATGTTAATGTACAGCTCACCACTAAACTAATTTTGTGGGAGAACTCTTTCTTTTTTATATTTCAGTGAGTCCTATTCATTACAGGTATTCTTAGCCATATATTATTTTAGCCTATGCTCTGTCAGGCATCATTATTTTCAAATGGGGCTTGACAGTTCATGAGTTCAGAGAAAAAGTCATTAAATTTCATTATTCATAAAGAAATATCACATCCATCTTATGGTTGGGGTTGGGGAGTTCATTTAGAGATTGCCGTAATTGCAATATTAATATGCATCCTTAACGCTAACTTCATTTTTCCAATTGTTTGCCCTTGTTGCATGACAATGTTCTGTGTGTGTGCTGTGCAGTTATATTTGTGCCTGTATGAAGGAAAATGTCCGAAAAGCTGTGTCACTGTGAAGACTGTATTACCTCCTTATTTACCTCCTATTTTTAAATTATAAACTTCAATATTTTGTTCAAGCACTGAATAAGTAATGTAATGTGAAAATGGTAATTTGCTTTTTTTTAAATAATTGCCACAATGTAACCCAGAAGGATTATCCAGAACATTGATACAACATTCACCACTTAATACATCTTCCACAATGAGAAAAATGTCAAAAGCTGTTTCTTTTAGTAACAAAAAAAAACATGTACCCCCAGTCTAGCCCCAATCCAAGTTCACCATGATCACACCAAATTCACCTCTGTCCCTAGGAAATTTTAGTTCATGACAGGCCTAAATGACAGTTATTTCAGACAAATCAGTTAATTCTGATTTATTTAAATAAATCAGTTATTGCTGTTGGATTCAGAAGAGTGTAATATTTCAATGGAATTTTTTTTCACATTTAGCAACACATCAAATAGGAAAGAATGATGGAGCCTTGATGACTTTGTGGTAATTATGCCCAGTGGTGTGGTAACAAAAAAAATTGTTTGCCCTCTCAGCCTTACAGTTTATTTTCATATTTAGAACACAGTCTCCTCTGAAATGATTCACTAGGAAGCTATACTGATGGAGTTGAATTATTTTTAATTTAAGATTTTACTGCTTGAACATTTTGAAGAAAGAAATAGAAAACATGTAAAAAAGTGTCTGGTTTTCTAGCAGTTTAAGGTATTAACATAGGCAATATGGTGAATTATTGTAACATTTGAGCTTTCATCAGTACAATCACCTGGATCAATTCACATAATGGAATATTTACATCTTTTAGAGGTGCCTTTTGCAGTGATTCAAAGAAACCACTTAGCTGATGCATATGGAAGAGCAGGATGTATGTAGGAATGTGTGTTGCTTTTGGTAATGGTTCTATTAATAGCACTTAGGTCAAGACAAAGTGGACACATCTGATGACACCATGTGGTTTTGCAGACATTGCTGAATACGTGTTTTTTTTCCCTCAAATCCTCAACCCCACAAAACTACAGTAGTGCACACAATTACTGTTGTACCTAAAAATATATTAAGGTAATATTAAGATAATTATATGGTTTTAGATACCCACACAGCTGTGGGTGTATCCACATCCTAAGGTGTCCTTAGGGATTTCTTTCCTGTAACAACAACAATTGCTGTTGTGCTGCTAGTGTGTCACAGGCTACAGTAGCAGTGGTCTCATTGACACATTTACCATGCAACAATAACTGATACCAGACAGCAGTATTTTGCCATGAACTCGCTAATGGATGATTAGTCACGGCCAATCTATAACTGCAATGAAATGAACGCAACAGAAATTGCATAGTTTTCATCACAGTCTGACCCCTCAATTACCATGTGATATCTTCTGTTTCCATTCCTGCTGCACTATCATTAGTGACATTTCCACTCTCTTGGCAACTTGCCAAATGAACATGACAGCTGTCAATAGAAACTCTAGATTGGGTAGCGATGTAGGCAGAGATTCCCTGAACCATCCACTATTATGAGCATCTGCATTATTTGTTTTGAGAGACAAAGTCACTGCTAATTCAGGGTAAATTGTAGGCTGTCTGTCTTGCTTCACTGAACAATGCGAATAAAACTGAAAGTGTTCTTAAAGAGACAAAAGAGTTCGAATGGCCAGCCCTACTACAGGGATATAGTGAAAAATACAGCAAAAACTAAAACAACCATTTGTTGTTTTTAATTTTCATTCTCATTTGGTTTAGTCCTTACCAAATAAGTTTGAAGTTCATTTGCTTTGGCTGAATGATCTGTAATGAATCCTTATTAATGATGCACATTGTTTTGTGTATACTTCTGGTGTTTTCTAAGCTTTGAGGATGAATCCCGAGGGAGTGGACATGAATTCCATTGCATTTTAATATTTTTGAAGTAGTTTGCCACATTTCCATCAGCCACAGTAACATCTCTGTCTGTATTTCATTGCTCTGAGGTAATTTCTTAGCAACAGGTATGCATCCAAGCACATGTGCATTAAATAGTGAGAATAACCTGTATCATCAAGCCTATGCTGTCAGCAGATGAGTTAGTCAGGGTACTTTTCTCTTTTGACCATTGTGAGGCAGGTCATCACATGGTCCAGTATAGATACTACTTGTGGTAAGGGTGACACTGGTCTTGTCTCTGAGCAAGTGAGTGAGGCTGTGGTCTTCTATCTGTTCATCTAAGCACAGTGTTGACAAACTAAGGAGCAAGAATCTGGGTACTATTTTCCCTGTTTTGGAGAGCTGTGAATTTTGCTGTGGTTTGGAAAAGGCTGCAGAGATCTGTGTCAGAAGCTATTGAAGGGAGAGGCTTTATCTACAGCTAAAACATAGACATGGCACTCTACCTTCAGTGTGATTTCTGCAGTATAATTATTATCCAGCCTGACCCAGTTTTTCCTTCTTATGTTGTATGTAAGGATGTAGAAATTAGGGAGACAAGGGACATGTCCCCTGCAGTACCTGCAGTATGCATCAAACTGCACCCCATCATTTTCTTTTGATATGTGCCCAGTCATGGTGACACCTGATGTTGTCCACATATGTAACCTAGCTTGTCAATAATATAGATAAAATTATTATAATTATAAACTATCTATCTATAATCTATTATAATCTATAATTGTGATAATAGATAGAAATATTGTGAGTTAACCAGTGAACATGAATGATAAAACAGACTCACATTAGCCAGCATTAAGTAATCTGTATGGCTATGCAGAAATTGGGATTGTGGATGACAGCAGTGTCACTGTGTCCTCCACTGTCCCCCTCAACAAGTTTACTGTTTACATAAAAAGCCTTGCTCCTGACAGCATAGCCGAGAGAGCAGAGGGCCTGAATTGCTGTTAGTGCATCTTTCATGCATTATTAATTGGCTGGCTATAAATGTAACCAATTAAATGCTGAAATGATAGCAAAACAAACGAAAAGCTAATGCTACCCAGGCACTGGTAAAATCATCGGCTTTGTCACCTGCAATTAAATCCCAAAAGAGCAAAAAACTTGATCCCCATTTCACCCCCATTTTGAAAAAAATTGAAAAATATTCAGAGTACAAGATGAAAGCCTGGAGTACTTTCACGTTTCACTTTTGAAATGCACTGGCAGCTCTGTGTGTTAGACATGCTCAAAAAGTCATGAGTAGATCAGTCTTTGAGCACTATGCCATTTGCTTGTCAAAACAGCATGTACGACAGCTTATCACAGAACCCCTCACCTGACAAGATTCCAAACAGATTTACAGATACATTTTGACCATTGTAGCAAGGCATTCTTGTCTTCTTAATGTGCTTTAGTAGACAGCCTTTGCCAGGGTGGCTAACATGCCTACACTTTCACACGTCATCCATTTAAACAGCCACTTATTGAAGCCATACTGAAACAGTTCGGGTTAAGTACTTCATCCATGAGTCCAACAGCCCCATCTGGAAGTAAGACTTGCAGCCTCTGCATACAAAGAACAACTTTCCTACCTCTACACTCCACGTGTGGTGAAGGTAAGAATGTATGGTGAAGTGCAATATAGTGGAAGGTACTGAAATGGTATATTATGGGTTAAAACTGATGTAACTACCAAATTTGCTCGATTGTGAAGTTAGATGGTATTTATACAGATTCTTTTCTGTGTGATCAGTGATAGCGAGGAATGTTTCCTTGTGCATGAACTTGATGAATTATGAATAACATAAATTTTCACCAGTTTCAAAAATATTTTAGATAACTTCCAGCAGCTGCTCTAGCTACTAAGTGTGCTTCAGTGTAAGGTGGATGACGTGCAGAATTATCTGTATCTGTATTTGTTGTATGTGATATGTGCTTCTGTATATTGATAATGAGAGGTTTTGTGACCAGACTGTGATTATGTGCATGAGGACTTTTGGGAGAGTTTAAGAATTTAAGACAAATTTGTGCAGACTTGAGCAAGAAAGAGCCAGGGTTCCAGTCTCTGTGGCATCTCACATTTACCTGAGTCATGTATGCAGTGTTACTTGAGATGGCATGTAACAAAGACATATTGATTACAAACAACTGTTCCTGTTCTTAACACCTTGCCAGAGATTCAGGTCAAGATAATTGGAGAGGACTCCATGTTCTTGTCTCACAACTAATTATAACATTTAAAAGAACAAAATAGTATTGTGCTCCTGTGCTGGATGCCATTTCAGTGCATTGAGATAATTTGCATCAGCGTTAGACTATTTCTGTCCTTGCAGGTGCAAATGTTAGCAAGGTAACAAGGTAATGTATCAGAGCACCTCACTGTGTTCAAACCAATATTGCTGAAATGTAGTTTATCTTATTGTTGTTAATGCTGTTGCACCACTTGATCTGTTGTCTGTTTGTCTGCATATCATTACTGTTCCAATCCATTCCATGTTGCATCTGATGTAAATTTGCATTGCATGTAGTCTGTGAAGCTCTCTGAATTCTGGGAAAATAGCTTTCTGCTAATTAAATAGTGATTATTTGATTGATTGCTAAATATGTTCACTTGTTTTTTTTTATCTTTATTAAAATTAACAAATAAAACTGTCTTCTAGACTCAGGAAAAAAAAAGACGACTTTGATTGTGATACATCTGTATAAAAATATAAAAACACATTTTATAAGGTCAAAATTAAATACATGCGGAGGGGGTGGTGGTGGGGAGGTCCTGAATTTTCAGCTTAGGTGTAGTTATTCTTCATTTTTGCGATAAAAGATTTTGAATAGGTAACCCTGAAAATAGATGCATTAGCTTGGTTCATTGCCAGTATCCACCAAGCATGAATAATTATTCTCACACATTCGAAGACAGCCTCTTTACGCATTAAATATACAGCATTTATGCACATCTATGGCTGCTTTGCTAGCTATATAGATGCTCATCTGTGTTCTTCATCACCTTGACAGTTTTTTTCTTTCATGAAATAATAACATTTATTATTAGTGAAAGGAATACAGAAGGAGTGAAGCTGAGTTTACTGAACATTCTTTGCTCTGTGTGTCCTGTTTGGACATAAAAATCTACGGTGATCTTTTGCCCATTTTTTATTCAAGGGAACATTAAGCTGAAGTATGGAAAGGCAAGGGATACAATTCAGAGAATAGCGGTATTTCTTTACAAATATTTCACTGCACAGACAGGTGCAGCTTAGAAGAAGCATTTTCTCTCATTAGACCCTATAATTCAACCAAGCTGAAAACAAAACTATGTTATTGGATACCTCTAACCCCTGACCACACCCTCAACACCTGTGACACACCTGAAAATAATTGTGTACCTCACTCACTCACTTGCTCACTTTCTGAAGTGTGTGGCTCCCTCAGCACTTGATGGCAGTACAGCCATTTTTCTACTAGAGTGAAAAAGTGCAAGCAGTGTCAGTGTTCTCCATCAGAGACCTCATTAATCTTGCTCATAGTGCACATCCATAATATTATATCTTCTCATTCTTTTTAGAAATAATAAAATTATTACTTAGATGCAAGCTAATTGGAAGACAACATACTCAACAATAGAAAGTTGTATAAATTAATATTTTTTAATTATGTTTTCAGCAATGCAAGATTATAAAGGGTTAATTTTACTCTCAAAAAACAAATGAAAAAAATTCTTTTATTGCATATAAAATTAGCTTTCTTGCTAACTCGTGCATTTCTATTTCACCCTGGGATTGTATCTTCTGTTGTATTCAATTCTTTTTTAATCACTTGTGGGAACAGAACACTATTGCCCCCAGCATCATGGTAATATTTATTTTTGGGTTATATTATACTGATGTTTACAGCTAATCCACAAGGGTCATTGTATGTCAGTATGAATGATGTGATTCTGTTACATAGACTTTCTGACTTTCTGTTTTCTTAACACATCTTCCAAGCATTCGTAAAACAGGGACAATGACTATAGTGCTAAAATACATAATAACAAGGAGTAATCTCACTAGCTTTTTGCCCATGTTGTTGCTGTGGTCTTGGGGTTTAGATTGTGATACAGTGAAAGTCTGCCAGCACTCCCAACCAATGCACCATATGGCTGGTGCTGTTATGTCTCACAAGTGCCATCCGTACTTCATACATCTCACTCTCAGTTTCTCCCATTACCTTGTGATGGAGGCTCATTTCCCAAGCTGCTGTCAGACAAAAAAGATGCCTTTTTTTCCACAAGCCCCACTCCACCCACTAACAGCAGGTTAGAGCTGCAGTGACTGATTGGTTGAAACATGAGGATTAATGGGTATTTATATTTCATTAAATTTTATGCTCACTGGAGAATAATGCATCACTCGCAGATATTGAAACATATGTCGACCCTATCCACTTACGTATCATTCAATTTGACTTAAATACATTGATCGAATTTTATTAAAGTCCAATATATCTTCTAAAAAAGGCTTGCTAACACAATATTGCTGCTTCACATTCATCAGATAAAGGGAAGCAATTGGGCTGTAATTCTATTTGTGTGATTTCTCCATCTTTTGTGTGGCGAAAGGAGGAAGATTATTGTGAGGAGAATTCTTATTACAAGGTGAATGTAGACAGGTGAAGGATTTGTCGTTGCTGATTGTTAGACACATTCTCAAAAGCGAGCAGTTTGTTTAGCTCACTGCAGGCCACTGTGGCTGGCTTTTCTTGCTCTCATGCCACTCACTGCCATTACAGACTTTTCATTTTATTAACATTGACATTTTTAAATGACATGTATATATATATATATATATATATATATATATATATATATATATATATATATATATATATGTATGCACAGGGTTGGGAGGGTTACTTTTAATATGTATTCCACCACAGATTACAGAATACTTGCCCTAAAATGTCATTTGTAACATATTCTGTTAGATTACTCAAGGTAAGTAATGTAATCTAAATACTTTGGATTACTTTCTGAACACTGTGTTTTTAATTTTTAAAAATACGTAATTAAAAGTGTGAATGTGGCATGTACTGTTGGGTGATTCTTACGAACTATGTCCAAGTGATGTCAAAATCTAAATAGCTAAACGTGAATGATTTTTTTTTTTACTGCAATACATAAAATAAAGTCTATATTTAATTATGATAACATTTCACATGAAAAAAAAACATTTAAAGCAGGGACTCGAAAGAGCAAGATGGAATCCAAAGAATGTTCTCAACGGTTTGTTGAAGAATGTTCATCCGACTCAACTGTTCAACCGTTCTAAACGGTTATTTTTAGAATGTTCACTTAGCATTGTTGTGGCTAACATTTTGGCACCCCCATGTTAAGTCTATGGGCATTTCATTGCAGTTTCTTCAGAATTGTAAATGTTAATTCAAAAACTGTACATTACATGAAAACATGAGATAGAAAAGGCACGGGCCACCCTAAATGCATTGTTAGTGAGAAAGGAGTAGCTTAAGAATTTAATCGTTAATATGCGTAGTGTAAAATTGTTGGAGTAATCGCAGTTTGGAACATGTGAAATTTCACTTGTTTTGTCACTATCTACTCATTAGCTAGTTAGCTTTATTACTATACCTACTAGCCTACTAGCTAACTGAATAGCTAATCCAGTGCAGCCAAACTATGTAAAATAGCTAGCTAGCGATCAATATAATCTTAACTAATGAAAAAGAGAACTTACTTCAAAATGCTTCTTGAGGTTAGAGGTCGACTCTTTTGAAGCAGATACCAGTTTGGTTGCTGGCAAACACAGCTTGCATTTTACTGTTATTTTGCGACCTTTGCCAAATTTGAAAGTAAAATGGTCCCGGTATTTCCATGACATGAATGCATTGCACTGGTTGCTTTCTGTCTCACTCTCCATTCTACTGTCTTGTGAGTCAGGCAGGCTCTACACTATTTTCTTCTTTTTTTTCATGAGGAGCATATGGGAGATACACCAGGGAGTTGCCTATCATTGGATAGATTTTCCAACTGAATAAACATTAAATGAAAAAAAGAAATGAAATTAAATGAAAAAAATCCAATGTAATTGTCAGGGATGCGGGGTGAGGACTCACACGCAGACCCGGAGGTGAGTGGCAGAGTGGCTTTATTAGAGCCCCAAAACAGGAGCAGACGAGGACAGGGTAAAAGACAGGCAGGGTCAAAACCAGGGAAGTCAGTCCAAAAACAAACAGAGCAAGCACGTGGTCTGGACAGGCGAGGGTCGGCAACGGGCAGGCAGGCAGCGGGGCAACCAAAACAGAGCGGCAGGCAGAGACGAGATCCGAAGGCCAGGCAGGGGTCACAAACTGGGCAGGCAGGTCCGGAGCAGGGCAGACGAGAAGCGGGGAGTGAAGTCTGGGAAGGGGCAGAACCAGGGAGACCGGCAACAGGGAGCTGGGGCAGAACCACGGGCAACCCAGGCAGCCGAAGCAGAACGGCAGGCTGGACCGGGGCTGAGCAGGCGGGAAACAGGGTCTGGACAGGGGCAGAACCGGGCAGGCCGGCAACAGGGAGCGGAGGCAGAACAGCAGGCGGGAGCAGACTCGCACAAACAGGGATACACAAAGACAGGACGAAACAGAAAACAGACTAACAGAACTCACGTGACAGAACAGCGGGCAAACACAGAGACTCTGGGCGGGAGACAGAAGACCGTGGAAAAACCGAGTAACAGAAGGCAAGGACGAAACAGGATACTGAGACGAACTGGCAACAAGACAGAGAAAAGCAGGGTAAATATAGGGTAGGGCTGATGAGGTGATGGGAAGCAGGTGTGCAGGCAGGCGGGCGAAGATGATCAGGTGGGCGGAGACAGGGCGGAGAGCGGGGCAGGGCCGGAACACAAGGAAAACAAAAGCACATGGACAGGGGAAGAACACAAACACACAGCCAGGGGGGCGGAGCACTGACAGTACCCCCCCCCCAACGGACGCCACCGGGCGTCCCAAACAAAAGGCCCAAAAAAAAACCAAACCCAAGCCGGGGGCGGAGGGGCCCGGAGGCCGGGCGGACAGGCGAGGCCGCTCGGGAGGCGGCCCGGAGGCCGGGCGGACAGGCGAGGCCGCTCGGGGGCGGCCCGGCGGCAGGCGGACAGGCGGGACCGCTCGGGAGGGCGGCCCGGCGGCAGGGCGGACAGGCGGGACCGCTCGGGAGGGCGGCCCGGCGGCAGGGCGGACAGGGGGCCGCTCGGGAGCCTGCAGTCAAGGCGGGACCCCTCCGGGGGCCGGGCAGGCGGCCTGCGGCGGCGGGACCCCTCCGGGGCCGGGCAGGCGGCCTGCGGCGAAGGCGGGACCCCTCCGGGGCCGGGCAGGAGGCCTGCGGCGGCGGGACCCCTCCGGGGCCGGGCAGGAGGCCTGCGGCGGAGGCGGGACCCCTCCGGGGCCGGGCAGGAGGCCTGCGGCGGAGGCCGGACCCCTCCGGGGGCCGGGCAGGAGGCCTGCGGCGGAGGCGGAACCCCTCCGGGGGCCGGGCAGGAGGCCTGCGGCGGAGGCGGAACCCCTCCGGGGGCCGGGCAGGAGGCCTGCGGCGGAGGCGGAACCCCTCCGGGGGCCGGGCAGGAGGCCTGCGGCGGAGGCGGAACCCCTCCGGGGGCCGGGCAGGAGGCCTGCGGCGGAGGCCGGACCCCTCCGGGGGCCGGGCAGGCTTCATGGCTACCCGCCCAGGAACAGGAACAGGCCCGGGAGCAGGAACAGGAACAGGCCCGGGAGCAGACACAGGAACAGGCCGGGAGCAGACACAGGAACAGGCCCGGGAGCAGACACAGGAACAGGCCCGGGAGCAGACACAGGAACAGGCCCGGGAGCAGACACAGGAACAGGCCCGGGAGCAGACACAGGAACAGGCCCGGGAGCAGACACAGGAACAGGCCCGGGAGCAGACACAGGAACAGGCCCAGGAGCAGACACAGGAACAGGCCCGGGAGCAGACACAGGAACAGGCGTCAGGAACGGCTCAGGAACGGGCGGCTCAGGGGCCGGCTCAGGAACGGGCGGCTCAGGGGCCGGCTCAGGAACGGGCGGCTCAGGGGCCGGCTCAGGAACGGGCGGCTCAGGGGCCGGCTCAGGAACGGGCGGCTCAGGGGCCGCTCAGGAACGGGCGGCTCGGGGCCGGCTCAGGAACGGGCGCTCGGGGCCGGCTCAGGAACGGGCGGCTCCGGGGCCGGCTCAGGAACGGGCGGCTCCGGGGCCGGCTCAGGAACGGGCGGCTCCGGGGCCGGCTCAGGAACGGGCTCAGGTATAGGAGACCCAGAGGCGGGCGCGGCCTCTGCGGCGACAGGGACCCTGACAGGGGCCCAGAGGCGGGCGCGGCCTCTGCGGCGGGCAGGGACCCTGACAGGGGGCCCAGAGGCGGGCGCGGCCTCTGCGGCGACAGGGACCCTGACAGGGGGCCCAGAGGCGGGCGCGGCCTCTGCGGCGACAGGAGCGGGGACTGGAGGCCCAGAGGCGGGCGCGGCCTCTGCGGCGACAGGAACAGGGACAGGGGGCCGAGAGGCGGGCGCAGCCCCTGCAATTCCCGGAACAGGAACCCCCTCAGGGACAGGGACCGACTCAGGGACAGGAAGTAGTCCAGGAGCAGGCTCGGGGACCGGCACACACTCAGGCACACACTCAATGCTCCGAGCAACTGGCGGGGCGTCGGACGACTCGGGAGCAGCCTCAAGGACAGACAGGGCAACAGGGAGACAGAGGACAGACTCAGGGTCCGGTGGGGCGCTGGGCAGCGAGGCGTCGACCGGGGCGCTGGGCAGCGAGGCGTCGACCGGGGCGCTGGGCAGCGGCGTCGACCCGGGCGCTGGGCGGCTGAGAGGCCGGGCGCTGGGCGGGCTGAGAGGCCGGGCGCTGGGCGGCTGAGAGGCCGGGCGCTGGGCGGCTGAGAGGCCGGGCGCTGGGCGGCTGAGAGGCCCGACGCGTCGGGAGCCACGCTTTCCTCTGGGGGATGGCCTGATCGCCAGACGAGTCCCCCAGAATGGTGACTCCTGGGGGTCAGGGTCAGGAACAGGCTTGGGAACAGGAACTGGAGACCCTGTGTTAAGCACGGCGTCTGCCCTGGTAGCCGCCAGCATCAAAGATCCGGTGGTGATGCGAACTGGGGCCAGGAGAGCGGGCTCAGGAACAGAATCGGGCCGGGTGCTAGCATGACAACGGCTAGCTGATGCAGGGACTGGGTTGGACAGGAGGCTAGCAGGCCGGAGACTGGTTGGCTCAGTCACCAGATCAGGCAGGTGGTTAACTGGCCCAGGAACAGGGTCAGGCGGGAAGCTAGCAGGATAGCAGCTAGCTGATGCAGATACTGGGCGTGGGCGGCGGCTAGCGGTCCCAACGCTAGCTGACAAAGAAACAGGCCCGGGCAGGGGACTGGCAGGCCCCAGGCTGGACACGGATTGGGGACCACCGTGAACGACCTGAAGGGCCTGCAGGCTCTCCTTGAGCTTAGCAGTCTCTGTTGTCAAACGGGCCATCTCCGGAAACCCCTAAGCCCGGGCTTAGATGCCAGCGTGCTCTCCATGAGTGTGACAGCAGTGAGCTTACGCTCTATGTCAGAGGTGCTGCCCACGACCAAGCACAAAACCGAAAATGCCCCTAACCTCCTCCAACTCCTGAAGGAGGTCTTCCGTGTCCGCAGGATTCATGGTGGCTTTCGGGCGGGGTGGGTCCGCTGAGTCCAAGGCTGGCCAGTTCGTACTGTCAGGGATGCGGGGTGAGGACTCACACGCAGACCCGGAGGTGAGTGGCAGAGTGGCTTTATTAGAGCCCCAAAACAGGAGCAGACGAGGACAGGGTAAAAGACAGGCAGGGTCAAAACCAGGAAGTCAGTCCAAAAACAAACAGAGCAAGCACGTGGTCTGGACAGGCGAGGGTCGGCAACGGGCAGGCAGGCAGCGGGGCAACCAAAACAGAGCGGCAGGCAGAGACGAGATCCGAAGGCCAGGCAGGGGTCACAAACTGGGCAGGCAGGTCCGGAGCAGGGCAGACGAGAAGCGGGGAGTGAAGTCTGGGAAGGGGCAGAACCAGGGAGACCGGCAACAGGGAGCTGGGGCAGAACCACGGGCAACCCAGGCAGCCGAAGCAGAACGGCAGGCTGGACCGGGGCTGAGCAGGCGGGAAACAGGGTCTGGACAGGGGCAGAACCCGGGCAGGCCGGCAACAGGGAGCGGAGGCAGAACAGCAGGCGGGAGCAGACTCGCACAAACAGGGATACACAAAGACAGGACGAAACAGAAAACAGACTAACAGAACTCACGTGACAGAACAGCGGGCAAACACAGAGACTCTGGGCGGGAGACAGAAGACCGTGGAAAAACCGAGTAACAGAAGGCAAGGACGAAACAGGATACTGAGACGAACTGGCAACAAGACAGAGAAAAGCAGGGTAAATATAGGGTAGGGCTGATGAGGTGATGGGAAGCAGGTGTGCAGGCAGGCGGGCGAAGATGATCAGGTGGGCGGAGACAGGGCGGAGAGCGGGGCAGGGCCGGAACACAAGGAAAAACAAAAGCACATGGACAGGGGAAGAACACAAACACACAGCCAGGGGGGCGGAGCACTGACAGTAATCCCTTCAGTAATCTAAATATTTTTAAAATGTAACTGTAATTTGATTACCATCAATTTAAAAGGTAACTGTAATGGAATACAGTTACTCCCACCGAGGCATGGACTCTACAAGACCCCTGAAGGTGTCCTGTGGTATCTGGCACCAAAACATTAGCAGCAGACCCTTCAAGTCCCGTAAGTTGCGACGTGGAGCCGCCATGGATCGTACTTGTTGGTCCAGCACATCCCACACATGCTCAATCGGATTGAGATCTGGAGAATTTGGAGGCCAGGGTGACACCTTGAACACTTCATCATGTTCCTCAAACCATTCCTGAACAATGTGTGCAGTGTGGCAGGGCGCATTATCCTGCTGAAAGAGGCCACTGCCATCAGGGAATACCATTGCCATGAAGGAGTGTACCTGGTCTGCAATGATGTTTAGGTAGGTGGCACATGTCAAATTGATGTCCACATGAATGGCCGGACCCAGGGTTTCCCAGCAAAACATTGCCCAGAGCATCACATTCCCTCCACCGGCTTGTCGTCTTCCCACAGTGCATCCTAGTGCCATCGGTTCCCCAGGTAAACGGCACACACGTACACGGCCATCCACGTGATCTAAAAGAAAATGGGACTCATCGGACTGCTCCAAGGTCCAGTTCCGACGCTCGTGTGCCCATTGTAGGTGCTTTCGACAGTGGACGGGGTCATCATGGGCACTCTGACCGGTCTGCGGCTACGCAGCCCCATACGCAGCAGGGTGCGATGCACTGTGTGTTGTGACACATTCCTCCTGTAACCATCATTAAAATTTTCTGTGACTTGTGCCACAGTAGACCTTGTGTCGGTTCGGACCAGACGGGATAGCCTTTGTTGCCCTCACGCATTGATGAGCCTTGGGCGCCCAACACCCTGTCGCCTGTTTGTGGTTTGTCCCTCCTCGGACCACTGTTGGTAGGTACTCACCACTGCTGACCGGGAGCACCCCACAAGCCTTACCATTTCAGAGATGCTCTGAGCTAGTCATTTGGCCATAACAATTTGGCCCCTGTCAAAGTCGCTCAGGTCTTTACTCCTGCCCATTTCTCCTGCATCCAACACGTTTACTACGAGAACTGATTGTTCACTTACCATCTAATCTACCCAGACCTTGACATGTGCCCTTGTTTGGAGATGATCAACATTATTCAGTTCACCTGTGAGTGGTCATAATGTTTTGGTTCATCAGTGTATATATAGTGTTGCCATAGGAAACTGGCCAATCAGGCCAGTTTCTTTGATTTACATCCTAGTTGACTTTGTGTTAGACTACTTCAAGTCCCTTGCGTCTGTTGCTTAATTAAGATGGAAATTTACAAATATATAAATATAAGAGAACCACTTTTTAAGGTGTTTTTTTCCAAACTGCAATCAAAGCATGAAGACCAGAGGTAGAATATAGAAACAGTACAGCCTTGTCCAGATAATGGTATCTACGTGTATATATGGTATCTACTGAATATTTCATTAGTCAGCTGCCAACTCGTGCGCGTATATATATATATATATATATATATGTGTGTGTGTGTGTGTGGCCAGGGGATAAGGCAATAGCCAAACTACGCCACCTCAGGGGTTTCACCTGAGGACCATTAAAGGGCGGGGGGAACCAACTCAGATGCCAGATGCTCAGATTCGTATAATGCAAAGAAAGACAGAGATGTGGTTTCCAATATCAAATACAGTTTATTAAGCACAAACAATAATCAAATCACACTCACACCAAGGGTTTTATGGAGCTTCTCTAAATCCAAATAAAATAGCACTTTTGTGTTACAATATTTAATTAAAATACGGTCGCTGTCAGCGCTATCAAAGGAGCGGGCTGGGGCCAGCTAGGAGGGAGGTATACTCAAGGCTAAGGGGGGATCCCACCCGTGCAGGATACTCACCACCAAGTGTGTCCACACACTCTGGAACACACTGAAATCTTGCGGGAAAAACAAGTGAATCAGTGCAGTTACTATTAACACGCATGCAAACGTGAAGGGGGGTTCACCCACTGTGACCAACCTCCCACCGCAGCGGCACCAGACTCCACTATTTAAACAGCGCTCATGTGCGCCCCAGTAAAATATCACATATAAAAATACACAGTTTGATAAAAATAGAAACCAACTGGTTTTCCCCGAACAAAGAGATTAAATGGCGCACACTTGCAACGTAACCACAGGCCGTTAAACACTAAGGAGCCAGGGCAGCACAAGTGCCTCCGCAGCTAACAATTGGCGCCGCAACTCCAGAGAAGAGTAGAGAACAGTAGAGGCCGTAGCTAGCTAGTACGGCACTCGGTGTATCATGCTTTGCGAAGCTAAAGGTAGTTTGAACCTAACTGTGCGTCACCAGCGACGCTAAATAACCGGGAGGATAGTGAGTTCACATGTAAGGGGTAATAGCCAAATACTGAAAGAGGCAAAACAGCAGCGCTGGAGATCTACAGAAAACAAGAATGAATGAGTCTGCAACAATCGCTATGGACAATGAAAATCTCAAGTGCTATAAGGGCAATCCTACTCACTGCAAGTGGTCTAATATAACAATACCCCTTGCGTGAGGATGACTAATGCACCCACTTGTAGATGGCAAGACAGCTTCCGAACGAACATGCACACCAACCGACTGATACCTGTAAACAAACCAGGTTCGTGTTTGCAAGTGGAAACTTGCCAAATCAAGTTAATTTTGGAGTAGCCACCTACCCGCACACAGCAGCAACAGTCTCCAGTGATATCAGCAAGTCAAGATCAGGACCCGAGAGCTATGAATGTACAAACAATCAATATTACCTACGTGATTCCGTGGTACAGCTGCACATACCTCGCATCACAACAGGACGACTCATGGGAAGGGAGGCGGACCAGATTAGAAGGCAGTCAGATGGCAGGTACCCCTCAGTTTATATAAAACCCCAGGATTGGTAAATTAATCAGGGGGGAGGGAAAACAACGCAACCCTCAGCATGTGACAAAGTCGTCCCGGAACAACTAGTGAGCCATTTTCCCGGTCACACACACACACACACACACACACACACACATATATATATATGTATATATATATAGAGAGAGAGAGAGAGAGAGAGAGTTTCTTAGGTTTTTTACTGATCCTGGCTAATCTGTTACATTGAGTGCCTCTCAGTGTTCCACTTATGGTCTACCGTACCTGTAGTCCCACTCAGTCTGACTCCAGTGACAGTATAATTTTCCAATTAAACAAGTCCAGTATAGGGATAACTGAAGGGATGTGGAGCTTTACCTGTCATGGTTGTAGAATATTTTATTTTGAGATTATAGATTTTATAATTGCATATGAAGTGCATACTATTAATTAGGACTGTTTATGCATCAATCTATTCGTATGTCCAAGTATACAATATCTTGAAAAGGCCATCTTATACTGTAAATTACTTAATTTGATAACACTATAGATAAGGTGTGTTATTATTACTGTAAAACCACCTCATGTAGACAGACCTATTTTGATTTCCTTGTTTTAAATTAGCTAATTATGCCAAGAGGCCTGCAGCACAGCCACAGATAGATAAATATGAGAACAATCAGACTCAGGCAATGGGTGTCCATTCTGAGGAAGAGGGACAGACAGTCAGTCTGCTGTTGGGTTTAGTTCTGTCTGTCACAGTACACTTACCCCCTGCTGTTTCCAGTAATCAATACAAGGCTGAAATCACCTACTGTTACCCACCTCTGTTACTGCCTGTTTTGTCCATTCATAAATAATGGATTGGCTCCCCCTCCAGTCTCTGGACTGGTGACACTCTCTCTTTACTGCTCTCTCTCTCTCTCTCTCTCTCTCTCTTTCACACACACACACACACCACACACTCACACATACATACACACCCACACACACACACACACACACAGGCTGAGCATCAGTCTAAAATTTCTATTGCATTTGCTAATCATTGATCAATAATTCAGAGACCTCTCTCATCTTGAAGGTCCCTGGCTTCCTGGAACATATGGTGCAGGGCTGGGTCTGTTCAGGTTACAGTTCCCTTATCACAAAGGTGGTGAGGGAAAACAAGCTGTTTAAAGTTGTTTTTCAGGGGATGACTTTTGTTCCCTGCTTGTTACATTTAATGACTGCACAGCTACAGTGGTTATAACAGCCAGTGTAATTTGTGGTGTTAGCTGACATGATGGTTATATGTTGGGCCTTTTATTTCCTTTACTGTTGCATTTTTATTTGACCTCACTATGTCATTAATTCAACATTCCATTTGTCTACAAATGCAAAGCAGGAGTTTTCCTTGGGTTGTACTTTTTACTGTCCATTTTTTGTAAATACAGTATCTTATATCTATGTCAAATTCCATCTTTTCTTGAAGGGAAAATAAATTACAGATTTTATGAAATACATTTCACATTTAATATTGTTGGCCATACAGTCCTTTGTCAGAAACAACAGTAAGGAAGTTGTTAAGAAATCCAAAATCAAATCTTTTGGAAAATAAAAGAAACTTGGTAGATGTTTAATGTGTCACACCTTACAGCAAATGGCCTTGGATGTGATTATACAACTAAACACACTCTGCCATCACAACAAACACAGCTCTGCTGCCAGGAAGTACATTATGACCAAGCCTTGTCCCCACAAGAGAAATAAGAGTGCATTTCACAACAACAGTCTGCCTTCACAGATCCACATCCATGCTCTCAAATGTGTCAGTGGGGGTTTTGTCCAGAGAGGCTGAAATGTTGAAATCTTGCTGCATTGTCAGTTTTTCCACAGAGAGAGGTTGAAATGTTGCTGCAGTGGGGGTTTTGTCTACAGGGAGAGGCTGGAATGTTGCTGCAGTGGGGTTATTACTGAAAACACATTCTCTGCATCAGAGGGCCAGGTAACAGCAGGCTGTAGGCCAGTTGAAGAATGGCAGCGCTCTGGCTGCCCATGTCATGCTGCTGCTGTGATAGATAGAGGTCATTTGTAGGAACCAAACCTGTGACCCTGTTCCAATCACATCATCAGCCTTTGTTTGGATTTAGCCTGTACAAACCACGGCCATGAGAAGATAAATGTGTGGAGCTTGGATTTATTGTATTATTATTATTATTATTATTATTATTATTATTATATCATTTGAAATGATGAACAGTAATTGAGAAGTTATATTTTACTACACAGGCATCCTCAAATTATTATTAGCTGTATTATGGTTTCATAATGAGGTTTTTTTGTAACACACCTTAATTCCCCCTGAGAAAAAGCAGAATGAGTTGTGAGGGTTCTGAAATGGAGACCCCTCTCAGTTTTGGCTAATTCTAATGAAGAGGCCTCCAGTGACTTAATTTAGAGGTAAGTTAATTGGGTTGGGTGCTGCATCGCTGCGATTCATGTGAAAGCTTCCCATGGCTCCCCTATTTTAAACTGTGGCTGAGCTTCTGTGTCACCCGCTTAGCACAGACTTTAATTAGAATTGGCACCCACCTCATAATGATAAATGCAGAGATGATGAATGGCAATGCAAATGTGTATGAAGTAGCCCAGCCATCAAAGCTGAATATCATTAACACTTTCCTGCTGTCGCATCAATCACTGTCACTGTGCACTCCGCATGTCCTGCTGAAGCAGCAGGGACAGAGAAAGAGTTAAGAGAGAAGAGGTGAGCTCTCCCTGAGGCCTGTTACTTTTAAACACCTCCTCATTTCAGGCATTTATGCTTTCCTCCTCAAGCCATTCTCTTTGTGAAAGTAATGCAGAGACTGCACACACAAAACTTCACTTGTTAGAAATGTCTGTTCAGGTATTCAAACCTTAGGGAAAGCCTTCTACATGTTTCCACGCAGTCTTTAAACATCATCCTAAAACCTCAGCACCAGTGTGGCTGTGTCCCCTGAGCAGTGTGATTGCTGTGGCAGGTTTTACCTGTACTGCACTGTGATAAAAGCACTGGATGATCTTTTGGAAGACAAGCTGTTCCTTTCTTTATCATACAAACTGATACAGTGTGGCAGCAGCCTGCACCAGTTCATTGCCAAGTTCCTACACTGTGAAACTGAAGAGGCTGCACCTGTATATTCAATACGGAGAAGGCTGAATCTACCAGACTAGCTGAAGTCTTTGATTGCACCAGGTCTGGGAAAGGTTATGAGGAGTGTGAGTGGGTGTGTGTGTGTGTGTGTGTGTGTCTGTGTGTCTTTGCGTAAGTGGAGGAGTGTTTTAATGAGTCACCTGCCAGAGACTGCACTCCTCTGGCCCACCCGAACTGTAGCCTTGCCACCACAGTCTGACAAGCTACGTTAGGCAGTAGCCACAACAACAAGGACAAATGTACAGGACACGTCTCCTCTTCTTTTTCCCTCTCTTAATTATTTACAGCCCGCTGTCAGACAAAGCTGCACTGCCATCCCTGCCAGCTAAAATACACCACTGTCTGATACAACTCCTTTCTGTTCCAACTAGATATTTGCTGTAGTGGTTAATAATTGTTTAATAATTCTCGAATAAAGATATTGGTGTAATTAAAAATGAAAAAAAGGTGGTTAAAAATAAATCATATCAGGAACTGATATGCTTTTGAAATGAATTTGGGCTATTTTTAAGCGCTACTCATGTGAGATGTCACTAAAAGAAAAAGCAGTGGAGTGTTTCTAGTCACCAGCCTCACCGTCACAAGCCCTGAATCTCAGCGGCTTCCTGTTTGCCATATGTTTTTGCTATTTTTCTGCAAATTGTTATTGAATTATAATAGATAAATCACATGCGCAGGAATTCATGTAGTAGATGGTATTCATAATGTGATAAGTGAAAATAGGAAAATACGGAGCCCTAGAAAGGACATGGAGGGAAAAACAAAAATCGATGGTTGAAAAAAAAACAGATGTACTTTTAAGAGATCCCGCAAAACTTTTCTGAGATCTTGCAAAGGTTTTCATTTAGGTCAATGTACTTCCGGGTCAGCTTGGCAACATGGAACATGAGCATTTCATATGTATGTGTGTGAATGTGTTTCATACAAGTCTATATGCGCATTTCATATGTATAAATGCGCCTGTTCCATGTGTATCTGTCTGAACATTTCATAAGTATGTGTGTGTGAATGCGCTTAACATGCGTCTATATGAGCATTTCACATATATGTGTGTGAGTTTTCAGTAGTATGGATGTCACATGTGAAAGTTTCACATGTGAATGCGTACGTGTTTCGTATGTGTTTGTGTAACAAAAGTCTGAAATACCAGACATGCGTCGCTTAACGTCCACAATACGTTCTGTGAAATAGGACATTATGTGATTTGGACGTTGCACGAACGCCATACTATATACTTAGCAAACCTATATGGAGTAGGCTACTGTAGCCAAGATGCTGTAAACATACAGTACCGTACTGCATTTCAGCTAATGTATCTGGTAAAGTACACTTTAATATATGGGTTAAGTTGGTTAATATTGTGCAATACTAAACATAATAACATTATACACTGTTCCATTATACGCCTGGCAGCACAATCGCTTTATTTCCATGAGACATGAGATACACGTGTTGTGTGCGGGAAGCGTTGCCTTCGCTATGTCTGGTTATGTCCGCTAGGTCCTGTTCTGCGATCGGGATTTTTAAACTTTATTATAACCTTATGGGACTACGGATGTATATGCGACCGGACGTTGTCTGAATGGATGTTAAGCGGTGCATGTGCACTCCATTGTTGTGGTTTCCATGTTGCCAAACTGACCCGGAAGTACGCTGACCTAAATGAAAACCTTTGCGAGATCTTGCAAAAGTTTTGCGAAATCTCGCAAAAGTACATCTTTTTTTTTTCAACCATCGATTTTTTTTCCCCTCCATGTTCCTTTCGGGGCTCTACAGGAAAACAATTTTGTGAAATACATTTATTTGTAGATGTTGCATGATAAATTTGCTGATTGGTAAAACTGTAAACATCAGCTTATGAGATGGAAAAAAGAATGGAAAAATAAACTGAGTGAAGTGTGTAATTACTAATAAATAAGATAATGTTGACCTCTTCATGTGCCAGGCAACCATGAGGACCCCTATGAAATGCACCTTTCACAGAGGACTCTGGTGAAGGCTTACACTGAAATGCACCTTTCATAGAGCACACTGGTGAAGGCTTACATGATTACATGACATAAATTGAACATTTGGGTGAAAAGAGGGGAAAGGCTGTCCTTCAGCACCTATAGGATGAATATGAACTTTATTCACTTGACATTTAAAAAAAGAAGAATGCTACGGAGCATACTATTGCATTTGAAACATCTCTGAAAAGGACATTTTTCTAAGATTTTAACTTTAATCTGCCACTTTTACATATTTCCATATTTCATGAAATGTTCATCATCATTGTATTGCATAAACATGTTCATTTTTATTGCTGACAGGATCAATATCATGCAAAACCCAAAAGACGAATGAAGACTGTATCTCCATCTGTTCTCCTTCATCGTGTAGGCTTGCTGTTTTGAACATGCCACAACATGAGACAAGTTTACAGGTGATTTAAATGTGGTGTCTGGAAAACTAACACTGTCCCTGGAGCTAATAGTGTACAATTTATTTGTGTATAACTTACCCAGTTGCCCTTGAAGAGGTAATGAGATCTGTATGTCTCTGTTTCTCAAAGGTCAGTGCAGTTATTTCACTGAAAAATTGGTAGAAATCATGCTCACACAGACATGTTTACTAGGCATTTGCGTGGTTTTGTTTTATCAGTGACTACAAACAGTTCCTCTGACCATGAGGCAGCCAGCAAAAAAGTGAATTAAAATTATGCATGTAGAGATAGATATAAAGCAATGAAAAGTGAGTCCTGAAGTTCTTGTACTTAGGCAGAGGAAACAAGCTTTTAGTGTGCTGTTAGTCTCCATACTGTTCTTCACAGTCCTGAGAACTGGCTATAATTGGTTATTCATGGTTTTATTAGCTGATGATAACTTTTTTGTACAAGGAACACATTCAGCTACATGGCAAGGGGAAAGCAACACTGGGTTTATGTGTCAGGAATCAAAGATTAAACAATCCATTTAAACGCAATGGCCTGCCTGCTCGCAGCACTCCTTAACAACTGCCAACTGAAGACTAAATCTTTTCAAGTACCAATTGCAATGGCCAGTGGGACACCTTTCACAGACACAAATATAGCAGTTCATAACCAACATGGTGAGGGCTTTTTCCTCAAAACTGTAAACACATTGATGTATGATGCCATAAAATACTTACTCTATTTTAGTAAAAAACTGCATTTAGTGTGTTAATATTGGTTTTGGAGGATGCATGAAATTAGTATTTAAGATATCACATGGTGAAGTTGCTGAATGTGTAGACTCTATTGTAGATTTAAATAGTGGTCCATTCCCTGGTCACTTCACGCCGTACACTTGGAACAATCTTCCCATGACTCTGAAATCAGTCACTGTACGTCGCTCATAGCATGTATCACATTCAAATGTGATCTGATATCAATGAAGTTTTGATAACAGGACAGGATTTGTTTTGTTGTGAAACATTGAATGACAGGATGTTTCTGATAATTTCCTTGCTGTTGGCAAGTGTTCCCCTTCTGATGATTACATTACATTATATTACATTATTGGCATTTAGCAGACGCTCTTATCCAGAGCGACTTACATCATACATCGTGACTTACATCATACATAAATGACATACCTAATAGAGGCCAGCTGGCTGCTGTCTAATGTTGTGATGCTGTAGTGCAGTACGCATGAAAGTTATGAAAACACACACAGACTGTTGTTGATTTTTTGAGGCTCGGATATGTATTCCCTTAGTCCTTTCCTAGTGGCTTGTTCCTCGTGGCTGTAGTGGATTTGTTTATTTTCTGTCTTATGTGCTTTTAAACAGAATACAGAGCATTATGTGACAGGGGTATGGTGTGTCTATGTAGATGGCTGAGTAAAAACACACTTTACTAATTTATCAGCTGAGATCACTGGAACAAATAATAGCTAGTGTGCTACTTTCACATTGAAGCTATTGACTTCAGACACCCTCCCAGCCAGACAATGAGCTCATCTAAGAAGGGACCTTATTTGTAATCAAATCTGTCATTAACTATTAATTGGATCAAAAGTTCACTGGTCATTGTTGGCTGCCTGAAGTAGACCATTAGGGGTGCAGCTTATGAATTATTTCCACCAGCTACTCTGCTTACCTTGTGCTGTCCATGAAGAGGTCAGCATGCAGTGAACACTCATTGTAAGCAGGGGCCAATCACAACATCCTTAGCAAAGACCAATCACATTGTCCTCAACAGAGACCACTCACATCATCTTTAGCAGAGACCAGGTTGTTGAGTAGAGTACCTTGTTACTGGTACATTGTGTGTATGGAAAAGAAACAAATACAATGAAAAAAAAGAAAAACAGATGTGAAGAGACATTTTTTAAATATGATTATATAAATTTAAACACATACAAATATAGAATGTAAATCAATGGCCAGTTAATTCAGAATTAAAATAACTCAGTCATGAGATGTAGGTTACAACTTCATCCATGTATACAGGCTGATATTTATTGAGGCTATTTAGGGTCTATTACTTTGCCCCAGGGTACAACACTGCCCCAGTGGGGAATCAAACCAGCAATCTTTAGTTACAAGCCCTGCTCCTTATCAGTACACCACAGTGTTCCCCTGTCACATAGACATAATCATGGACTTACGTTACGCTTGCTTTATTTCCTGCTTTTTTTTTGAATTCCTAAAAATACAGATATTTCAAATTCTTGGCTACATCTAACCAAATCACATTTATTCCATCTCATGAATTACAATTGCTGTCAGCAAACTTTTCATGAACATGATGTATTCCTTCATAGATCTGCAGTCAGAACAGGCAGTTTAGCATGTGTGGCTTTCTTTGATGTGGCTAAATAATCTATTGCATTTCATTTCTTTGATGTCAATGAAATGGCAGAGTCATTAAAGCTGGCTTTTGTAGTTTACAAACATTGATTATAGCAGTTGTTCAAACCAACTGAAAAAATACATGATTTAGATTCAATGTGGAATTAGGGCAGTCATTGGCAGCTTGACCATTGAACGACCTTACAGTGAAATGTAAGGACATCGAATGTAAAAAGTGTTACACAGGGGTGAAAGCATGCAGCAGCCAATTTTTTCATTCTGCTGTCAGCGAGGGAAAATGACAGCAGCACAAAAGGCCAGTTTGTTTACCCCTGTATACAGTATGGCTTGCGTTTCTTGTGGCCCATCTTGTGGCTGTGTCCCATGACCCCAGTAGTTTGTTTCACATGTTGACATTTTGGCTCCTTTCCCCCACAAAAACAGTTTGTTTTTTTTTAATCTGCTGTCCATGTGCTTTGCAGAGAACAGAGAAACAAAAGGCCCCAACACAGTACAGCAAGGTAAACAGGCAACAGGACCTGCCTCCTTTCACTCAGGCAAAGGATCTTGGGACTATGATGGACCCCTTCCCAGATTTAAATATTTAATATTAAAATGCACTGAGATTTGCAGTACAGCATCTCAAGGATGTATAGCCTCCAGCAAAATGCAATTTGAGAGATGGACACACAATGTCACTTCCACTTCCTCAGACACTTTGTCCAGCTAGACAGCCAGGGTTGGAATAGAGCCACACAAAAAAAAAAAACAGGGCTGAATCAACATGTTGTCTGAATCTCAACACTTTATATCATTTTCAGTATTAGAATAACATAATTAGTTATAAAGTACCATTGTTTCATGCTTTTCATTGAAATAACCTTGATTAAATTCTTATTGTTTAAATAATAATCATTAAAGTCATTCTCATATCTCATTAATATTTTGTAAGCCTTTGCATTGATACTGTAAATGTGAGTATCAGTTGGGAGCTTTTGCTTCAGTATGAATATTAAAGTTTTTGCTATGTACATTGTAGGTAGTTAGCATACGCATGAAATGCAAAAGTCAAGTTTCATATGGCATTGGCCACATTTGTACAATTTTGTAATTACAGAAATATGTTCATAAAATTATGACCCCAGAACAGGAACCTGTATAGTGGCTAGTGTTTTGAGTCTAATTTGGACCATTTCGACCCTGCACATGAGTCTACACAATTAGTCTGCCAAGCAGACAGTTGCTTTAATGTATTTTGGTTTTAGTGAATCTGTAAAATGCAACCTATGGAGGATGACTGCTGAATAAATAAATAAATACATTTGTTCATTTATTTCTATATTATTACATTTATTTATTTATGTATTTCTGTGTCCAAACATGTTAATAAGGTGGGCCATCCTAACATAATTCTAACAAAACACTGGTGGAGTGCATACTGGAAGGTGTGGCAGACAGAAGCAATCAACATACTGATCAAGTTTGTACCTTGTAGTTTCTATGAATGTTCTGAATCCACTGTCTCAAATGCTACAGGATGTGGCGGACCGCCTTGACAACTTAAAATTGCTTTTGTCCACTCACTTCGGTGTAATCACCGGTAGTACTGTTAGGAGACAGTTTTGTGGAACGGCACAGCGTTTGATCCGGAGGCAAGCAATGTGTATTAGAATACAAACGCCGGAGACAAGCGATGTGTATTCGAATACAAAGCGATGCCGCTACATCCGACCGGAGCCAAAAGGTGCCAATTCACAATTACCGCTACTTCCAGTCCGGGGAACGCGGGGTTCCCATGACCATATATGGACTTCCTTTCCAGGGGTTTCCTAGCCATCACATGTAAATGTACCTCCTGAAAACTGTATAAATGTGAACCATACATTGTACCTGTCGAACTTCGGCCTCATGCTGTTGTTCCCACGGTCGGCTATGTAAATAAACCTTCCTGTCTTTTACTACGAACATCGGATCTGCTTCTTTGTCGAAAATAACTTATTTCGCTCCTCTGGGAGTTGACTAACAGTACTATTAACATCATGCAACAGGCAGGTGACTTCCTGCCCGCACTGTGAGCACTGCCTGACTCCTTGCTCTGAGCAGCATCACTGGAGACCACTGAGCTATACTGAAAACAGGTGCACTGTGGGTAAAAACACTGCTGTGAGAGCCTAAGAACAGCGTCCTGCTAGGGGCTGTGTGTCTACTGACCTGCTACCTCTGTGCCCCTGTCCCTCTTATTAGGGAGGCAGAATCCCAGAGGCTGCTGCTTCTGTTAGAGACTGCAAAAGACAGATTGCTTTAGGACTCATACAGGAGTCCAGTGTACTTAACAGAAAATATATTCCTGTTCACTCTCTAGCACTATTGATTATTTGTGAAAAGACAATACTACCTAGCCAGGAATGAAAGTGAATTTACTTACTGATTGTGATATTTTGTAGTATATGCATGCCCGTTCCTACTGAACATGTGACATGTATATTGTGACATGTTAGAATTAAATGTGTCTCATTTCATAACCAAGTATATGGAATGTTGAAATGTAAATCAATTAACATGTTATTTTTCCATCTACAGAAATAATCTACTAATTCTACTAAATCACCCACATTTCTGCTTTCCTCTCCCACAATGACCTGTTGGATACCAATCAATCTGGATTCAAAACCAGCCACTCCCCTGAAACGCCCCTCCTGTCTGTTGTTGACACCCTATGGATGGCGAGAACTGCCTCCAGGTCATCAGCCCTCATCCTACTAGATCCTGTCTGCCGCATTTGACAGAGTGAACCACCAGAACCTCCTGTCCACCCTCGCTGAACTGGGCATCATTGACACTGCACTTCTAAGTCCCACTGGCTAACCACTGGGGTACCTCAGGGATTGGTGTTTGGCCCCCTCCTATTCTCACTATACACAACCACAATGGGCCCGATCATTCAGGCGCATGACTCCTCCTACCACTGCTATGCTGATGATACCCAGCTCTACCTCTCCTTCGAACCTGATGACCTCACTGTCTCAGCATGTATCTCCGCCTGTCTCTCAGACATCTCAGCCTGGATGAAGGAGCGCCACCTTCAACTCAACATATCCAAGACTGAGCTCCTAGTCATCCCAGCCCACCTGTCGATCCAGCATGACATCTCCATACAGCTAGGCTCAATGCACTAACTTCATCCAGGTCTGCAAGGAGCCTGGGGTTAGTGATTGATGACCAGCTAAAATTCACCGACCACATTGCGACCACTGCCAGATCATGCAGACTCGCGCTGTACAGCATAAGGAAAATCAGGCCTTACCTATCTGAGTATGCTGCGCAGCTCCTTGTCCAGGCTCTGGTCATCTCAAGACTGGATTACTGCAATGCTGTCTTGGCTGACCTACCTGCATGCACTATTAAGCCTCTGCAGTTGATACAGAATGTGCCTGCACATCTGGTTTTCAACCAATCAAACAGGGCTCACGTTACACCTCTCCTATGGCCTCATTTATAAAAAGGTTGCGTAGAAATCATCCTACATTTGATCTAAGATCATTTCTGAAATGTGCATACATGTGATTCAGAGAAAATGAATGTACGCACAAAAAACATGCGTACGCCACTCTCCCAGATGTGAAATCTATAAATCATAAATTATCTTGAAATTGTGCGTAGCTGATCTCCGCCTTGTAAATGCCCCCTAATGAATTTCATTAGCATATATAGGAGTCTGAATCAAAACCCAAATCCTCTACTTGATAATGGCGAGCTGCAGGAAAAAATTTTTTAGCGAGGTCGAAATCGAGGTCCTGTTGGCGGAGGTGCAGATGCGTGCAGGGACGCTGTTCGGGAGCCTTTCCAGTGGCATTACCAGTAAAACCAAGTACGTGCCATCTGGGCACAAAGCTCTAATAGCGTAGCTCTCGGCAAACGGTACCTGCTTATCAGCCATTCGTCATCATGTGCAAAGACGTCTGCCCGATCTGTAAAAACTCGTTCCCTTCTTATTGCGCAGTTGGTGATATCTTCGAGAAGTGCCAATGCTGCCATTCTTCCTCTTCCAAACCACTGCATTATTGAACATTTTATAGCCTATAGATTGACCGAAATGTTTTACACGTGTGAAACCATAATATGTATATTAAATAAATTTCCTTCAAGGATGCGTCAATTATGCTTATAGGGTAGTTTTTGTTTTGTTTTCCACAAGTAGCCTAGCTTATGTTGTTTTAATTTATTAATAACTTTATTGTGCAAACCATTACGTATAGCCTAAGCAATGTGTTCAATCTGGCAATACAACTACAACAGCATCTGCCTCTACTACTACTAATAATAATATCTGCAGGGATATGTTCCAAGACCCCCAGCGGATGCCTGAAACCAAGGATAGTGCTGAACCCTATATATACACTATGTTTTTTCCTATACATACATACCTATGATAAAGTTTGATTTTTAAATTAGGCACAATAAGAGATTAATAACAATACCTAATAATAAAATAGAACAAATATAACAATATACTGTAATTAAAGTTATGTGAATGTGTGCTCTCTCTCTCTCTAAATATCTTAGGGTTACTTGAACACAAGCACTGCAATACCACGACAGTCGATCCGATAACCAAGACGGCTACTAAGGGCGTTTTCAGACCTATAGTTCAATTGCTTTGGTCCGCAGCAGGGAATAAATTGTTACAATGTTGCATAATGACGTAGGTTTGGTTCGGTTTCACATGGCATTATTTCTAAATGGACCAAAATTCGTAAAAGGAGCAGACTGCTCCCTCATTGGTCACTTTGGTGTTTATGTTCTGGAAATAGATTAACATGCCACTTTCCAGTTTTACAATGGAGGGACAACTACGTGGGTTGATCTTGGCTCTGGTCATCGTTTATTACATCGTTTGCATAGTTGGTTTGGGTTGCTTTCTCACCAGTGGGACTGCACCAGAGTTCACCAGATGATGCGGATCGAGAACACCTCTCTTTGGGGGTCACCAATTATTTTGGTGCAGACCTGAGTGCGATTACTATGTTCTGACCTACGCAAACGAACCAAACCAAGGGGTCAAATGCACTACGGTTTGATTCAAACGGACGAAAGGCTGCAGGTGTGAAAGCACCCTAAGTGACTAACGGGCGAGTAGCATATACAGCGTGGATACACTGGACAAAGGGATGATTTACTGTGAATCATTCACGTCCCGGGCTGGATGGCGCGGGATTTCATCACGCTACTCAGAACGGTGCGCAATTTAAAACTTCGAATTGTTTATTTCTGGAATTTTCCATTTAACCACAGTTAAACCGCAGAAAGTGAAACTGCAGATAAGGGGGGACCACAGACGACATATTCGCGCTCTTAGATTTCCGAATACCTGCAGTACTCCAACATTGCCACAAGGAAGCGTCCGTATGCCAAGTTGGAACCTGACGTGGAGCTAAGTACATTTCCACGTCAAAGACTGTTTTTATAAATCTGAACTTTGGCGTGGATTTGAGCGAACACACAATCTGAGATCAAATCTGTGCATAAAAACGTTTTATAAATGAGGCCCCAGGTCTCGCTCCACTGGCTCCCTATAGCTGCCCGCATCATGTTCAAGACCTTGATGCTTGCGTACAGGGCGACCAACAAAACTGCACTTAACTACCTGCACTCACTACTGCAACACTATGTTCCCTCCAGACTGCTACGCTCTGCTACTGAACGGTCTGGTGGTCCTGTTGCATTGCGGCGTAATATTCACTATCCACGACTTTCTCCGCTATTGTCCCTCGATGGTGGAATGAACCTCCACACTTCATCTGTTTTCAAGAAACATCTGAAGACACAGCTCTTCCACTCTCACCTGAGCACCTGAAACACTACCCCCTAAATGAACTTCTCATGTCTCAAACTGTCTCCTACTAAACTATAAAATATTATTATGAAAAAATGTAATCTAATGGTCTAATGCACTTGTTAGCTTTACCTGCCAGTTTGTACCTTGCCTGGCCACCCATTGAAACCTGGTCATGCAGTGCTTATAATATTGTTGTGTCACTACTCCGGCCCTCTAGCTGTTGTTTTTTGTTTTCTCCCCAGCTGTCATTTTGGTCCATGTGCTTTTGTTTGTTTTTTCCTTGCATTCCAGCCCTGCCCCACTCTCCGCCCTGTCTCAGCCCACCTGATCATCTCCACCTGCCTGCCTGCACACCTGCTTCCCATCCCCTCATCAGCCCAGCCCTATATTTACCCTGCTTGTCTCTGTCTTGTTTGCTAGTTTGTTGCCGTGTTTTCTGCCTGTAAGTACTACTGGTTACGGTCCTACCTGTTCCTTGACCTAGTTCCTGCTCGCCGCCTTGCCTTGATTGCCTGCCTTCCTGGTTCCTGACCCTGCCTGTTCCTGTTTTCGACCCTGTTTTCGGCCACGGACTGCCTGCCTGTTACTGACACTGCCTGTTCTGGTTTGCGATTTTGCCTGATGCTCTCAATAAAGCCCTTCGGAACCCAAAGCTCTCGTGTCCGCGATTGAGTCCTTGCCTGAGCCTGACATGTTGACTCCGTATGGTTTTTTTTTTTTGCTTGTGTTGTACTGTACCTCACTTGTAAGTTGCTTTGGATGAAAGCGTCTGCCAAATGAATAAATGTAGTGTAATGCAAAATCTAATTCAATGTTGTCCATACAGTCTATTTCACACTGACTTTGTTCATGGATCAACTTAAACAGTCCATAGAAAATGATGTGACTCTCCTGTTTAAATTATTTATGGATATGATGATTTATAGGAGAAAGGAGCTGGAAACATCTGAGAGTAGACATAAAGGGTGGTTGCTGGGAAGTTGAGCTGGGTAGATTGTGAATGCATAGGCTGAACCTATTCATCAGGACAGATTGGGGTGATTGCAGACTGCCTGTTTCAGCAGTGATGTGCAGACAGGAGAGGGTTTGATGGAAGCCAGGCATATCCCCAGAAGCAACTAGATTCACTGTTAAGATCCTGCTCCCTCTCACCAAATTTAAACCTTGGATCCAAATTTTGCTATAATAATGTCCACAAGTATCAGAGTGAGAGCTCTGTTTTACTGTCCACTAACCCTTATCCTCCATTTATGACAATAAGAAATGAAAACAAAATAAATCACTTCTGTTTGCTTTCAAGTGAATACATGTGTATATGTGATTTTTTTCAAGTGTACAGACATATCATTGTAAATACATGTTTGGTAGATTAAGCACCTTTTTATAAGTGAAGATGTCAGTGCTCCCGCCCCCTAGCCGTTGTGTTTTTTGTTTTTCTGTCCATGTGCTTTTGTTTTTTCTTGTGTTCTAGCCCTGCCCTGCTCCCCGCCCGGTCTCCGCCCGCCTGATTGCCTCATCACCTTCACCTGCCTGCCTGCGCACCAGTTTCCCATTCCGTTGTCAGCCCTGCCCTATATCTTCCCTGTGTATCCCTGTCCTGTTGCTAGTTTGTCACAGTTGCTTTGCCTGTTTCGTCCCCGCCGTTTGTTACCTGTGTTTATTGCTGTTTTTTCCGTTTTCGACCTGCCTGTTTTTCCAACCTGTTTTTTGCCTGTCGCTTTGCCCTGTTTGCCTGTTTATTTGCCTGCCTGGTTTTTGACCCTGCCTGCTCCGTTTACCCATACCTGGATTTGCCCCTCGGACTGCTTCTCTGGTTTTTGACCCTGCCTGGTTTTGTGATTACCATCTTGCTTGTGGACTTAATAAATCTGCTGGTTTACGATGATTTTTTGTGGTCTGCGACTGAGTCCTTGCCCCAGCCCTGACAGAAGAGTTAGCTGCAGTATTTTTCTCATCTGTTAATGCAGCATTTAATGTGACATTTCTGATCAGTACAATTAACACGCAGCATGAATATGTATGTATGGGGCCCACTGCATTTTATTCTGAAATAAATATTTCCTGTCCTTAGATAGGTTTATGGTGTATCTCCAGATGTGATGGTTGTTTTCGCTTAAACTGGTTTTGTTTAATAAAGGGAAAGGACTTGTAGAGCTCTCACTCAAACACATCAACAACGGAAGTGAACGAGTGGCGAAGGATGGTGTGCCGTCTTACCTTTGGTGGTTCGAGAACAGAAATCATTAAATATAACTGTTTTAATACATCTGACTCAAATTTTATTAACGTATTTTAATTTAGTAACCGGACTACTCAAATGCCTCTCTGCTAATCGCTAAGATAGAATGCTTATATATGCAACCGAGGGACTGTAGCCTCTGGTCTCGCGTAGTGTTGCTCTATACGGGTTGCAGTCTCTCATGGAGATGCATACCTGCCTGTGGCCTGAGCTTGACCTAAAACAGCACTAGTTGTATAGGTTAGGGACTACGGAGTATACCAATAGCATAATGATTCTATAAGCGCGTAAATAGCAGTTATCTTACCGTACAGCGATCAGCTGCAGCGAGTAAGACGGACGATGAGCATCGAGTTACGATAAATGAATTTATTGTTACAATGTATGGTTATCCAAAATAAAGAACGATACATGATCGTTGCAATGGAAAAAACATAGTACAACAGAGAGGCAAAGAATAATGAATGGGCTATACACAAAAGTGCGCAGGAGGTCGTGCTAACGAGTCTCCCTGAACTATGCCAGTTTCCCCCCTATATACCTGAACATCAAATGTGGTATCTGGACTTTGGTGCCGTGACCAAACATGGTAAGCTCTGAAAACAACAGTGTAGTCACGATTTAGCAATTATAAATACCGTTGTAACCAGGGGGGTACGAAGGGGTGCTAGCAAGTGAGGAATGCAAAGATACTGTAAGTGCATTCCTCACTGTTCACTTTTGTGCCACATATCACAATCTTTATTATGAACCCATTATACCTCCCTGCTACATACATCATTTGCATGTGTATAAAGTTAGCTTTCAAATGGCACCAAATATGATTATGTTGCACATGAGAATGACCATATTCCATACTTTTGACAAGAGATGAACAGAGTCCTGAGTATGGCTGTGCTGTAGGTTGCCTGGCAGCAGACAGCGTCCAGAGTCCAGGATGCAGCTGCCCTTAGCCTGTCCTGGTGACCAGAGATTAGCGACAAGGGTTGGATTGCCGCTACCCCCAGTAGAGTTGCTTAATAGTCACGCTTGGTGGGTGTTGCAAGGTAACTGAGGTATCCAGATAACTATTACACCCTCCTGACCTCCTGCAAGCCCAGAGGTAAACACTTGCATTCCTTTGGGGGGTTTGCAGGAGATGTGGTCCTGTAAATTGCCCTACAGACTGCAGACTGGATTAGTTAGAAGATTCGGTAAATGCTTCAAGCTGTGGTTTCTCTAAAAAGTTTAAAGGATTGCTCTCAAACATGACTGATTCTGTGCAGGTATTCATTTGTATTCAGAGTCCAATCATAACAAAGAGCAAAGGAAGGAGTCTTCAGAATCTCTCAGTAGACCCTCTACTGTAGACTAGATGATCTGTCTCTAAAGTTGGGGATGCCCCGATACAACAGATTTGGCATGCCATATCAGTCATGACCTGATGAGTGTGGGTTAACTATGAGAGTCAGTGTAGCCCATAGATCTGTTTCCAGTTACTCACTCACTCTCTCTCTCTCTCTCTCTCTCTCCCTGTGTGTGTGTGTGTGTGTGTGTGTGTCTGTCTGTCTGTCTGTCTGTATTTTTTGAGGGTGAGTAGCCGGCTATTTTTGTGTGCTTAAGACATATTTTGTGGACATTCTATGTTCTTTTTTCACCCAAGCAACTGCTGAAGCCTGCTGCTCCCTGAGCACAGGTATTTGTGTCACCACCACAAATGGCAGGCAGCGTTCAATGATGTAGATGTACAGTGGATATAAATCTACACACCCTTATGAAATTGCAGGTTTTTGAAATGTAAAGACAGAAATAACAATGTAAATGTCAGACTTTTTCCATCTGTAATGTGATCTTCCAACAAACAAAAATCCAGAGAAAAAACAAATAGTTAATTATTAGGAACATTTTAAATAAATAAATAACTAAATAAAAAAACTACAACACCCTGATTGCATAAGTCTGCACCCCCTTTCATAATGAGGGCTCTAGCTGTGTTCAGAGTTAACCAGTCACATTCAAAATCATGCCTGTAGGCATACACCTGCCATCAATGAAAGTGATTCTGATTAAACCCAGATTAAAGTCAGCTGCTGCTGTAGGATTTGCTTGAATGTTTGGGGTTGCATCCTACTGGGAGAGCCATGGTCCGCAAAGAGTT
Source organism: Megalops atlanticus (assembly GCA_019176425.1). NCBI lineage: Eukaryota > Metazoa > Chordata > Actinopteri > Elopiformes > Megalopidae > Megalops > Megalops atlanticus. The sequence continues at coordinate 38,368,071 of CM032884.1, forward strand.
GCCAAAGAAACTGTGAGAGCTGTAAGAATTGAAGAGGCGCGGGTCCGATGTAGTTTGGAAGTCGGTGTTGTTTTATTGGCGTTTGAGCAGTTGCAACGAGAAAGTTTTACAATGATCAGCAAAGCGTCACAGAAAAACAGTCTCTTTGGGTTCGCGGAGTAGTTGAACACTGATTGATACATTGAGTCACTTTATATACCTTCTCTGAGTTCTTTGTCCTCAGAGGTGGGAAACAGAAATGTGTATTCTAGCTACATTCTTGTGTCTGGCATTCTTATCTCTGACCATCACCATTGTTACCTGCTGTCTGCTGGTCTGCAGGGGGTCTGACCCTCCGCCCGACACCAGAAGCCTAGCCAGGTAACAGTCCTTTGTGTGTGTGTGTGTGTGTGTGTGTGTGTGTGTGTGTGTGTGTGTGTGCTGGCACCTAGGGTGTCGGCACCTCTGCGTCTGTGGAATAATGGAGGAGACCCTGTATGGGGCCTCTCAAACCTTACAATCCCCCCTCTTGATGCTATAATACTCTATTGCATCAACATTCTTCTCCACTGGAATACTATGCTTAAATAAACCATCCTGACTTTTTTTTATGTTGCCATTCTCAACTGCCAGCCTTTGGGTTTTCAGATTATTACACATGCAACATATCATGGAAAGTTGTATCAAGGAGAGAACCACACATATCAAAACGACCCCTTTGAACGTTAGCTCCCACAACACTCCAGAATAGGCAATTTCTAGATCGCCATCATGCATTTGATGAATCAGGGTCTTATCCTTTTCCTCTAAGCCTTGTTGTGCTTTTATTGTGTGGGTGTCCTTCCTTTGCATTGAATTCATGATTAGATGGTCCATTTGGGGGTAATTCAAACTCTGGAATGTCCTTGTAGATGGTCGTTACTCCTTCTCCTCGGCAATGCTTGTTGACGTCTGGATTCCACGCAGTGAGGTTGATGAGGATCCCCTGGTGTGTCTTCAAAATGGTTCCTGATGGTGGTGCTGGGCGCTGGTACGGGCATTCTTGTAGTTTCACCGTCGTGGGGAGGAGTATTTCCGTCAGGAATCTCCACATGGCTTGATCTGAAATGACAGAGAGAAACAGGAGCAGTATATATTCTTACCAACTTCTGAAACAGGTTCAGATGTAATGAAGAAAGAAAGAAAAAGAATTTATACAAACAATGATCACTACGATCCTACAAACATAATTCCCCCCCCTTCTTTATTATCTTCCTATTAAACCTTATCTTGTCACTGCGCAGGCTTGTGTTGTTTGAGTTGGTCCACATGGAACCATTTCCTTGTGGACTGTCAGTACTCCGGCCCCCTAGCTGTTGTGTTTATGTTCTCCCCATCTGTCATTGTGTCCATGTGCTTTTGTTTTTCCTTGTGTTCCAGCCCTGCCCCGCTCTCCGCCCTGTCTCCGCCCACCTGATCATCTCCACCTGCCTGCCTGCACACCTGCTTCCCATCACCTCATCAGCCCTACCCTATATCTACCCTGCTTGTCTCTTTCCTGTTTGCCAGATTGTTGCAGTGTTTGTCCTGTTTTGGTCCCGCTGTGCTTTTTTCCTGTAAGTCTTGCTGTTGTTGTTCCTGCCTGTACCTTTGACTTTGATTCTGCTCGCCGCCTTGCTCTGTTTGCCTGATTATCTGCCTGCCTGGTTACCGACCCTGCCTGTTCCTGTTTTTGACCCTGGTTTGCCCACGGACTGCCTGCCTGTTACCGACACTGCCTGTTCTGATTTTGCTACTTTGCCTGACGTTATTAAAGCTTTTTTGGTACCTGAAGCCCTGGAGTCCGCGCTTGAGTCCTTGCCTGAGCCCTGACAGTGGACTGTCCAACTTTTGCCTTGTCCACCTCCTTTAAACCAACAATCTCTTCTGAAGTGGCCTATTTTCCTGCAGTTGTGGCATCTATCTGTAAAAGAGCTGTTTCTAAATCTCCTGGGTCCATTTCTCTGTAGTGGTCTCTGCCCCTCGCTACCTCCCCCTTTTGCTCAACAGTGCCTCCTAATGTGCCCTGGTTTACCACAGTCGTGGCATATAACAACTTCATTTGAATTACAAAGTGGGGGTATAAAATTTGGGGTTTTGTTAGTGGGGTTATGGATATGAAAGTTAGACACCTTTGTCATTTTAGCAGCTATGTCCGAATATGGTGTATTTGAATCTATATGCAGGGCGAGGGCATTGCGTATATGAGAGTCACACTGCGCGATCAAAGCAGATTTAAACATCGGGTCTTGTTGCGTTAAATTTGCTACCCCACTGTATGAATTAAACGCTTCCCACAACCTAGCCGCATACGCCGCTGGATGTTTGCCTGGTGCCATTACCACCTCTCTGATTTTCTCCCAATCTATTGAGCGTGTCCCGAGAACTCCTAACAAAGCTGTTTTCCGGTCCTCTCTCCTTGCATTCCTATTGTGTATAGCCTATGGACAGATAATCATACGCGGTTTGCAGTCTCCTTATTTCAGCCTGTGCTTCCTCTAATTCTGACTAACTCTGTCACTGTACTTCAACTTAGCAACCTCCTTTCTCAAATCTAACTGTATTTCTGCATTCAGATTGGCATGTGTCTGATAATGCATGTTCCATCAAAAGTTGTCTTCAATCAGTTTTCATATTTTCATTCTCCACCTCTATGGTCTGCAGTCTCTTTTTACATAATTTAAATGCCGCGAGGACCCCTTGCAATGCCGTCGCGACTTTTCGTTCTTAATTTCGCTACTTTGGGGTGATTGTCGAACTGGGACATAGCCCACTTGTAGGGCTCGCCCTGGTTCTCTATCCCCTCTAGCACCTCAGATCGCCCATGCTTAGCAATATAATGAACCATGAATGCTTCCATTATAAAACCAATGAACAAACTGATTGCTATCAAAAATGGTATCCCAAATTCTACGGTCAAAACAACACATACCAAATCACGATCACAACAAAAGACCAATCACTGTTCCAGCTCGTTGGACACAGTGTTCTAACTATCCAGCTGCTTTAGGATAATTATCACTATGGAATTGCTGCCCCAGTACTTCGGGCCCAGCAGATTCCCCCAGTCCAGTTACTTTAGGGCCGTTCAAACACCTCAAACTGCTGTCACTGCCTCAGTACTTCAAGCGCGGTAGACCAGCAAGATCCAGTTACTTTAGGATCACAAAAACAGAACCACTGCCCCAGTGCTTCGGGCTCAGTGAATTCCTACAGTCCAGTTACTTTAGGACTGTTTAACCAAACACCTTAAACTATAATCACTGCCTCAGTACTTCGAGCGCAGTAGATTAACAAGATCCAGTTACTTTAGGATCTTCACCTAACTCCAGTGCTTCGGAATTAGGACTCCTACTGTCGATTACCAATAGAACAATACCAACACGCTCTCTTTCTACTGTAGATTGTTTAAACCGGGGGGGTTTCGTTACGTTAAACCAGCTTGTCATAAATAAGGAAACCAATTCCTTACCGCACACTTGAAACAGAGTTCGTCCCGGTTGACATCGTGTCGATGTCACCGTCGTGCGTGTCTGTTGCGTCTTCTTCGGCCTCGTCTGGAAAGTCGTGGTTTTCTTTCTTCTTGAAAGCTGTGGTTTTCTTCTCTCTTTGAAATCACCTCCTGGCCAGGTGGCTCGCCAGTTGTAAGAATTGAAGAGGCGCGGGTCCGATGTAGTTTGGAAGTCGGTGTTGTTTTATTGGCGTTCGAGCAGTTGCAACAAGAAAGTTTTACAATGATCGGCAAAGCGTCACAGAAAAACAGTCTCTTTGGGTTCACGGAGTAGTTGAACACTGATTGATACATTGAGTCACTTTATATACCTTCTCTGAGTTTTGTCCTCAGAGGTGGGAAACAGAAATGTGTATTCTAGCTACATTCTTGTGTCTGGCATTCTTATCTCTGACCATCACCATTGTTACCTGCTGTCTGCTGGTCTGCAGGGGGTCTGACCCTCCGCCCGACACCAGAAGCCTAGCCAGGTAACAGTCCTTTGTGTGTGTGTGTGTGTGTGTGTGTGCTGGCACCTAGGGTGTCGGCACCTCTGCGTCTGTGGAATAATGGATGAGACCCTGTATGGGGTCTCTCAAACCTTACAGAGCTAATTGTTAAAAAGTACCACTCAGGAGAGGGACATAAAAGAATATCGAAGGCACTGGATGTTCCATGGAGCACTGTCAAAACCATCATCAATAAGTGGAGAAAATGTGGCACCACAGAGACATTGCAAAGATCAGGATGACCCTCCAAAGTTGATGAGAGGACGAGGAGAGGGAGGCTACCAAGAGGCCAACTGCAACACCAAAGGAGCTACAGGAATTTCTGGCAGGTACCGGTTGCTCCTTGCATGTCACCACCATCTCTTGCATTCTGCACATGTCTGGGCTGTGGGGTAGGGTGGCAAGAGGGAACCCCTTTCTAACAAAAAGGAACATCCAAGCCCGTCTAAATTATGCCAAAAGATTCATTCAGTCACCCAAACCATGTGGGAAAATGTGCTATGGTCTGGCGAGACAATGGTTGAACTTTTCGCCTAAATTGTAAAAGATATGTTTGGTGCAGAGCCAATAAAGCTCATCATCCAAGGAACACCATACTGACTTTGAAGCATGGTCGTGGTAGCATCATGCTTTGGCACTGTTTCTTTTCAGCTGGGTCAGGGGCTCTTGTCAAGATAGATGGGATAATGAATAGCTCCAAATATTAAGATATTTTGGCACAAACCCTGCTGGCCTCTGTCAGAAAGCTGAAGAAGAGGAATTTCACGTGCCAACATGACAATGACTCAAAGCACACATCCAAGTCGACCAAGGCATGGCTTCAGAAAAGGAAATTCAAAGTCTTGGAATAGCACAGTCAGAGCCTGAACTTCAATCCCATTGAAAACCTGTGGAATGACTTAAAGAGAGCTGTACACAGGAGATCTCCTCGCAATTTGAAGGAACTTGAACTTTTTTGCAAAGAAGAGTGGGATAAAATTCCAAAGTCCAGATGTGCAAAGTTAATAGAGACTTACTCACAAAGACTTGCTGCTGTAACAAATGCAAAAGGTGCTTCCATAAAGTATTAGTTGGGCAGGGTGTGCAGACTTATGCAATCAGGGTGTTGTTGTTTTTTTTCATTTATTTTTCCTAATAATTAACTGTTCTTTCTTGCTCTGAATTTTTGTTTGTTGGAAGGTCACATTAAAGATGGAAAGAGTCTGACATTTATGTTATTTCTGTCTTTACATTTCAAAAATCTGCAATTTCACAAGGGTATGTAGACTTTTTATATCCACTGTCCTCCTGCTAACATGAACAAAACTTTGTACCAAGCCTTGTGAAATCATATTACACCCTCATTGAAATGTGATTCAGATGATATATTTTGAACACATTAACATTAGTCTGTTTAAATAAAATATACTATATCCTATCATGCAGATGTCAGTGTAAGAACAAAATACATGAAATATTAGTTATCTAAACCAATAAAGGTGGGCAGTGACCATAAACAAGTGGCTAATAAGCTGGCAAATCATTGTCCAAAAGCAGTATTTGTTCATTTATTTTCTAAAGAATCAAAATATTTACAAAAGTGGTTCTGCTTCTTCCTTTCTCTAGACGTGGAGCTCGCACTGTCTGGGCTTTAGGACATAGCCAGCATGTGGGGCAAGTATTTTACTGATCAAGCATTGTTTGTTTATTTTTATTGTCTTCCAGGTTTTCTAAATGACCTTGGTAATACTGTCTCAAACAATATGTCCACAGAGATGAGTTGTTCTTTAAGTGAAGCTAATCCTAAAAACACACTTAGACGGTGAAGGCACATACAAGCAGAAATGAACTTATCAAAAGCACAAGTTGGCAGCTGACTAATGAAATATTCAGTAGATACCATATGTACATGTAGATACCATTATCTGGACAAGGCTGTACTGTTTCTATATTCTACCTCTAGTCTTCATGCTTTGATTGCAGTTTGGGGAAAAAAACACCTTAAAAAGTGGTTCTCTTATATTTATATATTTGTAAATTTCCATCTTAATTAAGCAACAGAGGCAAGGGACTTGGAGTAGTCTACTAGGATGTAAATCAAAGAAAATGGCCTGATTGGCCAGTTTCCTATGGCAACACTACCTATACACTGATGAGCCAAAACATTATGACCACTCACAGGTGAACTGAATAACGTTGATCATCTCCAAACAAGGGCACATGTCAAGGTCTGGGTAGATTAGATGGTAAGCGAACAATCAGTTCTCGTAGTCAATGTGTTGGATGCAGGAGAAATGGGCAGGAGTAAAGACCTGAGCGACTTAGACAGGGGCCAAATTGTTATGGCCAGACGACTAGCTCAGAGCATCTCTGAAACGGCAAGGCTTGTGGGGTGATCCCGGTCAGCAGTGGTGAGTGTAGTAGGGTAGTAGCGGGTAGCTTCATTTTTAAATACCATTTTAAATTATGCGTGTATTAAAATGTATCTGTCGGATGTGGCTGTATCAAGTGGATTTGCGTCTCGTCTGGATGTTTCTCTTCCTGTTTCAAAGCGGAGTGATGATGTGATTTCCACACCTGTTACAGATTAGGTAATGTCCCAGGAAACTGAACTCGGCGTCCTTTTAAAAAGGGATTGGAAAATAAGTGAGTCAGAATCAGCTCCAGAGCACCGGGTTGCGGTTACACATCGTGCGTTCATGCGGTATTGTATTCAGCATTACAGCATTGAAGTTTGTAGATTGAGATTCGGAATATCATTTCGATCAGCAACGTTCTCGCTGTTGGCTAGTGATTTTATAAATTTTTAGGTAATTTTCTACCGCATTGGTGGCTTCTCTGTTCTGCATTGTGCAGACTGCACTGCGTGCTCTGGAGCTGGTTCACTATACGTGCACGTAGTTTTATAACTTTTATATTTCATTTTAACATGGACGCTGCATTCTTTTAACGTGGAGTTGTTTGGGATATGGTGACTCTAATTTGGGCTGCTTGACGGGATTAGTAGAATAATCCCGTCAAAACCAGGGGCAATTAGTAGAATTGCCCCTCTTGGGGATAATAAAGTACACCCTTGACCCCCTTGACCCCTTGAATACCCATTTTTTCCTTATATATTTTATACTCTTTTAGCTTTGCAATGGGGAGGTCTGGTCTGGCTGAATGGTGTGGTGGTGTCTGCCTTTTGTATTGCTGACTAATTGGGGTGATACGCTTGGTGTGGGATGCGATGACAGCTAATAGCGTAGTACTGAACATAGCGCAAAGCTTCTTTTGTAGATGTTTCTCAGTGTGATTCACTTTGTCTTTGTGGTTGTCACTTTTTTAGGACATTTAGCATTGTAGGCCAGTCCAGGCTACCCCCCCTCCAAAGTCTGTACCCTTAATGTTTTAAATAAAACTTTCAAATTTTAGTCTGTGTCTGTCATCTATGCACTGTCACTGAGGTATTCCAACCCTAGTGCAGGTTATCTGCTTCCAGGGCCCTCACCTGTTAATTGAGGGTGGTGTAGGTTAGCCTCTATATTGAACGGCCTGTTTACAGTGAGTACCTACCGACAATGGACAGGGTGTTGGGCGCCCAAGGCTCATCGATGTGCGAGGGCAACAAAAGCTATCCTGTCTGGTCCGTACCGACAGAAGGTCTGCTTTGGCAGACAGAAAATTTTAGTGATGGTTACGGGAGGAATGTGTCACAACACCCTGCTGCATATGGGGATGCGTAGCCGCAGACCGGTCAGAGTGCCCATGACGACCCCTGTCCACTGTCGAAAGCTCCTACAATGGGCACACGAGCGTCGGAACTGGACCTTGGAGCAGGGGAAGAAGGTCGCCTGGTCTGATGAGTCCCGTTTTTTAGATCACGTGGATGGCCGTGTACGTGTGCGCTGTTTACCTGGGGAACCGATGGCACCAGGACGCACTGTGGGAAGACGACAAGCTGGTGGAGGGAATGTGATGCTCTGGGCAATGTTTTGCTGGGAAACCCTGGGTCCAGCCATTCATGTGGATGTTAATTTGGCACGTGCCACCAACCTAAACGTTGTTGCAGACCAGGTACACCCCTTCAGGGCAATGGTATTCCCTGATGGCAGTGGCCTCTTTCAGCAGGATAATGCGCCCTACCACACTGCACACATTGTTCGGGAATGGTTTGAGGAACACGATAAAGTGTTCAAGGCGTTGCCCTGGCCTCCAAATTCTCCAGATCTCAATCCGATTGAGCATGTGTGGGATGTGCTGGACCGACACGTCCGATCCACAGTGGCTCCACCTCATAACTTACAGGACTTGAAGGATCTGCTGTTCATGTTTTGGTGCCAGATACCACAGGACACATTCAGGGGTCTTGTAGAGTCCATGCCTCAGCGGGTCGGCGCTGTTTTGGCGGCACACGGAGGATCAACAGCATATTAGGCAGGTGGTCATAATGTTTTGGCTCATCAGTATAAGTGCCCAATACCAGCAAGAATGTCACACAAAATGTTTTATATTTCAGGCAAATATTCATCAAACATAAATCAGTCTCAATCAACTCTTTCCTCTCTTTCTCAATCTGTCTTTGGAAATTTAATTACCATATCTATATCTATATCTATATCTATCTATCTATCTATCTATATATATATATATATATATATATATATATATATATATATATATATATATATATACATATATTAGATTAGATTAGATTAGATTCAACTTTATTGTCATTGTGCAGAGTACAGGTACAAAGCCAATGAAATGCAGTAGCATCTAACCAGAAGTGCAAAAGAATAGTATTATTTACAGAAAGTGCAGTTAAGAGTAATTACTCCAGGATAGGAAATGTAATACATTACAGTATGTACAGTGTAACAGATAATAAATATGTATAATATATTAATGTGTTATACATAGGGGGGTGAAGTAGACAGAGCTGGAAAGGGGAGTGTATATATAAGGGTTTTTATGTACAGTATTGACAGTTATGTACAGATGGTTGTATATACAGCAGTGCAAATATGACATTAAAGATACTGAGAAAGTGCAGTAATTAGTGCAAAAAATGCTGAGCGCTATGGTTTGGAGTTCAGCAGGGTCACAGCCTCAGGGAAGAAGCTCTTCCTGAGCCTGCTGGTGCGGGAGCGGAGGCTCCTGTAACGCCTGCCTGATGGGAGGAGGGTAAAAAGTTCTCGGTTAGGGTGGGATGCATCCTTGACGATGCTTTTTGCCCTGCCCAGGCAGCGTTCGTGATAAATGTTCTCGATGGTGGGCAGTTGGGTGCCAGTGATCCATTGGGCAGTTTTCACCACCCTCTGGAGTGCTTTGCGGTCTGATGATGAGCAATTGCCATACCACACTGAGATGCAGTTGGTGAGGATGCTCTCAATGGTACAGCGGTAGAAGTCCACCAGTATCCTAGGACACAGGTGAGCTTTCTTAAGGCTCCGCAGGAAGTAAAGGTGCTGCTGCGCCTTTTTGATCAGACTGGAGGAGTTCAGGGATGTGGACGCCAAGGAATCTGAAGCTCGATACACGCTCCACTACAGCTCCGTTGATGTAAATGGGGGCGTGTTCGTGGCTCATGGCTCGCCTGAAATCCACAATGATCTCCTTGGTCTTCTGGGTGTTCAGGGCCAGGTTGTTGTCGGCACACCACGCAGCCAGGTGCTGGACCTCGTCCCTGTAGCCCGACTCATCGCCCCCTCTGATTAGGCCTACCACCGTGGTGTCGTCTGCAAACTTGATTATGGTGTTGGAACCATGTACAGGAATGCAGTCGTGGGTGAAGAGGGAGTACAGAAGAGGGCTCAGCACACAGCCTTGTGGCACGCCGGTGTTCAGGGTGAGAGTGGAGGAGGAGAGGTTGTCTACCTTAACAGACTGGAGTCTGTTAGTCAGGAAGCATATATATATACATATATTTGAGCCAAGATCAAGATATCTGAGCTGAAAAAAGAAATGGTTATACAACAAAAACTCACTTAATGATTTGTTCAGCACAAAGTAACATATAGTTACATGTACGTGCAATTGTGCAAAAATATCTTTGCATTAGAATCAAATATATACTTAGAGTTATAATTAATCAGACATAACTCAGAAATGGTAAAACTAAATTAAGGTGTTTCTTTCCTGTACAGAGCAAGGACTTCTTTCCCTGGCCAAAACGTTCAATATTATCAAATAATTGAATATAATGGTAGAAAGGCATTCCCAATTTTATCAGCTAATTGAATATAATGATGGAAAGACATTTACTCCATAATTTCAACAAACGAATCAACAAAGTGATAATTTTCTAAAATTCCTCTTAAAGGGTGAATTCAGCACACACAAATAATAATTACATTTATTCAGAGTCTTGTCGACTTTTGCAGATCCCATGCTGTCTTTCCATTCTGATTTGTGTCATGGTTGCCAAAAAAGGTTTTCAATCTTGTCATCAAAGATTAGTAAAAGGTGAAGAGATAAATAATTAATATAATTATATAATCATATAATTCTGTCTTGACTCATGGACCTTTAGTCCTGCTCTGCAGTCCTCAAACATCTACAGTATAGTATTGTGATGAACTGTGAACGAACCGATTGACTGTGGGCGTGGTATGGGGTGCACTGAACAGTGGCGGGGGAGTACTTAGAGTAATGAGATGCACCTGAGAGGTGGTTTTAAGTGTGGAGAGGTAAGGAAACGAAGCAGGTGTTGGGAGAAGTGTGTGGTGCTGGAGGGGTTTTGGAGTCGTTTTCGGTCAGGGTTGCTAGAACCACCGCCGATGAAGATAGTTAGCTAGGATAGGAACACAAAATGTGAGTGTAGCTTAGGTAGTGGGGTCGGGATAGGAGCGCCGCACTGCTAATTGATTACTTGCCCCGCCTTAGCTCGCCGTGGTACAAGCTCAGTGATCTCTCCCCCTGTTGCTACACCTGACAAAGCTTCCTGTCTCTGAGGTGCAGTCCACAAACGCCACTACCTGAGGGAGGGTCTGAACATGCATAGGGGAGTTCCTTTTTTAACCATTCTTTAAATGTTTTGTATTGTCTTTGTTGGTGATTGTTATATATGTTTTCCCAGACTATTCTCTGTAGTTGTATATTATTGTGGGGGGCACATCTAGCTGGGCGGTTATGCTGTGTGGGGTGGGCTGCAATTTGAAGAAGTGCCTTATATTGACTGTGACTTTGCGGTGGTTTTGCTGTGCTGTGCTTATTTATTAAGTGTAGTAGCCTTTTTCTGAAGACACTGAGTGGGATATCCTGTCCCTGTTATTTGGTCCCGTACTCTGTATCTTGCAGACGGAGGGTCTGGCTTATGAACTATCAATAAAGTATATCTTTTAAATAATCTATGCCATCTGGTTCCGGGCGTATGTGTGTGCAACCTCTGGTTTGACTGAAAGCAGGGGCAGCTGAAATTTCAATCAGTAGTAGCCTCGTGCGGGTTCATTATAGTATTCATTTCACCTCATGTAATTCCCTATTATCAATGACGCAATGTCAAACTTTCTGCTTGGCATCTGCAGAATGAAAAGAGTTTTATTATATTGACTAAAAATATATTGAGGTTATGGGAGATAGATGTAGGAATACAATACAGTGTACAGAATAAACTCTTCCATGGACTACACAGGACATAAGAGTTAGCAATAGATAACAAAGGTTAACAACTTTATATTTTCAGCTAAACATTTCCTTTCAAAACAAATGTATGAAAGGATTGTATTATAAAACAAGACTGTCTGAAACATTTGAAATTAGATTTGTGAAACCTTTGACTTTTGAAACACCTTTTTTATAAACCAAACACCTTACCATTTCAAACAGCAGATTGTCTAATGTTTGTGTATTTGTTAATTTTGTTATTACGGTTGTTATTTTTATGAAAAAAGAAAATAAAATATTGAAGTATTCACACTTACTGGACACTAGCGAGAGCTTGTAGCAGGACATTTTCAACTCACTATTAGGCCTGGTCATTGGAGAAATATGTTCACGTCTGCATATGGAGGAGCAGACCAAGGTTACCTTCCTACGTCCTTGCTCTACTTTGTCAACTCCCCAAGAAACCCACCAGTATCCTCATTATATAAATGCAATCCTTCATTTTCTTTAATACAGTTGTTTCCTTTTTAGGCAGCTGCTTTTTGGACATTACAAATCATACCAACCAGGGCTGCCACCTCTCACGCACTGAGCGTGAGACTCACGCAATTGATACAGATCTCACGATCTCACGCCACACATGCCTTTTCTCACGCTAACTTTTCGCTTTCGCTTCCTCCGATGTAAAATTTGTGATTTTTAAGCGAAGGTGTGTGCAACAGCAAATCATTGCAATGCGCATTCCGGTGGAGCAGCCAACCACGATGATTTTGTGGTCGAGCAACTAACCGCTAAGCATGAGTGGAGCAAGGCTGGAGGAACAAATACCTGAAGAAGGTACGTGCAATGGTCATTTGTCTAATTTTATGAATTGAACTCAGGATCTGTCGGTGTAAAGTTGTAGAACTGTAGACTGTTGACTAGAGAGTAGTCAACAACAGCTCAGCTCAAATGATCTTATTTATATATAACATATTCATTTTCATGCTTCAAGTGGGAGCCATCCCAATCAATGATCAAGGCTGCAAAATCAGCCACCAGCACTTACAACAGAGTAGGGATGAAACGGTTAATGGTTTCACAGTAAACCGCGGTAAAATTCCCGACAGTTAGTATTACCGTTTCAAATTTGAATTATCATTAAAACCGCGGTTGATTATTGTGCTTCGAAAAACTCACGTTAAATACCGTGACAGGATGAAACAGTTACCGGTTTTACGGTAAACTGCAACGGTTAGTATTACCGTTTCAAATCTGAATAATCATTAAAACCGGCGTTGATTACCGCGCTTTGAAAAACTCACGTTGAATACTGTTCAGCATCAACCAAAGTTAGCAAGTCTCCCAGACGCAGACGCACAGGCGCAGCATGCAACGTGGGTTTGTTTTGTCAGTGAAAATAAGAATGAATTCCATGTATGTTTGTATTTGCACATTCTTGAAACAGAACACGGTTTAGACCAGTTTATTTCCTTCTTCTGTATGGATTTTTCAGTGTAACTACGATGTGACAGCATTATTTGTATTTGTCTGAAGTTCAGTAAATAGTTGAACTCTCACGAAATCTTGAGTCAATTAGCCTACTTTGCTGTCAGGGGGAACTGAACATTGGAGAACACTGCTATTTAATTTGCCCTCTTCAGAATTATCATAATATTCTGAAATGACCTACAAATTAGCCTATATTATACCAAGACTTTTAGAAAATAACATGCACAAGCAGGCTCAACTCTTCCCTCTTCCCTCTCCCAGATGCAGGTGCGCAGGTGCAGCATGCAAGGTGGGTTTGTTTTGTGTCAGTGAAAACATGGCGGAAGGCAGTGACAGCGCTCAGGAGATTTTTCAACGGTATAAATTTTCATACCAATGTTTCTTAATGTTATCTTATTGCTGTATCCATTCACGTGCAGGAATGGAAGTGCATGGTGCTCACAAAACACAAAGCCTTCTCCTTATTCACAGGCATCAGGCTAGAACATGCACAATGCAAATTCACTAACGTTTACATTGTATGGATACAGATTCTTTACTATCTGTAGCTTAGCCTCATTAAATAAAGAGCAGCTCATCTGCGCGACACTTGCAGTTACCTGCTCATGCATTAATAGCTTGTGTGGGACAGGCACTGTCAGGTCCGAAGAAGGTAGCTAGTCTCAAGTCAGCTAAGGGAAAACCTATTTCCATTAAAATGTTCACTTATTTTGATAACATTGGCCTAAATTATTGTCACACATTTTTATTATCCATCACAACCTGTTAGAGCCACTAATTAGTTTATCACAACTGAAGGCAAAATGCCTTTATCAGTTTAGGTGCTGTTAATCTGTGATTCAATCTTGAGAAGAAATATTGCTGTGGTAAAGAACATGTAACAAGAGCTATACCTATGAGCTATACTAGGGCTGTGCGATATGACCAAAATCTCATATCCCGATATATGTCATTTCATATCCCGATAACGATACTTATCACGATATAGCACATTTTATGTAAATTCAATGAATAGTTTATATAAAATGACCACATGGAAAGGCCTTTTTCTTATTACATTTTGAATCATATACTAGACAAATAAAAGGTACTTACTCATATTTGATTATTTTTCTCCTTTTATTTAGAACCTTTGCGCAAATTTTCAATGAACCCTTTCGTGCATATGGTCACACCGGTGTGATTAGTGGTTTAGCGCGTATGCTAAAACCGGTGCGATTAAAACACTAGACTGGAAAAATTCTAGCTAATTTTAGCTTTGAGGAAACTGCGATTTAACGTTAAAAAATATAGCAAATGCTAACTGAAAACTATGAGAAGCCTAATAACGCTAATGAAAACATAATGAACCATGTAACGTACATAGCATAAAAATAAGTTACGTGCAAAAGGGTTAAGCGCATGTAACAAAATATAAAATATTAATTACAAAATATAAAAAGGTAAACAGAAAACACTTTACAACTATAGTTCTGTGTCACGTTAACTCTCCTCCGTGTTTGTTTGTGTTGCCTTCATGCAAATCTCCTGCTTGCATCCGTGCCTGTGGAAGAAGGCAAAGCGCCACCCAAATGATGAAAAATATTGCCATAAAGTGTGATTTCATAATATGAAACGATAGCTGTTTTTCTATCGTCACACGATATATATTGTCATATCGCACAGCCCTAAGCTATACCTAAGTTTGTCTGGAGTAAGGGAATTTCCACTGGCTTTACCTCTCTTGAATTTGCTTTTCCATCTTTCCAAATCCTGATCAGTGCACTCTGGCTCAGGTAAATCATCTTTGTACCAGAGAATGAGCTCCTTTATCTTTCATCTGTTAATCTGGGCTGAGAATCTGGAGCTAATATGGGCTGTGAATCTGAGACTGTAAAGGCAATTCATCCTGAGGTGTGCTTCACTTTTGAGGGGATTTTTCCCTGTTCTGTTGTTAGGAACTACTTCACCAGAGTTGGCAATCTCCTCAGCTTTTGAAAAAATATCTCTGAAGCCATCTTTCATACATTGACCTGCAATGACATCATTCACCTGGCTTTCTTTTTCATGAGCACTCAAAATATCAAGACTGAAATAGGTTGGTGAGTTGTTTATACCTTTAAATTTTGTGATCCATCACTTTTGTATCAAATGAATCAATGTTACCCTGCAAGCTGCTTGCAGTAGCAGATTGATGTGTTGCAGACTCTCTCTCTATGGTGTACAGTTCTGAATGGACAGCACCACATTTGTCAAAGAAGACTTCCAACATCTTCAGTCTTGTCTCCCACCTGATGGCAGACATGAGTGGGATGCTTCTTTTAAGGGACCTTCTAGCTCACTTATCCTCACAGGAAGAGCACTGATCTCTCTGCATTTGCATTGCCTTTGTCTTGAAGAACGTTTTTTCCATGGACCTAATGCTGAGAATAAATTTGCCATCTTTCAACTGAGGCTGTGGTGTTTCTCACAGGTGGTGTATCTGACTTTTGACTACAGTTCCTTACAGAAAAGTGCATTTCATCAGTTCTGGAACGAGCATCCGGTGTTCTTCCAGATCAGGTTAGTTTCACTCTCAGTAGCCAATTAGTGTAAACAACATTATTTTCAGCTAATACTTGCGTTTTCTTGTGCTTCGATGCTAAAGTTTGTAGCTTTTTCTAAATTTTGTATATAATTTTCTAAGCTGCATTAGTTTGTTCGTTGCATATTTATTGTTTGTTGCTAAATTAGTTTTTATTATTTTGATAATTAGTGGGCCGTGGAGGTTTTGGCCACAGTGCTATTCAGATAGAGGCTGATCCAGCAGCTCAGTCAAAGACTGTCTCCACAGCTGCATCACTAATTAACAGGTGCATTTAAGTAGCAGCATAACGCAGCAGCTGTAGTGGCGCCTTGGTCACCCTCAGTTGTTGCTGTCCTCCTCGGCCTAGAAAAATCTCCAACTTTGTCTACCCATTGTTGACCTCCGCTAGCAACATGACTATTGCTGGAGGCTTGTGGATTTGTCAGTCTGCTACCAGGAAGGCTGACTTCATCACAGCATATGCCCCCCTCCTCTCCCTCCAGGTCCTTGCCCTCACAGAGACATGGATCACCCTGGACAATACTGCAACCCCGGCAGCTCTGCTGCTTATTCATTCTCCTATGTTCCCAGACCATCTGGCTGGGGCAGTGGGACTGGACTCTGCATATCACAGGCCTGGAAATTCTCTGTTCTCCGTCTCCCTCATCTCCTCTTTTGAATTTCACACTGTTGCCATTACTAACTCCTCTAAAATGTGTATTGTTGTTGTTTACAGACCACCTGGCCCACTGGGAGACTTCCTTGAGGTACTGGATATTCTCCTCAGCTCCTTCTTCAGAGGATGGAACTCCCTGATCCTACTGGGAGACTTCAACATTCACCTAGAGACTTCGACCCACTACCTGTGCGCTAGATCCCATTCCTTCACCTCTCCTGCAGACCGTCGCTCCCAGTCTTTGTCCATTCATCACCATTCTGAATCCGTCACTCTCCACAGGCAGTGTGCCTGCAGGCTTCAAGGAGGCATGAGTCACACCCCTGCTGAAGAAAAGGACTCTGGACCCATTTGCTGTCCAGAACTATCGAACAGTCTCTCTCCTTCCCTTTCTATCTAAAATGCTTGAAAGAGCTGTGGCTAACCAGCTGTCCTCCTTTCTCTCTCCAGAACAACCTCCTTGACCCATTGCAGTCTGACTTCAGAGGCTGCCCTATTTTCAATTACTGAGGCTCTTCAATCAGCCAGAGTTTCCTCCCACACCTCAGTCTTGATTCTTCTAGACCTTTCTGCAGCATTTGACACAGTGGACCACACTCTACTTCTATCTACACTAGCTACATTGGGGATCGCTGACACCGCACCGCCTGTCTACGGGTGTCCTTCAAGGCTCTGTACTTGGACCCCTCCTCTTCTCCCTTTACTTGCAATCTCTCAGCTCTGTCATCTCCTCCCACAGTTTTTCGTATCATTTCTATGCCGACAACACACAGGTTTCTGACACACAGGTTTCTACATGCATCTCAGCTTGCCTGAAAGACATTTCACAGTGGATGGTGGACCACCGCCTGAAGCTGAACCTGGCTAAAACTGAAATACTTTTCTCCCCATCCAAGTCCTCCCTGTTTCAAGAGCTCTCCCTCAACCTAGACTCTACAAGCCTTAAAATCAATAGCACTGACAAAAGCTTTGGCATCATGTTTGATTAACAACTGTCCTTCTCCTCTCGGGTAGCAGCAGTCGGGCTCACAGATTCTTCCTGTATAACATCTGAAGGATCCGCCCCTATCTCATTATGTATTCAGCACAGCTCCTAGTTCAGGCCCTGGTCCTCTCATGCCTGGACTACTGCAGCTCCCTCTTTGCTTGCCTTCCTGCCTGTGCAATAAAACCTTTATGACTGTAGTGAAGGGCGAGAGCAGTCACCCCACCCAGCCTTGAACCCGGGTCTACGGGGTACCAAACATGCAACTTTGACTGCGACGCCAAAGAGCCAGGCTCGTTGGTATGGCAGTCAAAGCACATACTCAACCGTAGTGACAGCACTCCGTCACAATGACTGATCCAAAATGCAGCTGCAATCTCCCTAAACATAGTCAAGTTACTCCTCTCCTCACCTCACTTCATTTGCTCCCTGTTATCGCTTGCATCAAGTTCAAAACCTTGGTGTTGGCATACAGGACAGTGAATGGGATAGCCCCCTCATACCTATGACCCCTCTTTAAACCCTATGTTCCCGCAAGATCGCTGGGCTCTGCATCTACAGGGCAACTGACTGTCCTGACCTGACGGGGTCGCTCTTCTCAGACATACTCCCTGTCTGCACTGCTTCCTCAGTGGTGGACTGAACTCCCCACGGGAGTTAGGACAGCGGAATCGAATTGGATTTTGATTTTGTGTTCTAGGGACTGTTGTATCGTAGTATACTTGCCTTCTGTCAGAGTTCAAAAGTTAACTTGTTGTATTCTATTTTACAACGCCCAAAACTGCTTGGAGGTCTGGCTGTTCCTAACTTTCAGTTATATTATTGGACATATCAGACTGGAGCACTTCAGACCTGGATAGACTCAAATTCCCTGATCCCCTGGCGTCCAATAGAACAGGCACTAGTAAAACCCCATAGACTTGTGGATCTCCTGTTTTCAGGGCTAGGATGCAGAAACCTTAATCTTAAGTTAGGCCCAATTGTATTTAATTCTCTCACCATCTTTAAAAAAGTTGAAATGATGATGGGAGGTTCATTTAAATTTTGTCGGTTTTCACCACTCTGGAACAATTTAAATCTATTATCTGGAGGTCAACCATTTAATAATTCATTCTGGGCATCCCAAGGAATACATACTTTTGAAGATATCTTTAATAAACATAGCCTATAGTCTTTTCAAGATATCAGGGCTATGTTCTCTCTTCCCGGGTCATCGTATTTTTTATATTTACAACTAAGATCATCTATGAAAGTATATGGCGTACCATGGGACCTTCCTTTACCAATACATCTTCTGCTGAAATGGACAGACCCGTCCATTTCTTCCAGGGGGCTAGTCTCAAAGATCTACAACAATTTAGTTGAAAAAATGGCGAAGCCTCTAGTTATCACATCCCTATGGGATAGGGAACTTAAAGATCAAAATCTTACTCCTGATTGGGGATCTGTTTGGTCAAATTTGATTATCACATCAAAAAATCTTTCTCACCAATTAATTCATTTTAAAACTATTCATAGAGCCTATGTTACGCCATACAAAAGATTTAAAATGAAGCTCATCCCAGACTACAAGTGTCGTGTATGTCAAAATATAACACCTGGTACCTTTCTACACATGTTCTGGGATTGCCCCAATATATCCACTTTCTGGACATATGTGACCACTGTTACAGCTGAACTTACAAAGATACAATTTGTACCAAACCCCTCTCTATGCTTGCTTAATGATGACTCTTCTCTTGGGCTATCATTGACTCAAAAAAAGAAAATATTTGCTTGTTTTACCTCTGCTAAAAACAATTCTGAGATTATGGATTATGCCTCACCTTCCAATGTAGAGGTACTGGATTCTGACTCCAAGAGATAGTCAATTTGGAATACAGTACTGCAAAATTTAACAGAGCTAAAGCTTCAACGGTGCAGGCACAGAAAGATATGTCTTTGACCATCACAGGCTTTTTTGCCAGTAAGTTTTTAACTAAGAAATGATCTGTATATTAGGTAACATAACATGCTGGATTGCTGTTAATGTGCTGCCCTTTGTTTATTTTATTTTATTTTATTTATTTTCTATTTCCTATTTATTTTCTTTTTTTCCATTTTCTCTTCTCATGCTATTTGTGTAAGCATACTTGTTGATGTTTCCTTAATAAAAATAAAAATTTTTGATCAAAAAAGAAGTTAACTTGTGGTTACTTGAATAACACTTGAATAGTGTTATGCTCACACTCTCTGGTCTGCCTGTTTAAATTGAATGGATGCATTCATGTTCTATTGTGATGGAAGTTGCTCTGGTGTCAGTCCCCCGGCATCTTGGCCAGGTTTGTTTTTGTTTTCTTGACCATGTGCTTCTGTTTTTCCTTGTGTTCTAGCCCTGCCCTACTCTCCACCCTGTCTCCACCCACCTGATTACCTGCCTGCCTGCGCACCTGCATCCCATCTCCTCATCAGTCTCGCCCTATATATTCCCCGCTTGTGTCTGGTCTTGTTGTTAGTTTGTCTGTGTCGCTACGAGCTGTTTTCCCTGTTTTGCTGTATTTTTTTTTTTTTTTTTTTTTGCCTGTTTTTGGATCTGTTTTTTGGTATTGTTTGCTGTGCTTCTCTGGATTTTTGACTTTGCCTGTTTTTTGACCTGACCTCAATTTCTGGACTTCGTTGTGGACTTAATAAACTCGCAGTGTGCACCCTGCCTTCCTGTCTGCACCTGAGTTCCTGCCTGAGCCTTGACATCTGGATAAGAGCATCTGCTAAATGCATGTAATGTATCATTACATTGTCCACAGTGCAGGAATGACTGCAGAGCTTGTTTCTCTAGCGGTGACAGAATTGCTGCTTCTGCATCTTGCTTGATGAGGACAAAAATCAAGAAATCTCTACATATTTATCTTTATATCAGGGGTTAGCTGCTGTGTGCCACTTACATTTACAGACTCCTTGGCTTATTGTGTGGAAATCAGCCTTGAGAATTCTCAATCATTAGCAAATTCAGCCTTATAGCAAGCTATTCATTCATTTTGAGTATTTGGTGACATGTATATACCATTTTTGAAGCTGATCACACATGCTGTCCCAGTACAGTCAAATTTAGCTTTCCATGAAATCAAATGAGTGGGTGGCAGTGAAGCATAGCGGGTAAGGAGCAGGACTCGTAACCAAAAGTTTGATTCCCTGCTGGGGCACTGCTGCTGTACCCTTGGGCAAGGTACTTAACCCACAATTGCCTCAGTAAAGACCCAGCTGGGTAATGTGTTTAAAAAAAAAAAGTGTCTGCAAAATGCCAATGTAAGGACTGAATGTTCCACCTTCCCTCTCCTAAGAACAAGGAGGGATCCACAAAAAGCAATGTTACGCTGCCCATGTGTAATGATGACAATTGCTGACAGAAGACTGCTTTAGTTTGCACTCACTTCTTGATGTATGTTCTGTTAATCATGGTGTTGACATCTCTCTTCTCCCCTGTTACTTGTCCCCTTTGTTACTACAGTAAGAAAGGTTTCAGCAAGCTGCTGTTATACTGAAAATATTCCTTGTGTGTCTCCAGTCTGAGAACACACAGGCAATGTACTGTATGTAAAAGTCAGTAGCCTCTTTCTAAATGTCATACAGTAAGTAGCAGTGGATGCCTCCATCTTCAATCTCAACGTATTTTTCAGTGTCCTAATCCATTAATGTTTTCAGCCTATTGCGTTCAGTTGTATCACACTTATTCACTGTTTCTGTTTACCTCTAACTGTGTATACTGTTAATTCTTTGCCCTACAATTCCTATGTTTGTGGACTTCCATTTGAAAGAGCATGATATTGTTTTCCTTAATAAAACAAGTCATTGCTCTGACATTAATCCTAAAATTGGTGGTTAGCTTTCACTTTTGAGAAGGTTTGCATTCAACAAAAATTATACCTGATACCAAACAAAAAATGCAGATTACAATCTAGCTGCATAGGTCACAGAGGACTAATGCTGCAGCATGCTTGGATCAAAACTGACTAGAACGTAATATACTATATAATATTTATAATTTTTTTTTAACAATGTCTTAATTGGTTTTTTTTACTGAGAATAAGAGAACAGACATTAATTCATTGATTATGGATTTACCTTTAACAAGACTGAACAGACAAGAAGAAAAACATATAAATAGGATTAAAACGGATTTAAAAAAAATTTAAAGAAGAAAACAAAGTGGGGGTGCAGTGCACACAAGATTGATCATACGGTAGAAAAAGTAATGACAGTCTCATCCTAGGATGCTTGTTGTTCCATATGAAGCTTGTAAATAGTTTGTTGAGCATGCTGAATAGAGGAGGTGGAGGATGAAGAGGCACAGATTGAAAGAGATATAAAATTTGGGCAAAACAGACATTTTAATTATATTGATTCTTCTGATCATTGATATAGGCAACTTACTCCATCTTGAGATAGAATTAACTGTACTATCTCTGACTGCATTGTAGTTTTGATTGCAGACTTGACACAAATTGCATTTATTATTTGGAAAGGTACTGATTTATGTATCAAGGTAATAACCCCCTTGCTCAAGAGTAAAAAGGCTTGGAAAAAACCTGCCCAGGCCACCTTTGCCGTATTCTGTCCATATCTGGCATTAAATGAGTTTCTTGGAGAAAGATTATTGTGGATTGCAATCATTTTAGTCTGTTCATAACTTGTTCTAGTTTGACAAATTTATTAAAACCTTTGGCATTCCACGAGATGATCTGAATCTCAGTGTAAGGCCATTATGTAATGCTTGTAAGAACCATGTAACTTCTGAGTTGGGAGTAGATTGCATGGATGCTAACTGATGCGACTGGAATGGATCGTGTACCGGAGGATAAGGGGGAAAATGGAGGGAAGATAAAACAAAACTCAAAATCACAGAGACACAAACGGTAACACTTAATTTGAACACCCCTAAGGAATATTTTCCCCTCCCCATGTTGTAAGACCTGGCTATGAAGCAAAGTCGGTCCACACACTAAACTTTAGTGAGGAACAGCATAATGCATGCAACTAATCTAGCCAGTCTCTGCCGTTATCACACTAATTATAGAAACAGCAGCCAAAATGATTGAAAATGCCCAATGAGAAGACACTACTCTGAACCACACAACCAGGATATAAAGCTTGGATGAAACCTTTCACTACACAGAGTGCTACTGAGCTTACAAACATCAGTGTTGTTAGGAACACACTAGAAACATTAGCTATCTTGCTGTCATATAAAACTAGCATTACGCTAAAGTTAGCTAGCCAGCTAATCAACACATAGGCAGCCTAGCAAGCATACTTATCAGATATTTTGAGTCTCAGCAGCGTGTTGTGGCACATTGCTTTGCTTCAGAGTCTTCTTTATATTCTCCACAAACTTCACTACCAAAGGACACTGGAATGTGTGTCGTTTTTTCTTGTGAGTCACGCAGAAAGTAGGCGAGTGAAAAACCCCATAACCGAGACCGGGAATGTGGAGAGATTGTAACAACTTCTTTACTCCATCAAAGTGTTGCTGTTGTCTATGGAGATCTGCCGATATGTCAGTGAAAAACATCATGCACTCGTCCCTGAAGAAGATGGTCCCCTTGTCTCTTGCTGCTGTCATGGCTCTGACTTTGTCACTGTAGTTTAGAAACTTCATGATGACCGTTCTTGGACGTCGCTGGTCTGCTCCTGCCCGGTCCCCCTCTCTTCTTCCGATTCTGTGTGCCCTCTTGACAATCAGCAGGCCAGGGAAAACATCCACACCAAGGGCTTTAGGGATCCACTTTTCCAAGAAGGCACACATGTCTACAAGATGTAGATTGGACCTGCGGCTGTGATTTTCTAGGTCATCCACTTTGAAGGTGAGAGCTTCAATAGTAGCCTACATTTTCGCGGTTTAGCTTGGATGCTATCCTCATTGGAACTCACACGAATTTCTGCCTCCGTTACTCAGTATGCCAGACCTTGTATTTCCTCCTGTACCTCGTGAATGACACTGAAAACTTTGTCGAATTTGGAGTTGATGTTGTCTCTCACTGTTTGAATGGCTTGGAGAATTTCGTTCGGTGCTGAAGCACCACAGCTATTGCTAGCATCAAGCTGGTTGGACGTCCAGAGTCTCTGCTCTTGATTGTTTCTGTGGAGCTCTAGATGACTTTGAAATAGGCATTTTGATTTTGGAAATAATTATAGATAGGTTGATGTAAAAATTTATATGGGGGGCGGTTTCTTAAATAGAATTATGTCAGAATGTTTATGACGGGCTCTGGGATGTGTCTGCCTAGCACTGCGCTATGACCGGAAGTTATACAGTATTACATTTTTCCCCAAAAATATCACGTCAGTGGAATTTTTACTTGATTTTCTCGTTCTCTCCGTTACTCCTCTTGAATTCTGTTTGCATTTTTATAGCATTTGAAGTGCTTTTTGCTCATAACACCACCATGTGATGCCACTGAGAGCAGAACAGTGAGCCACACTGACAAGAATGAGGTAGAAAAACTTGAATCCAAATCTGTTTTTTTCTTTGATTATTGAGAACTCCATTCTGCATATTTTATTATAATATATTATTATTTTATTATTATTTATTAAATACTTTTGTTGTATGGAAACTACATTCAAAATAGTATCTCATCTTATTACACTGCTAATGCTATCACACTCAAAAATAATAAAAAACCAAGCCACTGTGATGTACACACACATACACACACACATATATATATATATATATATATATATATATATATACTGTATACATACTGTATACATACACATATACATACACATACACATGAGTGATCACCTTTATCCTATGATGAAACATTTCTATCCTGATGGAATTGGTCTCTTCCAGGATGACAATGCCCCCATCCATAGGGCACGAGGGGTCACTGAATGGTTTGATGAGTATGAAAATGATGTAATGATGTGAATCTGTCAGTACTGCTGCATAGTTGCCAGTTTGTCTTGCTTTCCCCGTCCATGTGCTTTTGTTTTCGTTGCTCTCGTGTGCCTGCTCCGCCCTCGGTTTCTCTGCCTGTGGCTTAATTACCCATCTGTTTCACCTGCCCGTGTGTTCACCTGTGTCTCGTTTGCTCGTTAGCTTGTGTACTTATACCCCGTCTGTTTCCTAGCTTGTTGCCAGTTCGTCTCAGTTTGTCTGTTTCGGTACCAGCGTTTTCTCTTGTGATTATTCTGCCTGCTTGTTTATTGATCTTGCCTGTTTCTCGACCACAATTCTCAGATCCGACTTTGTACCGTTTGCTGTGCTTTTTTGGTTTTGGACATTGCCTGTTTTGACCCTGTTTTCTGGACTACCCCTGTAATAAATTCCTTGAGCATCCACCACCTCTGTCTCCGCCTGAGTCCCTGCCCGAGTCCTGACAAAATCATATGTTATGGCCTTCACAGTCACCAGATCTCAACCCAATTGAACACCTGTGGGAGATTTTGGACCAACATGTTAGACAGTGCCCTCCACCACCATCATCAAAACACCAAATGTCGGAATATCTTTTGGAAGAATGGTGTTCCATCCCTCCAGTAGAGTTCCAGAGACTTGTAGAATCTATGCCAAGGTGCATTGAAGCTGTTCTGGTGGCTCGTGGTGGCCCAACACCTTACTAAGACACTTTATGTTGGTTTTTCCTTTAATTTGTCACCTGTCTGTATACATATATATGACAGAGGTAATATAATAATGATATGATAATAATTATCATTTTTAATTATAATAATAGTCAAACATTTGGATCTGCAATGATGTGTTGAAATTCAAAATTTCATCTTGCAATCTTACTGAACTCAGCTTGAATCATGGGAAAAAAGGGACAGCCCTAGTGTGTAGTCTAAATGTAGTTTCTTATTGTATTGAAAATGTCATGACCATATTATAATTTATTATCACAAAAGCTTTTTAACTAATTTTTATAATCATCTTTGGCTAGTAAAGTTTTACAATGTGCCTATATTCTATTTTCTTCTTTATCTTCAGAGGGATGTGTGAGAGACCAGAGAATCCAAAGAGCCATGGGGGTGTGCAAAAAAAGTGGTCAGTGCTTTTTCTTTCTCATGGAAAAAGAAAAGAAAACTAGCAGCCACTCAAGAGGAGCTCAAACTACCCAAGCACAAGTTGATCACAGAATCACCCATCAGGTGGGGGTCACGCCATGCTAGGGATTAAACGGTTACCGGTTTCACGGTAAACCACGGTAAAATTCCCGAGGGTTAGTATTACCGTTTCAAATTTTAATTATCATTAAAACCGAGGTTGATTACTGCGCTTTGAAAAACTCACATTAAATACTGTGACAGGATGAAACAGTTACCGGTTTCACAGTATACCGCAATGGTTAGTATTACCGTTTCAAATTTGAATTATCATTAAAACCACGGTTGATTACTGCGTGTAACCCGGAGTAGTTTATGTGCAGTATCGCTTTAAGCACCAGCTAAATAATGCGCAATAAATATTAATAAGAACTCCTTAAAAGTTTTTAAACTGCGTACTCCCGGAAAGGGGGGGTATAACTAAGGGAAATGCATTAGTGAATTGTAGGGTGATGACGTGATGTAACCAACTCTAAAAAATTAGCCATGCCCACATTCATGCGCGCGTTGCAAAAGCCAGATGAGCTAGACTCAGGACAGACGTGACTTTTGATCTCTGACTAGGAAATTGATGAAAAGTAGTGAAAACGCTTTTAGATAATCACTACAATGCCTAGTACACCCTGGGTAACTGCCCCTACCCATCAAACACCGTCCAGAATGTCCCTAACATTGTTAAACAAGGACTTGGTGAGTTAAAAGCAATTTTTCTAAAGCTTACTAGCAGTGAAACTACTAGCATGACACTAAAGTGACTGTGATGGAAACGGCAGCTATTAGCTGTTTTTCAGGTAAATATGTAAAAAAAGTGAATGTTTTATAGGGAAAAACTATTTCTGTATTGAGAGATTGTGATGTATTCTGTTATATTGTGAAAGCTACGGTTCTTTTCATGTGTTTTACTTATTGCGAAAGTAGCCATGTGCTCGCTAGTTAGAGCCGAGCGAGCATGCTGGAGACGCAGCCATTTTGTAATGCAGTGTTGCAGACATTTTATGGAAGCGGGTTATGTTCTTTCGCTGTTCTTATGGAAATTTATGCAATTTAAAAGAGAATTTGTTCTGTTGTAATTATTATGGACACTTTCTGAAACGACGCTATTTGTAAAACAGGTCAGTTTTTTTATGTTACTCCCAACGGAGTTTTTGATCCAAGATGGCGAGCCACCCACGGGTTCGAGCGATTCATCAAGTGTCCACGGGATTCCAGGAGTGGGTGCGGTAGGGATTGAACTATCACAAACGGTGCTGCATCAATTGAAGAAGGACATTAACGTTTCCAAGAAATCAGTTGAGATGTATATAGACTGATTTCATTAGTTTTGGATTGTATAGTTCAGTGTTTCTCAACCCTGCTCCTCGCGGCACCCTGTCCTGCATATCTTCTATCTATCCTTGCCCTACCTACCTGACTGAACTCATCAGTGGCACATTTTATTAGCTGAGCACACCTGATTTAATCAAGCAGCAAGGATAGATAGAAGCTATGCGGGACAGGGTGCCGCGAGGAGCAGGGTTGAGAAACACTGGTAATAGTTACTATTGTGAATTTTCAATACTGTGAATTCAGCTGTTTAATTTTTTTTTCCCTCTGTGAACCTAGAGAGTATAATTTTTTAAGGGGATTTAATACTTTTGAGTTTTGTCTGAAATAAGCAGAGTCCAGCTACAATAAGTTACACCTTTAAAAATCAGGAAATTCTAGCAGGAATTAAACCTTAAGGCTATTCAGCTAGGATTTACAATTAACTCATAACACAAATTCAGAGTACTCATAACTTTTGTCGTAACCGATTACTTAAGAAAATTTAATTACCTGTAATATTTTATAAATTACCCTTTGATTTAAAAATATATTTTCAGTTAGCTCTTTTTTTGGTTTCTTTTGAAATAAATTTAAAGTTTTCTTAACTTGTATATAATATTTACACT
Organism: Megalops atlanticus; assembly: GCA_019176425.1. NCBI lineage: Eukaryota > Metazoa > Chordata > Actinopteri > Elopiformes > Megalopidae > Megalops > Megalops atlanticus. The sequence goes on from CM032884.1 coordinate 38,395,352, forward strand.
TTGTAATATTTTTAATTTGTACATACTAAATTCATTTAATTCAATAACGCTAAATGAAACTAAGTTCCACCAACTTAACCCAAAACCCAAAAACTGAAGGGAGTCAGGAACCGCCAATGCTGGCCCCCATTACCCCAGCACAGGTTCCCCCCAAAGGATCCACTTGCCACAGACAACCAGGACACCGGAGGTACAGGTACAGAAACTTTATTAAGCCTTCCAGTAAAAGTACCACAGTTCATACAGAGGACGACTCAAGCCCTGTGGACCTCCCCTTCTAACCTTCCTCCCCCCCCCTTCACTACGGCGGCCCTGCCCTCATCCCGTCCTTTCACATGAGAGCCCGGTCGCCAGGAGCGAGACTCCCCCCCCCCAAGACCACAAGCCTATGCGCACTGTAAGTAAATATCCCCATGCTCACTCACTTACACACACCACACAGTGACCACTCGGACTCATCTCCTGCGCCGGCCCTCGCGACAGAGGCGAGACCCCACTTGGCCGCCCAAGGGGGGGTAGCACACACCAGGGAGGAGGAGGTCCACTCACGCACAAAAAGAAAAAAAAGGGTGGGATGCAACTCTGCCTGTGCCTCTATGCTGGGCCTCGCTTGTGCCCCAGAATAAAAATCAAAACCCTAACAAAAAAAAGGATGGAGCGCTGCTGGTGTTCTTGGTCCGGTCTGCTGCCTCCGGACGCTTGTGTTTGCTGCTTGTCCTCCTCGTGCAGCTCTGGAGCAGGAACTTCGACCACACTGGAGGGAAGAACACACATGGCACAGATCACCCTCACTGCTAGGCTGGGCAGCCCTAAAATAGGGGCACGCACACACACCACAGTAGCACTGACAGTCACGTCCCTTACTGTGCGGGGGCACCGCCCCGATCCGCCTCCTGCCCAGCCTGGGGCTCTGCTGCACCGCCACTCTCACACCTCTCTTCCCCTCTCCTTACCCAGCTGGTCACTGTTGTATTGCCTGCTCTGTGCGTCACACCAGGAAGCGGTCCACATCTGTAGCGCTCCACCGATACTTGCTCCGCACACCCACTACAAATTAAAATGAAATCCCAGGATTTCCCCCAAATTAAACCAAAAGGAAACAAAAAATAATACTAATGGCTGTGCTGCAAACGATAGTGCCTAAATAATTTTGCCCGGATGTCTAAGGATACAGAACACAACTTGCACTTCCACTCTATTGAATCACCTGCACCCTGGAATTTAAATAACACTTTTTAGAGTAAGCAGGTATTGAGTTCGACATTAGCACCGCACTAAAAAATTCAACCCACTGTTCATTACAATAGTGTTCATAAAAGCTGACTTAACTTTCAGCAAGGTGTTGCATTGTCCCATCAAATGTGTGCAAGCACACGTATCCGCTACGATTTCTCTGCAAACGCGAGTTAAATTTGCTTAACATAAATAACTCCTTAGAAAATCTGTCACAACTTATGATTAGTTTAAACCAAAATATGGGCCAAAATATCTACTCTTTCATGTGAAAATTGCATCTACTATGACATTTTGATGGCTCCTAAAGTAGCAATGTAGTATTTTTTTAATCCCAAGTGTACCTAGTATCATTTTGATTTGCAAGCCGATTCACTGCAGGTATATATCAGTTTTGCCAAACAGGTAGGTAGGTTCATTTATTATTTTTCAATAATTAATTCATTCATTCAACTCAAAATATACCTCAGGTTGCTGTAGAAGAGAAATTGCTGGTCGATAAGTCAATATGATCCTGCAGAAAAAGAGTTATCAAACAGTTAATAATAATTCCAATGATTCCAGTTAATAAGAATTTCAAAAAATTTGATGCTGATGTTATTTTTAAATACAAAACTCAACTAAATAAAAGAATAATTTAAATATAAAAAATAAATAATGCCCACGTAAAAGTGCACGAATATGACAAGGGCAGCGTTTGTTGTTATGAGCAATTAACTGAGTTTCACATCTTCAAACATATGTAAAACTCAAGTGTGTGACACATGCACCTTTCAGATGAGATAACCAGTCTCTGCAGTAGGAGGCCCTTAGGTACATTGCTAATAAAATTAAGCATTCAACTACCAACAGTATTTCAGCATACATCATACCTAGATTTCTTTGAAGATTCCACTCCACTCAACTTCCGCTTGAGCCTACAAGATGGAACGATTACAACAAATATTATTTAAACTTAATAAATGATTTATCATACATTAAGGACTTACCACACAAACATGTTAAATAGCAATACAGTTCAATATTTTCTGTTCAAGTTTTTTTTTTTTTTGTAATGTCAAACCAAACTCACATTTGCCCAGTTGAAAGTGCCAAAGTATTTACTGAAGTAATGTCCTTGGGTACAATTTTAGGATACGTACCCCCAAATTAAAAAAAAAAAACCTCATTCATTGGACATTAGCTGGTAAAACATTACTAACATATTTTCTTACAGTTCCAAAACGCTCATTTTGAGAACCGTTAACTGTTAACGGTAAAAATTGAAAACCATTTTACTTACCAGACCAGAACGCTTGTTAGAAGCAGGAGTACCAGACTTTGGAAAATAATGACTGTTGACCACTGACTGGTAAAGCCTGCAGTTATTTGCATAAATTATTAAATAGATACGATACCAGTTTTGCGCAAAAATTCTTCTCACCCGCTAAAAGGTAGCCGTCTTGACCTTTTGATTTGGAAAACATAAAGCCCACAAAGACGTTGGTGATGTCAGACGCTGCGTGTCTTTGTACATTCATAAATTATGATGTAGTTGGCAATGTTTACTCAAAAACATATACTCAAATAAAATTAAAACATCATTACTAGTTAAGAAAACGCAGAAGTTTATTGCTGGGTTAACTAAATAACTGGTTTTGATTGCTACACAGATAATGTTTATAAGTTAGTAGTACTGTTCGGGTTTACAGTGTGTGATCCTGATACTTGTGACATTTATACTGACAATTACGTTTACTATTTTTTCATTGTACTTCTCGTGTTCCTCAATAAGCCGGCCACTTTAAATTAATTTATGGTCTCTGGTGTCATTATTACTGCACTACCACTCCTACGAACCTACTCTTCTAGTCCTTATTACCTCTATACCGTCACACAGAGAAGGCTTATGGATTACAGCTTCATGTTTTCACGGAAACATGGCTAAACAACGATGTCCCAAACAAAGCGGTGGAACTGGAGGGGCGCACGATCTTCAGGGCTGACAGAGCTGCAGCAGCGACAGGTAAAAGCAGGGGTGGTGGTTTATGCATCTGTGAATAAATCATGGTGCACTGACTCTACCACTGCTGAAACTTATTGCTCTGCTGATCTGGAATACCTGATTATTAAGTGCAGACCCTTTTATCTACCGCGAGAGTTTACGTGCCTCATTGCTGCCGCAGTTTATGTACCACCGGATGCAAATGCTAAAGTTGCCATGAAAGACCTCAGTGCCGCTATTAGCAAACTGCAGACGTATCCAGACGGGGCCTTTATTGTTGCTGGGGACTTCAATCACTGCAATCTATGTATCGTGCTTCCAAGATTTCACCAAAATGTCTCATGCACCACAAGGGGACATAAAACCTTGGATCACGTCTATACAAATGTGGCTGACGCCTACAAAGCCACTCCCCTCCCCCACCTGGGACAGTCTGATCATCCTTCATTGTTCCTGTTTCCCAAGTACAGGCCGGTCAGTAAATGTGTGAAACCCACAATGAGGACTATCAAGATCTGGCTGGAGGGTGCCGACTCTGCTCATCAGCACCAATTCCAGCACACAGACTGGAGTGTGTTTCCTGCCCATGCCACCACAGACTCTCAGATTAACATTGACTCTTACATTTACATTTATTCATTTAGCAGACGCTTTTATCCAAAGCAACGTACAAAAGTGTCTTACACCAACTCTGTCCTGGATCACATCAACAGGTGTGTGGACAACACAGGTGTGAGTGACAACACAAAAACAAATAAAAGCTTTCCCCAATCAGAAACCCTGGATGAACAGAGAGGTTCGCCTCCTGCTTAAAGCCAGGGATGCAGCCTTCAGGTCTGGAGACTGGGAGGCTTACATCTCAGCCAGGGCCAACCTGACGAGGGGAATCTCCCAGGCTAAACACACATACAAACTGAGGATTGAACAGTACTTCAACTCCTCAGACCCCCGGCGCATGTGGCAAGGCATACAGACCATCACAGACTTCAAACCACCTAATACATGGCGAGCTCAACCACTTCTACGCCCGCTTTGACCGGGGAAACAGGGAGACCACCCACAAAGCGGATCTCCCATCTGGTGAACTGCCTCCCTCACTCTCCACCTCTGATGTTTGCGCCACCCTGAACAGGGTGAATGCAAGGAAGGCAGCTGGCCCGAATGGAATACCTGGCCGTGCGCTCAGAGTCTGTGCAGGGCAGCTGGCCGGGGTCTTCACAGACATTTTTAATCTGTCTTTGGCCCAGGCAGTTGTCCCCACAAGCTTCAAGACTGCCACCATTGTGCCAGTGCCGAAACACTCCACTGCTACGGCCCTGAATGACTTCCGCCCAGTTGCACTCACCCCCATCATTACAAAGTGCTTTGAGAGACTGGTCTTATTACAACTGAAATCCTGTCTGCCCACTACCCTCGACCCCCATCAGTTTGCCTACCACACTAACAGGTCAACAGAGGACACCATCTCCACGGCACTCCACTCTGCCCTGACCCACCTGGACAGTTCCAACTCCTACATCAGAATGCTGTTCATTGACTTCAGCTCAGCATTCAACACTGTGTTTCCTTCCAAGCTGATCTCCAAGCTTAGCAGTGACAGCTCTCCGGAGATTTTTCAGCCTTCTAAGAGGGCTAATTTGCCATTAAAAATGAATTCTGTGTACATTTGTATTTGCATATTTTAGACTTTTAGAAAACAACATCCACAAGCAGGCTCGACTCTTCCCTTTGCTCTTGATTTGCGAATAACGCATCCTTAGCATCCTCACTCGGAAATTCACGTCTTCCTTACAAGCTCATTGAAGCAACTGGAGCCATGCATGGGAATGTTAGACCAGGTAGCTTAAGTTTTGCATTTAAAAACACATATCTGCACTTAATTTTAGAGTGTTTTTGTAGCCTGAGAAAGTCATGTCATCTATAAAAGACATAGTAGACTATTGTACAATTCATTGGCTATGTTATTTTAATGTTTATGCAAATAAAAACTGCAAAGTGCTGCTAATTTTATTTGTGGTTTTCAATATAAAACTTGGTGAAATGATTTCAGTTTGTGTATCACTACTTTTGGAACATTTTCAGCACATTTTAACAATACCACGATAATACTGATAACCGTGATAATTTTGGTCACTATAATTGTGATATTAAATTTTCATACCGTTTCATCTCTACACCATGCAATGATAGCACGAGTGCTGGAGCAGGAGAAGGCCATTACAAAGGTTTTATCAGCTGATAAAAAACAAGACACTTGGCTCCCTCATGGCAGGACATTTATGTCCTGGAGTCTGTCCACAAGGCTCTAAATCCACTTGTTGACTTCACTGATGCCCTTTCTGGTGAAGCATACGTGAGTGTCTTACCTGAAACCTGTGCTGCAGCTCTTCAATGAGGAGGTCTTGAAGCCAGAAGCTGATGACTCAGAGCTCAACAAGACCATCAAGGCTACTGTCATCATCTATCTGAATGAGAAATATGATGATGCTGCCACTGATGACCTCCTGAACATGGCATCCTAGTTGTTCCTCGGATCAAGACCTGCTACATCAAAGATGACAAGGTTGAGGTCATGAAATCCAGAGCTGTGGCTCAGATGCTGGATGAATGTCAGAGCACATCGCAAGCTACTCTCACAATCAGATCTACTGCACGGGGGGCAGAGGAGATGCTGCAGCCACTGGGCAGCTTTTTAAAAAAGTCCCACTCTGTTGCTACTTCTGGTCTTACTGACCAGCAGGCTATTGAGACTGAACTGAACAGCTACCTGCTAGCTACTGATGCAGACAGCGAGACCAACCCCCTGGCATGGTGGGAGTATAACTCAACAACATACCCCAGAGTGAGCCTCCTGGCTCAAACTTTTGAGAGATGTAAAACTAGTACATAATTAATATTTTTTTAACTTTATTCTATCTTACAGTTGTACTTAAATGTGTCAGGGCCTTTGTAATCCACTTGTTTACTTTTTTTTGGTTGTACCTCTACAAACATTTGAGATGTCTGCTGCCCTGCCAAAGGAATTTGTGATGGTAGTCACAGCTTTTAGTTTTATTTACATTTTAACAAGTTACCAGGCAAGCTTACTTGTATTGTTTTGTTAAGGCAGATAAAGCATGTTTGCACAGTTAAATGTTTATGCTTGTTAGAGCACAGGCACGGACTCACACGCGGACCAAGCAAACTCAGGTTCCAAACGGTTTATTGAGATCGTAGGGCAAGTTCATAGTGGGAGAACAGGCAAGGTCAAAACCAGGAAGGCAGTCTGAGGCAGAATCAACAAAGAGCAGAAATCAAAAAGCAGGAACAGGCTGGGTCAAACCGGGCAGGCAGGCAGATCAGGCAACCAAGGCAGGGCGGCAGGCGGGATGTGTTCAGGAGCCGAGCACAGCGCTGTACTATGAAGGGAGTTTAATCTACTCAGATTTAACTCGGGGTTATCAAGGAAAGTCAGGGTTGACAAACTCTGATTGCCTAAGTAGGTGTTAAACGTTACTACGACAGTGATTAAGATGTCGGTTAGTTGATTCGGTGTGAACTTAATCAGAGTTTGTGTGCGTTTGCATAAAAGGGGCGTGTTCGGCAACGCAGGCAGAGTTTTTGCATAATGGCTTGTGCTCCGTATTTTTCCCCAGAAGAATTCCCGTTGATAATGCCAGGCTATTAGGAGTTTAAAGAAATGTTAACGGATAAATCTAACACCGTGGCAGCCAACAAAGCCAGGGAAGCTTGATGGCAGCGCATTGCCAACAGGGTAAATTCGTAAGAAGTGTTCTTGTATGTTCTCTGTTTTGTCTTACGGACTCTTCTTTTATTTGTAATATGATTGAGATGTAAGGACATGTAAAATAGTCTATCTAAATATGTGAAAACAATTAGTATAATTTAATTATAGCCTACACATGGGGTACATTTCTGAAATTACCCGTTACTCACTGTTAATGAATTAAGATCTACTCCCTAAAGCACCTATGCTGTAGGGCTACCTGTATGAATGTAATGCTATTGTGTTAAGAATAACTTAATTCTAACAATCATTTCAGCTGCAACCCCAGTGGAAAGCACACCTGGCAACAAGTCAGGATGAAATATAAAAATATTCTATCAAGTGGTATGCATTAATCATCATTGATGATAATTCATCATTAATCTCATCATTAATACTGAGTACAGATGTGGTGTGTAGCCTACACTTATAATAGCCTATTCATGTGTTCACAGCAAACAGAAAAAAGGCAGAGATGGTGAAAACTGGAGGAGGGCCACCTCCTGCTACATTTTCACAGGCAGAGGAGTTGGCAATGACAAACAACAGAGGAAAGCCCATAATGGAGGGGGTCAAGGGGGCAGTCAGTTCTGACCCTGGTGGCAGCTCAATGTCCACCCTTTATGTACAAGGTAATATCGTATTAATTGTTTTGATTGCCCAGTTTAAAATTTTACTGATACTGATATGCTGACGCAACTTAACAGCTTTTCTCTTTAATTTTTTTTTCAGGAGGACTTGAGTGAGGAGACCATGTCAGCCATGTCTGACACACACATCAAGGTTGACCCATTTCATCACTTGTACTTTTATGTCTATTTAACGGTGACTAACATAGGCTAATACTAGGCTATGTATGGCAACTTGTCATGAGCTGATACTTCCAGTCATACATCTACTGAATGAGAATGAACCTTCAAGAGAACCAAGCTTTGGTCAGTTGGCAATCCTCTGGTTGCACAATCACTTCCGCGTTCTACTTATTACTGCTTGGTTGTTTCCGGTTCAACTTGGCGACGTTCTACACCCGCTGTCTACAAAGGGCTACCAAAGTTGAACATCACCGATGTTCATCAGATTTGCAGGACGACTAAAGCCCCAACCAGCAAATTAGACAAAGGATTTAAATTATATGCTGCGTCTTATATATACACAGCTACAAAGATAAGAAAACAACTATTAGCTAACTAATGCTAGCTAACGTCAAATGCTAGCTTTCGTTGTACAAGTTCGCTAACATTAACTATGTTAGCAGTGTACCTGATAAAGCAGAAAGACATAGGAACTGTATAGCTAATGTGCACACATCAGTATTTGTTTATTTATCGCAAGTCATATCGTCATCGCAATCGATTTTCCTCATATCGTGCAGGCCTATTCCTAAAGGCCCACCAACTTGGATGTTTTCCGTGTCTCCCAGTTTTATCACACCTAATTTGATTGGTCACATAATTTGATCAAGTTAATAAGGATAAGATGGAAACGTGTGTGTTTGGGTGATTTACATTAATTTACAAATTTACATTAAGGTAACACTGCTAATATACACCATCTAAGGCATTATAGTTATCAAGGAAGTTTAATCAAGTTTGTTTTAGTAGGGAGAGAAGGTAATGCTAAGCATTCAGGAGGGTAGGCTTCTTCTAGGAGCATGGTTCAATAATAACACACTGTTCTTATAATAACCTACTAGCTCTTTTCCATGAAGCAGAGGTTATATTTCTAATTTCGACCATCAAGGGTTGTTGGCTCTATGAGCCAATCAAGTGTCTGCTGCAGACCTCAGTGTGAGAGAAAATGGTGAAATTATCCCTGCGTATGTTTACCAGCCATTGTCTTCTCAGGTCGGGATGGGTCGGAGAGCCATGGAAACTTAGTATGCCGTTAAATTTGGATGATGCCGAACAAAGCGGGACACAGCTAGCGGTTCAACGGATCACAAAACTCACGATTCGGATCGTATCACGATTTTTGTGTCACGGATCGGATCATTTTTCGTATCAGCAAAGAAGGGGAGACAAATATAACTTTGCTTTCCATTTATTACTTAAAGAACTTGATATATGCATTTTACACTTGATCGTTGGACTTAACTGCCAGCTAGCTAGCTAACTTTAGTTTCAACTAATTTGAACAGATGAATCTGGGTGCTAGTTCTTTCACTAAATTAGCTAGTGATAGCTAGATTGGTAGCGGTGTTATCTAGCTAGCAGGTTAATGTCAGTTGCAACTAGCTAGTCACTTAGCTAGCTAGCCGGCACGGTTAGACACAAAATGTTCATACAAATGTTCGAATAAACTTGCAAACATAAAACTATATCCAGAAAATTATTAACTTATTGTACGACTGTGAATAGTGAGTGAGTGAACGAGTGAGCGATTTTGGACGCAGCCTTCGTCTTCACAACGCTTCTGCTAAGTAAGGTTGCTGGTTTTTAAAATGGCGCTTGTATCTTCTCACTGCAACTCTGCACCGAGATTCAGGAAATTATTACTTTAAAAAGTAACAGCAGCAGTAAAACTGTATTTCACACTATTATGGTTAAACTTTGCAGTTAATCCAAGGTTCACATGCGTGCCGAACCGTGGGTGGGGATCCGTACAGATCACCGATCAACTACAGTCCGTTACAACGGTTACACCACTAGACACAGCAAGAGTATTTCTTCTCCTGTTTTTGAAAATGTTCCATCTTGAAAATTTTCTAGCATACACTCATTGTAAAATAGCCTAAACATTAACGCTATCAAGAGCTCTCTAGCTAGCTAGCTCTAAGTAAACAAATAGACCGGAAATAACTGAGCAGTATTATTTTGAATCGGAAGTACGTCACAAAGCCTAGTGCATGTAGTGCATTGCATTATTGTTTTTCAGGAGGAGCTAAATCAATCACTCTCCCCACCCATGGCTACCTCCTCTCAGGCCTCTCAGAGAACTCAAAGGGTAGCTTTTCCTTTGCTATTAAAAGGATTATTCATACTTACAATATGTAACACTAATGATGCCAAATCCTGCATGCCATGTTCGTTCTCTCAATATTTTGCTGTGCAGGCTGGATCTGACAATGTGCGGTTGCTCTATAAGCATATTCTTGAGCTCCACTGCCAGAAGAAAATGCTACAAATAAAAAAATAAACTGGAAATAGAAAAACTGGAACATGACAAAAAGGTATTGCTATACATTGACCATCCTTTGATCAATGTGTCTCTACCATCTGTAACTTTTTTTTCTTTTAATTTGTATGAAAGGGAGAATGCCAATAAATAAATACATAAATCAAAAAGAATTTCATGTCTTTTTTTATTGGTCGAAAAATTTATTTGTATGGCCTCTCTGACAGCTCTTCCTGATGGGTGATCCAGCGTCACTGGGTCCACTACATCTGGTGGCATTGGCAGCTGGCATGGTGCTCTTTCTCTTCTAATAGTGGCAATGTTATGGAGCACCACACATGCTGCCACCACCTCACATGCCCGCTCCAGACACACCCGCAAGCCTTGCAGGCAAGCAAAGCGTGCTTTGATGACTCCAAATGTCTATCCTGACCCTTGTGTTAATGTGAGCCATGTTATATTTTATTTGTGCCCTTGTTTGTGGGTCAGGATAGGTGATGTGTGAAATATAGGGTGGTGGTTGGTTTACCTTGTTCAAATCTCTGACCAAGGGTGGATTCCCTAAAAATTCATGAATCATGCACCGACCCAGGCCATCTAGCCTCCAGACTGGTCACCATTAATTGGAGGTCACATGTCATCTGACAAAGGATTTCAGGCCATTTTAACATACTACCATTGTAAGAAAATCACCACCTAATGTGTCTTTGTCTTGAATATAAGTAGAAGTTTTAAGGACAAAATAATGTAGGCTAGCCTGCATGTCAGATCAAATATGATATGATCAAATACCTGAACATTGATGCTGTGAAATGACTTCCTGTTCACATAATCCCCCTCATGTTCTCCCAGGGGAGCTCTAATGGGGATATGCGTACAATCAATTGCACTAATCACTCTCGGGATTCCTATGGAAAAAATGTGCTCTGTATATAGGCCTAGCCTATGCATATTAAAAATAGACCAAGTATTTTTATATTGCGAATTACCTGTGATCACACAAAAAGCCTCTTTGATCCTTAGAACACTTAAATGGCCAGGGAACACAACAAATGCATCCAGCAGTTTAGTGAGAGAAAGTACCACCTTGCGAACTGCACGGCATACAGTATTCTTGCTCAGATGTTCAGCATCACCAATGGAATACATGAAGTGTCCGCTGGCAAAATATTGTAAAGCAAGGCACACTGTCTGTTCAACAGTGAGGGCATTACTCCGGCGAGTGCTATTGGAGATGTTTGGCCCTAGAAGCCGGCAAAGATACCGAATTCCCTCAGATGAGAATCGATATCTTTCATATACAACATCATCGGGGTAAGCTAGAGGATTCTGACCAATCGACTGGGTCTTCCAAATGTGCCGGCATTTTTCTCGACAAGATTGTAGGCAGAAGGGGCGGGTAACATCAAGTTAACCGCGAAGATAACCTGCTTGGAGCAGTTTAGAGATGCAGCGTAAATTGCCATGACAACATATTTGGGTAAGACTTATCCACCTTTCGTAGTATGGGTTAATCGGGAAGTTACACCCGACGTCACAAAGTTACTCCTGAAGTTACCTGCATAAGCCAGTTACCTCGCTTCATAGTACAGCCCTCAGAGGTCAGAGCGGGATAAACAACAATAAACAATCTGGCGGGTACACTGTAATAAATGTTTGCAGAAATTACGGTAAAAACCTATCAAACAGCAACAGTAAAAGACAATAAAATCCAAAATAGTATGTCACCATAGTAGATACATAGAATTACCCTAAATCAAGAAACAGTGCATAATTTTGGTAAAATTAATGGGCATATACCGTAATGTCACAAGCAAGTAATTACCTTAAAATGAATGGTATTTTTCTGTCTAAATCACAGATTTTGCTGATAACAGTATTAAAATAATGTTACCCATAATGCCTAGCTTGCGCCATTTACAGTTTTGTTGTTGAATAACTGCTTAGTTATGTGTTTCTTTAATTATCGTTTATATTGGTTATCTTAGTTAAGTCCTTTGCTTTCATTGTCCATGTTTGTTTGGGTTCGGTAGGGTGCCACTGTTAAGTGGTTTGTGTTACTGTTTGTTGACTTCCCTTCCCCTTTTCCCTTTATTTTTTGAAAAATAAATGTTTGTGCTGACTGGGGTGACAGTGGCTCAGGAGGTAGAGCAGTTGACTGGGGATTGAAAGATCCCTGCTTTGATTCTGCTTCCTCCGGGCAACATGTGTAAGTGTCCTAGAGCAATACACTGAACCCCAAACTGCTCCCAGTGGCCAATTGGTACCTTGTATGGCAGCCTCTGTCACTGGTATGTGGATGTGAGGCATAAACTTGTAAAGTGCTTTGAGTACTCAAATGAGTAAAAAAGCAATATATAAATGCAGTCCATTTACCATAGACAGAATAGAGTGCCTAAAAAGCAGAAGTTCAATGTGTGCCTCTTTCTTCCACGCAATGGAACCCCATTAAATGACAGTCTTATAATGAGGCTTTTACAGTTAAAAACTGTTATTTGTTTGGTATTTTTCAGTGAAATTTAGTGGGATTCAATGTACAATAAGCGACAACTGCATGCAAATCTTACTGAAAGAATTAGTTTAATAACAGTGTGGTCATGCCAATTCAGCAGAAAAAGGGTGTTGGAATTACTGATTTAAAGTGTATTTTTTGTCAATTACAACTGTTTTAAATTATTTTTGTTCTGTAAAGTTGTTTACATTTTACAGAATTATTCTGGCAATCACAGCTGCCAGTTTTTTTCCGTAAAAACAACAGAATTTTTTTTTTTTTTTTTTTTACAGCATAGGAATCAGACAAAACCAAGAAAACTGGCAACAAGACAGGGACAAGCAGGGAATATAAAGGGCTGGGGCTGACGAGGAGATAGGATGCAGGTGGGCAGGCAGGCAGGTGGAGGCGATCAGGTAATCAGCAGGTGGGCAGGGACAGGGCGGAGAGCGGGGCATGGCTGGAACACAAGGAAACAGTAAACAAAAGCACATGGACCACATAGACAGACAGGGAGAACTCCAAAACAGCTAGGGGGCTGGAGTACTGACAATATTTTGTTATTCTATTTTTAGTGTGCTTGCAATGCAAGCAAACTATTGTTATCCGATAATTAGCAGACTATTGTTATTCTTTAGTTTTCTTCTTCTTCTTCTTCTTCTTCTTCTTATTCCACCAAATTCGGGGACACTTCTCCTCCCACAGTTTTCGAGATATCCACCCCAAACCAACTGTAACCCGTCCGGTCTGACCCCGATCAGATTGCTTGTATACAGCTAAGCTGTACCCGCACTCGTTCTCCGGTTTTTGTCGTTTTTTCATCCCTTTTTTCCCATAGACTCCCATTCATTTTCAAAATCACCCCCCTCACCCTTCACGGCCTTCCCACTCGCTCACTTTTCACCCCAGAGCCACCATACCTCACATGTTGCCTCGGGACAAATCACCCAACACTCATCCGAGACCGTTTTGACCCGCACTCGTCTTTTTGTCATTTTTTAATCAGTTTTTTACTCATTTATACATCCCTGCATCCTGCCATTGACTTCAATTCATTTTTCAAAGTCTTACCGCTGGGTCACCTTTCGGCCTGTGGTCACAGTACCTCATATGCTGCCTCATGTCATGCCACCCATCACTCATTGAAAGCCATAGTGACCCGCACTCGTCTTTTTTGTCATTCACTCATCCCTCCATCCTCCCATTGACTTCAGTTCATTTTTCGAACTCTTTCTGCGCGGTCACCTTTTGGCCTACGGTCACTGTACCTCACATGCTGCCTCAGGTCATGCCACCCAACACTCATTGAAAGCCATGCTGAACCACACTCGTCTTTTTGTCATTCACTCATCCCTCCATCTTCCCATTCACCTCAGTTCATTTTTATGATCTTACCGCTCGGTCACCTTTGGCTCAACAGCCACCGTACCACATATGCTACCTCGGGCCAAATCACACAACACTCATTTGAAACACATACTGACCCGCACTCGTCTCTTCCTCGTTCACTCATCCCTCCATCCTCCCATTGACTTCAATTCATTTTTCAAAGTCTTACCGCTGGGTCACCTTTCGGCCTGTGGTCACAGTACCTCATATGCTGCCTCAGGTCATGCCACCCATCACTCATTGAAAGCCATAGTGACCCGCACTTGTCTTTTTTGTCATTCACTCATCCCTCCATCCTCCCATTGACTTCAATTCATTTTTCAAAGTCTTACCACTCAATCACCTTTTGGCCTATGGTCACAGTACCTCACATGCTAACTCAGGTCATGCCACCCAACACTTATTGAAAGCCATAGTGACCCGCACTCGTCTTTTTTGTCATTCACTCATCCTTCCATCCTCCCATTGACTTCAGTTCATTTTTCGAACTCTTTCTGCGCGGTCACCTTTTGGCCTACGGTCACTGTACCTCACATGCTGCCTCAGGTCATGCCACCCAACACTCATTGAAAGCCATGCTGAACCACACTCGTCTTTTTGTCATTCACTCATCCCTCCATCTTCCCATTCACCTCAGTTCATTTTTATGATCTTACCGCTCGGTCACCTTTTGGCTCAACAGCCACCGTACCACATATGCTACCTCGGGCCAAATCACACAACACTCATTTGAAACACATACTGACCCGCACTCGTCTCTTCCTCGTTCACTCATCCCTCCATCCTCCCATTGACTTCAATTCATTTTTCAAAGTCTTACCACTCAATCACCTTTTGGCCTATGGTCACAGTACCTCACATGCTAACTCAGGTCATGCCACCCAACACTTATTGAAAGCCATAGTGACCCGCACTCTTCTTTTTGTCATTCACTCATCCTTCCATCCTCCCATTGACTTCAGTTCATTTTTCGAACTCTTTCTGCGCGGTCACCTTTTGGCCTACGGTCACTGTACCTCACATGCTGCCTCAGGTCATGCCACCCAACACTCATTGAAAGCCATGCTGAACCACACTCGTCTTTTTGTCATTCACTCATCCCTCCATCTTCCCATTCACCTCAGTTCATTTTTATGATCTTACCGCTCGGTCACCTTTGGCTCAACAGCCACTGTACCACATATGCTACCTCGGGCCAAATCACACAACACTCATTTGAAACACATACTGACCCGCACTCGTCTCTTCCTCGTTCACTCATCCCTCCATCCTCCCATTGACTTCAATTCATTTTTCAAAGTCTTACCACTCCGTCACCTTTGGCCTGACAACCACCGTACCTCATATGCTGCCTCAGGTCATGCCACCAAACACTCATTGAAACCCATACTGACCCACACTCGTCTTTTTGTCGTTCATTCATCCCTCCATCCTCCCATTGACGTCAATTCATTTTTCAAAGTCTTACCACTCCGTCACCTTTTGGCCTACGGTCACAGTACCTCACATGCTAACTCAGGTCACGCCACCCAACACTCATTGAAACCCATACTGACCCCGCACTTGTCTTTTTGTCGTTCACTCATCCCTCCATCTTCCCATTCACCTCAGTTCATTTTTATGATCTTACCGCTCGGTCACCTTTGGCTCAACAGCCACTGTCCCACATATGCTGTCTCGGGCCAAATCACCCAACACTCATTGAAAGCCATACTGACCCACATTCATCTTTTTGTCGTACACTCATCCCTCCATCCTCCCATTGACTTCAATTCATTTTTCAAAGTCTTACCACTCCGTCACCTTTTGGCCTACGGTCACAGTACCTCACATGCTAACTCAGGTCACGCCACCCAACACTCATTGAAACCCATACTGACCCCGCACTTGTCCTTTACTCGTTTATTCATCCTTCCATCCTCCCATTCACTTCAGTGAATTTCTCAATGCCTTACCACTCTGTCACCATTTGACCAATAGCCACGGGACCTGATTTGGTGCTTTGGGTCATGTGACCCAACACTCACCAAAGGTGGGTGTGCCCCTAGCAACCATATTGTTTACCCTAGCAACCGCCTAGCAACCACTTAGTAACACCCTAGCAACTGCCTAGCAACACCCTGGCAACCACTTAGCAACACCCTGGCAACCACCCAGCAACGCCCTAGCAATGCATCAGCAACCATATTGTTTACCCTAGCAACCACTTAGCAACACCCTAGCAACCACCCAACAACGCACTAGCAACCAAATCATATACCTTAGTAACCATCTAGCGACGCCCTAGTAACCACCTAGCAACACCCTAGCAACCACCTTATATACCTTAGCAACCACCTAGCAACAGCCTAGCAACCACTTAGCCACATCCTAGCGATCGTCTCCACGTTACCATGTTTTCGCTGCCGGGTTGCAAGCACACTCTGCATTTTCTTCCGGAAATGCACTTTTCTAGTTGTTAATAAACTATATTCTAAGGTTTAACTAATGAACCCTCTGGTTTCTTCAGGCTTCAGTCATTATCAGGATACTCTTCAAACTGGCAGCATTATCACATTATATATCGTGATAAATATCAGTATTGATCAATATGGAAAAAAATATCGTGATCATATTTTTTGCCATATCACCCAGCCCTAATTTCAATTTCAGAGAGATGTCAATAGCATGTCCTATGCTATCCTATGTCTTACGTTCAGATTAAATGAAAATTGAGCTGTTTAGGTAGTATACTTCATGTTTATACCCCTGACAAAAACAAAACACAAAAAAGTGTTTTCTATGAAAGAAAAAAGTACATATATGATATTTGTTGCTGCTTACAAAATAAATAAGTCAATAAATTTTAAACATGACCCTCATGTTTTCTGGAATATAACTCATTATTTCTGAACAAAATTGCTTAGTTCTGTTTAATTCAATTTAGTATAACTACATTATCATTACTACATGGTTTTAATCAGAGAAAGTATAAAATACATACACAAACCATATGTTCATGTATACATGTATACACTTCTGTTCTGCTGAAAGCTGCTCTGGATAAGAGTGTCTGCTAAATGCATGTAATGTAATACATGAACATATTCAGACCAAATGTAAACAGACAGATCAATTTTATACATTAAATTAGATAAATGTACTAAACCTAACTGAATTGGGGGAGTGTTTTTTGGACTGAAGGTAAATATGGAATACTGATAAATGGATAAATCATTGAATCATCTGTAAAACCTCTGATTAGTTAAGATCGCTAAAACTTTAACATACATTGATGGTAGAGTGGAAACTTTGAAACATATTTTCCTAAAAACAAAGCATTCTGGTTCTCTGGAGTCTGCTCTTTGATGCGCTGCTATCCTAAACTGCCAGAATGATGGCATCAGAATTTCAGCTGTGCTGCGCCTGAGGTCTGCATTGGCCTGTCAGATACCGACAGCACATCTGCAGCTGCCCTACAGCTAGTGACAGTCATGAAGTGGCTGTACACAATGTCAAACTGCTGTTGAGGTAAGGTAGGCAGAATGTAATTGGTTTGGATCTTGGCTGTACTGGGCCAGCACAGTGTAGCTAAAGGTATATTGCTTTCCTCTTCCCCACTGATCCCCACTCGCTTCATTTTATTTGGGTTTTAAGGTGATGATTTAGTTGAATATGATGGTGGGGGTCAGGGTTATTTCTTCAAAACAGATGGCCATCTTAATGCACATTGATGCGGCCCCCACCTACCCAGCGAACTGCAGCCAGGGAGAGGCAAGGCATGCCGCCCGGAGGACACGACGGGACAGCAAGAGGAACATAGCTCAGCATGTTTGCAGGAAATCCAATTATTCGTCTGAAGCTTTGAATTCAAAAGTGGATTGAGAAAGTCCTAAAGCAATTACAGCTCGCACAGAGAAAGGCACAGAGCCTAGAAAGGCCAGGAGCTAAACAGTGTATTGTTTTGTACTGCACTCCAAACTGCCTCCCTAGTCTTAACACTGCGACCCAGCCTCTTAAACTGAAGACATATCCAGATTCCGTCAAGATTCCTTTTCTGATAACTTATTTACAAAAGTGTCTTAAAAAAGACAGAAGAATACAATATTAACAGTAGCACTAACCTGTGTACAAGCTCACCACCATCCAACCCTGAAACGCCACACATTAATGTCCTTGCTACTATACCAAGATGAAATTAATAGCCTCAAGAAAGACAACTCAAAGATTTTCTGTTATCTCCTGTGATGTAAGAGTGAGTTTATTTTGTAATAACACACTGTAGAGCTTGTGTTTAAATTGCATTTACTAGCTGGAACATGGGGCCGGATATTATGAGTTTGACAGTATCAGTGCACCTAATACCGTGCTCTATCTTATATTACTGTAAATCAAAGGATTATTAACGCTGAAAACATTAATGGAGAGCAAAATGAAATTTGAAAAAAATGAAATCTCTCTCTGTTTCATGGAAGGCTAACCACAAGGCCCAGCACTATGGGGGTGCCTAGGGGTGCATTGCACCCACAGACAGACATCAGTGCACCCCCAGTTGTCTCCTTACATCCTGATGTCTGCATAGTATTCATGACTTTTTGTGCACCCCTGTGTATTGCAACTGCACCCCTCTGTATTTTCTCCTGGCACCGTGCCTGCTTACCACAGTAATGGTTGTCCTGTAAAATATGTGCTTACCACAGTAATGGTTGTCCTGTAAAATATGTGTATTATTAAGTACTACTGGCATCTCTGTCATTAGTAGGAATCACTGAGCTGTAATATTTGGGCTGTCTGAAGAGCTGCTTCTACATTTACAGAAATGTTGAATCACCTATTGACTGCATACCAATTATCAATACTTTTTTCATCACCCGACTTCAGCTCTTTATGGTTGCTGATTCAGGGACATTGCTTCAAGCAGAACATCCCTCCTACAGGGACATCATCACCCTTACATAAACATACTTGCAGGTGCTTTTCAAGACTGTACAATGGTGTACAGTCCTGAAAACAGTGGTGTTTTTAATTTTCTGCTTTGGCCAAATATCATGGCCAACAAGAACACAATCAGCTTTGTCCCTTTTTAATATTAATGCTTGTATCATGTGTTTTTTCTTTGTTTCTAAAGGTTTGTAAACAGAAAATAAGCACCACTAAATATCAGTTATTTTGTCGTTAATATAAAATTGAAAGTAATATTCATTAAATTGTCAAGTAATTTCATTTTACCAGTGGTGAAAGTATTAACTATTCTTTATCAAGTTAAAGCCAAAAAATTTAATTTGATGTGTTATGTAATAGCAAAACTGTGATTTTGTGTGAATATGTTCGGGTGGGTATGTGTTTGTAATTATTTCAAATAGACTGACAATTTTGAAACAATATTGTGGGAAATATTGATAATAATGAGAGTTGACTTGAATGCAAGTCATGGACTGACAGCAGTGGTCAGAAATGAGGCACAAGGGTATGGAGTGTAGCCCAAAGGTTGCTAGTTCCATTAATGAGCTATTGTTGCTGTACCTTTGGACAAGGGACCTAATTCAGTCACCCAAGGGAATATATTCCTATGCAAGTATTTAGAAATATTTTTCGGTCACACTTTAAACAAAGTGTTGCTTATAAAGGCTTTATCCTTTAGCCAGATGACACTTAGCCTTTATAAAGGCTACATTTAGCCTTTAGCCAGGTGACATTATTGGTTATGTCACATTTGGTATAACGTGTTGCATAAGAAAGTGTTATGTCTCCCTTTATGAAGTATGACATTTGCTTGTGTATGGTTTGTGAAGGCATTATGTCATGTTTATGAAGGCTTTACGTATGCTTCATAAAGCCTTTATAAGCAACACTTTGTTTAAATAATACACTTTGTCTATATAAATAATAAATAAAATAAGACATAAAATTGAACATGTTTCAAGGTTTCAGTAGTTGTTTACCCCAAAATCAATACCGATTGGAAACAATATAAAAACAGTCACATTACAAGCATATGTGTAGAGTTCCATTTCCTTTTAGGCTAGAATGCATTGCCACATACAAACAACAAAAGCTAGCCTCTGAAATAACTGAAGTCTTATGCTCAATAAACAGAAAATTGCAGTAAAGCATCTGTTTCCACTGTGTGCTTTGATGCATTACAGTTCTGAACCTCATTTACATATCTGTTTGAGGTGCAGACACCCTTGAAAACCAGCTTTGAAAAATATCATTGATGGATCAGACAATCAATCAACATGACAGATTTGAATTAAACAAGATGGAATGAAGACGTAGTCTGTTTCGGCCCAGGTGTCTCTTTGATTATTATCTTGGTGTAATCTGTCTTTACGAAGACATGAAAACCTGCCATGAGACAGTGCTTGATTGCATGTCATAAAACTCTTTTGTACATTAATAAAGGGTCCAGGATCTACACCATCAGATCCAAGTCTGCATAGCTCCACTCAATCTGCAGTATATGGGATTACATCAAACTGTAGGTACTGCAATAAAACAGTGATCAATACCATTGCTGTCCTTTCCTGATGTATGCTTTGTGGAGTAATAAAGCCTGATTTTGTTTGCCGTAGGAGAATCTCCTTTTATTCTTTCAGCAGAAGGTTTGTATGTTTGCAAAGTCACATTTCTGTGCAATAAATGGAAAAGGCCAGTGGGTCATCTAGTTACAGCTAGCTGGCAGGGCTAATGCATGTCTATACACCATACAGAGATTAGTTTTTCTCAGGATTTCTCAATAACATAACCAAAATGACCTCAGGGTCAAATTGCTGTTGAATATGCAGTTTTACACTGTCCTTTGATGACCTTATGACCTCACAACAATGAAATATTACACATTTATCATGAAGTATTTATCTGTTACTTCCATATCTGCACAAGGCCCTAATTGACACTAATTCTAATATTCCTGTTGGTCATGCTCACAGCTTTTCCAGAATCCTTCTCTTCAGTCTTTTACTGTGGGTGATTATAACATGTATGGCCAAATGTGAACCTTAACCACAACACAAAACTATATTATTGACAAAAATGGAGTGAATGTTCCTATCCTATCCTGTTTTTGGATGGCAGAAAGTCATTGTTTTAAGGGTGATGTACACAACCAATAAATTATACTCACATATAACATTTTTTTTAATCCTTTAAAGTAAGATGATCTGTAGTGTGAGTCTTAAATATGAGTTGGAAGTGTAGAGCGCAGGTTAAAGTGGAAGCAGCAGTGGGCTGGACCAGGGGCAGCTCATATTGGAGCATGCTGACTGGGGAGAGATGGCCGCTGTGAGAATCATATGCCTCTCAGTTTGATGATCAACTGAGCAGTAAATTAATTAATCATCATTTTATGCCTCATCAAGCACTTTGCTGAGCCTCACCACAGGGGCCGTCCCAATTAGCCAATGGAAAAAGCAATTGTTTTGTTTAGCTAGGTGAGCACTCCACAAACAGTGGAGGCCTTGACAAGCTAATAAATATGTCATCAGTCTGTGTCGGTTAGCAGAATGTCTCTCCACCTGTAAATTGGCATAGATCTGCTCAGTGGGGCGGGGGGTAACCTACATCTCAGGGGGTCAGGAGCATGCCTCGCTGTGACCACAGATAATGTCTTTTTCCAGCAAGATCCTCTATGACCTCTTTTCCCCTACAGTTGGCCGCTGCCGCTACAGTTTTAATTCGGGGGTGACTTTATAAGCAATTTTGTGTGATATTTGAATAATACGCAAATGTCACAAATTATTTCCTCAACAAGTGAGCTATAGACGGTGGAGCATTACTGAAAGACTAGTGAAGTCAGTTCACAGTCATTACAGAAGATTTATATTGCAGGGAAGGATTATTTCAAATGTTTGACAAGTGCAAACATACATATACATGAATGGATGTTAGGATATGCAAATATATGTTACATGTACATTTATTTATTTATTCATTTGGCAGACATTTTTTCCAAAGTGACTTACAAGTGAGGTGGAGTACAACACAAGCAAAAAAACATAAGGAGTCAAGTACATGAAATGATATGTTCATGAAATGACATGAACCTATGTGTTGAAGTATATGAAAAGGCTGTCATTCCTCAGCTAGCTCTGTGAATTTTCCTTACATATCTATGCAGTCAGACAGCAGAAACTCCATGGTGTTTTGATATGAACAGTAGTATCATGCAAGTGAAATCACATTTACATTTGCATTTAGTCATTTAGCAGACACTCTTATCCAACACTCTACTCCAACAATATCCAGCAACTTACAGAGTACAAAGTACATACACAAATGTAAGGCTAAGAGATTAAAATAGTCAAAGTTCAAAGAAAACCAAAATAAAAAAAGAGTTATACTGTTTTATTCCATTTGATAGATTTCAACATTAAATTGGTTAAGCTGACGTATGAGTTTTGGTCTATTAGCATCAGCCAGTGTGGGATTGTTAAGAAATAGTTTGTATATGTTAATGTGCTACTGAACAAAAGTAGAGTAGTTGTTCAGTTGACTGATTAACAGCTTAATAACTCAATAATAATCAGCATGAATATGGAGCATGGAGAGATTTAGTGAGAGAGCTAGCTAGCCTCTACCTTGTACATTTTTTGAGCAACTCCTTCTAGAAAGCAGTCACGGTTTCATATAGCTCATGCATTCACCTGGACAGATTGTAAAACACAAAATGCAGACTATTTCTGTCAGGCAGGACCAACAGCACACTGGAAAGGGGTCCTTCCACACCCATTACCATGCAAACATGCTGGCTGTGTACAGTGCTGCATTACTTACTTACATAAATGTTTAGGAGATTTGCTGTTGATTGTTGCTTTTTTCTGTAGGAAATACTAGCCAGATTTGTGTTTGTCTGTGCAGCAAGTATGTGAGAGTGACAGAGAGCAAACACCATGCACAGAAACAAAAAGTCCTCCCAGAATGTGGTGTGACGTGGTCCTCCTCTGTCAATGTCTGCAGAAGGTGGTGAAGAGCATGAGCCATGTTTGAGAACCATATCATCTCCTTGTGTAGGCTGGCCTTGACAGCAAAGCTAAATCTGGCCAAAACCTCTAAAAGCCTTAACATTGTCACTACAAATTTCTCTGCTCATGACAGAAAATGACATTGTGTACTTCATCCAGAAGGATGCAGCCGTGCTACAAGCAGAGAAGGATAAGCAGATGTTTGGAGCCCAAGGTGGGGCTGGGCTTCTCCAAGGGCCTGGGGGCAGTGCCTACAAAATCATGCATACAGAGATCCAAGCAACAAAGGTAACCTTGCCTACAGTTGTTGTTTATTGTGCCATGCATTCTTCTTCTTTAAATGAATAATGCGGGTGATGTTTTTATTTGAGGTCTTTGTGCTGGCCATGATATTGTTCAGGCCATTTATAAGTGGTTCTTCACCATTTCTCTGACCTTGTTATGTTTTGCGCAAAATTTTGCATCAGTTAGAACCTCTCTTTTTAGTGTCGTATAAAACCACGAACACATAAGATGAGCCTCACCTAAGAATGTTTACATATTCATTTGTAGTTTTTACAGTTTTATACATTATTTATTGTTTTTCATTTCAGTCACATGCCATTATGTACATAGTGCTGCTTGTTCATCAAGCAGAATGATATTGGATTAATGTTATGACCAGGCTGAACCCAGGTTATTGAGGCAGATTTGACACACTGTATGAGGTTCCAGGTCTATGTAGCAGCTGTAGCATAAACTTCCTCACACTGCCCTGACAATTGACCCTACTATTGCCCTACAGGGAACACCCATTTGAAGGGTCAGGGAGCAGATTGGTTCCCTCAGCTATCAATCACTAGTCTTCTCTCTCCAAACCCCCTGGAACCGCTCCCCTATTGAACAGCGGTGCAGTGACTGAAACTGCAAGAGGACACATGTCCCCTAAGGCCCATGATAAGAACCTAACTCCTGAAAGCTTCCAATAAGCCAGCTGGGCCAGCTGGGCCCAGCACATACATACTTCATCATATAGTCTCTCCATCAGGAACAATGTAGCAAAAGAATAAAGCACAACACTTATCACATTATTTTTATTACCACAGGGAAATGGAGTACAGCAGATCAAATCTCATAGAAACAAGGGTTTGGACACTTGCAGATGATGGGACCTGGTACTGTACGAACCATGCTGGTTTATAATGGAGATACATCTGCTGCTATTTATCCTTCATAAAGTAGCACTGCAGGGTGCCATACTAAACCCATTATTTCCCTTGGACTCCCATTATTATAGCCTTTATATATGGCACAGTTGGCTGAGTATTTCAGTTCCAAGCCAGCACTGAATCTTTCTAAATATTAAAAAAATTCCACACTTTAGGAACTGACATTTCATACATTTGTAGTATTTAAATACTAACTGACTAAAATCTGGAGCAATATAATGCCTTTTATATCACAGTTACTGCAAAGTAACACAAAAATGAAAAAGAAACGCTAGATGAAAAAATGCTAGATGTATGACAGTTTGCCAATATGTATTTGAGGCATGGTTTGAGGCATCTGTAATCTATATCAGGAAATTAACACCTGCCAACCCGCAAGTGCAGGTAGATTCTTCTTTTGGCATATAGTTGCAGTCCCTAGGTGCTTCTTGCATAAATAATTATTAAGGCCTACTATATTAGTCATAGAACTCTTGTAAAATGCAAGGTGTCTAAATACACACCACTTTTGGTCAGTGGACCTCTGTTATTCTCCAGTTGCATGTTTGCCATCTCTGTGCAATCTAGGGATGGTAAGATTCACCGATTCACATCGGTGCACTGGCATAAGGTTCACAATGCGATTAGAAAGGTGTGCACCGGATATAATTTGGAATGAACTCGGGATGCATCGTTTCATCTTTGCATCGGTAAAATCCAATTTATTTATATATAATTATTAGTAGAGGCCCTATGCCTTTATTATTTAGAAATGTGACCAATAATTTGTGACCAATAATTTTATATTTAGATTGATTCCTCCTCCCTAAACTGTTTCTCAAGCGTGCTCTCTCATCTCCACCAGTGTTGCCAACTACTTTTCCCCGCACACCTGCATCCCATCTCCTCATCTCCCCAGCCCTGTATCTTCCCGGCTTGTTGCTTGTCTCGTTTCCAGTTCGTCTCAGTCTTCTGTTTCGCTACCCGCCGTTTGTTTTCGTGTCTGCCTGCCAGTTCTGTTGCCTTGCCTGTTTTTCTCGACTTTGTTTCCTCGATCTGCCCTTTTGGTTTTGGTTGCCATGTCTTCTGGTTTTGGTCTCTGCCTGTTTTGACTACGATTTTTGGATTATCCTTTGGATTTAATAAACTCCTTGTGCACCAGTCTTCCTGTCTGGGCCTGAGTCCCTGCCTGAGTTTGGACACATGCATGCTACTATCTTTGAAATGGGCCTAGTACCAGGTATTTTTGAGTATGAGGAAATACTTGATGAGTTTGTGGCACTCTGAGTTAGACAGAGCTGCTCATAAAGATAGTTCAACATCAAAAGTTATCTCGGGTCATATTGACCCTAAGACAATAGGCGTTACTTTTTTGTGGCAGCTACACTGAAAATGATTTTTTTTTAATTTAAATTATTGTTTTATACCATTTTCTTAGGTTTGAATAAGATTTCAGGTCATTATGACCCCAGGACAATAGGAGGGTTAAACTCTAAAAGCTCGGTCAGCACTTGTGTTAGCCCACCATGTATTAGCCCACCATGTATCCTCTATTCAGTAGCTTGTTGTTGTTCAGTATATCAGCACAGGTCAAGCTCTCACCACATTTAGCCATTAAAAAGATACTGAACTGCAAGAAGTTTAACATTGTTTGTAATACCACAATGAGTAAAAGGATATGGCATTGCTTTGGCATGTTATAGGGGTATCTTGTGTGATATGGTGAACATCAAGGGAAAAACTAAATCAAAAGGCATGATTGCATTTGCACCTTACAGCAGACATTGGGAGGGCTTGCAGGAGCTGGTGACTGCCACCGGGGAGGATGATCTGCTGTGGCATAATTCTGAGACTCCATCATGCAGATTCTGAGGGCTGCACCTACACCAGCCTCGCTAATGAGGGGACTTAACACAAAGTTATCCAAACAAAGTATTTTGCCTTGTTGAAAAATATAATACACACACATAATATAATATAATCCATACTGTATACACACACCCCACACACACGCATACATATGTACATACACACATACAGTGATAGGAATGCCATATAGTTTCCTTGCTAGCCAGTTTACAGGATATGCCATCTTTAAGTGTGTGGAATCACTTTGAAAATATGATAAAATACAAAATGATTCGCTTATGTAAAGAATCTGATGTGGCTGACTGTTTGTGGAGTACTGCAGTTTCAGGCCAGGGTTTAGACTGCACATGTGGATTTTAGAGTGCTGCCAGCAGAAAGGGACATGCAGGAGAGGAATGAGAAAATGAACACGTACATATCAACAGAGCATCAGAACATCCCTTGGCACAGTATTAAACATCAGCTAAATGCCTGTCAAAGCACTGCATATCAAAGTAACCATCTATGAGATTCTATTTAAAGCAAAGTGTCCAGGGCTTAATGAGGAATCAGATGATTCTATTACTATTTGGGATGATAACTTTTTTGTGTGATGTGGCCTATATGGATATTATGTTTGAAGTTATATACCTTTGTAGCCTGTTCCTTTTACATTTTGAATGGCTGCTCTTGATTGAGCTCTATAAGCTGATGAAATCTTTCATGGCCACATGCGTGAGCAATATTTAATGCATGTACTTCAGGCTGAGTGCATTGAATTTAGAAAATATTTAACTTAAAGGTACATTTATTTCTTTTTTGAACCAAAAAATATTTGGATATTTGGATGTGTGCAGCAGTGTAGCATAGTGGTCAAGGAGCAGGACGTATAACTGAAAGGTTGCCGGTTCGATTCCCAGCTAGGGCCCTGCTGTTGTACCCTTTGGCAAGGTACTTAACCCACAATGGCCTCAGCAAATAGCCAGCTGTATGAACGGATGACATGTAAAAAAACTATAACCTATGTAAGTCGCTCTGGGTAAGAGTGTCTGCTAAATGCCAATAATGTAATGTAATAGATAAAACAATCACAATTTAGCTTTATATCAAAAGAAGACTACCAATCATTTTGTTCTGGTATAAAGCTGTGTGTTATTGATAAGCCAACACCATGGCTACATATGTAATGATAGGTCTGTATTCACATGTGTTATTGATAAGCTAACACTATGGCTAAATGTGGAATGATAAACTGAATCAGCCCCATTTGGTATGAATTTGGTTTCATTCATGTATGTTTTAATTACATTTCAAAATCTTTTCCGTAGCTCATGTTGACCCATTAGACCATGTAAAATATTGAGATGGCTGCTCTTTGCCTAGACTGACAGCTTTGAAAGGTATAAGCGTGAGAACTATTGCTACCATATCTGTTTTATGTTTCAGTCATAGCCTTGAGAATTTAACAAAATTTCCAGCAAAATGTATCTTTGCCATATGGGCTTATCTTTCTATCAAATATCCTACAGAGACTCACAGATGGGAGGCTATCAAAGAAGGAGTACGGAGCACTGTTAGACACAGTCAAACTATCGTAATACCCCCAGTAGTGATTTGTCAAAATGAATTGTGGTCAAGAATGCAATTAATAGCTTTGGCTAAAAGTCATTGCCTCTTACAATGAAGGCTTCTTTTTTCTTAAAGAAAACTACAGTGCCGTGCAGAATTCCCTCAGAGGCATATCACAGGAGCTTGATAAATCACAGCCCAGGTGCTGCTCCAATTTGTCAAAGTCATAAATTCTAGCAGGCTATAACCTATCTGTCACTGCCATGAGCTGGCCATGATGTTTTTACCCATGCACTCAGTAATATTTGCCCCACCCTTTACACAACAGAAAACCAAGGGACCTTCAGAAAGCAGAAAATGTTCAGATATTTTTCTTCCATGTAACAGTGTTGTGAAACAACACTTTGAGGAACGTGTTAAAATCATCTCTCACACATGGTCATTTTGGATCACTGAAGAAAAGAACAGTATTGATGATGGCAGAGAATGCCCTCATATGACTATCCTCTCAACCACACATCAGGTCATGATGCACAGCAGAGTTTGGGGCATGTTTACCTACCAAAAAAATGATATTATCACCATTTCTAGATTTAATGTCATTGTGAGCTTTGATACCACAGTTTTGAATACATTTACATTTACATTTATTCATTTGTCAGACAGTTTATTCAAAGTGACTTACAAGTGAGGTAGAGTAAAACACAAGCAAAAAACCATAAGGAATCAACAATATTAGAAGCACCTCATGACCAGGTTTCAATGGTTGGTTGTTTCAATGGTACAAGGTACAAGCTAGCTGATGGAGCTAACAAGTGTGTTAGACCATTAGATTACATTTTTTATTTCATAGTTTAGTAGGAAACAGTTTTGAGACATAAGAAATTCCTTTAGGGGGTAGTGTTTCAGGTGCTCAGGTACTCAGTTCTAGATAGTGATTTTGCACCGGGGTGTGACCGGGGTGTAAATGTAAATGTAAATGTGTGACGGGACCACCAGACACCATTTGGTAGCAGAGTGTAGCAGTTGGGAGGGAACATAGGCTTGCAGGAGTGAGTTCAGGTAGGTAGGTGCAGTTTTGTTGGTTGCCCTGAATGCAAGCATCAACGCCTTGAACATGATGTGGGCAGCTACACGGAGCCAGTGGAGTGAGACCAAGAGAGGTGTAACATGAGCCCTTTTTGGTTGGTTGAAAACCAGACGTGCAGCCGCATTCTGTATCAACTGCTGAGGCTTAATTATAGGCTTAATAATGGCCAGCCAAGAGAGCATTGCAGTGCTCCAGGCTTGAGATGACCAGAGCCTGGACAAGGAAATGCACAGCATACTCAGATATGTAGGGCCTGATTTTCCTGATGTTATACAGCACAAATCTGCAATGATCTGGCAGTTGTCGCAATGTGGTAAAATGTAAATGTTAGCTGGCCATCAATCACTACCCCCAGATTCCTTGTAGACCTGGATGGAGTTAGTGTCATTGAGCCATAAACTGGACATAGGGCTTAAAGAAAATCATTTGAATATTTAATAAAAAAGCACCAGAATTCTGCTGTTGCTAGGGCAAACCAGTAGGGACAAAGTAAATGCGCACTGGTTACTCATAAGCAGACTTTGCTCTTCATGGATGGGCAGACTGACAGAACTAAGGCTACATTATCCTTACATTAACATTTAGTCATTTGGCACAATCTCTTTCCCAGAGTGACTTATAAAGCAAAGTGTATTAAAACCAAATGAGCCACAGTACAAATAGAGAACATCACACCAACCACTCTGTTGGCCACACTGGGATTTGTCCCCCGGTGTCCACATATATCTATGCACTATAGAGCAGAAGTGCACAAGCATGCTCATCTATCCAAATAACCAGGTGTATCCTTCTTTCACCACAGCTTTTCAGCTTTTTCGCATCAGAGGCCAAATAGGTGTGCTTGACTTGCACAGTTCTGTTTAGATGATAAGGTGGCATTGTTAATGGTATTAGAATGTAACCTGTGCAGTCTAACGCAAGATCCCCTAAACAAGGAGGCACAACAGACACATGAGGGAGGAACACTGGATGATTTGGGAAGAAGTCTATCATGAATATATGTTCACAGGGTTTTTGTCAGGGGTGGGTCACTCAGCTAGGGTCCCCTCCTCTCACTGCTTTCAGGTACCCTGCGATTTGTCAGGTGTGTTCGAGCTGCTCAATTAACATCAATGGAAAAGTGCCCCATCTCACTAGTCTTGAGCCCCCCATCTGCTAGTTGCTGACATGATATTGGTGATGCAGCACCTGTTCTCTAATGGGTACTCCTGCACTGTAGTGAGCTGTGTGACTGTTGGCTGCGGGTGGGTGTAGCAGAAGATTGCATTTATGCATTCATACAAGATCACAAAAGTTTGGATGAATGCAGATATTTTTGGAAACTTCCTGTATGACTTTAGGTGATGGTGCATCTTGCAGATTTTGAACATGAGTGCAGGACCTGGCATGGTGGAGTGGAGACTGTGTTCAGTGACTGCAAAGTGTTTTACCACTGTTATAAGTCAACCTGATGCTTACATTCAGTGGTCCACATCTGGTTGAGCCCCTCATTTCCTCTTCATAAGCACATGAGAAAATGTTTTAAGTCTGCAGTGAGACATGTGAAAACTAGCAAAAAAAGCAACAATAACAAACAGTGCTATAGAACCTGCTATACCTAAAGGAAAACTTGCAGGTGGCAAGGGTGTAACCTGGATGGTTACACCTTTGCCCCCTTTCATAAGTGAGATTTCAAGCCTACAACTTAATTTATTAGTCAATTCAGCTATGAATGCACTTGCACTGGGGAGGTAATGCAAACAGGTGCTGATGGATAATCCTGTGAAAGACCGCATGAATAAAATGAGTTGATATGTGTGTATATGAATAAATCAGGTGTTACGACTGACTACATGTCCTCAGGACAGCCTGGTTTGGAATGCTATGCATTCCAATATTGAAAGGCCAAGTCCCTGCTTCCAGGAGACTGGGCTGACGACAGTTTCAATGGCGTTGGCTGTTACCTAAAGATGGGCAATTGAATGTTACCCTGTGTTTTTCGGTCAAAATGTTGGAATCAAATTTATTTGGAAGTGAAGTTCCTGTGCAGGTTCCTACAGACCAGAGCACAGCCATACAAATAATGAGTTTTATTTCAGAAATGTCAGTGCCCCGGCATCTTAGCCGGGTTTGTTTTTGTTTTCTTGGCCATGTGCTTCTGTTTTTCCTTGTGTTCTAGCCCTGCCCTGCTCTCCGCCCTGTCTTCACCCACCTGATTACCTGCCTGCCTGCGCACCTGCATCCCATCTCCTCATCAGTCTCACCCTATATATTCCCCGCTTGTATCTGGTCTTGTTGCTAGTTCGTCTCAGTTCATCTGTTTCGCCACGAGCCGTTTTTCCTGTTTTCCATATTTTTGCCTGTTCTCTTGACCACGTTTTTGGATCTGTTTTTGGTATCGTTTGCTGTGCTTTTCTGGATTTTTGACTTCGCCTGTTTTTGACCTCATTTTCTGGACTTCGTTTTGGATTTAATAAACTCGCAGTGTGCACCCTGCTTTCCTGTCTGCACCTGAGTCCCTGCCCGAGCTCTGACAACAAAACACAAGGGTCACACTGATTCACATTTCAGTAATCATCTAAATCAAATCCAACAAAAACGGATGTGCACCTGCATTCTGCTTTTAGAGTGAGCTTCTGAGTTTAGGATGGATGCTTTTGGAACCATAACGAAGCCTCTGAAGGTTTGCTGATTCCCTGGAGTAAAATGGATGTAGTACAGTGAAGAAGCTTCCTTAGTAGCATACATATGGTGTCAAGATCAAAAAGCACTCGAAAGACTGCAGGCAAGTAGTCATTAGCCTCCCAAATGATCACTTGCCTCTAGTCCTTGGAGAGCTTTCCTGTGCTGTAAAATAATTTACAAAAATCTGATCTACCACTTTCCACTGTAGTGATCATTATATTTAAAAGGGGTTCAGATACAAAGACAACATCTGGAGATTTGCAGAACAAACAACTGGCATCTTCCCATTTCATGTCACCTACTTAAATGTAGCATTCATGTGAGGAAAAAAAAACTTGCCTGCAGGTAAATCACAACAAGAAGAACTCTCAATTTTCCAAACTACAACTGAATGACAAATGGAAGCATGTCTTGTGCTTGAATGAATCTTTGAAGGTTACGCTGAGAAAATTCAATGCCTGCTTTCAAATATGGCAGGGGTATATTATATTTTGGGATTGCTTTGCCTCTGGGAGTTTCAGTTTTAATAGCACAAGTCTTAAATTAGTGTTAGGACATTTTGGCCAGAAACCTGATCTCCTCTACCAAGGAGCTCAAGCTTAGCCTCCAGCATGACATTCCAGCATGACAGTGATCCAAGGATCAGTCTATTTCTACAATGAAATATATAGGTGAACACAAAATCAATGCTCTGAACTGGCCATCTCAATCTACAGACGTCAATACAATCCAGTGTTTGTGGTTTGAACTCAAGTCAGCAGTTCACAAACAAAAACAAAAAACCTGAAAGAACTAGGGAAATTGTCCATAAGAACGCTCAAAAATCTCCAGAATGTAAGGCTGTGGTTCTAAACACAACTGGAAGCACCTTGTCAATGTAATCCATGTAATGATTACAAGGATGTAAATGCGACCCTTGTATTTTCTGGGATAAATTCATTTGTGAAGAACATGACTTTGCTCTGTGCAGTGATTTTAAGACTAAAGTATAAAATTCATGCATTTCATTTTTGTTTAGAATTTCTCCTCATTTTTGGAATTGCCAGTTGCATAGCACCGAACTTGATTCTACACTCTCCTATATTTGTGCATGGGCACTGAGGCCTAGCAAATGCGTTATGCATGTGTGCAAACAAGGGCTGATTGTCACACTACAAGTCCCACGCTGCACCACAATGGAGCAAACAGCGAGTGGAGGATAGGCTCATCTCCACTGACATCATCCAAATCAGCTGGAAACGGGATTCTGGCTCACAAAACACATTCTATCCCTGCAAAATGAAGCCAGCTGAGTTCCATCACTACAGACTCCCAGTCATTGTATAGTTCAGTATCGAACCCATGTCTGGGTTGGGGAGCTCAGCCCACAACAAACATGGAAGGTGTGCGCTACACCATAGGACAAATTACAAGCCCAAGTGGACTGAAGGGCCACTCATTGTTAAACTTGTTTTCTCATAACACACACATACACACACACATCTACATACACATATGCAAGTATGGTTAAATGCATACATACATTTAAATACTCCCTCACTGGTTACTGTGGAGAAAGAAGACACCATCTGGCACATACATATATTTATCTCTGGACCTGTTCTTCCATGTGAAAGCGGAGGTGGGGCTGAGGTGTGGCTATTATAATCACTGCACTCAACCCTCTAAAATTGGAGGGAACTGGGTGAGCAGCATTCCTCAGCAGCACTGAGAGCTTACAGCCCCAGTCTTCTACTAGCCACCTATGGTGCCCTCACATGTTTAAAAGGAGCTTAATTATTCTTGCCATTATTCTTGTCCATATATCTGAACAGTGGTAAAAATCACTGGTACAAATGTCAGAGTAGCCCGTTTATTTTGTCAGCAATGAGCACTGCTAGGGTCATTATTTTATTTAATGTATTAATAATACTTAAGAAAAGATAATAACACATATACAGATTTTAGCAAGACATGTTATATGAGTACCTCAGCTACATTGCTGGCCTAAAAGAATTGCACGCAGGCAGGCACGGTTGCTGTGTTTATATATAAGTAAATACATGATGAACACATTGCACATGAAGCACTAGTCATTGAGAAATAAATAACAAGAAGTCCCTATAATAAAATATTAATCTGTGTCTGTGTATATGAATCTACGCAATTCAATCAACAGCAGAAACATGCAGTGGTGTGTGCTGGTTTTAGTGCAGTAATGCAGTTTAATTACTGTGTAACAGCTATGGTCATTTGAAGGCGGAGTTTCTACTGCTAGTAGTTCAAATCATGAACTGAAACTTCATGTCTCAATGTATATGTCCCCTGCAGTTTTGGATAAACCATTTTAATGTATAAACCAGCACAGTGTCCAGCTGGTGTAAAATGTGTACGTCTTCTGCAAATTTTTGTATCAACCAATCAATATTAAACAACATTTTGTCCAAGTGTTAAACCCCCAGAGCTCTTGGCTCTGATTCTTTAGCTATAGTTTTCTAATGTTTTGGGATGTAGTCTATGCCAGAATTAAGTATATACATTTACATGGTAAGTCTGTAATACAAATAATACAATATCATATTATAGTTACCTCTCAGATGTTGTACTGCATGTGTTACACTGTCCCATTAAGGACATAAAGTGTTTCACCCAACACTGTCAGCAAAACACCGTGACATATTCCTGGTGGGCATGCAAAATCATCAGCATTTTTTTTTTAATGTCCTCATGAAGATTTTTGTGTGAATGTGTGTCCGTGCATGGATGTGCATATCTGCATGGGTGTGGTGCTCTTTCACTCACACTGTTTTAGTGACACATCAAAGCCTTCCCTGGCTTTATGAAGAGGGATGCTGAGGAAGGACAAGGGGTTGCACAGTGGCAGTGAAATGCTTAATGCATGCCTGCGGACACACTCTTGGTAGTTGAAACTGTATGTTATCAGTGGCTGCCTTGTAGGTTCTCCAAACTTAATTCCCAGCCTGTGCAGGGGGAGAAATGTGAGTAAAAGCGAAGGATTTAGGATTTTGATTTGTGCATCTGCATTGCAAAGCACACATTGTATGTGCAAACTGACAGTGGGGAACACAGAGGGGCTTGGCACATTGGCTTGGCACTGTTTCTAGCTGGGCGCTTTGTGTCTGAAATTAAGAGCATGGCTGCATATTCTCAATATGCAGGTTCTTCTTCCAAAATAACAACAAAGGCACTGTGCTCTGCAGAAATCATTTTTTGTGTCTGTGAATTCTTGCTGATTTGCCACAGATAAATATCTTGATGATCAGATAGAGACAGCATCCTTTGAATGGTATACAAAAACAAGAGCTCTGAAAATACCACTGACAAAAGCAAAGAAGCAAACAGAAGTACAGAGCTTCAATATTCCTCCCATATGCTAATGATTAGTGGTCACACACCTGCAAAGGAGGAAACTATCAGGTCTGCCTCAAGTTTAGCCAAGCTGTTCTCCCTTGCACTTGACAAACTTATTTGTCGTTCATCGGCACCTAATAAAAAATTAGTATTTGCATCATATCTGACATTCATGTAGGTTATTTAACTGTAGCCAAAAGATGAAAAACCATTCAGAGGACCAGAACAAAGGCTGTGTTCTATTTTTGCTTATAATATGAAGTGACAATGAATTAAGTTTTAATTTAAATCTAATCAGATCATGTAAGACATGCAGTTGCGTTGCCCTATGCCAAGGGACAGAAGTCCTAAGAGGCCAGCCTGAACATTTTTTGAACATTTCGGAAGTAGCCCTGGTATCCTCACGTGGCCCTACATTTTTCATTTGATCTCACCTTAAAATAAATGAAATAAGATGTTAAATTGCCCTGGTACTTATGTTTATTTGGACATTTCCACAAATGCATAACTTTGTAGTGTATGGAATGTATGTAATCATCCTGTTTAAAATAAGAACAAAAATGATAGGATATTCAGTTGATCAATTTTCTGCTTATTTTATTAAAAATGTTACACCTTAATTTAAGTGTTGTGCAAACCAAGGTTATATTGTTGACAAATAAGGAAGTTTATTGAAGAAACAGAGATGTTTTAATTATCCCAACAATAGAGTAGGATTAGTACAATAGATTAATACAATGCACTCTGCTTGACTTTATTTTTAAAAATGATTGACTTAAAAGCATAATTCCAAATGATGAATAAATTTCAGTATATATTTTATATAATACTTTCATCTTACTTAGTTGAGAAATGTCCTGCACTCCTCAAACATGGAGAACAACATGTATTTGAATGCACAGCATTTTATGTACTCCATATTAATCAACTTACTTATTTCAATGTCACCATGTGAATATGGTGATCCATACTGCTGTGGTGCAATTGATATCCTGAAAAAAAGATTTGAAAGAAAATAATTTTATTAACATTTTTGAGTGTCATGATAACTGGTAATTCATGATAATTTGACAGTGTAAACTACAAAGTTATCTTTTAGATGTTGAGTTTACACTCATTCTCCATCATTCTTCCAGAAACTCATGATGGTAAGAGTAAGAGTAAGAGTAATTTATTTCAGTCCTTATTAACAATTATACAAAATGAATGCACATAGAAATAAATAACAATAAGGCATTAAATTAAAAGGGAAAACAAAAAACAAAACAAAAAAACAAAAAATATTGACCGAAAAGGTGTAGGCTGAAGCTATAGCTTATTATACCTACCCTTTTTACGTAACATATTCTAATAGGCAGCCCTTTCTTACTAGGTTTTAGGCTATACAAAGACAAAACCAAACAGAAGCAAAAACAAAAGTTCCAAATGTTTCATATACAATAGTGACCATACCTCAGTTATGTATTTGTTTACCACCTTATTTTTAAACATTTTTTTAAATTTGCAAAGTGAACTACACATTCTTAATTCCTTGTCACAACTATTCCACAAGTTTACCCCTTTGACAGATATACATCTGTGTTTTATATCTGTCCTTACCTTTGTTTTTTTTTTTTAAACATACATATTCCCCTAAACTCATACTGGCTCTCTCTAATTTGAAACAACCTCTGAATACAGTTAGGAAGTAAATTGTTTTGTGCTTTGTACATTATCTGTGAAGTTTTAAGATCAACTAGATGACTAAATTTTATAGTACGTAAGTTAATAAATAGTGCGTTGGTTGGTTCATAATAGTTTGATCGACTTCTGCTCTCTTCTGCAGCATGAAATTGGATTAGTGTTGGTTTTATAAGTGTTTCCCCATATCTCCACACAGTAGGTAATGTATGGAACTATGAGAGAACAATACAGTATATATAGTGATTTCTGATTCAAGATATCCTTAGTTTTATTTAATATTGCTATGGTTTTAGACATTTTTGTTTTTACATTATTTATATGTGGTTTCCAAGATAATTTATGATCAATTATTACTCCCAGAAATTTATTTACATACACTCTTTCTATTTCAACATCACTGATCCTAATTTTAGCTTGATAATTGATTTGCCGATTACCAAATATTATAAACTTTGTTTTACTTAAATTCAATGATAACTTGATAATATCAAACCATTTCTTTAAGACTTTCAATTCCGTTTCCACTGTATTCAGAAGTCGTTCCAAACTTTTCCCAGAGCAATATAAGGTAGTGTCATCAGCAAATAAAACACATTTTAACAATTTAGACACTTTACAAATATCGTTTATATACAATATAAACAGTTTAGGTCCTAGCACTGAACCTTGTGGAACCCCACATGTAACCTTCAGCAAATCGGATTTGACATTATTTATTTGGACATACTGATACCTGTCATCAAGGTAACTTCTTAGCCATAAATATGCAATCCCACGTATACCATATCTTTCCAGTTTCTTCATTAATATGTCATGATCAATAGTAGTGAATGCTTTTGTGTCTATAAATGTCTATAAACACCCCTAGCGTATATTCCTTGTTGTCCATTGCAGTAGAGATCTCTACCAGTTCCATCACTGCCATTGAAGTGGACCTATTGGCTCTAAAGCCATACTGATGGTCGCTCAATAAATTGTGTTTTTCTAAAAAATTGTCAGGCCTTTGCACAAATAGTTTTTCTAAAATTTTTGAGAATTGGGAAAGCAGAGATATTGGTCTATAATTGGAGAATAGATGTCTATCTCCACTTTTATAAATAGGAATGACTTTTGCTGTTTTCAGTTTGCGGGGAAATATACCTGTTTGGAAGGATTGGTTGCAAATATGTGTCAATGGTTTCACTATACATTCTGTAATATCTTTAACTAATGACATATCAATTTCAGTCCAATCATTGGATTTTTTATTCTTGAAATTTTTAACAATATCAAGTATTTCCTCTTCCTCAACAACCCTAATAAAGATGGAGTAGGAGTTTTTATGAACAATATCTCCATTTACACCGTCTTTATTTCTCGGCTCAACAATGTCATTTGCTAGATTGCATCCAACATTTACAAGGTAATCATTAAATTCATTGGCAATGTCTTTTGTTTTGTTTATAATGGTATTGTTATCTTTTACAAAGTAATTTGGATTGTCTACGCTTCCAGTACCTTTTTTAATTATGCTGTTGAGCACTCTCCACGTTCCTTGAGTGTTACTCCTATACTGCTCCAAAAGTTTGTGATAATGTTCCTTCTTAACAGATCTTATAATACTTATTAATTTATTTTTATATATCTTATATTTGTTTTCTGCTTCTTTAGTTCTATGTTTTAAATATCTCCTATATAATACCTTTTCCTTTTTACATGCGTTCTCTATCCCCTTGGTAATCCATGGCTTGTCTTCATATTTGTGCTTTGTGAGTTTTTTTAACGGACAATTTTTTGTTCATATAGCACAATTAATGTGGATAAAAAAGCCTTATAGGCTTTGTTAGGTTCATCATTAATATAGACCTCGGTCCAGTTTTGTTTCCTTAGGTCCACCTTGAGGGCAGCCATGGTTTCTGGTGTTCTGTGTCGAATCAGGAAGGTGGTCACTTATGTCATTTATAAGTAGTCCACCTACTATTTTGCTTTCAATTTTATTTGTGAATATATTGTCTATTAATGTAGCAGTGTCTGTTGTAATTCTACTTGGTTTTATAATCACAGGAAATAAGCTGTTGCTGTACATTGTATTTATAAAGTCTGTTGTCCTTTTGTTGTAGAATCTTTGGTGAGATTCATTTCTTTCATAAAACCCAAGAGGGTGGTATTTCTTATTTGTAGAATATGTCTTCCTTTTTATTTCCAACTGTTACTGCAGCACTGAAACATTTTCTCAAAATATTCATTCTTGGTGCTTTGGTATTAACAGCATATACAAATTCTGAATACAAACATGCACAACACTTTTCAACACTTTTTAAATTTTTATTTGACTTTACATTTAAAGATAATTTTATTTAATTATTAGAATAGGAATGATTAAAATAGGAATATTTGATCACTACATGCAGTAACTATATTTTTCCCAAAGGTTATTCAAAGCTGATATTATTCTTGACTTTTTTAAGTTTTCAAAAAAAGTGCATATTTGCTCTGAAATAAATCTTCATACCCTCAAAATGATTCAAGTGTTGTAATGAAATAGACTGGGATCCAGATGCGGTTAACAGGTTTAATACCAGAATCCAAAAGGCGTGGTCAGGAACAAAACAGGTCGTCAACAGGAATCAGAAGTACTACAAAACCAGAATCCAAAAACACACGAGCAAGGTCCAAAAAACAGGCGAGAGGTCAAAAACACAGGAACAACACAATGGAATGGCAAAGAGCAGGCTCAGTAGAGAATCAGAGAATCAATACCTCACAATGAGGTAACAAAACTGAGTCCTTATAAAGGCAGGGCTTGATTGATGGAATGAACCACAGGTGTGGTGGAGCCAGGCTGAGCGGGGCGTGGCTGAGCTTGCTGAGCGGGGCGTGGCTGAGCTGGCTGAGCAGGGCATGGCTGAGCTGGCTGACTGGGAGCGGGTGTGACAAGTGTTTTATTTTTACTATATTTATTTATTTATTTTTTAAGAGATATTGGGACAATTGCTCTGTCGTTAGCTTAGCAGCGGTTTGGAGTTTAACACGGTTTTAAACGCGCATGTTGCAGAAAAAGTCACGTGGCCTCTTAAACCCCACTGCTGTGTCATCGGTACCTGTGGTTTAACCTACTGCTGAGGTTTAGCTTGATCTCAGTTGCTGTGTCGTCAACAAATCTCATACCAGCCACTAGAGGTCACTTTTTGTGCGTATTTGCTTAAACCTTACACTGAGGTGGTTTAAGGAGAGACTAAACCATCTCATTTGCAGAATGAGACCTACATCACATCCTACACACAAACTGTAGTAATATTTTGTTAGCCTGATGTCTGCCCCCATGTAGGCCTATGTCGTCACTTACAACACGATCCAGACCAAAATGCTTATAAATAGAGGGTTACAAAAAAGTCCTAACTTTAGTTCCCTTTCAGACACTTGAATGACGACAGGATCCAGGAGGGGTCTTATTATTTATTTATTGCAGGGAAATAAACTTAATAACCTAATAACAACCTAATAACAATTACAAAATCTTATAACATTTATATTACATCGAGGATCCAACTCGCAAAGAATCCTAAATTATGTCATTAAGTGGCATTCTTGTTAACTCTTCGTTCTGGCAGAGAATATCTGTAGACGGGCTCCGGTTCGGGGTAGATCTCCAACTTCCGGTTTCCAGACAGTTTAACGGCAAATCAGATGAAACGGTGTGTGTTGTTACACAGCAATCACATTCAGCTTAACACTCAGCTGCGCGTTAAACTCGTGACACTTCCGTTTTAAGTAGTACGGTTCTAAAGCGCAGCTAAGCTAGCTGACAGAGCAATTGCCCCATTGGTATTTTCCTGTCTACACATTTTAAACACAGAATAAGGCTTAATATTTTCTGGCCTGGCTAACACTTTTATCAGTATTTAACATTTTCTTTGCTTTTCAGTGTCAATAATGTCATAAATAACTTTTAATTCAGTATTATCATCCAAATTATTGAATGTCATTAGAAAGTTGAGAAAGTTAGCAGGTATATAATTGACTACATATTTGTCTAAAGAAAGGATGTGTTCAAAACTAACTGGTTATATTTTTGCAAATCTTAAACCTCCAAAAGGGGGCAGCTGGTGGGACAGCACCATTTCCTGTTGTCTGCACATCTGTGGTTTTGCTTTTGTAATGCATGGAAAAAATGCTCTATCAGTCAATAATGGTTTACATTTGATGAGGTATTGGATCTCTAGAGAACAAATAAACTTTTTTCCACTTATTATTGTAAGGAGCAGTGTGTCAAGATTCTTTGGAGTATTCTGAGCAGGCATTCTTCTGTATTGTTATGGTGTATTCTGAGGTGATGAACTTTTCAGCATTTTTAGTGATATATTTACTTATGTAGATCTATAACAGCTTGACAGATATTCTGTGAAGAATGAGTCCTTTTGTAACTGTGCAAGTGTCATATTTCAGCAGTATAATAACAAAGGACTGTGTAAAATGCCTCTAGAATGCAAAATATGAATAACTATAGACCCACTCTGAGAGCTAGGGTGAGAAAAAGGTCACAGAAAAATGGATATTTCACTTGTCACTTCCAGATTTTGAATGCCGAGGAAGACACAGGCGTTATCCCCACTTGGGCTTGCGAATTAGAACATTAGAGCAGCACCAACCTATGAAAAAAGCTTACTGTTGTTTATTGGCCATACTGCATTTCCCAGCACTTAAACTATGTCTGAATTGTTTGCTTTCAGCAAAACAGGAGCGCTACCTGCTATCCCACAAACAACAAAGACTAAGATTACAGTCAGATGATGTCACTCAGGTAAAATTGTGCTGACAAGCTTTTAATTAAAGTTTTCCCACACATCTTTCTCTAAGCCTCAGGAGCTGCTGCTCATTATGTGTGCACTGCCAGCCAATTGAGAGTCAAAGGAAAGTGTTTTATTTTCAGAGTTGTGACTGACAGTAAGAGAGCACTTATACAATCTGTTTACCTTCTTCATAGGTGCCATTTTGCTATGGGGGATTGGCTCTGTGCATATCAGTGTTTATAGCAATTATTAAATACATCTGCTGTTGAAAGCATCACAAAGAGGAAAAAAGCCTTTGTAGACAACTATCCTTGTGGCCTGGGAGTATGGAGCTGTCTGTGCTGTTAGGGCTGGTGCTGGCTGGAGCACAACCAGGTAGCATGTCTGAACAGGTGTGCCGTAAAGCTGCCAAGGCCACAGCAGCCCAGAGACATCACCATGATGGGAACCAATCCTAGGAATTCTGCACAAGCACTCTACTGTTGAGTAAACTGCATGGCATAAGTCATACAAGTTTACCTTCAAATGTACCAGGAACATGTACAGGCTACAACAAAGATCATTTGTTTCATGAATTGTCTTCAAAATTTGAGCCAATTTGTGTCCATTTGTGCTCACATTTGTCTTAGAGGGTGCACACAGATATAGTAGATGAGAAGACAACTGATATTGCAGTCAGTATTAAAAAATTTCTGTCAACTCCAGAACATATTGATTACATGTTTGTCTTCAGTTCCTTATTCCCACTTATTTTGCCTGCCTTCAGGCAGCACTGCTTGAGGCTCAGCTAGCAAATACATTAGTCATGTTGGGCAATGAGTTGATTAAATATTAAATCAATACAACTGTCTTTGTGCACAGCTATTATTATTTGTTTTTTTTTTCCCACCATCCATTTATCATTAGGAGCTTAATCTGCATGCTTTGTTCTTTTGGTCTCTGTTCTCATGAGAAGTAGGACATTAGAAACAAGCTCTGAAATTTCCTCATATGCCAAGTTATGTCTTTCTACACACAAGAAATCAGGTAATAAAAAAATCACTATTACATGGTTTTCAAGGCCAGACGGTGAAAGACAGGGTCTGATCCCTCCATTACATAAAACTACAATAAAACCACAGCCCAGATGCGCAGTGCATAATTGCAGTATCCTATAATCACACTGCCAGCAGTGCCAGGACTCCCAGGCACAATATTAAAAATAACAGGAATAATATCCTTTTCACCTGTAGTGCAGTGAAGGCAGAAAAAAATAAGATTTTAACCTTTATAATACCATGACTTTAACATTGATGCATGATTGCTGAAACAGTGCATGATTATACAAACATTGGTGTGTTGTTTTGCATCAAATCCAAAAGGCAACTGTTGTTCATTTATTTTTGATACAAGTAGCCCACACCAGTGCATGTACATTTTTCATCCTTTTATACAAATTCATTTCTAAATTACCCTA
The DNA here is from genome assembly GCA_019176425.1 of Megalops atlanticus. NCBI lineage: Eukaryota > Metazoa > Chordata > Actinopteri > Elopiformes > Megalopidae > Megalops > Megalops atlanticus. Next base: position 38,437,888 of record CM032884.1, read on the forward strand.
TAAAATTAAAAAAAAAACATTTTATGTGTTTGCAGACTAATGGAATGTGCTGCATTTCACAGCTGCATGATCTGTAATATCAAACATAAATATTTTCATTGATTCTCAAAACATGTACATGTGACATCATTATTTCTGTACCTCACTTTCCTTTGCCAGTAAATGAGGCAACAGAGAACATTTTTCAGCCATAGTTTTAAAGCTCTTTCTCCAGGGTAGAGGAGTGCTCACTATGTGACCCTGTGAGCTGCTCCCATCACATTGGAAGACCTTGGAATATTCACCACAAGACAGAATATCAGGAAATGAAACAACTGTATTTTTCATGACAGCAAAGAAGGGGGAACATAGGGATTTTCACATAATGGCCCCATATAACTGTAGCTCTGTATGTGTAACATAGTTCAACATATACTCAACATAAGCATATCTCTGCAGTGTGGAGTTATTGTACATTTAATGAAATTTTTGTTAGATACCTTTTCCTAAAAGTAGGAAATAGACATCAAAACGAGAGAACATGCAGTAATAAAAGTCATAAAACAACCAATTAAACTGCTGTCTTTGAATCTGATAACAGAAATATATCACACAGATTGAAAATGTGCTCTCAGCTTTATTGCTTTTGTCACTATCTTTCTTATTGAACTGGAACTAGAAACTTCAGAAACCAAAATCAGGGAAAGGTGTATACATGTGAGGCCCTGCACTGATCTGAAATATTATTTCATGATACTTGACTATAACATCTAAGCTGGAATCATGTTTTTTTCCAAATTGTAGCCAGTTGTAATTGTGAAAAATAGTCAGACATACAAGCATGACCATCTTAAGTTAAGTGAATGAATCGGTATGCACCCCCAGTCCTCTGCAGGAGACGGCTTTAATCTGCTGGGTCTGAGCGACAGTTTCCACCTTAAGAGCTGAGAGTGTGAATGGAGTTTAATTACGTGGAGTATTATACTGAGTATGGCTTAGCGTTGCTCAGGATCGCGTTCCCTGCTTTTCTCCACCTTTCCTCAGCCAAGCAGCAGGAAACAGCTGCCCTGAATTCTTGAGTGCCTTTAATGAACTGAAATCTTGGGCGATAGGATTTGGTGGGTGAGTTGGCTGAAGGACGTCTGTCCTGAAAGCCATGACTAGCTCAGTGAAGTCCTGTCCCTGTTCTGGGACTAACCTTATTTAGAGTGGGGGAGTGGGTGTTGAGCAGGGGGGAGGAGGAGCACTGTTCAGCACTGGAGGATTGCTTTTAATTTTAATCCAGTGTGAGAAACACAGTGGCACTTTATGTTAGCCTCTAGTGCAAGTGAATCTAGACATTTAAAGTTAAGCGTGAATGCTTCATAGAAATATAGGGAATGTTAATATATATTTTTTTTAAATTGCATCAAGATATAGAAGAATTTCTGAACACATACATATGTTGTCGTCTATCACACATATTTCTGTTGGCTGCAATCTATTGAGCCCTTTGCAATATGAATCATATGCCAAACACTCTCATTTCACAAGCTTGCAGCATTTGCATAAATTATAGCACTTGCTGTGTTCTGACCATAGAAGAAGGAGACTGCTTTATTTCCCATACATTCATTTTACTGTAGCTATGATGAGAGTGCAAATTTCCCTGTTATAAAAATGACTTTTTTAAAGTGGACATTAATTATCACTTCACGTTATACTTAGACATAGAAATGAATCTTTTGAAGTAATTGTGAATTTTACAAATGTGGCTATAGTAGGGATGTAACAATATATCGAATTTCGCGATATCGCGATAAAAAAACGTCTCGATACCGTTGTAGGACTGTGACGAAATCTACCAGGATATTACATGGTTATTTCACTAGAATAGCTGCGTTCTACTATCTGTCCTTGTCGAAAATTGTATTGTTTTTGTTTTGCAATTGTACCAGGGGCAGTTTATTCATTAGGGCGGTTGGGCAATGCACCACCAAAGGGGGAAAGGGAGGGAATTTTTCTATCACATTCTACCACAATGTTACGCTAGCTGTGACTGTTCTAGACAGTAAGGATGCGCAGAGAGCCCACTATTTGTATTTGTATCTGTATTTGTTGAGGCAGCAAAATTATTTGTATTTGAATCTGTAATTGAATAAAAGTCGAAATGGGTGTAACAAACTGTTTTTGTTACACTTCTAATTTTAGGATATTAAAGTGTTAATACAAGTGTTCTTCAATAAACTATTATAATAATTATGAACACTTAAATGTAATATTGATTTATGGTTTTCATAAACCCAGCAATAAACATGTATAACCATTAACATCATTGAAAAGAAAATCATTTTAAAACTAACATTCATTCAACATTCAACTAACATAACATGGTCAAAAACAGACTTCTAACTATGGGCTAACAATGGAGTTAACTATAGATCTTACTGTCTGCAAAAAGGAGAGTAGCCTAACAGGCTATGCAAATATCTCAATCCTTGTCAAGTGTAGATGCAATTCGAAACAATCACACAAAAGCTAAACCTACTTCTACACTGCCAACAATATAGGCTAAATTACAGGGCTAACAGGCGAACGCTAGCCTAATCTCCTCCCGGTCAAACAAGCTCCGCTGTATCTACGTCTTCTAAGTTGAAACAGTGGCACAACAACTTTGCTAGAATGGCTATAAATAGCGCTGTGTTTCTCCAGTGTGATATCTGCAACTGTGTGACACACAGGCTGACTGAGCAGTGAGCACAGCGCGTAGGTGAACTAGCTAGTACACTACCAGAGCTAACGTAGGCTAATCTCCTCCTCCCGGTCAAACAAACTCCGCTTTACATATTGCAGGTCCAACAGGAAAACGAAAGACAAGTAACGTTATAATAAACTTATGACTCACGTCAGCACAAGCAGGTGGAGCACAAATACCCACCGCGCTCACAGTTATGAGGAACACCAGCTATTTGACATGTTTTTTTTCCTTCCCGAAAACAAATAATTAAAAAAATATTTGTACGAAATAAATATTTGTAAGAACCCACTCTTTGTGTTTTGCAGAATAGCGTATTCGGATTCGGCTCCACCCCTACTAGACAGTTTGTCCTCCCTCTGAATATCATCAATCAAATGACAGTCCAATCAGCGTCAAGTCGTGTTTCGTGGAGTACCGCCCTGTTCTGCCCTCTGATTTACGTTGGTGAAGGCTAATGTATATTGCTTGTGGCAATTAATCATAATTCATGCTTAAATATAAAATACTGAAACACTGTCCAGATAGACACACAGTATGACATTGATTTGCATTGAACTCATGATGTACTTTTATGTTGATACGTTGCGAGAGATACGTTGCTGTGTAATATGGGATAGGGAACCCCAGTAGCAAACAAGTCGCGTGAAGCACAGAAGTCGCGCATGGTGAAAGTTTCTCCGGTGCCTTATACTTTTCTTACGCCCTCGAAAGCAATGGCTGTAAGTTTTTTGGTTGTTTAATATCTTAGTTAATATATACATGTAACCTAGATTTATTTTCTATGCACGGTGTTAGATCGTTGATGTGCAGATTGATATTACTGTAGCCTAATTCATTCTGGTTTTGCGGTGATGCTAATTTACGATAACATTACATGCTAATGAGCATATCGTTTCCTTGTAATTCTGATGATGGCTAATGTTAGCACTTATTCGCCAGCTGTGTTTGCTATGCTAGCTAAGAGACGTTCTAAGTCTTTTCTGTTTTTTGTTTATTACAGTTTCACTCATAAATTTTCACCGGCCTTACCCAAAGATTGCAAATAAAGGAACAAGGCGCTCGCTTCCTGGCTCGTGAAAATCGAGTTTGACTGGCTGTTTAACTACGTCAACATACCAGTTGTATATAACACGTAGCGGGAACAGTACACGCCCCTTTCGGGCGATTTCAGTCTGGTTGAAAATCGCCCAGATCGCTCTGATAGACTCTCATGTTAAGACATTTTTTTTCGAACTGCAGGCACTGCAATGCAATCTGTATGGGTTTCGGGTGGGCTTGCACTAACGTGCTTTCGTCATATGTAACCTGGTGTAGGGCTCGCCGGGGCAGCCAGCATCTTGTCACATTCAAGGTCAACATGGCTAATGTTACCTCAACTCAGAGCAACTCGACTGTGTCATTAAGAGAAATACCGTTCAGTTGTCGTAGTAATCATGATAAATTGGCAACTATAGGACCACCCAGACCAAATTTAAACATCAAGCAAGTATCTACAAAGGGGCGGAAAAGTTAGCTGACTAATTTGCACAATGCAATGTGACAATGTCTAGTTAGCTAGCTGTTAATTTACCCATTGAACGGGTCACCTTAGCCATCATCGCAACAATTGCCCCCAGAGAGATTTGGCAGGAGCCACCACTGAATTGTACATAAATGGTTCAATCATTCATTGCCAAAGACAATTCATGCCAATTTTTGCACATGCTTAGGTCATGGCTGGCTACTTTTATTTAAAAGCTTAAAAGCAGAAGCACTTTAAGTTAAAATGAAAAACAAATTTTATACAAATAAAAATGCTGATTTATTATTTAATAAAGGACATTTTTTCAAGTTATTTTTCTTTGTTTTGTAATATCGAGATAAATATCGTATCATGGACTTTTTATCGTGGTATTATTGTACCGTGAGTTTTTGGTATCGTTATATCCCTAGGCTATATGTGGCGTGGGGTACTGGTCCAGACTACGCCACCTTGGGAATTGCGCCCAAGGAAATAGTTATTTCACAGTGCCTTATTGAGCTTCCCACTCAGGTACCCTTAATTGAATAAGCAAGCAGAGGCATGAGTTCCAAAATAAAACAATTCAGTTTATTGTAAAACAGAACAAACTAAAATACATTAAAAAAACAGAAGGGTGGCACAATAGGTCCTCCCGGGCCACTAGGGGCGCCACCGGTTGCGTGCGGGTAAGAGTCGACTGCTGGAAGGGGTACTCACGTCATCGGAGGTGGAAGTGACACCACAGACACTCGTGATCAGACACCAGCTTGCAAGCACAGCACACAGGGTGAATGCACAAAGTGAAGTTAGTCAAACACACAATATCCCACCCACACACAGTTTGTGAAAAGACGGCCACCTCCTGAGATGCACTACCGCCTCCTTCCCGCAAGTGCAACCCGAACCGCGCAGCAAATAAAAAGGTAAAACACAAGCACTAAAACCAACAGTAAAATAACAAAAGGGAGTCAGTAACTCAGTTAGCCCCAATTGGTTTGTCAGGTTAAAATTAGCTAGATAAAATACCACAGAATTCGTTAAGCACCCAGTAACAAACAGAACAATTATGGCAGACACCGGGGTAAAATAAAATTAACAACACAACACAAGGTGTTAGTCGCGCTGTATGTGGCTAGCTAGCTAGCTAGCCACTGCACTACACCGCGAGTCTACACCGTAGACAGGAAAATAACAGAGGGAAAACTTAAATACAAAGGGAAACACAAACGTGGGCTACTCTGTGCGGTATGCTGTAATGTCGGCTATCCGGTAAAACGCGGACTGTACAGTAAAAGAATAAAAACAAACGAATAAAACACAAATAAAACCAAATGGCAAAACAGCAACCAGCAATGTCCTATAAGAAACGCAAACACAGTTAGGACAATTAGGCATCGTTTGTAAAAACAGTACCTCGGGAGCTTAATGTTTCCCTACTTTTTACCACTGACAGTAAAGAGTAAAACCTGGTACCTTAACTCACAGCAAAGGGCAACACCGCTGGGTCTATGGCCACCTATAAAACAGACACCTATCAGTTGTGCACAGGCATGGATTGAATGGCATGGATTTACAGGGTTTCAAACCTACCTCCAAGACAGCAAGGAAGTTGCGTAACACGAAAGGCGCCCCAGGAATGACGACAGGTAAGGTATTCTTTTTTTTTTTGATACCACAACCCAGTGTTTTTATAGCCGTTAGCCGTGACGGACTTATGTCCTAGCGAACCAGGTAAAAGGTGTCTTGTTAGCCCTGCCTAACATGCTAGCTAGCTTGTGTGTGCATGTAATGCATTGACAGTCTTGCTACATATAGGATATGTTTTAATTTAGTATGTTCCACTAGATTAGCTTGCAATGCAGTAAATTCATAGGAAAAAAGCATAGCAAGTAAGTGACAAATAAAAATACTGTGTGCCAGGATGGCAAGCTGTGCAACTTTGCAGCCCTGAACACGTTACCTTCTTTACAGCTATGACCATGACCACACCATTTTTGATAGCTATGACCATACTGTCTTCTTTACAGCTATGATCATGACCACACCATATTCTTTATAGCTATGACTATGCAGTGTTCTTTATAGCTATGACTATGACCTGTGACAGTTCAGGGTGGGAGTTTGTTCTATTGCGGAAAGTACATGGGGACTTTCTGGAGACTTAGCAAAGTCCGTGTGACCTGTTATGTATGAGGTTATGTAGCCAGATGGGATAATGCCAGAACAATCTGTCATGTCAGTCTGCCGAGCGAATGCACTGAAAAAGATTCTTTCTGCAAACCTGTTATTGTAGTTATAAGATTCATTACATTACATTTTGTCATTCAGCAGATACTCTTATCAGGATCATCTTGCAAAGAGTGCAAAATTCATCTAATAAAGCCACAGGAACAACAGTCCATACAGAATGCATCTAACCACAAAATATACATGAATCCCTCTCACAGTGTTTTGAGATCTACAGCTATTATAAACAGATAAGTGCTGCAATAAAATCAGAATTGCAAAGCAACATACCCTACATTAGCTCCATACCTAGTATTTATGAGACCTGACCTCTTAGTATCCTGTGTCCAGGAGGTGAAGGAGTTGGAAAATGTAAAAAAAAAGTTGGATACAGGAATCATTTGAGGGTGTATATTCAAGCCTTGTTGTCTTTAGCCCAAAAATTCAACTTAAAGTACCCTTACCCATGCCCAAGAAAAATAACTTTGTTCTTTAGAAAAGCCCAGGTTGTCATGACCCTATAACTAAGAAAATGGTTTGGCAGCAACTTCTCTTACTCTCCTGAGAGAATACCTACCCTTAAGGCCTGTACCAGTACTGTGAGTTACCATTTGGCTGCCATGGAGCACCAGCTGCTCTCCAGAGCTCCATGTACATAGCCATCCCTTTGATATATCTACCTGTATGGATGGTATTGTCATTCATTGTGTAAACAGTGGATTGGACTCAAAAGTGCTAGTTTAAGATCCTTGACACAAAGTAAAACGATCAATTTACCCTATAAAATTGGAAAGGGCTTGTGGAAAGTGAGAGCCTAGGTAAAGAATTTTGATGAAGAACCTTCAAACCCATTGAGCAAACCACAGACGTCCTCCTAGTAGAAACTCTGTCTGTGGTGACAGTGGATCTAGGGTCCAAATTCCAGCTGTAGATTTGGATTATGCTGTCCTGAGCATTATGAAAGGAGTTAATGTTAGCCATAGCCTTGTTTTCCCTGACTGGCTGAATGTATGCTAAGGATTGCTTATCATCTCACCAAGTCTTTCCTACTCTCCTACTGAAACGCAGCTGACCCTGACATCTTCTGAGACCATCTTTGGATTAGCCTTTTTTTTTGTACCGCTTACACCTGGCACATTTGTTTGTCCATACGTGTGTGAGATCTTCCAAGGTTTTATGGTATTTGCTGTAATTGTTGAGAAATATATCATTGGAGACGCTACAAATCAATATTGTAAGTAATGCATCACATATTCTCTATATTCACATATACTGTACAGTTCTGGAGGGTAACATTTAAATATGACATATTTTGAAGAAAATACTACATTCATTAAGTTCAAACAAGCAACAAAACATGACAGATTGAAACAAATAAAAATAAATTAAATTCACAGGCAACACTACTACTTCTGTTGTTTTTCAACAGGGGTTTGTTTTTGACTTGATATTTCTCTCTGATTCTGTGAGATGTTCTTTTACTTCCACTGAGTTATCTTAAAATACCAGTACTTTTTCCTAAATGATATTTTGGAGCAGGTTTATCAACACTGAATTCATACCTCATTTTCAGTTTTCAGTTTGATGCAGTGAGATTTCCAGTACCTAAGAGCTTGGTTTCTTTTTAGCCCATTCATTTGATTAGTTTCAGTTCAGTGATATCCACTCCTGGTCCTGGGGATCTACAGTCTGCCATGTAATGGTTTTACATGTCATTTAGTTAGCAGATGATTAACACCTGAGGTGGACTGCAATTTAGGGAAGACCTTTTGAAAGGAATAAAAACTAAAAAATAAACATAGTCATGGAGAAGTGAGGCTTCTTTAACCCCATTATGGATGGAGTTACCATATGTTGACAATCACTGACTGGTATTAACCAATGAAGAGGTTTTATATATATAGACACGTCACCCTAAACATATCTTCAAGAGGTATCAATGCCATTTTAGAGATGCATTTTATCTAATATTTTAGGGTCCCCTTTTAATCACTTTTATCACAGGCTATACAGACCGCTTAATCATGGGGCCCACAAAGATGACAATAGAAATAGAATTGTCATGTTCTTATATTTTAATATGATGTGACTTTTTCTGTGATTTGCAAAGACTGACCATGTAATGAGAGCTTAAAATAACTTTTAAATCACCTTTCAGCTCATTTACATTTTAGGGCAATGTGTACCATTTCCTCTGTAATATGTGATCCATTACTGCTTTTAAATCCAGAGGTGGTGTTGAAATCAGCAGACTTGTGCCATTCAGAAGAGCTGTTCACGGTCATGCCTTTAAAATCACTGATGTTTATACACACAGAGACAGCTGGCATATTGGCAGACATTGAGAAATTATATTTGCTGTAACAGTAAAAATCTCACTTGTAGTTCCATACATTTGGAGAGAGCCCATGCTTCGGGGTTACTGTAGCCTCTGAGCAAATCCTCAAAGCTCCTTGATGGTCAAGTGGGGATTGAAGGCTTAGAGAGTCTTATTATCTGTAAGATTTGCAACATTTGCATTCAGTACAAAAAGCTGCTCCATTAATTTTAATGGGGCCCCCTTAGCTTGTGCCCCATGACCCCCAGGAGCCCATGACTTTGAAGATCCCTCTTTAACACCCCTCTGCCTTTGAGCTTTAATTAATTCTCAATCCACATTTGACTTTGCTCCGACCTCTGAGTTCCTGGTGTACGGTCAAACATACCTGTCAACATATCTGAATTTTCCACACGTCCCTCTCCCAGACAACTACCAGAAAAAAACTCACACAATATTTAAAATGTCAGATTCTAAACTATATTTATTTATTTTTAAAGGTGCCAGAGTATAACTGAGAGCTCAATATTCAGTAATGTAGGGTGTGGAGGAAGGGAATTGAAGGAAAAGAGTGTGTTGAATCCTAGTTTCAGGAAGGCTGAAAGGCCAACATCGTGAATAGTCACTACATAAACTATAGAGAAGAGTCGTGAGGAGTACCCTGCAGAGCTGTGCCAGTGGTGCCACCATAAGCAGTCAAGAAGCATTAACAGAGACATGCCAAGGAGAGTAATATGGAGTAAGCAGAACCTTGCCACGGAGAGCTATGCCTCAGCCATTTGAGAACCACATAGGGACATGAAGGGAAAAGTACATCTCTTCATGTTAACACCACCTGTTGATACACAAAGCTACAGTTATTTAGGGGGCATCAACACTGTACCCCATTGGACTTGCAATCCTGGCTACAAATACAGCTCTGCATTTTGCTAGCAAACAGCCAAATTAAGCTCTACACTCTACACTATTGTCATTTAGCAGATGCTCTTATCCAGAGCAACTTACATAGACTACAAAGTTTACATGTTATCCATTTATATAGCTGTATATTTACTTAGGCAATTTTGGGTTAAGTACCTTGCCCAAGGGTACAGCAGTGATGCCCCAGGGGGAAATTGAACTAGCAACCTTTTGGTTACAAGCCCTGCTCCTTACCACTATGCTACACTGCTGGCCCTTAAAATGTTTCAGTTATTCAGTGCCACTGTAATTGAATCAAATACTCATAAGGTTTGGAGAGACAGCTCTCACACAGACATACAGCCTGGGGAATATCTGACCAAAACAAAGTGCACATACTTTCATACCTGGTCAAAGGGAGCGAGCAAAAGCATGTGAAAGCTCCTTTTTCCCAACTGGGACACCCTCGGACGCGTGACTCTGTGCCATTTTGAGAGAAAGTACATAGGGCAAGTGAGCAAAAAATCCTTTTGGGACTCAGCCTTAGACCATTTCTTACTGTTCTGATTGTGTAGATGTGTCCTCCCATTGTTGTTATTATCTAAGGTCATGGGAATCCTGGGATTTGTAGTGTTTGGTACTATGTGCTGGGTGGTGATTAAATTCACCTTGTTGATCCTTGTAAAAACCAAACTCAGTCATGTAAACTTTTATATAAGCAAACTAGTTGAAACTTAAAAGGGTCAAAAATCTTGGGGGGTGCCAGTGAGAGATCTGAATCTTCCTGTTGAATGTGGGCTGTATTTGTCTAAAGAGTGGCTACCAGCACACTCTGAGGGAGAGATAGTGGGCTAATGCAGCCATTATCCCCTTAGAGAGTATTGGCTTTGCAAAGCTACAAGCAGCTTCTCGGCAGCAAAGAAATCTCTGCTCAGCCAAAGAACACTGAAAGGACTCACCACAGTAATTTGAGCTAATGACTTTGTAACAGGCTTGGGGCAGACCTTAGATAGAGCAAGTTAAAGATGTTATCACCTGAACATGCCCTTTAAAATGCAAGACTCTTCTTTTCTCCCCACCCCTCTGTTTCACTCCCATTTAAGGCAAAACTACATTAACATTCCATCTGGGATAGCTAAACAGAATCTTAATTAGTCCTCATGCTCCTGTGCAAGGAGTTTATTCATTGCATTTTTTAACTAATGGCTGTTGTCAGGATTTTTTTTTTTTTGGGGTTCTGCAGGGGATATCATGTTTGCCTGCAAAGCATGGCAAAAATGTTATGTGTAATGCAAACAAAGGCTTTCAACTGAGAGTGAATCTGCCTCCAGTTGGGTCTAATGGAGAGGAACTGTTTACAGGGCTAATGGGCGCATCTACAACATTTACTTTTTATTCTTGTGTATATCATTAGAGTAGCATATTAACATATTTCTGTGATAAACCACTCCTGAATAAAGATTACAAGTAAATACAGGAAAATCACTCTATCTCAGCTGTTGTGGAGGATGATCTCTTATTTGACATCTCCAAATGTGAACTGCACAATTATGATTAGAATTATAATGTAATTAAAGTGACATGATGCAGACTGTGGTGACCTATACTTAACTGTATTCATATATTAATAAAAATAAATGGTAACACACAGAGCATAGAGGCTGCCATATCAGAGATATCTTATGTTCTATACATTACAGTCAGATAAATATTGGTTACAGTCAGGTTAATATTGGTCTTCCATGCTCCTGTAGCATGATGAATTTCCTTTGCAATGTTGTACACTCAATAATACTTTAAACATTTTCAAATAGCAAGTCCTACACCATTTCAATGAATAATTTACAAGCTGTATTTCTGTTATTGTTCATGAGTTTATATAATTGATATAACTGATCTAAAACAATATTGTGACACCTTGACATCTTGATATGAAATATCCCTGTGACTTCTTCAGATATAAGCATGTCCAGGCTGAGTGACAGCAGAATGCCTCTACCCTTGGTGTCAGTACTGCTATAAAGCAGCAGGTGGTGGGGTATTGGGGTGAGGTCCAAATGCAGTTCACATTAATTGGAGGTGTAAAGTATCTGAATGAAACAAAACGACAACAGAAGCAAGAATACATATGGCCAGAAACTATGACTGCATAGATGGAGGCAATACCTTATATGCTGTCCCATGAGAATAGACTATACACAGGCTGAAACTTCAAGCCTCCAGCTTGCTTTCAATGCCCTGTGGACCCCACCCTTCTGAACAGCACCAATAGGGTTTTCATTTATACATTTTGGTACTTTGTACCTGGACACGTGACAGTTTACCCTACTAGTGTCTACATTACAAACAAGTTCCATAGTAATGACAGTCGGCAAAAAATGTCTAAATAAGAGGAGAAAACATTTCCAGCTTTATTTGGCCAAGCATAATTCATAACTGCTGTGGCTGTGTGATATTGGTCAGACAGGGGGTCCTAATGATGTAACAGCAGACACATAAGTAGCTCCTGTTTTTGCTGGGCCTTGATCAGTTAGGTGAAGGGATAATGCTTCTGGCACCTTTATGAGAGGACAGACCTTGAACTCACTTTCAACAGTCCTTTCTGCTTTGAAGTCCTTTATTGAACCCATCTGCAATCTGTTTGTTAGTAATTTTTACCTTTTTTTCAGAAAGATCATTATTTATGGCCTAACCTTAATGTCAGATTAAAGCTGTATAAATAACAGAACAAGAGCCATGGACAGGACCTGCAGCACTCAAAAAGAACATAGTCCTGCTCTGGATGAGATATTGCTCATTTGTTGTTCAGTTCTGTTTGTCTGTTTATCATGAGAAATCCATACTGTATCATTGAAGAAACTGCCAAATGCACGACTAAAATTAAATATGAAGTCGTTTTGACTGTCTAAATACTGCGATGTAGTTCTACAGTTCTACAATGTATTTCAAAAGCTGATATCTGTGCCCTCTTGCAGTAAACAAATAACAGAAAACAGAGAACAGTTTAAGTAAGTAATCTAACAAATGTAGATAAAAGAGCTCCATGAAGGGCTGTAGCTACTTTACGGGAACTGTTTTTTTTTCTTCCATTCCCAGGTTTACACAATTTAAAGTATTTTTTCCATATTTTTGTCACGCTGATATATCCGTAAATAATACTTAAAGTATGTACATGCACTGATTTAACAACGCAGGAAACAAATTCTGGTATCTTTCTAATGATGTGGCTTATCGTACCAGGCATTAGACCTACTTATCCAATATTCTGACATATAAAAGCTATTTTATTATGTACTTTGCGTCTGTCTTAATTTCAGAAAGTGTTAAATGATGTCACTCATACCGGTTATGAGGCCTAATATAACATTTTATGTTATATTAGGCCTACTGTAATGTGTGTGTGTGCGCGCGCGCGTGTGCGTGTCAAGCAGTAAAGTATGCCATCAGTTTATTCTTTTTCCGTTCATTTACGGAAACATTATATTAAAGTGGTCATTGCTGTGGATTTCCTAACTAGTCCGTCACTAAGTATCCAGTAAATTGAATTGAGATACTTCCCTTTTTGCCAAGGATATTGCCTCATATGAATAACGTTGATTAATGAAAAAATAAACATGCGTAACTAATATCACGGAGGGAAGAATATTAAGTACAATGGCGAATGAGATTATGCCCACAAAAGACTGTGAATACTAATGTTAGAATAGTATCCTACACTTATTATGATTATCGAACCCCATGAACAAGATTAGATGCACTCAAACAAATTGAATTCTCTATTGTACACGTTTTACGATGAGCTTTTATTTGTTATGTGCGCTGCGCTTGCTTCACCTTTTTTCTACTTCCAATCACAGCGAGGTTGGTAAGGATCTTTTCATGTTTTCAAAGGCAGCCAGTGACCTGTTTTACAGAAACAATTACTCTTTTTATTGAGAACAAATGTTGACATTTGAGGGGAGTACGGAATGCGTCTATCGGAACCAGAAGAGGAAATCGCCTCTGGTACTGTCTGACAACAGCAGTCGGTCCCTTGGGATCCCACCTGAGATTAAACCCTGCGTTTCAATAAATCACCCTCTCGGACCCACGACGACATTATTTGTCTTTCCAGCACAAACCAGACCGAATTCAAAAATGTCCGGGCTTGGAAGCAAAGTTTAAGCCGACGTCAAGCCCAAGGGACAATAAGCATTCATCTCAAACACGATTTGAATGACCCGAACTCTACTCACATTTCAACATTTCTAAGGCGAGATGTCAAAATTAATCTTCAAGAGCTCTCTAACTAAAACAACGATTTCAATTTTTACGTTGCTACGATCCGGCACGTATCTGTGGAATACATTTTTCATGATTAATAGCTGAATAATGTACATCATTCTGGTGGTCATTAATTATCACATTGACTCACTGTCCTTTATTTATGTAACTCATGTGAATTTCACTTCTGAGTTAACAAAAATATTCACGCTGACCACATGAATGAAGCAATAATTTACTTTAAGTTGTCTGTCTTTAACGTCAGGTGTAACCTATTTTGCGTAATCCTCAACATATGAAATGTGTATGTCAGTAAATTATACCACTGAGTAATATTTTATACGATCGAGCACTACTTTATAATTAGCTGAGAACTCCACTGCCGTGAATTGAATGTCAGAGTCATTTTTTTTCCAGCACATCTACAGAAAAGAGGAAACTAAATTTAAATGCAGAAAAATATTTTCGCTGTTTATATTGTTTAATATACGAAATAAGGGTTTCTTCCTCTTCTTCTTCTTCTTATTATTATTATTATTATTATTATTATTATTATTATTATTATTATTACTACTACTACTCAGCTAAAAGCCGCGACTCATTAGCGAAAAATGTTGTGCATTTAGAGTGAGCGAAACAAACGGATCACAACAAACAGACGGATCAGACGGTATAGGTTCGGCACGCGCCCCATCTGAACGGCCAGATGTGTAGACAAGATTTTAATAATTGTTCAATACCGCAGCATAATTAACCAACACTGACCGCCATAAACTAAGACAAAAGAACGCGGAATCATCCTGCCAAGATACTATAAAGGTTCCACTAAGTGTTAATCATTATGAAAAATAGATGAAGGCATGGAAAATAAATGCATGATTTATGGCAATCAGCCATGATCATTCCTTCTTATGAAATTCTGAATGTTGCATACACTTTTAAACTATTAATACAGCCTCTCCAAGGTCGCCTGTTTCATTTTTGTGCAGTGAGCCGTCTAAAAGACAGCTTTAAAGCTAAGCCGGGCAGTTTTACAACACTGAGCATGTGTTCTTTAATAGTCCCTCGTTGTAATATTACTAGAAGTTGTTTTTGGTACTTTGCAGTCAATAGAACAAATTGGTTGTTTCAGGTGATGACTTTTTCTAAAAAATCAAAGCACCTTTTCAAAAATATTATACGATGTAAAGAAAAAAAGTTGTAATTAAATAATGGACTGCACAACTTTGCCAGTGCATACTAGCGCGTTTTATTTACAATCAAATATATAAATTAGTAAAGGTTTTATTGTTAACAATCAACAAAGATTGTGTAACTTTCTATTACGTTTCAAATAAAAACCAGTCATAATTTATTTACAAAACAATGTTCAGATTCCATTGCAATACAACTTGCATAAAGTATAGGCTTTGCCATCATTACAAAAATAAATATCAAATGTATTCCACTTTTTAAGTCATCAAGTTCATCCGTCATATTTCCCCTACATTATACATCTTTTACAAATGAGATTTACAGTAGGCCTAATCGTGTTTCACACCTATAGTATACAATATATCCCGTGGCGATGAAGCAGTCTAGAGATCCTGAGAAATAACATTCAAAAATCACATACATTGGGTAACTACTTTACCAACAAATGCACATTTGATTAAAAAGGGAAATGATACAATGATTATCATATTATTGTTTTAAGCATCTGCGTAGTCTCTGTAGAATTAGAATACAGTGCGCTGCAGTCTTCGTGTCTACGGTGGCACAGAACGCGATCCGGTATAAGAGAATTGTTTCTTTTAAAACGGGGTATAGAAGTGATGGCTTGTTCGCTTTTTTCAAAGCAATTGTGACACCTACCTGTGGACCAAGGAAATAAAAGCCAAATCAGCCAAAATTCCATACGATTTCCACATGGAAAGAATGAAATATGATGACTTAACAAACTCCATACAACTGGGTGTATTTTACTTAAACATCGCTAGTGATATCAAAACAAATATTAATTTGAGGGATAAAAATTTGTCTGATCAATACAACAGACCACTGTGTCATTCACAACTGTGTAATTATTAATTGTATAACTGACTTACAGTGCCTACCCACGATATCAACATTCTTTGTGTTTTAACTTTACCCTACAATAACAACGGAATAGCACCGAAGTGAACATTTGAAATTAAAAAAATACCCTGCTAAAAACTTACTTGCGTAATCGTCTTCTTAACTTGATAGATATGGTTGAGCTCCTACAGTGCACGCGTCAGTGGTGTCTGTCAAAAATGCAACACCAATTTAGTAACGATACAAACATATCACTCTCCCTACCTACGAGCAAGGTCGTTTTTAAATATAACAATACATGGACTAAATCAAGTTCGGCATACCACACGCAAGGGAAGTCAGATTATACATTAATTATGTCTATGAACAAGACCAGCTAATACACAAACACTGAGTCGGGTATGTAGCCAAGGCCAGTTTCTCCCGTTCCCGCAAATTGCAAACTGGGTTCTTCACATGTCAACATAAGCGTCATTTACGCTGGGGACGCTGGGGACATGTCCCCACCACTTTTTGTCGTGGCCCATTTCGTCTCTGCCACTTTAAAAAGGTGTGAACACGTCGAACCCGTCGTTGTCCCAGCACTTTTCAAAACAAACTGACGCCGATGCATGTCAATACTATATCCATGCTACAAATGTGACCCTTTCAAATTTAGATTTAAAGCTTACACAATGTTTGTGAAGTACCATTTAAATAACTCGCATTTTCACCTACCTTTCTTGGATTCTAAATTAGAGAGCCTGAATTGCTGTTCCATCTGGGTTGCGTGCGTCTTAATAAGAGTGTCACTGCACTGTTTGTGAGTAGCGCCAGCGTGTAGCACGGCCTGCGGGAGACCGTCGTTTGCACTCACTGCAGCAGAATTGTACCGTAGGATCCCTTGGCTCTGCAACGGGTTGAAGTTGCCGTAGTTTGTGTAATTACTATAAAACGGAGAGGTGTAATAAATAGGCCTTCCCAAGATGGAAGAGGCCGGATAGACACAGCTGACAGGGGACGTTGTTGATGGTGCTGATGACAGTATGCTTGAAGGACAGTTTTGCCCTGGGTGCTGCTTTTGGTCCGAAGTGGCAATTTCTGCTAATGACCACAGTTTAGGTTTGATGCTTTGACTCTGTGGACCTGACGAAATTCTGCCGTCAAGGGTAGCTTTGCTATTGCTTCTCGACGTGTCCTCGTGGTGGTGATTTAAAACTGGGGCTTCCACCCCTGTCAGTGGCGATGATGTCACAGGCTTAGGAGACAAGCCTCGCTGGCGTTCTTCGTTTTCGATATCGTGATCATCAGCCTCGCATTTGTCCTTAGTGTCTGATCCGGACTCGCAAACGATGTCCCCAGTCCTGCAGCTGCCCTTCTCTCCGTCGGATTCCGCCGAGCAAGAATGGTCTGTGAGAGTGTCGACTTGTAAGCTAATACCTTGTTCGAAAGAAGGAAAGAAGACATTTGATTTAATGTAACGTATAAAATATACTATTACAAACCATAAAACAGATTATATAGAACCTAAGGAAATTCAGAATAAATGAATAAAGCCATGACTAACAAAGAAGGAAAGGAGGACAATAAAAATCGCCTAATTATTTCAACAACAACAATAATAATAATAATAATAATCATAATCATAATAATAATAATAATAATCATCATCATAATCATAATAATAATAATAATAATAATAATAATAATAATAATAATAATAATAATAATAATAATAATCGCCCTCGTCATCATCATCATCGTTGTCATCGTCATCACCATCAGTACCAGCGTAACTCTTACTTATTGGTACGAATACTCTTGATGTTGACATTGCGCAAAACGCCCACAAGCAGTAAGGAAAAGCAAATACAGTCTTAACTGTGTGTCCCAAGATGTTAAAAGTAAACACACAATGGAAGAACTTAATTGCAAATTAGTTGTTTCACTGATATGAAAATAAAAAAATGTTAAGCAATCCCGACTTTCACCGGTAAATATAACATTGACAAGGACTGGAGTGTTTACCTTCGTCCTCGGCTGAAGTTTCACTGTTGTCGACATTCTTCTCTGAACGGTCGTCTTTCCTTTCTCCGTCCCCGTCGTCTTCATCCTCGTCTTCACTTTTACTCCGTGGTGCCCATGTCATCTTGTTCTCCTTCTTGAGTCTCCTCCTGGCATTCGCAAACCAGGTGGAGACCTGCGTAAGAGTCATCTTAGTGATGATAGCCAGCATGATCTTTTCTCCTTTGGTCGGGTAGGGGTTTTTCCTATGTTCCTGCAGCCAGGCTTTGAGTGTGGCCGTCGCGTCTCTAGTTGCGTTCTTTCGGTAAGCAGGGTCGTTCAGCTGGTACGGGTATCCTGGACTTCCGTAAGGGTGGTAACTAATTGCTCCTGCCATGCCAGTTGTATGCGCGTCGTATGGGGAGCCCTTTGAAACGAATAAGGTGCACCATCAGCTGATACTATTTTTATTATTATTAGGTGTAATAATATAAAATACGACATTCACTTAAAGGATATCATTGTTAAATGCAATAATAAAATGACAAACAATGATTAAAAAAAATCTTAATGATATGATTCGTCTTCGTAATTAACCCATGTATTTGTGATAGAAAATAAGCATTGATGTTTTGTACTTGTTTTCTGTAATTATCCCATTGCATCGTCCTTTTCTTTTTGAGTGAGTTTTATTTGTTGTAAGAATAACGTCGTGTATTAGCATATCACTGCACTAAAGAGTTACAAATCCAATTTGCAAATCAGTAGGGATGCACCTTTTCAAAACGCTTGAAGTGCCATAGTATTAGCATTTTAATTTACCTTTTCACGTTTAAACTGCGCTTATTTAACTGTACATAAACCCTAAGATTTTAAAATGCCATTCAGATCACTCGTGAGATCAAATGCGAACGAATATCTTCACATCATCATTGCTACAATTTCTTTTTAAACAAGCAAGCTAGGTACATAAATGCAAATAATGCACACAATTCACAGGTTGTTGTCTGTAAACATAGAAACATCTAACTACGTGAACTTTGCCTGTCTACCGACCTAAAAGTGTGAAACTTGGGCCTACGGAAATATTGAACAATAGGTATAGGTACCGGAAACATCCAGCACATAAAAGAAAAACATTTATCTAAGCATGTTTTCACGCAAAGTACTCTGGCTCTACTAAACATGCAGTAATTTAGTCAACGTTGTATAATGAATTGATGTGCATTTAATGAAAAACGATAACCAAAGTACAGCCTAGAACATTTCGTCTGCATGTCCAAAGCTTACCGGGAGCCTGCTTTAAGCGACGTGTCTGTAGAAGTTTGGTAGCTAATTTAGCGTAAAGGTTGCTGAACATTTTTATTATTATTTTTTTATCTTTTTGCCTAAGCATACGTCCCCCATGTAATCGATACTGATTACACGTCAGTCATTTCCAGCACACATTTCAAACACACAACATTCTTTTGAAAACTGTCAGCACAGCGTATCCACATCACCTCTTACACAAAAGTGCACATTACCATGTACGACGGGAATCCAGCAGCGGGGTCCGTAGGGTAGGGCAGCGGGCTTGAGAAGCCACTGGCTGACGCTGTAAAAGCAGCCGATCCGGGGTACGGACTGAAGGCTGATCCGGACGAAGACCTTGCCAGCTCCTCGTTCCTTGGGGCGGCAAGAGCTGAAGCCCCATAAGCTGGGCACGAATACAGCGCCAAAGAGCCCGGGGGCTGGTAGAGATAACCCTGAGGATACGACATTGCTGTGTGCGTGTGTGTGTGTGTGTGTGTGTGTGTGTGTGTGTGTGTGTGTGTGTGTTTTGTTCTCCACAATAAGACAGAAGTTCTAATCAAACGATATAAAACCACCAGTGAGTAAAACAGTCGGTAGCGAGGTAAATAAAGAACAGCCACAAAGATCAGCAAAGTGCCTGCACAGAGGCAGCGTCTCGCTCCCCTAGCGCCCGTTGTATTTAGTACTCAGTACTATGAAGTGAGGAGTTGAAGGAAGGAGCAGTTGAGTTTCTCAGAGCATTGGAAAACAGGAACTGTCATTCTAGCTCATCTGAATATTCCATCTCCGCCCCTCGCTATGTGAAATGGAACTCGGCAACAAAACCGAGGAGGGTGGAGGTCTGCACTGAAGAATGCTCTTAAATCTGAAGTTCCGATTATTATACGGATTTATCAGTTTTTGTCCTCATGATGTGTTGGACTGAAGTATGCTGAAAATATGCAGCATGAAGACATTTTAAGACGTTTGCACGAAATATGTTTTACTAATTAATTTTTTTTTAATGAAGACGCGAGATCCTCAGAAATATTGTATACAAGGGATCAGCTGTGTAGTATTATGCAGCATTGTGGTAAATATTTTCGGTTGTTAAGTTCCTGTTGAAATACAACGTTGTCACATTGATACCTACCAAGTACTGTATATTTCTGCACTGTATTTATGGCACATCGAAGAAATGTTTCGATTAAACAACAACAACATAAATAATAATAATAATAATAATAATAATAATAATAATAATAATAATAATAATAATAACATTCAGTGTCGTGTTCAGTTATATTAGTCAAGTAAGCCCATTCGAATATTTTTATACTGAATAGTACTGAATTTTATACTGAATAGTTTTTTTTTCTTACTTCCTAGTCTGTCACAAATGAAAGGCAGGCAACATTTACATTATATTTGCACTGTCGCACAGTCTCTCATCGGAAGATTTCTAGTAATGCGCCCAACGGCCTGTAGGAGGTGTCACCTGGCTTCCACACAATCATATTTCTGAAAGATTATCGTTGGTCTCCTAAGGGTTCCATGGTTCCCAGCGCCCTCGGAACCACGTTTAAATCATAGACAGGTGCGTCGAAAAGCACGATGAATTGATTGGATGTCATTCAGGCTATCGCATACTTACCAGCAGTCTAAATTGCAAGCCAAAGGTGAGGATTACAATTTCAGTTTTTGCAGTAATAGGAGTTTTTAAAGATTATTTTTCTTTTTGTTGTTGTTGTTGTTCTTCTTCTTCTTCTTCTTCTTCTTCTTCTTATTATTATTATTATTATTATTATTATTATTATTATGCAAAACAATGTCATGTTAGAGTACTTATTTTCTACATAGAAACAACAGGTGTGTTTTTATTAAATGACACTTTCAGGCAAATCAATTTGTATTCTTGAGGAGCATGTTTCGACCCATCTCAAATGGTATAATTTAGAACAACTAATGTTTTGTATTAGTATATGAAAGCACTCTCAGTTTATGCCCTACTGTACGCGTTACCGCCAGTAAATTTAGGCAAACAGTGCATTTGATGTTCCATTTCAAATTAGACTCTTACGAATACCGCGCAATGGCATTGCACCACATGTATTAATACGTTTCCCTACGCGAAATAATGTATATTGGCATTACGATTTCGAAAGAATTTTATGATTTTTAGGAGCACTAGTCTGATCGCGTAGCAGTGCATTATTTAAGCAATGACAATATTCACAGTGAATAATGTCATTGTTCGACGCCAGCAGATTGACAGTAAGATGAGCATTATTCAATGTTAGACACATGAACACCAACTGCATACATTTGTTTCAATCAGAGGAGTCTGGTTTGACATGAACCAGTTCAGCGGGTAATTAATATTCACAAAAATATGAATGTATTAATTAATTACAATACCCATTGTTCTATATTGCTTGAATAAAAGTAATAGACTATGTTTAATTACCATCTATGGGAATATAACCCAGAGAACTAGTGCATACCTATATTTTTCTCAGATACTTCTAATTTACTTTGAAGACACAATATTAGTTACGTAAATTAAAGAAATGTTTTGTAATGATAATAATAATAATAATAATAATAATAATAATAATAATAATAATAATACCGAAAGTAATAAAAACACTTAAGCAATTTAAAGTTTGTGTCATGATTTGCAGAATTCCGAGACTGCATTTTCCTTGTCAATATCGATAAATGAATCACGATTGAATCGCGATTATTGTTATCACATGTAGTACGTAGATTCAAACAAATTCACTAAAACGAATACCTGAGTGCGGGAAATCGAGTACGACAATATTGTGAGAAACACTCCTCCTTTCAATGGCCCAGCATTCACAATAACCAGCAAGAATCAAATTCCCCATCCCTGTCACTAACTTTTTTCCTCTGCAATAAGTCAGTATCTTAAACGTCTGTGTGTATTATATATTTGTCAAAGGTTTATTGGGTAAACAGAGTGAGACCAGGCGTAGAGGAGCGAGAGAACTGCTGGAACACTCGGGAGACGCCGGCAGCTGCTTCAGTGCACAGCAGGGGGCAGTGTCACCTCTAGACACAAACTCAATCAGGGCTCTCTGTCTCGTTCAGCATGATTGAGGCCAGGCCTGAACTGCAACTGCTCAGCCTGTATTTAAAATTTTGACAAATCTGGAGAGAGTCTCACATAGTATTTTAGTCTCATCAAAAATTTCTGAATTATTTGTTATTGTGAAGGCTGATGGCAATTATATCTGTAATTTTAGAAAGAAACCCATATAATATATGTATACTGATGTTCAGAAAATGAACTATATAAATACTAAACTGTGGTAGCTGATGAGATCTAAGGTCCTGAATTTGAGATATGCTTTGCCTGTGCATTTGGATCTGTGTCTGTAGTGTGCAGCTTTATAGTAGTCTTAGGAAGGTACTATGTTACAGAAGTAGTCGGGAGATGATTGACTGCCCAGCTGTACCAAGACTTTTAAGAGGTAATGCCGAAAGGGGCCACTCTGCACATTAAATACTGTCCCCAGATTAAGGAAAATTGTTTTTTTTAAATCTCATTTTCTCTTAGCTTTAAAATATTAGCTCAGACCTGCAGTAATAATATACTCAGTACACATTGTGTCCTTTGAATCCCTGCAATCATGATTGCTGCTAAATAATTTATTGAATAAAGATATATTTTTGGAAATGAATATAGCCTTTGTCATTGATCTGCTCTGCAGTCACATTTATCAGAATCTTATGCCTTTTAATAGTAAAATGCAAATATGTATTTTGCGTATTATTTTGATTATATGACAGTTTAGAAATCATATAAGTTCATGATATATGTAATTTTTTGCTGCATGAATGTCTGGTTTACATAGTACACACAAAATGTGTCTTACAAGAATGGCTGAAATAGCACTTAGTGTTATAGCAAACACAAGGTGGCTTTGGTGTAGTTAAAATATAAATAAATAAATAAATAAATAAATACACTTCACTAAATGTCCCAATAGTATAGAAAGTCAAGGACCCTGTTGTTATTGATGGCTTTTTACTGACACATTTGTAATTAAACTGTTACTTATGCTCAATAAAGCTGATTACATTTAGAATGTGAAAGCCCTCCATTTCTGTATATACTCAATGCTGAGACTCTTTACCAAATCAGATTTATGATGAATGCCATCCAGTCTGACAGAAGGAAACAACTATTGATTTTTAATATTTTCTCCAAACTTGTTTACTCTGGGATAATGCAGGCCCCTGTGCGGCAGCTTGTCTCAGAGTGGAAGGGGATTATTACCACGGCCTTTTGATGAGATAAATTGCCCAGAATGGCTTAAATGGCTAAAGGGTATACTTTGATGTTATGTCGCTTCATTTGCCCTTATGACTAAATGATTATTGATTTTATATTTTAAGCTCTTGAAACGTGAAAATAAGTTGGTCCAGAAGCCTGCCAGTGTTTGTTTTATTCATTTATTTCTGCAAGGCATATTTCACTTGGACTAGTCTGTGAACGTTTCTTTTTTTGAGTTCATGACCAGCCTCAGCTACAGTTGCAAAGGAATTGGCTATTTATATAGTCATAGTGAGAAGGCCCAAAATCAATATGGTCTGGGACTGGATGATTAAACTTAGTCCCTTAGTATTGTTCACTGCTATAACAGCTTTCAAAGTGATCTTGACTGAAGCAGATTTATTTGATCAGGGTTATACACTGAGAGTTTGTCCACGCTGAGAACTATTTTTATTCAGCTGTCTTTTGGTAGCTAACAGACTCTCTACCTTGACTTACATTGCACTGAAAAACAAAGCTCTTATTGACTTTTTATAATACTGAAAAACAATTCAGGAGTGCATTACCTGGCAGCTAGAGCACACAGTATGCTTTAGGACATATTTTAGACTGTGGTGAAATTCAAGCAAAGGCCTTCAGTTCAGCGCTCCCTATAAATGCACCCTCTCTGTGAAAGAGATGTGTGTGGAGATGGCATTAGATGTGACCATTATATAGTACATTTTAGCTTTTAATCTTTAATCTGTTTTATCAACATAACCCTGTCTACAGAAATCCCCAGGATAAAGTAAAGAATTGAAAATACCCTGCACTAGCTCTCATTCTCCTTGAGCTTTCCTTTGAATGGCATTAATCCTTAAATGAGAGAAGAACAAGACCAAATGAAAAAAAAAAACCTGGAGAGAGAATGAGCAAAGAATGAAGTATTGTGCATATATATACACACACACATAAGCATAGACACACACACACACACACACACACACACGTGTGTCTATGCTTATATGTGTGAGTGTGTGTTCTGTGTTCTGCAATCCAATGGAGTGTGCTTGTTATATTTTGGATATATTCATACAGGAGCAAATTAAGTTATTGCAGAAATCTTTGAAAATCTTTACTTGAATTTTAGAAGCAGAAGAAATCATTGAAAATCTTTACATTGAATTTTAGTAGCAGAAGAAATAATTGAAAATCGTTACATTGAATTTAGTAACATACCAAAGTGGGAAACATTATTTAGATTAAATGTGTTTGAATATTGATATACAATACACATTTTAAGTGATTTTTTCTAAAATCATGTGTTAATTGTGTTGAGCAGTAGAATGGTTGGTTCTCTGTTAAACTGCAGTAAATTTTGGCAAAGCTTTTTTTGTGAATAGCTCATAGATCAGCTTTTCATTTCATGTGACAAAAAAATGTTTTCAATTTATTTAACTTATTTTGTTTGTGGATATTTTTCCTTTGCAAATGGTTTCTGTGTCCAGGAAATAAAACTTTCAGCTGTTACATTTATTAATTTCTTACCCAGCAAAATTGAAATACAGCCTTTTAATCAGGCTGGCCTCACAAACCGTGTAACCAATATTATCAAGAGTTTGGATTGCAACCTCTGATATGAGACATGCTTTTTCCTACCAATATTCATGCCATTCTACCAAAGAACGGGCTGTGTATGCATGGTTGCTATTTGTGGGCCTGATCCTGGATTTGGTTTGTTGGAATTCTGTGCCGGTTAATGGAAGCAGCGTGTTTCGTGTTGCACTGTGGACCCTGCGGGTCTGGACGAGGCGGTGACAGTGCTTTGGCGGCTCTGCCAGGCTCCTAATCAGCAGCCATCCATGTGCTTGGCAGCGCAGGGGCTCAAATCATTCTGTTGCCCCAAGTTAAAAACCTTGAGACCTATCACTTTGTAAACGGGTACCTCACGGCAAGTGAACTCAGGCCTTTGATATGAAGTGCAGCACAGAGCCCCTCATGTATTCCGTGTCGTCACATTTCAGAGACAGGAATACCACACATTTTCAATTTGTTTAATATGTTACCAAAGCCATGTCATGCAGATAGTGTTAGGGAATAGGAAATGGAAACATGCTGATGAGACATAAAAATTTTTTAGAAGACAAAAATAACAGTGTTTGCTAACATAATGCCCCTTTCCTCTGAAATTAATCATTTGTTTGGTAATGGGTCTGAGAGCTTTAAAGAATTTGTTTGCTTATTACTAAGTGAAACCGCAGTGACCTAGGTTTTTAATTTGCATCTCCTGATCTTCACATTTTTTTCTGTTTATGTGGAGCACATTCCTTAAAACTGCCAGAGAAGGTTACAGTAAGGACATTAGCATGTAAAGCTCCAAGTGCAATATAATTTATCTCTGTATTATCACATAAAAATGATATCCATTTAATGTAAGCCAGTTTACCTTGTATTCTGAAGGCAATAGCAGCCCCCACACCACGCTATGGCAATACAGTGTTCTGCAGACTGCTTGTCATTGCTATGTGTCTGGAGCTGCCTTTTTCCATAATAAAAATAAGCTAAATACAAGCATTTGCTGTGTAACTCTGGGCAGTGTAAGGTGTATTTTTGGGTGGGTAATGGTATATAAAAGCAATTGCATTTTGTTATATTCCTTTGATGTTACTTTTGTATGGTAATATAGTGATAGGAAGGACAGGGCTCAGTGTCTTTTGTCTCAGTGAGTCATGTGATGCTGTTTATCTGTCTTGCAAAGGCAACTTACCCAATTACTCAAGTCTATATCCTTTGAGTGACTGGCTTTTCAAACTACCAGTGGTTTCCTAAGTCTTTGTGCATGGCAGTTAGTGAGTGGATGAGTGTTATGAAACAATGCTGATCGGGGTTCATAGGAAATAGCCAAAGGTTATCTTCAGCTGTTTCGATCTGATTATATTTCCTTTTACACTCAAATCTCTCTCTCTCTCTCTCTCTCTCTCTCTCTCTCTCTCTCTCTCTCTCTCTCACACACACACACACACACACACACACACACACACACACACACACGCACACACACATGCACAATGCTTCATTCTTTGCTCATTCTCTCTCCAGGTTTTTTTTCAGTTGGTCTTGTTCTTCTTACATTTAAGGATTGATGCTATTCAAAGGAAAGCTCAAAGAGAATACAATGGTTATTCAATTAATAACATGTTGACAATTAGTTGATCAAATTAGGTTTAAATTAGAGCCAAAGAATAGCTACTCTCCAAACAACCCATAAAAATGTCAGGCATTGGCGCTGAGCGCAGTAATGTGCCTCCCTTTAAATCCATTGGCTGAAATGATCAGGAGGGGAGGCAATGTCTTCCTTAACAGGGTGATTATGGGGACAAAAAGCCAAGAGCCTGAGTCCTAAATCAGGAGATCAGTAAACAGAGAGCAGACTGAATGCTGCTTGGCAAGAGTTCATTGGCTTATTTCACAACCACATTATTATACCTGTATTTTAAGGTATGTTTAATTTTGTTCATGTAGAAAGGTGTTTTTAAAAATCACATGTAGTGTTTTTCCTCCTCCCTGTGCCTTCATGTATCTCTGTGGTACATAAAATATATATTTGGATCAATGTGTATGGAATATCCACTGTTTGACTGATATGTCTACACATTTGCATGGCTAAACAACAGATCCCTGTGTATTTCAGGCAGGAGCATGAGAAGAGGAAATACCTATTTTCATCAGACGTGTTAATACACATGGAAATACTTCATTTATGCTCTGTTTTCTCACTATAATATAACTATTCAATAGTATGGATGCCTTAGGACATTGGTAACTCAGCACTGTGGGAACACTTGTACACGTGTATCTCTTTAGTGCTTAACATACACAGGACTACCCCATAATTATTCATTTTGTCTCAGAAATTCTGCAAACTCTCAACTTTCCTGGTTTCAGACATGGTTTAGAATCAACCTTAAGCATATTTTGATGGTGACATCATTGATCACAGTTTGTAGAGTGCTGAAATACTGGACTTCATATATGACTTTTGCTGACAGACTTAAGCCTTTTAGTGAGTCTGTTTATTATTGCCCTTGATCCTATGGAAACATACCTAAGCCATGCCATGTAGCATTAAGCCTCTCTCCCATTCATCTCTGTTTCGGAAGAGCAAGTACAAAGACAGGTATGTCAAAGGTGGAATAACCACAAATTATAGGAATTATGCTCTGTATGGGCTCAAGGCTCATAGACATCCTGACAGTTTGATTGATGAGCCAAAAGAGTCACCTAAAATCAAAGAGAAATAAAAGGAGACATACAGAAACAATTTGAAATTGCTCCCTCTTTTAGGTACTTTTATAATGAAGGTTTGGCCAGATAGGGTTACCCAGAAAGCGAGCACTGACAGTTGATGTCAGCAGGCTTTGTAACTGGACTGCATGGGCTGATAGGGTTACTGCTGGCTAAGCCACGCTGACCTTGCTTAGGTTTTGAATGAGGATGCTTTTGTACAGTTTGGACAACTGAAAGGCATAATGATACTGACATAGAGCTATCTGTATGGGGCTTGCACTGACTCTTTTGTTGTATTATCAGGTTGCATGTCTAGGACTGCAAATAAACAACATTTGAGCACCAGAATGGTGACATTTAGAGAGGCTTTGAGGCCGGAGGTTTTGAGAGTGGGGTTCAAAAGGTCAGGGTGTGAGTAGGGGTGTTTAAATGACTTCAAAGAAATCCTATGCCAGACTTTACATTGCTCCCTTAAACATAATAGGAAATCCACAGTGCTGTAATGGTCACACAGGTCGAGTCAGTGGAGAGCTTTGACTCAGAGACTGGGGAATTTCTGTCATATCAACACTAAAACATTTACATCAGAACAACTAGATACCAATGAGCAGGTTTTCACAGGCATACTCAAAAACTACTGAAATCTAATAACAAAAATATTTGAATTATTTTATTGTACAGCAAATTACAAGTGCTGTGTATTTCTTTCCACATTTTTGCATTTTAAAAACAATCCAAACATATATTCCGAGCCTTCTCAGGGAAGTCAGTGCATCTTTTGATGCCAAGCAAAAATGCATATTTGCTGGTGAGATATTGTAGGACATCTCTGTGCAGCGTTGAGGTGACGTCTCAACCATTTGCTATTTTTAATAAATCATACACAAAGCCCTTTGTCAATATACTGAGGACAGAGGAATGCTTATGAATATAACAGGCCTGGGGAGCAGAGAGCTGTAGCTGCCAGCGTGACCAGGATATCCCAATCGTGTGGAAAAACACAGGCCTGTGTGGTGAGCTGGAAATCACCTCCACCTGGAGGCCAACACAGCAGACAGGATCTGCCAAGGAAAACTGTAAATGAAATGGGATTCACATCCCCCGAAGCTGGGCATAATCCAAAGCAGGCGGACTGTACGATTACCCAGGACATTAAGTGACACGCCAGCAAGCTGAAACACAAGAAACGCTTCAAATGGGGCTCTAATGAAGTCTGCATTTTTAGCAATGATTCTAATACGTTGGCGTGACAATATAAATATTTTTCTTTTCTCAGAAATTGGCTGTAACCATGAGGTATCCCTGGAGATGGGGGTCGGGTCTTTTTACCCTGTGCCCATAAATTACAGCAGCAAAACATCACAATGCTCCATGCAAACAAATGTTCATGCATAATGTCTAAAAACTGTCTAAAAAATTCGAAGACCTTGAAGAATTTTTGAAAACATAGAAGCAATTTACAATTTATTCATTTTTAATCATTGGAAGGAAGCAGATGTGCTTTTTAAGTGAACAGTAGAACATTAAAGAAGGAGGGAAAATACAATACAACACCAAACTATTCAACACTGTGTCAGCCACATAGTAGAAAATCTTCCCTTTGCAACCTTTTCTAAATTCACCACTACCCAATCTCTCCCTTTTTGCTTTGTATAACGGATCCAACAATGTTACTTAAAAAGAAAAGCAGTCACCTTTTCTCTGAGTGTGGATGCTCTTGATGACCTGAGTGCCCCATATTACTGAACAACAATTATGATGTCCAACAATGAATCTATCAAGATAAATATTGCATCAATTTACCTGCTGATTTTTGTTAAATGGCAGACAGTGCTCTTTCAATGGGGTCAATATTTAGCTTTATATTTGATTTCAACATTAGTCTTTGCAGCTACATGGTTAGACAATTTAAAATATCAAGTGCAAACTATCTGTAATCAAAGCTGGGAAAAAAGAACATTTGCATAGTTAAAGTTTAAAGCCATTAAAAGTAGAGCTCTGAAGCAGTATTAAACTCATTTAGAGGAGTTTGACACAGGTATTGACTATCTTAAAGAAACCATTGGAATCTTGGGAAATGAGCAGTAGCTGGTTGTTAATTAGAAATGGATGGCCATGTGTGCTGCATAGTTACACCAATCGAATTATCTGGTGGAAATAGAGGTTTTATACACCAAACCTTGATAAAAGTTTCAAAAATCAGATCGAACACAAATGGCTCTTGAAATGGGGTAGGCCACATGCTGGCCAATGGTCAAGTTTGAATTACCCTGAGAGTAGAGTGCTTATGCAATGTGTTGCAGCTTCTGTTAAAATTCGATGATTAAATGAGTAAATACTTCCCAGATTTGTAGTGAGAGGGGCTGTTGGTTTATTTATTCATATCGTGTCTGTGAATAATTTAATGGTCAGCAGTTTGCATTGGGGGGAGAGGGGATCATTACTGGCCATGGCAAAGGACAAGCCTGCACTTGCAGGATTCAGTCATTCTATTGTATTGTATTGTACTGCTTTCCCTGGTATTTAATCCTATTATAATTAGAGTAGTATTTGCCAGGTTAACTCAATACTGATTCTTCCTTATGCATTTTTGTTTGCACTGTACATAATTACACTAAAGTAAGAATAACAATTAAAATACATACTTCATATGAAAACAAGACTCCAAATGATGACAAATGTACCCACCTTGTCAGCCACAGTTTTGTGATATTTTTGCCTGCTCTTTCAAAAAAATTAAATGTATGAAAAATATTATAAAATATTATGATACAGTTTTTGCCATGAGCTGTGAGAGGGAACATGGCCCCTCATCCCTGGCCTGTAATTGTAACCTCTCTGCAATGTGTCTCCAGCCCCTAGAAGGTCGATTGAGTTTTCCAGCCTCTTATCTATTAGGTGTTTGATGGAGTGGCCTAGATAAGCTGCAAAGATGGGGGGAAATCAGGATCAAAAGTGGTTGTTCATTTTTTTTTATCTGACCCTATCTGTTGTCATAGTAACAGGTTCTTTTAACCTCTGGCATCAGATGATTTGTCTAAATCTACAGTGTGCTGACTATACACTCTAAAGCCTTTCATTACCTTATAGGCTGTGATTATCAGAAGTAATGGAATTT
Organism: Megalops atlanticus; assembly: GCA_019176425.1. Lineage (NCBI taxonomy): Eukaryota > Metazoa > Chordata > Actinopteri > Elopiformes > Megalopidae > Megalops > Megalops atlanticus. The sequence continues at coordinate 38,468,817 of CM032884.1, forward strand.
AGTAAATGGTTCGGTTGAAAACGTGATTGTATTTAACTGCAGAAATAACCCATATAGGCTTGTTTAGGGTTTAAAGGAGTACTGTATCTTTTATATGGTGCTTTGAAATTAGAATAATGCTGCCTTTTGATCCAGTAAATTAGGGTTTGCAATATATTACCATACTGCACACTGGATTCCTTCAATTGAAATTCAGATTCAGATTAACAAGCACAATTATAATTACAAGTGTTTTCAAAATGTGTCACCTCAAAACCTCACAAATCCAAGAAATAGCAAAGAATGTATACTTTGATAGTCTTCACAGTGCACAGTCAAAGCCGTGATTTGACATTGGCTACCTTTGAAAGAAGGTCTGCTCGATCTCTCTGCCGTCCATATTCAGTGGCTGGCAGCATCACAGATGAGCAGTGCGCTGTGCCCAGCTGGCAGACTTTGCTTGAAGAATGCCCTGGATCGAACGAGAACAATCCTCTTATCCAGACCACAGTCTCGTATTTTATCAACAGCTGCAGAACTGAATAATACTGTTTTACTTTTGTTGTGTGGTAGACTTATTTTTGACCATGTTTAAATCTTCCAGTTAATAGGAGGGTGTCTCTTCACAGGCCCCTAGCAAATTAAGTGCATTTGATTTATTCAAATGCTTATAAAAACACTCCATGAAGGCACAGGCTGGTCAGTTTCTGCCATCCTCTGCTACTGACATTTTATAGTAGAATACTGATTTACCTATGCATTCCACAAAGGCAGAAGACATTACAATTTTTACAGGATCATTACCATTGTATCTTCTTTTATGTCTTTTACCAGATAGTACTTAAGTTTCATGTGCTTTGTTAAGGAGGGTGAGCTGATTTATTATTATTTCATCAAATAATATAAAATAATATAACTGTACCACACTGGTCAGATTCTGCAGCTCTGTCTCACTCTGCCACAGCTCTTAACTGTTTGACTAAAGTCATTATTACATGAGAAGTCAGCTCAAAAGATTTATTTATAATCCAAATTAAATTCTTTGGCATTGAGTTATCTCTACGTAAAAAAAAAAAAAAAAATCTAGAACAGAGTGCTATTTTGAAGGTATGCACAAAACCAGGATTTCAAAGTATCCAGAAAAAATAAACAAAGCAGAAATAAATCTTTTCCTTTAATCTAAAAAGAGAAAAGACATTGTATCTGAATCCAAGATATGATATGTTAAAATTGTTACGACATCTTAATGCCAGAGGAGACTCAGCTGTATATCAATGCTAAACAAGTAATACATCTCAAAATTTCCCAGGCAAAAAGATTTTAAAAAGAGAATTTAAAATGCTGGACAGCTGATTAATTTGATTATACTCTTCATGCAGCTTTAGTTATAACTACTTGCATTTTAGTTGTCTGGCACATTTTTGGTGAACATTTGCCATGGTGTAAGGATCACATCTCCACTCGTACCAATCTTTGCCGTTTTCTTCACCAGCAGGGTGATTGCATGCTCTGCCTAGAGACATTTGCTGTAATATATTTCCTCTCTTCTTATTGTGTTTTGACATTATAAACAATAGACTGCTTTCCTCAGAGCCATTTATTGATCACAAAAGGCATTATTTGCAAAGGAAGAATCAATAAAAATGTTACTGGGTCTGGCTGGATAGTATGCTTAACTGTTGTATTTGTTTGTCACTGATGGCACAGTGTTTCTTGTAGAAGACTGGGGCCACAACATAGCTATTGATCCAGTCATCAGTGATGAATATTGGCATTTGGAGTGGGCTGCAGCATGAAAGTTATGGAAAATATTTCTGTGGTTAGTTATATCTGCCTGCCTGCTTGTCTACAGGCCTGCCTTCCATATTTAAACATGGAACATGAAAAAATGGTATTCAAATTATACATTGCTGCAAGAATGCAGGCCTTAAATACATTGATCAAAATAGCTTTCACTAATCACTTTACACCTAATTGCGTAGCTAAAGAAAGGTGACAACAGAAGGTCACTGGTGAACTACTGAAAGATTAATTTATAACAGCAAATATCTCTTTTGAAAAATAACATTTGAGTTTTACCTCAACGTATTGGAGAAATGATTTACCAGCATCTATGTTTTAGAAGCCTGAGGTCAGGCTGCTGCTGTTGTTCCCACTGCGTAATTTTTATTTCCATCCAATTTCACCTTTAAGAAGTCTTATAGTTGACATAAAATAACTGTCATTATGAAACAACTTCCCCCTAATACATCAAACCCAATCATGTTATTTTATTTGCATGTTGCCTGCATTTTATAACAGTCAAAAACGTCAAAACTGAAAAAATCCTCAATATAATCACACCTCATTCCTCTGATTTAATTTTGTGATTAACCATATATCCTCGGCCTAATGTATTTGTCCAATTGAACAACATATTTCTGTTATAAACTGATATGTTAATGAAGATATTGAATTTCTTTATTTTCCCTTTTAAGACAATGATTATGATTGAACACTGTTACGAAAAACAGCATTTTAATGGTACCCTTACTTGCACATCACTGTCTTACACAGCGATAGTACTTCCAAAAATTACAGCATGTCATAGGAAATATTGCTTTGGAGTGACAGAGACAGGCTTGGACAGTGTTCAGAGAGGACAGAAAGAGGCATTGATGTGGAGGTTTATCACAGGATAAAATAAAGTTATGAGGCAACAGCTTCTCAGGGTAGGCTATTAAAACACAGGCCTTCAAACCCCATAGACTCTTAACCCCCTTTTAATGTGGGACCCAGGCAAATCAAATTCAAGACGTAAAGCTAGCAATCTTTATCAGAAAGCAGGCAGCTGTCTTCTTCTGCAACAGTGCTGTACCCACTGTGTGTACTGAGGACCAGTGCACTGTAAAGTGTGGCTGAGTAGTTAATCCCATGGTTTAGTGGAAGAGGATGTAATAAACCAGCCTCTTCTTTTGTCTTTGGAGTCATTTTGGAGTCAATGCCATTGATTTGCGTTGAAACAGTTGGTGCTAAACAATAAACCTGACTCTATTTTCTGTGTAATGTCCCTAGCAACACCCCCTTGGATCTGCACCTTTTCAGGCAGAAGGCTTTTGCCAAGTACTTAGGGGTGGGTTCCAGAGTGGGAGGATCTCAATCCATTAATATTACAGTTTTTTTAAACTGCTTACACACAAAATCTTTACATGTCACATGATTTCTGAAACCTGTCACTCAAAGCGCAAAACCACACACCAAGTCTGCAAAACTATAAGTTAATTCTCAGCCTTTCACCCAGTTTTCAATTTCATAAAACACTTTTTGCAAAACACTACACACAATTCTCTACCTAAGACACAAAAATCGAACAGGGAGTAACTTTCTTGCCTTTTCCAAACACAACCAATCAAAATGCTACACTTATTCACCAGTGTCTCACACCCACTCCTCACATGTGCAAACTCTAATTGTTTAACTGATCACTAACCAATCTGGCTACAGAGCCAGAGTATTGGACTGTACCATATTTACTGATCTGTATATTCTTTCGTCTGTTACAGAGAATATTGGAGATAGATGCTCATGCCATTCTCCATGAATATATTTACATGGATGAGGCTGGCTTCAGCCTCACCAAAACCAGGCACAGGGGGAGAAATGTAATAGGATAGAGGGCCGTTATCAATATCGCTGGACAGAGTGGGGGAAATGTGACCATGTGTGCTGCCATCACGCAGAACGGTGTCCTCCACCACCATGCCACACTTGGTCCTTACAACACTGCCCATATGCTCACTTTTCTGGAAGCAATTCAATATGCTTGTTCCAGATCAAAATCCAGATCCAGGGCAGCCCAGATTTGTCAGTTTTCACTGGGCTGTTCTGGTCCAAAACTGGTTTGCCACCCATCCACAGTTCACAGTTGTGTAACTCTCCCCATATTCACCTTTTCTAAATCCTATTGAGGAATTTTTCTCTACGTGGCGCTGGAAAGTGAATGATCGTTAGCCCTATGCCTGCATGCCGCTTCTCCAGGCATTGGAGGAGGCATGTGGGGACATAGACACTGCCTCTGCTAAGGTTGGATACACCACTCTAGGAGATTCTACCCTCTCTGTTTGGAGGTGGGAATGCAGCTTAGCACTGGTGATTTGCCCCCCCCCCAATTAATTTTTTCTTTCCTCTAAAAATTCTACTTTTGGTTTACATATGTTTATGGTTTCTGTACAAATTCCCATATGGTATATGGTTTTGTTTTCTTGTATGCCATACAACACTGTACTACAGTAACTACAGTAATGTTTTGGAAAAATAAATATTTTCTGTTTCAACATTGCATTGGTGTTTACTGTGTACATTTCAACCCCTCTCAGCAGATTACTTTCACTTTAGAACATTGTATGGAAATGTAAATATAAGCCTATGAAAGACAGAAGAGCTTTAGATTTAGAACAACAGTGTGTACATGGTATATCCAAAAATTTACTAATGTGAAAAAAAGTGTTTGCCATTTGATGCAAATACTTGATTTTGAGATGTGTTTTTGGTATTTTGAATGCAGTGTTTCATTTTGCAGGAGATATGAGGCATTTTGCATTTTGTGTGTGCAATTTTTGGATTTGTGTGTAGAGTTTTGAAAAAATGAGACCTGGTTTCAGAAAATGTGTGAAAGCAGTTGTAAAAAACTGTAATAGAACCAAATTGGATTTGATTTAGAAGGTGAGATAAATATGTGAGGCATTGAAGACCAGAGAGGAGGAAATGCTGTGAGCTGAGGAAATAGCTGTGCTCACTCATACACACACGGCGCACCTTACAGGTAGGGTTTCATGCCTGCTGGAATCCTTCACAGATTTCAGCTTGAGCTAACCTGTTTTATTATTTAGTTCTTTCTTGCTAAACTAAAACCATTATTGTAATCTCAAAAACCTAGCCATTTGTAATGCATAATTCATTCAGATGATTTCACTGTAGAATACATTATGTTCTTTTTCTGTAAACTGAACAAAAAATCCTAGAGGCTTTCCATGTGTGCCTTTTGGTCTTGAATAAGGCTTATGGCAGGGCACATTTATGTGCAATCATACTGACAGTGTCTATGGTTCAGATGGGAGAAGCTTCAGTCCTGAAGTCCTCCTATAAGCTTGTATGCATAGACGAATATCCAGTTTTTCTGCTTTGCAATTTGGCCTAATCTCATCACACACAGAGTTAATGCAATATGATTTTTTAGAGACCTAAACAGTAATAATATTAAAAATAAAACCAAGAGTAGAGCTGGTTTCAGAATGAGTTGAATGGCACAAGGCCTGACTGTATTAATAGGAGCTATTAGCTACCAAATCTGCTATGACACTAGGCACTTCACCTGCAAAACAAATAACATTTGCCTATTTTTGGTTTTATTTGGACCATTTCATTATATATTCATGTCAAATGGAAATGTTTATAAGACTTTGATGAAGGAAGGCTGAGGAAACAACCACTGCAGCCATGGCCTTTCATGCACTACTATTCTGTGAGGTTGGGCAAGGGGTTCTAATTTCAGGTTTACTTGGATTCACAGTGCAGCAGTGGAGCATACTACACAGCACACGCACTTCTTCATTTTATCAAACAGTTCACACTGGAAGTGATCCACCTCTCCTTCAGCTGCAACTAAATGGTAAATGGACTGTATTTATATAGTGTTTTTCTACTCATTTGAGTACTCAGAGTACACTTTACAATTATATGCCTTACATCTACCTACCAGTGGCAGAGGCTGTCATACAGGGTAGCAACTGGCCACTGGGAGCAGTTTGGGGTTTAGTGTCTTGCTGAAGGAGCCAAATTTGAACCAGGGACCTTCCGACCCCCAGTCAACTGCTCTACCTCCTAAGCCACTGTCGCCCCACGACTACATCTGCGTGCTCTGCTCACAAACACTTCATGACAGTAGGAGCATTTCAGCTTTTGAAAGCAATGATCCCTTTCAACCGTGAGCTTTGTGGGCAATGTATGATGCAGTTTGACTGTACCACATGGCAAATTTGAGCAGCTTCAGACAGTCTGCTATCTGTCATATCTACTCTGCTGTGATAGTGTGATAACTCTGCATGTTCACCACTTACAAAGAGAGTTAGGCTACACGGTAGCAGAGTTTGACAGATAGTTGAAGACAGTGGATTGGTAGATAGATGACATATTCATTTGCAGTGGTTAGGAATCATTGAATCCACTTTTACTGCACAACCTGACTGTGATTACAAAAGAGGGATGCAAATTAAAATAATTTATAGTATTTACAAACTGCACAGCACCACCTTAGCATTTACTGTTTTATCATACTGCAAATGTCTTCTTCTGTTTATCTTTATAGATTAAAGAAGGTTATGTTAGATTCAATGATAACTGCTATTGAGTCCATAGGTTGGGTTAAAATCTGAAATTAAGATTTTCAGCAGGATGCTGCCGGATTGTCTCCACTGCCAGCATAAAGTGGAAGGCCCTTTGACTGACGTATAGTGGGGCTGCAGAGAAATAGACAGTGACAGTGATAGAATTTACTTGATAATATCAGCAAAACAGCTGTCATCAGCTTGGCAGATTGGAGACCATCACAGCATCTCCAGGCACTGATCAGTGCAGGGCCTGACATGAGGCAATGATGTTAACTTCAGGCCTGAAAGGGGGCTCTGAACTATGATCAGAGATAGGGAACCATAAATACACATCCATTTTCCTGTCCCCAGCCCCTCACAGCTCTCCTCCTCTTCTGAAGGTTGTTTCAGAACTGATCTGCTGTTGTGGCATAGAGGTTTTCCTGACCACACATCCTGGAGGGAGTGTTGTGATTAGCAAAAATTTCCAGAACCATTTCCCCACCACTTTCTTCTCCAAAAAAAAAAACAACAAGAACAAACCAGGTGTGTATATGAGGCCTTCTCCTCACTACTGTGTCAGAATATGCTGACCAGTTACTTACCATTTCCAAACCCAGATATTAAAAGATAAACCTGTTTTTTTTTCTTGATTACACCCAGTGTTGCTTTGAAAGTTCTTGAAATGCCAGTGTTGGAGCGTGTTGTGATGAATTATTGATCCCAGGACAGCTTCATCAAAGTGTTTTGTACTACACGTACTTGGCATTTCTTAACACTGAATTTACCAAGAAGTGACACTAATGTGTTCATGTTGTTCACTCTTGTTTACAAATAGGGGCAAGCCAGGCCTTTAGCTTTAAATTCACATGTCCAGATACAGACGGGACTTGCCTGAAAACATTGATGGGAGGGGAGGGGAAATGTGCCAAGTTAAAAAATGTATGAAGAATGCTGCTGTTAGATTTTTTTTCCAAGGCAGAAAAAAAGAGAAAAAAGGCTTTCACAACACCCAGGGAAAATGCAGCTGAAATAGTGCAAAGCTGCAGGAGGGGATCAGAGAGCTGTTTTCAGTCAGAGCCTACAAGGCAATTCTGCCTCATGTCCCAGGTGAGAGCACTCAAAAAGAAATGAACCTGAGGAACCAATTTGCTGAGTTTTGTTCAATGGACAGGTTTTTCTTAAAGTCATGAGCCCCGAGATTTACACGAGACAACTGAGCCACGGTTGCAAATAAAATGACTTAAGGATGGGTACACACTATTTCAGTATTCTCTCATGCTTGTAGAACACAGGCCCTTTGTGTTTGCTTGTCAGGCATCACTTTGACTTGCTTTTTCTCTCAGCTGTATTCAACCGATTTGCTAATATATGTGCACTGCCACAGCATCTTTACGTATTACGGCCTAGTTTATAATATACACATGATTTCTGTTTATTCTCAAGGAAGTCTTTTACTCCTTTTACTACTTCAAATATGGATGTGCAGGTTTATGTAGAAAAAAACTTTGAATGTCCCACAATGTTAGCAGAAAGAAGAAAGTTTTTAATTCACCTTCTTCTGTCAGTCCTGAAATTACTGTGTACAGCAGGGAATGCACCTGAACAGCAGGCCCATACACGTAACGTAACAGGTACTAAAATACAGGTTTTACTGTTATTAATTGTTCATTTTTCATATTACTTATCAGAGGTGCTTCACAAAATGGCAAAACATGATGAAAGTATGTGTATTGCATCAAAGATTTCCTTTTATGAAATATAGAATGGCAATTTTACCATTGTTATGTATTTAATATATGTAATATAAATATATTGTTAGATATTTAGTTAAATTAGTGATTTATAAGTTTAAATGTCTTTATACTTTGATATTTTCTCCAAAATATTTTCTCATCAGGTTGAACAGCAGTGTAAATTTTCCAGAGTATAGGCATCACAGCTACACACATTGAGTTCACACATTGATTTCGATGGTTTGGAATGCCAGAGTGTTAGGAGTTCACCGCCGGCTGGATCTGTATCTTTCAGCGTCCACCTCAGAAGTTAGTGTTCACGCAAATAAGAAGGCAATCTCCATCACAAATTATATTATGTACTTAACTTTAAGCTTGACTTAAACATGCTGCAAGAATGCTGGAGGCAAATCTGTGTTTACACTGAATATTTTCAATATGTTCCTATAGGCCTATTTTTGCAGAAAAAAGATTCCAATCCAAAAGTTACGGTTCACAAAACTATGACTCAGAAATGGATCTGTATGAAGAAGACTGCACCAGTGCCATATCCCCTTTGCCATCAAGTACAGATACAGCAGTTTCAGTGTTTAGTTCTCCTTTGGATGGTTGGAGCTGTTCATGCTTCTTGGCACAGCAATAGACATTATGAGTGACATGGATATATTTTGCAGAAATGAAATTCTGAGCTGTGGGAATCAAGAATTTGGGATGCAAAACAAGGTAAAAAGCAAGATTTTCTAACAACCTTGTGCATTCCCTTTAAGTTATTGAAATTTAGTTCAAGTTAGATTTCACGGGGACAAGATTATTGGACTAAAATCCATACACACAAGGGTGTTAAGTATAAGGCTGTGATGTACAGAAAATTAATATTTTAAATATTTTTAATTTTTTTTTTTGTAGTTCAACAAATGCATTCATCATGCTCTTCTGCAATTTGGGGTACAGGTATATGTTGTTTCCATACAGCACCACGCCATACACAAAAACATGTGAGCCAGTAAAGCTGAATTGATTTTTGCTTATCCTAAATACTAAACTAAGGAATTAAAAATCCAACATAACATTCTTTATAAATATTTGAAATAAAAAATAAGGTCAAGGCTCTCCTCAAAGAGCTTTAAACAGTTCAGCTTGAGCTCAAGATGCAAGTAATTTTGAAAGTGCACACAGAACTTCCTTTAGTCTGTCTGCATGTTTGATGTATTGACAGGGTGCTTGTAGTGCATTTGTTGAGTTTTCAATGAAGTGTGTGGCCATCCTGACCATATTACTGACTCTCTGCTCATTTCCACTAGTCACAACAGTCTTTAATGCTTCAGCCTTTAACAATCAAACCTGTAAGGACTGTCACTCTTGAGATGTGAAATATTTGGGTCACGTGTCACATATGCTGAGCTACGACTGTGTTCGTGGTTGAATGTGTGGAAAGTGAGGAAATATAATCATAATGTACTATCACATGACATAGCTGTTGGCAGGGTTGAATGTGACATTTGTTTCTACATAACATATTATAATGTGGTAAAGTGAGTCATGCATCATATTCAATGCATTATGAATGCCTAATGCAGCAGTTATGCAATGTGTGTGAAAGATTTATGTATGCTTCATGGAGTTGCACTTCACATACAGTGTGACCAGTGGGCTTGCACTGCACATATGCTCTGATTAATAAATAAGTAAGTAAAAAATAAATAAAAACAATTCCAATAATATCATGTGCTACACACAATAATATGATTAATAATAATTCATAATAATATGGATCACATTCACTAAAATACAACGGTCCCTGTTTCATCAGTCCCAGGGCAGTGGTCATTGTTTTCCTGTTATGACTTATGGTGGCAATAAGGACACTTGAAAGGGAAATCCCCACTCCTCAGTTTGAAATGATAATGAGCTTCCCACTATTTTCTCATCAGAGCACCTCTGTCATGCCTCCATGGCCACCACTGCCTCTGCTCGCTGCGTGCACTGCTATCCCTGGGCTGTGGCACTTGAATTTCTCCGCTTTGTCCTCCACATCACCTGTGAACAATCTATTATTTCACTGAATCATAATCAGGGCAGATATAACCATAACCATGACACAGTGAAATAACTAGCTATATTTTCCAAACAATATTTATTTGTAATAATGACAGCCGTCTATCCACAGACTGCTGGCAGATGAGGCAGGTTGTGACACAGTTGGGTGATTTATTTATTTATGCTGTGCAACTTGAATGTCACCATGCTTTCTTGTGGCTTTGCTCCCGACATTTGTTAAAATGCAAAATGCATTGCTCTGTTTAAGATTTCACAACTTAGTACCCACACACTAGGACAGTCTAAACACACTCATCAAAAGCACTGCTTTGCCATGTTGAACATGAAATGTATAAACCTCAAATCTGTGAAATAATTCTGCTGTTAGGTTTTGAACCTTACGCTCCACAGTTCAAAAACCAGTTTTCATTTGGATACATTTTATGATGGATTGTGAATAAGAAAAAAATGTAGAAGCAAATGCTTTTGGGAGCTAAATTTCAGAATTTAGATGTTTAGTACCAGGTGGCAAAGCATGCAGAAATCAAAGATAATTTGCACCTTTCTTTGATTTTGCAGGAGCAAAATTCAGTGCAAACAGTGCCAGACTATGGGATAGAAGTCCCAAATACAGACAAAAAGAATTGGCAAGATTGTAGTAAATGTAAACAGCAAGTAGGCCTCCCTTAGCACTTCGTTTTGATTGCTTTCTTTTTGGAAAGAGCTCCAACAATGATTAAACCATAACCAACATCTTGCTTATGCTAGAAGCTGGTTCACCACTTAATTATTGCAGATTTCCACAATTTTTTCATAGCACATGAGCCAGACTTTGGAATCACTCTTTTCTGAATGTGTGTGTGTGTGTGTGTGTGTGTCTGTGTCTGTGCGTGTGTGTGTGTGTGTGTGTGTGTGTGTGTGTGTGTGTGTGTGTGTGTGTGTGTGTGTGTCAGTGTGTGTTAATTATGGGTTTGTTTCAAAAGGTACAGGCAGTAGTTTGCAGCTGTAAAATTAATTCCTGGTTTGTGGTATTGTCAGAAATGAGGATTGTTCTGACCCCTGGTTGAACTCATCAGTTGAAATGAAGTTGTTCAGTGAGCTGGAGAAGACAAAGCTCAGTTCCATGAAATTAATCAGCTCCATCAGACCCTGCTATAGGGCTGCAAACGGCACACATCAGCCTGACCCTGGGAGGCATCTGGCTCCCTCTGTCAATGAAAGACATCATTCCAGATGGATAATATACTAAATTATAGGCTCTTAAATTATGTTTTTCACTTTATGAGTGTTTCACTATTAGTGTGTCATGTTTCATAAACTGTGTTATAGCTTTCTTTAGGGAACCTTTAGGTGCTGTGTCTGCATGCAATGTTAGGTTAAAAGTTAAATTTGATTAACACAAGTCATAATGAAGAGTATTCTTTTAGAGTGGTGTTTTATTATCATTTTAAAGGTACATTTATTTAAAGCTTAGCTTGTGATTCACAGTTTTACTTATAACTTTGTATTTCTTTTATTTACACCATGCACAGTATATTATGTAAAATATCACATCAGAGTAACAGAGGTTATCAGTCTCTCTGGATAGGAACAAGTTTCAAATGAAGATTTGGGAGTTTCCAGACAATTTCCTATGCAACAACTTTTTTGTTGTTTTATCTTCCAGCATAAAAACCTAATTTACAGTTTTTTTTGTGTCAGCTGTTCACAACATCCCTCCTCTGCCCCATCTCCAACTTATTCTGTGTGCCTTGTAACAATCTTGTACTGACGGTCAGGTGCAACATCCCTTTATTAGACTCCAATCTAAGGATTAAAACCCTAAAGGGGCCAACTTCTATGATCTCCCATAGATACATTCTCATTGTCTGGAATATTTACAGAGTAGTCATATTACACTGGAAGCAGAATCCATTCTGTAGAGTCCAAATGTGCAGAATGTGGCCTTGGGGTATTCTACTCAAACCCTCAGACTTTTAGGCCATTGAGAGAGATTCCATGCATTGAACGGCAAATGCATGCATTTTGCACAGGATCACAGATAGCTCAGAATGAAAAGTCTGGATACAGCAACATCACAAGCAACGGGGAACAAGGCAAGATCATCACTGGTGGCAGCTTATATCACAGTGCATACAATAAATCTAAAGGCTACTCTTTATGCTCACGCTTGTGTACATGTTACACATTAGAGTGGTTTAACAGGAATGTGTTGTGTAGAGAAGGAATAGGTGGAGAACATTTGATATGCCCGGATATGTTGTCATTGCTAAGGAAAACAGTCATATTAGGGATAAATAATATAAAACTCAGAGGCTTGAGAAATGATCTGTCCATTAATATCCCTTTCTCTCCACCTAAAATTCTCACATTTCACCAGCTTGTCCTCCACCTCCAGGTGCTGCCAGTAAAGCTTATCCTCCCAGTAGAACTCATCTCACTAGTAGAACTCAACCCCCCAGAAGAATTTATCCAACCAGTAGAGCCCATAGAGCCCATCTCACCAGGAGAACTCAACCCCTCAGCAGAACTTATCCCACCAGTAGAGCTCATCTCACCAGTAGAACTCAACCCCTCAGTAGAGCTTATTTCCAGTTGAGATCATACCTCCAGTAGAGCTCATCTTGCTAGTAGAGCCCATCCCTCTAGTTGAACCTGTCTTGATAGTAGAGTCCCCCTAGTTGAGCTCATCCTGCCAGTCAAGCTCATGTTGCCAGCTGTGCTCATCCCATCAGTAAAGCTCATCCCATCAGTAGAGCTAATCTCACCAGTAGAGTCTATTCCTCTAGTTGAGCTCATCTAGCTAGTAGAGCCCTTCCCCCTAGTAGAGTTTATCCCACCAGCTGAGTTCATCCCTTCAGTAAAATTCATCCCTTCAGCAGAGCTAATCTCAAAAGCAGAGGTCATCTTGCCAGTATTTATTAATTTGGCATACTCTCTGACTCAGAGCAACTTCATAGGCTAATACAGTATAATTCTTGAAATACGTTCCAACTTTCAAAATACAATGCTCTGTAAAATATCAGTGATATTTACAATATGCAAAGATATCAGCACTTTGCTATCAACACAGTAGGATCAAAGCAGATGTGAAAGTTAAATTACTAGGAGTTATGCTTGTTTTTTTCCATAAATTTTCCCCTCAGAGATTCACAGAAAAAATTGTAATATTTTATAGTCATGAATGTAGTATCCTACCTGATAACAGAGGTGAGACAAAGGAATATTGGAAACTCCACTCTACATATAAACATTTTTAGCATTTCAAGCTTATTACTGCATTGTTACTCTTGAAATAGAATTTACCCAATCTGAAGGCATCAGCCTTTTTCTGTGGAGTGGTTTGCTGAGGCAGCAGTATCTCGACTGCTGACAGGAAGAGACTTAACAGACTGGTTAAGAAGGCCAGCTCTGTCCTAGGATGCCCCCTCGACCCAGTGGGGGTGGTGGGAGAAAGGAGAATGATGGCTAAGCTAACTTCCCTGATGGAGAACAAGTCCCACCCCACGCAGGATATTCTGACAGCACTGGGCAGCTCTTTCAGTGACAGGCTGCTTCACCCGCAGTGTGTGAAGGAGAGATACCATAGGTCCTTTCTTCCTGCTGCTGTCAGACTTTACAATTAGACTTTACAATCGACACTGCTCCCAGTAGACCACACACATCAAAATTGTATCTTATATCAGATCATTTGATTGAAAAATCATTAAATCAACAAATAACATAACAACAAAAAACATATAACACAAAAGATGTAGATTGTATTGTAAAAGATTGTATTTTATTTCCCTTTTTTGGTACGTTTTGAGGATCCAGGCCTTTACATATTGTAAAGTTGAACATATACATATTTTGTTTTCTGCAGTGTTTGGAGAGAAAAAAAATTTAAAGAGATCAATCTTTTAATGTTCCTCTGAAAGTACCCATGTAGCACCACAGAAAATCAGTTAGGTCCAAGACTGAATAAAGATTTTAGTGTGTTAAACAGCTGTCCTGTAATAAAATAATAATCTGAATGTGTTAACAGAATGCCCCAGGAAAGGGGTGTTGTAAGTTCACGCATTGACACCCATGTTGAACTGTAGAGTTAAAAATGGATGTAGATACATTTTGGGAAACAAAGCCTTGTGGGTTCCTTGGAATTTAATATTAATGTGCTTTACAGTTTTAAACTGTTTAGAGTTGTGGTGGGTGGGACCCGGTGATGGGTGCTCATGATAGGCTCGTCTTTTGCTCAAAAGAGGGAAAGGGAAACGGGCACCTGGGAGGACGACTTTTGGGGTCCTACCTGTTTCGTTTTTGGCTGGTTTGCTCCGCATCTGATACCTCAGGTGGACGCTGCTGTGGCTGTCGGCATTTCTCACATTGTGAGGTAGGTTTACACTAGGGGTTTGTATGCATGTTTTATGTTAATGTTGAGTAAAACTAGACTGACTTTGTTCTTTTATGTTCAGGTAGGGGCAAGACCAGTCAGGCTGCCCTGCGGGAGCAAGGGGCATTTGTTCCGTACTGTGACGGGGTAGGTATGGTTGCGTATGGGGGAGTCATGTTTATCGATTATCTCCAACATTCTAATGTGTTTTTTTTTTGGTCGATAGGACAGAAAAGCTTGCCGGTTTGTTCGTGGGGTGGTGGAAAGCTGCCTCCACTCGTAGGGCGGTAGGTGTATTCATCAAGGTGAAATTTACCTGCATTTTTAGTGGGAATGCCCTCAAGTAGTTCATAGTTGTGTAACTGTGTGTGTTTTTTTTCTTTCTAGATTCCCTGTGTGCGGTTGTTGAGCCGCTGTTCTTTATGTTAGTTTTTTTTGTTTGGCGTCCGGGTCGCGGGCCGTGTGTGCGTGCTGCCCTCCCCCTTTCTCTTTTCTTTTTTTGTTTTGAGACCGGTGTTGGTCCGGTGTGTGGGTTATAGGCCTAACTAGCTGGCCAGCTGGTCTGTGTTTCACTCGGTCCGTTGTAATTATTGGTGTAGCGCTGGCTGGCTAGTTGGTTTTTTTCTTTTTTATTTATTTTTTTGTTTTGTTTCTGTCTGTTATCTATTTGTTTGTAACTACCTGCCTTTTTCTCCCCCAAGCCGGCAACAGTGAGGGCAGAGTCCTGGGGTGCAGGGAGCTATTTGCGTTTGAGCTCTTGTAAATTGCACGGGTCACCGCGAGCTTCGTGTGGAGTGCTATTATTATCATTGAAGTGTGTAGCGTGATATACGAATTCCCTAAGATTGTGGTGGTAGTTGCTCTGTGAGTGCGATATAGATTTCTTTTGAATGTTATGTGTGTATTTGGCTCAGCATTAGCTCCCTGTGCTCTCTCACTGCCCTGGCTAAGCCTGGTTAAAGCTAATTTGGGGCTAGGCCTACCCTTTTTACTAATAGTACATTTTATGAATTTGAGAAGAATAAAGGAAATATTTTTATTGATAGCGTTGTGGATTCTTGAATTCCCCTCTAGATATAATTGGGAACTGATGGGTGGCGTGGTCGGGGTCTCTTGCGTTGGTAACAGAGTGTCACCACAGCAACTGTAAGTAGCATGTATCATACTCAATATTTCCACCCCACAGCTGGTTTAGATCTCAAAGTCAAATGAGATCTGATGACCAAGGAGATATGAAAGGATTCATAGTCCACCTCTGATTCCGGAGAGAAATCAATCACTTGGCCAAATATCACAATAATCCTACTTTTGGAAATTCCTCCTATATCTAGTATATTGTGTATGAATATTTGTTTTACAGAAGAATAATGATTTAATCTGGTGCTACCTGCGTATAATGTCTATTGTATATATGATGTCAGTGTGTAATAGCGTTTATGTCAGTTGAAACAAAATGATGTCTGTGGCTATGGGTGCACAGTTAAATTCTCTTCATAGAACATTAAATCTGTTTTGCTTTTCTGTTTCTGTTGTGAGACATGACATTAAGCAGGGGTGTGCTTTCCACTATCTTTTCTCAAGCCAAACTTCAAAGTACCAAGGATGGGGTTGAGTTAATGGTTTTATTGTATGTGTGGCTTTGAGAAACGTTGAAATACTTCAAACTGGAGCACATTCCTTACATGCGACTTGATGATTTTCTTTATTGCCCATCCCCCTCCATCAGTTTGTCAGCTCTGATTTGGCAGCAAGACGTACCTAAGTTAATGTTATTTCTGGCTGTAATGCGGTTCTGGTGCTCAAAGCAAAAAACTATACATTGGGTGTGGGCGCCAGGGTACATGCTTTACAAAGTGCTTAATTCAAGCTTCTGGGATATTGAAACTAGAGCTAGCTTTTGAATAAAGTTTGATAGGCAAAGAGGAAGGGAATGCAATCTCATTATTTTTTTGGCATATGAGAACCTTGGCCACTCAATTTACTAAATGTTTTCAAAACACAGTAAAAAAAAAAAAAAAGTCTTGAGTCATTGTATTTGAGCGCATTATAGATTGCAAGACTAATGTGTTGGAAAGCAAAGTGGGGAATTCAGAATGCTTTGAGAGATCTGTGTGAATGGATTTGGTTGGATGTCTTCTCTTTGATGACAAGTTCACAGTGATATTTCCAACTGGAAATATTTAATGTCTCAGAGAAAAACAATACCAAAACTTTGTTTGTCTCACTTTCCTTTGTTGTCAGATTATGTGCTACAGTGTATTTTTATTCAGTTAACTTTGGAACATGAAGCCAACACACAAACAACAACACAGAAAAGGCTTTTGACAGCCTGTGTATTGACGAAACAAATAGGGGTAGGGTTTCTTATGGCACCACATACTTATGATTTATCTTGTTAATAATTTCTGTGTTGATGTGAAATTAAAAAAGTTTTGTAAGTGGACTTCTTTATATTTGTAAAGAGTTTTGTGAGCACTTAGCAGTGCAACTCTTTTGGTGCTTGGTTGCTGGGTAAATAAGATTTGTTGCTATGCTATGTATGCTATGCTATTATTCTATGCCAGGTTAATAAACTTCAATGCACAAGATGATGATAAAATTACAGTATTAAGAACATATGTTAGATGTACAAACATATATTATGTTGGATCTTTTTCTAAATAATATGGGCAAAATTGTCATTTGAGTGTAAAACTGTAATTATCCAGCTTTTGCAATAAACCTAATTTATTGTTGTAAAAGGAAAATATATGTATTAAGCATATCAATTATATCAAATGTGATTTTGGTGTCTTTATAGTTTCAACAGATTTAATCACTCTGAAATACAGAATTACCTGCAATCAAATCAAGACTCTTATCCATAAAAGACAAAGTCCACTCACAAGCACTGTAATATTACCAATGACAGATCTTTGTTTTCTGTTTCTGCTAAATAAAGAGCACTTTAAGTTACAATGTACTGTCAAATCTGTTTCACTCTTTGTCATACATACCATTGTTGAAGTACTTACAAAGATTGAAGATTATCTCCCCCTCACTGAGCAATGCAGTGTTTGCTGCAGTTTCATGTATTATTCATGCTCAAAATAAATTGTCAGAGTTAAAAAACACAATGCATTTTGTTCTGGGCAACACGTTGCTTTTTACTCAAGAAATAATTTATTGTTTCTTTTCCCCAGAGAGACCTACAATGACCTTCCACTACTTATAATTGGCTCTGTAGCCTCAAAGCTCCATGATGGTTTGAATTTGTTTTTGGTTTTTTTTTTACTGGTGAATGGCTGGTTGCTAGAAGTAGTGGCATGTAGTGTAAAAATATGACTGAGTATTTTGAGGTCACCACTAAACCAGCTACACAACCAATCCCTCACCCCAGAATTTCTGCTCCCCAGAACAGAACATAAAAAAAAAACATCACCACAACACAGCTCATATCATAGCACTTCAACTGCCTACCAGCAACTCAGTTAAAAAGCCAGCACTTTCTACCTGGTCCAATTTATAAGCTGATGCATTATAGCTGCTTAGGCTGGAGTGGAAAATTTAGCAGTGACTGTTTGTGTTGCAATAACAGAAGCTAATGAAACTGTAGAACACACATTAGGATTTTTGAAAGGAGTACTGCCAGTGCACCTGTCACCTCTCTCCAGCAAGCTGCTGTGGAGCTAGTCCTGACACACCACACAGGCAGGGTATAGTATGTGTCCCCACCTCAGGACTCAGTAACTCTTTCCCAGCCATATTGTGCTGCCCTGTAATGTCATAAAGTACTCACCATGATCCCAGGACACACACAATTATAAACAGAATTTATAACAGAATTTATAATGAACCATGTGCTTGTTCCTCTGGAGCACTTGCTGCAGCTCAGTAAGCTCCTAATTTTCTGCTTCTGTCCCCATCTTTGCTAAAGAAATGAGGAATTGGGCACCAGAGAGGGAATCAGGAGTGTCAGCAATCTGGTGTACAAGAGAAAATCCTGGGTAAAAAGACCTCTGGAATGAAAATTCCCTCATATCAACCTTAAATAATATTTAAACATTTCATTTATAATGTCATGAATGCTAAGCTGAACCGAAAATTATTTTTGAAGCTTTTATTAGATCTACAGCATTCTAACTTTAACCCGGTTTTTTGCCTGTATGCCATGTGCACAACCGTTGTGTGGCTACATGGGGGTTGGGGGGAGATGGCCAGTCAATCTGCAACAATGTGTCAATAAGTGAGACATGGAAAATGAAGGAAACACAGCCAAATCCTTAAACATCAACATATCAAATTATATTTTTTTCTGTCAGTATAATGGCTAATTTGCATTCCTCCTCCAGTGCAGTATTGGTTTAAAGTGCAGAGAGGGTCCTATTTCAGTCTTCAAATCTCAACTTTTATGCAAAGGAAAAGGAAACAGGCATAATACTGTACTTGTTTTAAACTACTAACAGAACTGCATCTCATGCATAGACAATGTGTGCTAGCTAAAGACTAAGCCTCGCTTTTTGGTCCACTTTTTGTAGGCTAGACTAGCTAGCATAAATCCTACTTTACTGAGGTTATATTAAATGTATAATTGTGGAAAGCAATTTGTATTAAAATGGTGTAGTTGTTCCTGACAAATAAAAAAGGGTTGTACTGTCAATGCTCAGATGAAGCACAGGGGGCACTGCTGCAAAAATTCTGTCACTGTCCCTGCCACCTGTACTTTGCAGGATATGGGTGCAGATATCCATGGCGCATAAGAACATCAATCTTCTGCTACTGCTGTCTGTACAGAAGCCAGTATCAGTACAAAGTAGGCTATGAAACATGAATCACCATACGGTCCACACATGATCATCACTCGCTTCCATTTCAGTTTGGTTGTCCAAAACACTAATAGCTTGTGCTACATCTTTGCTATTATACATGTTGATCCCTGGCCAGTCATTTGGGTTGATAACATTGTTTTTGACATTTATGGCTTCTAAGAGATCAGAAAATGTTACATTTAACATCAGCTTGAAGGATTGTTTGTTTATTATGAGCGACACCCCATGTTTAACCTGAACACATGTATAATAGTAAATCTCACCAGAAGCATAAGCGCTAATAATCAAATCCTGCATCAGTAACTATGATTTCTCACTACAGAGCACATTTCAGTGCGAATGAATAAAAAAGTGTTAATGCAGCTGTATGAAGAGTATAAATCCACCATAAAAATAATACAGCAGCACAGAGCCAGAGAAGAAGCTAGGCAAAAAAAAATGCGGATTACAGGACACTGTTGCTTAGCTGAAGTGAATATAAGAAGCTGTCACTTTTGAAAAAGCACAGCATGACACAAATAATTGGTGTCACTGTCTGTGCTGAGTTACAACATGTGACATTAGCGAAGTATGGATTGAGCAAATTGCTATACCCACATGAGTGAAGTGATATCACTTGTAAGAGGTGATCATCTGGGAAATTAAATGGATCCTGGCAATCTGTAAAAAAAATCACTTTTTTGAAAGCCCCTCCCACTATATGTACAAATAATATTAGTTGCTTCCTTCAGAAATGGTGATACCATGGGTGGAATATGTATGATAGAAACTGATTTGTGAGGCAAGCTGGCTATCACAGTCAGACTTAGTTCACCTTAGCTTACTTGGAGGCAGGTTTGGCTCAGTCATTTGTTGCTTTGAGTCTGAATTTGCTTTATGAAAATGATGAAGCCTAACTTTTGAGAACATCTTGCTGAAATTAGCCAGTGTAACAACAAAATTTACTCAGACTTCAAAATTTACTTGGATCCTTCTGCTGCCCATTCTGCTGCATTACATTGTTTTACACCAAATTAGGTTGCATTCCTTCTGCCGGTATAAAATAATATCATTTGAAAAGGAATTATCAACTTTGTCTTATTGACCACATTTGAATATATTATTTAATGTTTTGAGCTTATGTTGGGTCTAATTAGCTAGCTAGCACATAACTTACAGGCATCAATGCATCAATTAATTAGACCAACTATGAGTTATGTACCTTTCTTAAGGGTACAGCAGCAGTGCCCTGGCAGGGAACTAAACCAGCAACCTCTCAGTTTTGAGCCGTGCTCCTTACCACTATGCTACATTGCCATCCCACTTGTATATTTAATAACCATACATAACATTTCAAGGTTCTTATGAGTACAACTGTTTGATGTTCACACACACACACACATACACACACACACACACACACACACACACACACACACACACACACACACACACACACACCATGAATTTAATTCCAGTCAAATTAGTTGGGTCATTATTCAAGTGAGTAACAGCTGTGCTATAATTTCAGAAAGTTACTGATTTTACTCATAGTGTAGAATATAATAAAATTTTGTTACTGATGCTGTTACTCCATTGTCATGGATGCCCAACTCCTGTGCCCATGGCTGGACTTACTTGTGGACCAGAGGGAACTACAGATGTGTTTGATGAGGCCAGTCTTCCATTACTGCAAATTGTACAAAGCTGTGTTTTAGCTTTCTATGGTAAAGAAAAACAAAACATAGGTATGTTTGCTATGAATCTTGTGTGCAGCAGCTCAAGCTGTTTTTTTAATACCAGCATTAAGAACAGAGCTTAGAATAAACAATAGCATTTGATATATTTTAGGGTTTTAGGGGAAATTCAGAAGGTCTTTATAATTTCTCAATTCTTGCCCTAGACTTACAGCAATTAAGATGTTTAAATGAAGTACTTAATCACAAGCATTGAGATGATTATGGAAACTGAGAGTCTGAAGTTTCGGTGAATCTGTTTGCATTTATATGTGGATGATCCTCTTCTTGATGTCTCATAGGAACTGAAGGATGTCAGGAGTTGATTGTTGCGTCACACTGATAAGCGGAATGTTTCCAAAGCGTAAAGAATTCTGTGGTGTGTGAAAAGGATAAACTGCAATCTGCAGCAGCACACTGAACTTGACTGCTAATATTTGCATTGGAAATCAGGTAGAAGTTATGCTAAACCTTCCATTATACCCCTTTGTATGTGAAAGGTCTTCCCCTTCATTTAAATATGGCCTCTTATGCATGGGAAAAAGCACATTAGGATGGGGGCGCTTCACTTTAGGGGGATGCTTCATTTTCAAATGCTAAGGCTTTCAGGTCAAAAGATATAATAAATGCATATATACATATAATTTTAAACATTTATTGTACGTGCACATGCATCTCTGTAGTCTGTAGTTCACACACACACACACACGCACACACACACACGCACACACACACACACACACACATATGTCACTTGCAGACAAGTTTCTTTTAGTTTCACAGTACTTTGTAAATTGTAAACTTTTGTAAATTGTAAATTTACAATGCTTGCCAGATTAATGGAAGCAGTTATATCAGCGAATTTAAGTGAAATGCCTAGTCAAAATTGAAGAAAAGTGTTTAATATGGGATTAGGCTAATAATGTAACACACAGCCAAGCACATCAAAAGAGGATGGCAATAGAAAGGACCTGGAGCCAGGTGAAAAATGCCCTGACAATCCTGCAGGCATAGAGAGGAATTTTACTGAGATATTTAACAAGCAATTCTTTAATTTCAGAAATGCATTCTCACTTCCTGGAGCCACTGATGTATTCTTCGTGGGCAGAATGCTTGAAGTCACGTCATTGTGTCTAGAAGATGCGTATTTTGGGGGAAATAGGCTGTTGACAAAAGGCAAAGAGCCATGTTAATATAATTTTAATATTTGTAAATTTGACCATGTGATTGAACATGAAATCATACTGGAATAGGGAAATTCATCCAATAAAATTCTAAAAGCCTTGAAACCCTTTCTTATTTAAGGTATTATTTCTGACCTAAAATTTTAATGCGTTCCTTAAAATTCATTTTTCTTTCCTCTTATTTTTAACTTTTTTTTTTTTTTTTTCACTTTAATATCTTGTGTTTCCCTTTTCATTACCTTAAGCAGTCTTGATTTGATGAATAAATGTGCCCCAGCAAATCCATTCATTTGATCGTCTTTGTGGATTTGATAGGATTAGCGGCACAAAACGTCAGTTCTTCTAAGAGCCTTTATGGAGATTATTTAAAAACAAAAAAAATATTGTTGGAGGACTCTGCAGATGTCAGATGCTGTTTAATTATACCAACTCATGTTCTTATTTGACAATGATTAAAAACTTTTAAAGGTCTGTTAAAATGAAGAACAACACAAGGAGACAGGGAGATATAGAACTGTTAATTATTTAGTCAGTTCAAGTAGAGATTGGTTGTTATATTTTTTATTCGGGCTGTGAAGAAAAAGTTGTTCTTAGACGTCTAAAACGATGTAATTATCAACCACATACAATCAAACTATGTGCTGTAGGGCGGCAGCGTAGCATCGTGGTTAAGGAGCAGGACTCGTAACGGAAAGGTTACCGGTTCGATCCCCGCTGGGGACACTGTTTCTGTACCCTTGGGCAAGGTGCTTAACCCACAATTGCCTCAGTAAATATCCAGCTGAATAAATGGATAACATTGTAAGGAACGGTAACCAATGTAAGTTGCTTTGGAAAAAAGCATTTAATAAATGCATTACATACTTTTGAACGTTGGTTTGTCAGGTCAGTGGCTTCGGTGGGTCTGAGCAAGCAAAGTAACTTGTCAACCTTCAACGTTTATTATTTATATTAATATAAACAAATGTTCATGACATTGTTATTTTAATGAGTTTTACTGCTCTTAGTGTGAAGTTTTCAGCTGTTTGCTCTGGCCAGTTATGTGCTGTAGCAGATAACACAATGTTGTATAGACAGATGGTACTGGCTCATCACATCCAGGAGGCGGATTACAGCTGAAACCGCCAATGTCAATTAAACACAATTTTACATTAATAGAATTACCTCATCCATGTATATTCCCCTGTTAAGACCTCCTCGGTGTACAGGTAAATCAGATATTGAAATGGCTGTAATAACCTTGAATTATGCTTTACACTGCTACACCAACTAGTATTGTTTGTTTTGCCAGCAAAATTACAGTTTAGATTAAAGTCATCAATTGAAATTTCAACAACAAAACAGTTATTGTATTAAATATTTTTTCCAGAAACACACTGTGTAATTCTATGTACTGAGGGTGTGGAATGAGAAAACAGATATCCTAGTAGAGACGACTGATGCATTGGTATTTGTAAAATATCTAATGAGCATGTTGTTGAAAGGGCCTCACACAAATCACTGTGACGGGGAGCTGTAATAGAGATATTTCAGTGAGTGCTCTCATTTTCTGTCTGGAAGAACAGGATTTGCATGGATGGAGCTAGAAATTTTAGTTTGCAAACAAGAGGGTATAAATATTTGATCCATTGTTCATGAGGGATCTGTTCACCATATGAAAAAACACACACACTCTCACAGACAAACTGTACATATACACACACACTCTCACACATGTACACATACACACACTGTGACACATATATACAAACACACACAGGATCTGTGAACTGTATGAAGACAGCTCCTTGAATTGAGGAGCATATTCATAGGAGGTTTTTTGTCTTTTGATGATGACAGAATTGTACTCAAACAGAAATGAAATCCCTCATTAAAATAGGGAGTTTATCTCATGCATTTTAAGAATGATTTCAACTACTGGTGTAGTAGAAATGTGTATGCTGTAGAAAGATGAGGACATATGTGTACAGAGGAGCAGGAATGAGGTGAAACAGAAACCCTAGCAAAATCAAATGGACATGTGCATGTGTGGCTGCACATGAGAATTTGCAGTACTTCATCAATTGTAATGCATTTGCCACTCTCTACAGTCTCAAATATAAAGTGACAGATTTTGAACTTTTTTTTTTTTTCAGAATTGCCACAGATCAGCATGAACATCATGGGTTGTTAAAAATGATCACTGGGTAACACAACAACACATAACACTGTAGGTGTTGATTTTGAACTGTAACATTTTAAGCATATGTTGACATGCCAGAGTGAGACGTCCCTAAAGCACACTGTGCACAAACTTAAACATACTTAAATCTGTAAGTATGTTCAATATGAAATGTTCAGATTCACATTTCATTACATACCACACACACACACACACACAATGTGTGTGTATATATATATATTTACACACACACACACACACACATATATATATAGCAATGTGTGTATTATGCTCAATCCATTTAGATAACACAGTTATTTTTCCCAGTAGCATTGTACTTTTATGATCAGCAACTTCAGACATACAAATAAAAAAAAATCTTCTGAAAAGGGCTGCTTTACTCTCACTTTGAAATGTGATTTAAAACAGAATTTGTAACGGCAGTGAATTACATAAAACTGTGTGAAATTGTGCAGATAATCAGTTAAATCTCTCAACATGAAAAGATAATTGCTCTAGAAATTAGCTGTACCTGCAATTGATTTATTTGGTCATGGCTAGTTTCTTATATAGAGATGATCTGATATTGGAGCTAATTAAGATCAGGCCAGAGTTGCTGAAGGTCAGACATTAATGCACAGAATCATTGAAATGGTAATTATAAACAGATTAGAAAGTTACGGTCCCTTATAAGGGGTTATTAGATAATTACTATGAGTGTGTACGGTTTGGAGTAATAAAGGATTATCGACTACAGAGAGAATGCTTTGACTGGAGATGACTTGGCACTTAAAAGAAATACGCTCAACAGCCTTTGCAACAACCGAGGCTACTCTGGGACTGCAGCTGATATGAAGAAGCACTATATTAATTCTCATTCTTATGATGGGATTTGCTTAAAGCTGTTTTGTAAGGAAGGCAATGAGCCAATGATATTCATTGAATATGCAAGCCTCCTCCATGAGATCATTTTAATTTCCTTTGTGTGTTTTTGTTTGTGTGTGTGTGTGTGTCAGAGAGAGAGAGATAGAGAGAGCAATATGCATGTGTGTATATGTATGTGAGGGGAATTTATGAGAGACTTCCGCATTTGCCTCATGTTTTATTTCTAGATATAAAACATACATTAAACAATCCAATCAAGGTGGGCATTCTGTGTCAGTGTGCAGTCTGGTCCTCTGAATGATAATCTGATGATCTGAATGAGGTTCATCATTTTATTTGTGCTTGGATCCTACATTGGTATAGTTTGAATCTTAAATGCTTGTGAGTTGTTAATTTAGCATTTTGCCTTGCAGATTGGAGAGTTCTGAAAGGTTTTGAAAGGCCTTTTCCAAATCGTTTTAGTTGTGCAGTCAGTTTGTGAGGCCTTTATTATGAGTGAACATTCACATATTACTGTGAGGCATCCATTATTATTGGACATTCAGTTTGTACTGTTGCCAGGCTTTGCATTTTTAAGGCACTTTTTATGTTTGTAAAACATCAGGGACATTTGGAATTTATATTTCAGTGAGCATTGTTGTAATCACAGAATCCAATCATGCATAGTAATTTCATAGAACTGCAACAGAATTGGTTCAAACACATATTGTTTTCAATAATAATGAAAAAAAAAATTTATAGTGCATCCTGATGTGGAACTCTTATTGAGACAAGCTGGTCTACTGTGTAAACAGATACACCTCTACCACGGTGGTAATAGCACAAAGGATATGCTGTCCCCTTAACAATAATGGTATCTTTGCACAGAGCTCCCAGCTTTGTGGCATAATGAGACTGGTCATTTTTGACAACGCTAGAAAGACCTCAATTAGTTAGCCGTAGATTTTAACGGTGCAGTCTTTTTCCCAAGCAAAGTGTTCAAAATATTGACAGATGCTCTATCAAAATCAATAATCTATTTTACCCCTTTATCAAGGTTAGATATTTAATCATTCAACAAAGATCATTCTACTTGTATTTATTTTTGTTTGAACTCTGATATTAAAACAACAAAGAAAAATGATTAAGTTGAATGTGAATGAATAAGTAAATAATGAAACCATGAAATGATAATGACGCTACAAATTTGATCAACAAATGCTTTTACACATATAAAGAATACAAAAATATGAAATGCTAAGCAGTGTACAGTAAGGTACAGTAAATGAGACTTCATTTTGCCTCAGAAATCATTTATTTATTTAAACTTGTTTTGATTGAATCAAGAACAAGCTCCACACACAGGAGCATTGAAAACATACACAGGTTGTTGTTCTGAAGCACATTTTGAAATAAATTTGAAATTTCCTCAACTTCTTGTTGATCCTGCGTGTCTTCTGATCTCATTTCACTCCCCAGTATTGTAAGAAGAGCCTACCCCTCCTCTGCTCGGATCCTTCTGGACTGATCTGAACAGACCACTCTGTCCCTCTGTCTACTCTAGCAGCAGTGCACATATTGGATACTCTTTTTGGCTGGATTTCATCCTGCCTATATGGTTGTTCCTACCAGGTATCAACCCCACATAACCTTTCAATAAGAGTCCCCTGGGGCTCTGTGTTTGGTCCCCTCATGCTCTTTCCGTACTCTAGATCTTTTGGTTCAGCTATTTCTTTTTTTTCCTGTCACGGCTATGTTGATGACATCCAGCTATTTTTTTTCTTTCCCCCGCTGGTTTTATCACACATCTCAGCCTGCCCAGATGACCTCTCAACCTGGATGACTAGCCATCACATGCAGGTCAACCTGTCTGAAACTGAGCTGCCCCCGGTAAGACCTCTGCCCATCCTGACTACGACATCAGCCTCCCAGACAGCTAAGGACTTCTTCAACAACACCCAAAGAATCCATGTCTTCCTCACCACCTACTGGATGCAGCTCCTAACCAAGATCCATTATTAGGGGCCAAGCACCGAAGGTGCTAGGCACCTATTGTAATTGTTAGAATTTTTTAGGGGCCAAGCACTGAAGGTGCTAGGCACCTATTGTAATTGTTAGAATTTTTCACTATTATTATTGTTTCCGCCATGGGAGTCTATGGCAGCCCATAGAACCCCTTGGTGGATTTTGATGAAATTTGGCACATTGATAGAGGACAGTTCAAGGTATCCGAGCACCAAATTTGGGGTCAATCCATGCATCTCTGTAGCGCCACCAACAGGCCAAATTTCAAGATACATTTTCGCTTATAACTTTTGAACCGTTTGTCCAAGCGTTGTTATCTTTTTTTCCCCTGAATCCTTGGGTCATGACGAGTCGAATGCAGTCCGCCATATTGGATTTTCCGCCATTTTGAATTTTTAGAAAAACCTACTTTTGCGAACTAGTCCTAGACCGTTGATCATATCGCCACCAAATTTGGTATGTATCATCTAGAGATGGGTCTGACCAAAAGTTATCAAAAGAATTTTGCTAGGACAAATGACATGGCCACTGTTGTCCAATGAAATTGGATGGCGAAGACACCAAAACAGGAAGTGAGCCATATCTCAGCAATGCTTGTTTGGATTGATGCCAAACTTGGTGCATTTCATTGGCAGGGGGAATACTGGGTACCCACCAAGTTTCATGAAATTTGGCTACATGGGGGCGCTATACCAGAAAAACACCAAAAAATGTATTAAAACACCCATTACTCCCGGACAAAAGCAGATATTTCAACCAAACTTCTCGCGCATCATCACAGTACAGGACCCTAACTGGGATATCATGAACTGTAGGTGTCGGCCATTTTGTTTGTCAGCCATCTTGGTATTAGCAATTTTCAATGGCAGCCAATAGAAGCCCTTGGTGGATCCTGCTGAAATTTGGCACCCTCTTAGAGCACAGTCCAAGGTATCTAGGCAAAACATTTGGGGTCATTCCATCATTGCTTCTAGTGCCACCAGCAGGCCAAATTTCAGAGTACATTTTTGCTTATAACTTTTGAACCGTTTGGCCTAGAGTTGAGATCCTTATTTCTTCTGAATCCCTGGATCATGATGAGTCAAATGGACCCATTTGAAGAAAAATCATCATTTTGGATTTTCCGCCATATTGAATTTTTCGAAAAACCTACTTTTGCGAACTAGTCCTAGACCGTTGATCTTATCAACTCCAAATTTGGTCCATGTCATCTAGAGAGGGCTCTGACCAAAAGTTATCAAAAGAATTTTGCTAGGGCAAACAATATGGTCGCTGTCGTCCGATGAAATTCAATGGCGAAGACACCAAAACAGGAAGTGAGGAATATATCAGCAGTGTTTGGTTGGATTGATGCCAAAGTTGGTACACTTCATTGCCATGGGGAATACTGGGTAGTCACCAAGTTTCATGAAATTTGGCCACACGGGGGCGCTATACCATTAAAAAAATCATTTAAATCCCCATTACTCTGGCAGAAAAGCAGATATTTTAACTAAATTTCTTGTGCTTCATCAAAGTTAAGGATCCTAACTGGGAACTTGGACTACCTAACTGGGAACTAACTGAGAACTCTCCGCGTCAGCCATTTTGTGTTTCATCCATCTTTGCTTTTGTCAAAAACACATTTAACCACCTCCTCCTAGAGTTATGGCACAATGAGCTTTTGTGTATTACCTCTTTGGACCATTGTCTTTAACAGTTGTTAAAGGATAGTTGCCACGTTGAACAATGTGGCCGCAATGTACCCAGAAATTCGCCCGTGAAGTCGCCAAAAAGGAAGAGTGGCCATATCTCTGCAATGCTTTTGTTTATTGGCATAAAAGTCAGTACACGTGCTTACCATAAGGCCTGGGTGGAACACACCTAGTTTAGTGAAATTTGGCCACTTTGGGGTGCTATACTGAAAAACAGGTTTAAACACCCATGTGTCTATGTACTTAGATTTTAATGGCATTTTGTTCCAATGGACATCACAAGGCACAGACCACACAAAGAAAAGAAGATATTGCCACCAATTTTTTTGTAGAACATTACATCATGACATATCAGTTCCTAACTGGGAAATGAACACATAGTTCATTGTCCAAATGGCATGGCTGCTAAGATACAATCAGTTTGTAGCACTTAAAATAGGCACATCTCCTGAACCTTTTCACCTACTGCCACAACTAATACACTAAATAGTGTTGAAGAAACACTTGGACTTTCAATATTGGCCTGAATGTAAGACAGGGTTTTTTTTACATCAGAAATTACATCTGAGAAGTGGGGTTCTCTTACATGGGAGGACTAGACAGTTAAATATCATTATACATTGACAACAGCAGATGGCGCCATTCATCTGAGTGTTCAGTGGTAGTAGAAATCCCAGTACACTACTTTATTTTTATTTTTATTTAATTAACTTATTCATTTGAAAATGTGATTACATTTATTTTTATTCAAATGTGGCAATTTCATCTAAAATATGTAGAAAATATATGACCATACCTTTTTTTATTCAGTGTGTTTTATTAAATTGATATCAAATGAAATGATTTCTTTAAAAAGTAAGATTTGATCTTCAGAAAGTCTGTTACCAAAAACAGGTGTTGAAAAATGGGGGTCCTTTTCTAATCAGGGACATGTCGTTACATTCAGCAATATGGTATGCTCTCTGCCATTTTCCCACGATTATGGATTTTTTTCAATTACCCAAAAATTGCACGCCTCCAACAGCATTGGCACTTCTTATTGTGACGTCCCAAGAAGGCACACTGTATTTTATGGCACTGCTTATGTTTAATGTTATATTATGTTATGTTATATGTGGTGGGGGGCAGTACGGTGGTGCAAATGGGTAGCACTACTGCCTAACAATATGGAGGTTTCAAGTTCGGGGTGCATCTGCATTCAGTTTGTACCTTGTCCCTGTGTTCATGTGGCTTTCCTCTGGGTATTGCTTTTCTACCACAGTCCAAACACATTCAGATAATGTCAATTGGACATGTTATATTGCCTATACGTGTGAGTGTAAGAGTGGGTGTCAACGTATCTGTTCACCCTGTGATGAACTGGTGTTATGTTCAGCGGTTGTTCTGATTTTCTAACTTTTGGCACTGTGGTGCTTGGCCCCTTCATCGCTGCTTGCAGCTATATTTATTATTATTATTATTATTATTATTATTATTGTTGTTGTTGTTGTTGTTGTTGTTATGGTTATTGAATCAGTAAGTGATACACTGACATATGTTTAGATGTGATCTGTCACTCTCTGTAAGCACTATTGTTCATGTGACCTTATTACATCCTCTCATGCACCTTATTTTGTAAATTGCTTAATAATGTAAGTACTACACAGCTCTGAGCCTTGAAGGAGTCACATCATGGTTTTGATGACTTTTGAGATGTTACAGGACCATGCACCCATGAAAGTATTGCCAGAAATTATTAGGATCATGTTTTCAAATATAAATAAGCTGTATATTGAACACATGTGGCACCTATAGCTTGTGCACAAAGTGCTATGGAAGCTCAGAGGTCAGGGAAGTTTGTGATTACTGCTATTAGGTTAGAACAAGCCCAGCGCAGATCATCTAATGATCAAAGATTATTTGGTGGATCTGCACCAACTAATACCCATAAATGAACAGAATGTTTTTGTAGCTACAAAGTATGACAGATTACCATGACTATGGAGACCCATTTTCTGTATAGTAATTGTGATTGTCAGGTACTAAATTCTTACATTTTTGACAGTGCTCATCGTGAACAGGTCATGTTTGATACTGTGTGAAAGAGAAACAAATAACCAGATAATGCAAGGAATCCCAGTATTTTTAATCCCATCTTTGTTAAGCACAAGTATTTGACATATTTCTTAGAGCTGTTAGCTACTATGCTAGGTAAAAAGATGGATATAGCAAAAATTTCAGTTTCACAGAAGTACATCTAGGCAGCTGTTTGGTCAGCTAATTAGCTGATAATAGCCAGACCTGGTCCTATCCTATCTTTCTGCAGGTTTATTTCACCTGATCTCATAATGACTTGAATGGATGAACTCTTACACTATACTGATGTGATCCAAGTACAGAATCTAATGTTTTAACACACAAAGTCTGAAGCAGCTACTTAGCCTTATGGTAGGTGGCCTGCTAACAGCCCAAAACAGCTCCGTCTGTGTTAATCATCAACAGTTTAAGAAAGAATTGACGAGCACTAACTGTTGAAATGCTTGCTTTAGTCTCATGAAAGCTGTTCATCCAGTCGGTGAATGGCAATCTGACAATAAGCCTTGCACATGTTTGTATTGTTCTGAGTGATTTTAGCTGCTTCTTTTTCTTTTTGAATAGCAATACCTGGAAGCACTGGCTGTGCTGCTACAGTTTCACACAGAGCTCACCCTGCATGGCAGACCTTGCCCTGTCCATCTGCCAACTATCTGATCACCAAAATAACAAATTCTTTTTTTTTTCTTTCAGGGTGGGGAGTCCCCTTTGCTCAAGCACCTGACCTCTTAAGGTTCTGTCACAACCCTGCATGAAGTATAATAATATCTGTTGGAATTTCATAACATTATTTATTTGCTTAGCAGAGCCCTTTAGTAAGGTGACATGTCCACAACCACCCTATACTGCTAAACCTTTCTGGTCCAGACAATAGCTGTGTCCCAATACTGAGTCAACTGCCTGCTGCCTGCACCCTTAGAAGTGAGCTCCCTTATAAGGTAGCATCCTAACGGGAAAGGGACCTCAAAAGGCAACAAAATCAGGACACACTTTGAAGGCAGGATGATGTCATAGATCGTTCGCGTCCCTGGAGAGAAAATTAGTTTAACGTTCGTATAACTAAATAACTAACAATAGATCAGTTACTTTTTTCAATTTAATCAGATTATCATGTTAAGAGTTTCAGTAGCTGTAAAAGACTTCACCTTTGTTCGATGGACAACCAAACTACCGCTACATTAGCTAGATAGCTAGCTTGTTCAATTGGAAAGTAATGTGATTACTAGCAAGCTAGCTAGCTAGCTCACCCAAGGCTTAAAAACATTACCTACATTATTCCAGTGTATTAAATAATTACAATGTATTTTTTAGATATAACCGCAACACATTATTGAGTTCACTGTATACAGACATTTATAATGAGCTCCTCTACTACCACCGCATCTACCGCCGCGGTGTTTTCAGCCGCCATTAATTTAACAGAAGTTGAGAAGCCTGAGGTAATCGCAAAGACTTATGGGATACCCTACCTGGCGAAGGGTACATTGGATGCTGCCTTCAAATTTAACCGAAATAAGGCACCTTAGAAGGGAGCATTTTATGATGACTTCGGTTTGGGACATGCCTACGAAGGGCAAGTGTGCAAAATTGTGAAAATGCTCCCTTCAAATGCTCCCTTCTAAGGCAGCTGACTTCGTACTGGGACACAGCCAATGTCTTATTTTCACAAACCGGATGTTTTGAATGAGGGAATGTAATCCTAAATGTTGATGACTTGTGTTAGGGTGAGGGCCACACACACTCCTCACACATGCACACACTTTTTGTTTCAGGTTTATTTGGCACATGTTTCAAAGTAACCATACAGTTAGAGGCAGCCTCCCTTCCAGGTAAGCCTATATAGGGGAACTACTGGCTGGAGGGGGAGAAATGCATGGCAGAAAGTTTGAACTGAACAGAGCCATTTGGACTAGCTGAGTGCTGTCTAGGTGTGGAGACCAGCATACAGCATTTTGTTGGGTTTACACTATTTAATTTGTTTATTAATCACTGTTTGTTTATGCTGGGATGGCAGTATACAGTGGTTGGTTTGGGACCCATCACACCCAGAGGTCATTTGTATATGCAGTTTTTGTCACTGGGACTTGTAAGACAGTGTTGTGGGTGTCACCTGTTCACTGTCACTTCTGTGAAGCTGTTGTTTTGGGACGGATTGGCTCGAGTCCTGCTGAAGCACAGGCAGGTGCAATGGGAGTCTGCAACGATGCTCACACATGGCAGAGCACAATGAAGTTCTCATCTTTTATACAGAAAAGATCCAGTAGATGCTAGTTGGGTCAGTATGAACAGCAACAATCATGGCATCATATCACATTAGTAGTAGATTATTTCAATTAAAAACAGTTTAAAGGGCATTTAGAGTTCTTCTATGAATAAATATCCCTTTTAACCACTCCCGTCCTTTCACTCCACTCTAATTGGAGCCCTAAAGTCGTTGTCAATTCATGTTCATTTGAAGCTAAGGAAAATGAAACAGTGAAAGTGTTTAGCAGGGACCCAGGAGCACTCCTCCAGGCCATAACCCTCCCAATCCACCGGATATTGAAGACCCCCACAGACCTGGCGAGAGTCCAAGAGGCAGCGGACTTTGTAGGCTGGTTGGCCCTTGATGATGCAAGGAGGTGGAGGCGATCTGCAAGCCAGTGATAATGGACAGGAAACCACAGGCTTGAGGTGGAAGACAAGGAATGTGGGATGAATTTGCAGAGACAGCAGGAGCTGGAGCCAGTAGGCGACTGAATTGACCCGCCATGGCACCTTTAAGGGGCCAATGAAGCGAGGTGCCAGCTTGTGAGACTCAACTCACAGCAGGACACGAAGGAACAAATATCTTTTTCCATGGAGGATCACCAAAAATGCCTCTGGATGTATTCCAATGACCGATTGGCTCCAGGGTGTCCGGTAAGGGGTGATGAGTGACCCCACTGCAGAACCTGTGACCGGACGATCCTTGGGACAAAAAGGCAACCCGACAGGCCATTACCTGGATCCATCTCCCTCTGTTGTGCCTCTCTCACTGTCCTGGGTTCCCCACCTTAAAGGAGCTAAAATTCGGGACCTCAGCAGGATGGACTCTAGAGCCTTGTCCTGATCTGGTGGTTCAAAAAGCCTGAGAGGGCATCAGGTTTCTGGTTCTTAGAGTCTGGACAGTATGAAAGAACAAAGTCAAACCTGCTGAAGAAAAGAGCCCACCTTGCCTGTCACGAGTTAAGCTGCTTCACCTCCTGGATATACAACAGGTTTTTATGGTCCGTCCAGACAAGGAATGGATGTTTGGCACCCTCCAGTCAGTCCCTCCATTCTTCCAGACTCAACTTAACGCCCAGCAGCTCCCTATTGCTGATGTCATAGTTGTGTTCAACGGGACGATGGGAGAAGAAGGCATAAGGATCTACTCTGGAGTCCTTACTGTAGGGGTACGGCCTGCGGGCCAAATGCGGCCCGGGAGCAGATTTTAAATGGCCCATGACCTCTCTCCCAAAATATAGTCCGACTGGCCCACCACGGTGCCAGCGCTACAGTACGATATTAGGCAATGTGGTGAAGATGTGAAATCTGCTATTCAAGTGGCCCACCACACGATGGCGGCACCAACAGTCTGTAGACCTGCAAAATATTGAAGAAATTAAACTTTATTAAATAATTAAAATGATTGGTTATTCAGTCAATAGCCTACCAGTCATTCGCTATGGCTGCAAAGAGGCGCAAAGTTGATAGCGAGGGGCGCCGCTTTCAAGAGAGATGGAAAACGGAGTATTTTTTCACTGAAAGCCAAAATAATTGCGTCTGTCTCATTTGCCAAGAGATTGTCGCTGTTATGAAAGAATTCAATGTGAAGAGACACTACGAAACTAAGCATAGCTTGTACCAGAAACTGTCCAGCTGTGAAAGGACTAACAAAGTGAAGCAACTGGAAGCTAGCTCAGCAACAACTCTCCTCACTGGCAAAAGATTCAAAGAAAAAAGGTACCAGAGCTATCTACGAAGTGGCGATGCTATGATGCTAATTGCGAAGGGTGCTAAACCTTTTGCTGAGGGTGAGTTTGTTAAAGACTGTGTAGTGAAGATGGTGGATGCCATTTGTCCTGAGAAAGAGCTTTCCCATGTTTGGCACAGAGAATAGAATTATCTACAGACATCAAGAGACTAGTGAGAGGGGGGGGTGGTTTGACTTTTTTTCACTAGCCTGCGATGAGAGCACTGACCAAACCAATACAGCTCAGCTACTTATTTTTTTGAGGGGAGTTGATGATGACATGAACATTACTGAAGAATTACTTGACCTTCAGAGTCTGAAGGGCCATACTAGGGGGAGGATTTGTTTCAGTCCGTGTGTAAAGTTATCAATGACAAAAAACTGCCATGGGCGAAAATGAGCGGAATTGCTACTGATGGTGCGCCCTCTATGATACGTGAAAGGAGTGGATTAGCCGTGCTGATACAGAACAGAGTCCGTGAGCATGGGGGCGATGCCCTTAAAATTCACTGCATCATTCATCAACAAGTGCTGTGCACGAAATTTCAGAAATTTGAGCACGTTGTGAAGCCAGTGGTTAAAACCATTAAACTCATTTGTGCAAAAGCTTATTAAACACCTGTGTGTAGCAACAGTAGGCCTAGCCTGCAAACACATCTATAGTTGGTGAATCATCAGTCGAATTTATTTGTATTTTGAAATGCGTTGCATTGCAGTGATGTCTTATTAAGCCTGTTTTATATTCATATTTTATTTATTTGCTTAAAACTAAAGGCACTATAAATAAATAAAATGTCTGACTTAAAGACTTAAGTATAGTAGGCACCTACATACACTACTATATGTTAATGGATTTGAACAAAACCTAATTGATTTGTATTTTGAATATAATACAATATAAATAACATTAAAAATTTGATGTTTTCATTGCCATCTTACTGTTTCATAATCCATTAAATTCTGCACAGTGCATTTTGAATTTTACTAAGAAGTCAGAGTAGGAAGATGTGAAGGCAAGGCTTGCTACGTTATTGATTACAGCCCATTTAATTGTTGATTTATTATTACACTGAAAATAAAAGCTTTTAGAATGCATATGTAAAATTAAAAACAAGGAGCTGGCCCTCGGGTATTTTCACAAGATCTAATCTGACCCCCGTTGAAAAAAGTTTGGCCACCCCTGCCTCACTGGATCTCTGGGACAGGACTGCTCTGATCTCTACATCAGATGCATCTTCTTCAATGATGAAGGGGAGCTCTGGATCACGAAGCACCAGGTTGGGAGCAGAAGAGAGGTGCTGTTTAAGAACAGTGAACACTTTCTCTGCCTCAGGTGTCCAGATGAATGTTGTGGACAATTCCCTGGTCAATGCAGTCAAAGGAGCAGTGATGGCCCAGAAGTTCCATATGATCTTATGGTAGAAATTAGCAAAACCCCAGGAAGCACTGCACTTGTTTCACTGAAGAAAGAACCAGCTAGTCCCTCACTGCTTGAACCTTGCTGGGGTCCATTTGGATGGTGTCTTTTGAAATGATAAAGCCCAAGAAGGGAACTGTAGACACATGAAGACACATTTCTCCAATTTCACAAACAGATTGTTGTCAAGGAGTTGTTGCAGAGCCTGCCTTACATGCTGGACATGATCCCCGAAAGACTTGGAAAAGATGAGGATGTTGTAATAAGTAGACTAACACAAAGCAGTTCAACATATCATGGAGAACGTCATTAATCAGAGCCTGAAAGACAGCAGGAGCATTGACCAGTCCAAAGGACATGACCAGGTACTCGTAGTGGCCAGTAGGTGTATTGAATGCAGTCTTCCACTCATCCCCTTCTTGGATCCAAATGAGATTGTAGGCTTTGCGGATGCCCAGCTAAGTAAAAATGTTCTGTCCCTGTAAGAGCTCAAATGTGGTAGACATTAGCAGCAACAGTTAATGGTTCTTTATTGTTATCCTATGTAATCTATGTACCGATGAAGACCTCCATCTTTTCTGCTCACAAAAAAGAATCCAGCTCCGGCTGGAGAGGTGGAGGGATGGATAAATCCCATGGCAAGGGCCTCATGGATGTAGTCGTCCGTGGCGGTGGTCCTGGAGCTCGACAAGGAGAAAATTCTTCTTCAAGGAAGGCAGGCTCCAGGCAGATCCGGGTGGCGACTCGGGAGAGCAGGGCGATGACTTGGGAGAGATGCAGTGGTGAACACATGCCGAACCCCACTTGACTAATGTTCCACTGGACCAATCAAAGTGAGGATTGTGTTGGACCAACCAGGGGAACCCCAAGATCAAAGGGAGCTCAGGAGAGTCAATGAGATGGAACTGGATGGTTTCGTGGTGGTGCACTCTCTGGAGGTGAATGGGGACAGTGCACTGACACACCTGACTGGAGCCCAGTGGATTCCCATCCACTGCTGTTATGGAAAGTGGGCAGTCAAGATGACCCAGGGGGACACCTAGGCATCTGGTTACGGAGAGGTCCAGAAAGTTGCTCCGGAATCCACAAAGGCGTCCAGGGTTTGTTCCTCCTCTCCCCATAAAAGGTACACCATCAGCAGGACCCCAGGAGTCGTGGAGCATATGCAGGAGACAGACTTTGCCTCATCACAGACCTCCCACCCCTGGACAAGGCTGGACTTTTCCCTGAAGCTCTGGGCAGGATACACAGAAATGTCTGGGAGCCCCATAGTCCAGGCAACACTGCTCTTGCATTCGACGATCCCATTCTAACTGCGAGAGACGGGTCCTACCCAACTGCATGGGCTCCCCTAGGTCAGGAGTCTGCGGACTCAAGAGGGCTTTGTGGAGATCAGGAGACTTGCAAGTGGGGCTGGAGATTAAGACCGTGGGAGTGGCAGAAATTCCTCATCGTTCTCTCCTTCTCTCTCAAAGGCAATTATCCACCCAGATGGCTATGTCAATGAGTGACTCTAGGTCATTAACCAACTCCCTGGAAGCCAGCTCATCCTTGATGTCCTCTGATAGCCCATGATAGAAGGTAGTTACTGGTACTTTGGGGTTCCAGTGGCTGTCTGCAGCCAGGGTGCGGAACTCTATGGTGAATTCCACAACGCTACAGGAGTCCTGGTGAATTTGTAGGAATCTTACTGGCTTCCCGCCTGCTAACTGGGTGATCAAAAACATACCTCATCTCTTCTGTAAAACTGAATGTTTGAGCAAACTGGTAGCCTCTGTTCCTAAATTGCCATGGCCCAGGCAAGTGCCTTGCTGGTCAACAAGGAAATGATGAACGCCACCTTTGAATGGTCTGTGGGAAACAGAGAAGCTTGCAGTTTGAAGTTGAGTGAACACTAGATTAGAAATCCTTGACACTTGTCTGGACTCCCATTATATCGTTCCGGGGCTGGTAAACAAGGATTCCTGGGGACCAAGCCACAGGCAGGGTTTAAATAGGGAAGCAAAATACATAGAAACTAATTACACACAGGTGTATACAATCCAACTAGATTAGGCACACACAGTTCAGGCACAAACAGGAAGACAGTCCCTCTGGTGGAAGCTCAAGGTCCACAGGCAGTGAGCTCCATCCTCTGAGGGCAGGTGAACAATGTAGTGCCATGTGGAGGCAGATCCTGCATGATCTCTCTCATGACACTCCACTTTGATAGACCTGCTCTGTGCTTACAGGTGGGCAGATCCAGGAGCGTCTGTTACAGGGAAATGGTAATCTGATACCATGGAGCTGTCAAAGAGGAGTGGTAAGTTACTGCTGCGCGGACCTCTCCCACTCAGTTCTGCAAGAGCGAGATTTTGAACCCACAGAACAAAATGTTATCACTCACTCAGTGGAGGTACTGCTGGATGTGAAATTAAACAATGGCCCACAAACATGGCATTTTTGGTTTTGGGAATAAAGGGTAGAGAGAGAAGCAGAATGAATTGACCTCCCTAGTGGTGATTCTAGTCTTTAGGCTGAACACATAGCTGGATGCTATGATTTTGACCCAGATTATCTTGAATTTTGAATAGATGTAAATGACCCAGGCTCACTAATACAGTATCTGTCCAAATCTGTGCACTTTGTGCATACTTTATTAATATGCTTTTATTGGTAATATGGTTTTATTTCGTTTGCAGTTTAGATCACACATACTGATACTCCCAACAAGTGATCTCATCATGAGTGGTGTTACATTTTGAAATGTTTACTCTTCTCATTGCTGCCTTTTTACATGCTCTGAAATCAAGACATATATGCTCTACCTCACAGGCGTCTTGCCGGTTCATCAGTTCAAGCTCACCTTTGTTTGTGAGCTCTACCAATCCCACATACAGACCAGATGGACTCAACCTGTTCTTAGTTGCTAGAAATCTGATAATAGCAGAAAACTGTTGTATACACTGCATTCACTAGTTAGCTAATTAGCTAATAATTCTTGGTCCCTGTGAAGGAGTAGCCCTTCACCTCACCCCAACAGACTAAATGTTAAATGTTTATTGTTTAATTGGTTCAATTGAGGATCCTCATTGTTTACTTTCCATTTTGTAATATAAGCGCTTTAAATCAATCAATTACAACTGAAACAGGTTATATTTGTCTTTCATGATTGTTTAATTGTTTTGTTAATTGTCTTGTCTGAGGACCAGTTAATTGGTCACACCTGCTCCAATTAGGGTGATCAAATACAGGTGTGTGGCCACACAGAGGTGGGTTCAGAATGCTGGAAGCCATTTTGTGTGCTGGAGGAGTAGACTGGTTCTCTTGTGTTTGTGAGTGTTTTTTAAATAAATTATCGTTTTGGTTGTTTTACTCCTTCTGCT
Source organism: Megalops atlanticus (assembly GCA_019176425.1). NCBI lineage: Eukaryota > Metazoa > Chordata > Actinopteri > Elopiformes > Megalopidae > Megalops > Megalops atlanticus. The sequence continues at coordinate 38,508,567 of CM032884.1, forward strand.
ACTCTATGTGCAGAGCTTCGGCCAGCTCTGTCACAGTCCCTAATCAAGCCATATTTACATTGTTCCTGATTGCACTCTCAACCACAAATGTGTGGTTGCATTCAGCATATACAAATGCAGAGAGTGTGTCATTATAATGGACAGATGAGCAGTGCTGTTAGTGTGTTAGTATGTGATCATCTTGTCCAAATCCTCCCTGTGCTGTTGTTCAAAAGGCTTTGACACATAGATTCTGCACCAGACTATGATTATGTCATTACTCCGGCCCTGTGACGGGATGGCGAGTGGCAAACAGGTGACGACAACAGAGATTGGGGTGAACGAAGACAAGACGTTTAATTGTGCTATACAACAACAAACAAACAACAAAAAAAAGAAAACTATTTACAATAATAAACAAATAACACCGGGCAATTATTCCCAGGTGCCTCCTTCTTTCACTGGCTCAGAGTCTATGCTGTCTTACAGCCTTTTGCCTTCAAATGTCAGAACTTGGGTGCTTAAATAGTCTGAGCCCTGCCCATCACCTGGGTCAAAATATTAAAATCAATTTACATGAATAGAGCAACAAATGACGACAATAATTCACCCCCTAATGAAATACACAGATTACATTGACAATCCCACATGTTTTGTCTCAACTAAATATATTGCTGCATAAAATTTACATTGGCAGCACAAACTCCCCCTTTCACGTTTCACCAGATGGGAACTACGCTACCCATAATGCTATATAATTCCCATGATCCGTGTTTGCACTCCTTTTGCCTCTTCCCGGTGGCAGCTCTAACCCACAGGTGAGTCATTTCAAACTTAATTGCAATTATCACATTTGTTTTAAAGTAACAATCATAATTGCTGTCTGTTATCTTAGCAAACGCGATTGCTTGTTTTGTGTGCACCCGAAACAAACGCTTGTGTTCGCTACCTTAAAGTTTTAGAAAATCCAAACAACAAACAAACAATCCAAACAACATTATATACATTGTTATAACAATCCTATACACTGTTGTAACCATCTTCTTTCCTTTTGCAGGACTGAACACAACTCGCTAGCCGAAGAAATAAACCGATGCTATTTAAACCGAGTCCGTGTATTATTTAAACATTGCGCAAAACACATGTATTGCCGCACTCCCCTGCTTCCTCATAGCGAGGCGGATGCGCCCGTTTGTGCGGAGAATTCTTTCTCCGTCACAGGCCCCCTAGCTGTTTTTTGTGTTTTTCCTGTCCGTCTTTGTTGTCCATGTGCTTTTTGTTTTCCTTTCGTTCTAGCCCTGCCCCGATCTCTGCCCGGTCCCCACCTACCTGATTGCCTGATCACCTCCACCTGCCAGCCTGCTCACCTGCTTCCCATCATTTCGTCAGCTCTGCCCTATTTAACACCCTGCATGTCCCTGTCTCGTTGCTAGTTTGTTGCAGTGTTCTTATCTGTTTCATCCCCGTTGTTGTTTTCTGCCTATGAGATTTCCTGTGCTTCCGACCCAGCCTGTGCCCCGACCTGGTTTTTTGTCTGTCGTCCTGCCCCGATCACCTGACTGTTCTGTCTGCCTGGTTCCTGACTCTCCCTGTTCCTATCCTCGCCCTCTGGTTTTGCCCATGGATTGCCTACCCGGTCTCTGCCTGTTGTTTGGTTTATGGCTCTGTCTTGCCCCGTCAATAAAACCCGTTCGAACCTTAAGCTAGCGTGGTCTGCTCTTGAGTCCCGGACTGTGCCCTTACAGATTACTTTGTGTGTTGCCTTTCTGAGCACCTTTTATTTATCCCCTTACAATTGTGTGGAAAAAGACACAGCACTCAGAAATGATTTTGTCAGTTTTAGTTATTTTACATTCATCTTCTTTAACTATGATGCACTGTAGTCTTGTGGTAGGACATTTCAAGTATACAGAAAGTAGGAAAAGAGCTTGTTGGAAGCATCTAGTGCCAGGCACAAAATCAGGAGGTTAAGCTTGAGTTTCCTCTACATCACTAAACTTATCCTTTGCTCATTTATATTTTAGAATGAACTTGTTTCTGTTATTTTGACTCTTTATTGCTTTTTTGCAGCGGTAAGAAGGACATCTAGAGGTTTACTCTTGGATAATAAACCCCATTACCCCCCCCGTTATAGAATAAAATAGTTCCACTGAGTTCCACACAAAGGAATTTTTTTATCATATCACCAAACATTATGTAAAAACATGAGGGTCCAGTATAATGCATACAATACAATAATTTAACATCTGTGTGGTTCTTGAAGATCCTGGAGATACTGAAGAAGAGTTGCACTATTACATAGAAAATGTGGTTCTCAAAGGTCACTGAAAGTCTGCTTCATATTCTCTCATGATTTCAGGAGAGATCAAGCATCTTGTACACAAATGCAGATATTGCAAATGAAAAGTTGACTGTAGTCCTTTAAATACATAGGAAAAGATATGCATTTTTATTTAAAATGGTTCCATGTTGCTCTCCAAAAATGTGTGTAATTCCATTTATATATATTTATTTTGGATTTTTTTCAAAATGCGGGGATGATGTTCCAAAGTATTTGACAATCTGGAACATGCTCATTTTAAAAACGGCACTTTCTGAAAACACATTCTGTTAGATTCATACAGAATATTATCAACACAAATATTATGCAGAGTAAATGAAACTTTGTAAAATTTGTTCACATGTCTGCTTTTTGTGCTGTAACTTGAAATGGCTGAATAAATCTTAATGTCTCATTACTCTCTTTTCTTTAATTGCATGTGGCAACATTGTCTTGCTGGAGTCTGAGTGTCTCAGCTCCACATCTCAGAGACATAATCATTTGTGGCATGATACCAACTACAATTTAACAAATAGGATCTCACCTCTGACCTCTGCATACTGCACAGATATGAAGGAAAGGGAGGTTTCAGGGGAAGTTCATTTGAAATGTGAAATTTTCTTAAAGGTTTGGTGTGGAAACTCCTTAGTGTACAATTATTTATGGTTTGTACACAATACACAGAAATACAAATAATGCATCTATGGACCTTGAGGGGCACAGGCATAATCATATAACTACAAAGCTAATTTAGACCCTTTATCATAGGTTACCTGTGATGCAACTGCAGCACTGTGGTGTAGTGGTAAGGAATGGTAAGATAACCAAGAGGCTGCTGGTTCTATTCCCTGCTAGGGCACTCCTGTTGTACCCTGGGACAAGGTACTTAACCCACAATTGCCTCAGTAAATATCCATCCATAGGATTGTCTGAAAATGCTGAAAAAGGTGCTAACCCAGGGGACAATTACAATTCACAAACAGTATGGTTTTAGCATTTTACTGACTGCTATATTTCACTTATATGGATGAAATATTCAAAAGGTTTGATGCCAGTCACCCAAATCATTCATGATGAGAGGTCATTTAAATTTTTAATATAAGATGCAACATGAGAAACACATCCTGTGAGTTTTAGGGCTCAGATGAATAGATCTTTAGCCTTAGTAGTGGAACGTACAAAGACAGGTTTATGTCTCAGACAGGACGGTTTGTAGTGATCTGATGACCTGGCAGTAGAACTACTTTACTATCATAAAGAATAGAGACCAGATAGCAGGAGAAAACAACCTAGCATCCATTGTAAAAAATGCTGCAAAAATAATTTTCCAGCTTCAGTAAAGGGTTATGATCAAGACTACTGAAAGAAAGACAGAAGGACTAACCATTTGTGCCAACTAAACAGTGTGGGAACATGCTTTTGAAAGTATATTTCAGCCACGCTTAGAGTGAGTAAATGAGAGGTTTAGAGCATAAACAGTTTAAAGGTACTGTTAGGAGCATACACTCTAGAAAGTTCCAGGGCATTTCCCTTATGTATCAATAGACATACAAGGCAATTGTTTTTGGTTTTTTGAAAATTGATTCTTTGTTGTAATGTAATCCTAAGAATTTATAGTAATCCCACAACAAAACCAAAATCTTTCTATTGAACATTACTCAAATATCATACAGTTCACAATCCATTGTGAAGTGACTGAGCTAGTACACTGTCTAATGTACAGATAACTATAGGTGTGATTAAAGTCAAAATACATTTCAAAGTCACAACAAACCCACTTCCAGTGTGAAATTGAAATAGATCTGAATGGCCTTTGTCAGCTATGTGTGAGTGGTAATTTCAGTTGTTTCAGTTACCTCAAATAATGCAAGAGATTTGTGCGCATGTACAGGACTACAAATGAAGCAGAATGAGGACATGACAATGTCAAGGACAGTAGCAGCAAGAAGGGCAAGGTGTTGCAGATTCACAGATTTCGCAGATTTCAGTGGTGTAGGACAATGGTTAACTCATAAAGTCACATTCAGTTTTTTCTTCATATAACCTCTTGGCTAGCTAGCTACTGTATAACAACACTTACTAAGTAGCAAAAACACATTATGCAATATAACTACCACTACTTTGTAATTTATACATTATATATCTACAATATCTATACTGTTTACTACATTGACATGTACAATTTCATAAGCATACACTATTATGTCTGGAACAAGTTCGGAATTTTTTTCATGAACCTAAAAGGATGAATTATTGCTATTGTGTTGATTTGTTGCCATTACAACAAATATTTAAATATCAGCTGTCATCATCATTACATTCAATTCCTGACAGGGCTGGCACTGGCTTGCAGTGAATGTGGTGTAACTGTGGTTTGTAGGCAAGAAGAAAAGGGAAATGCCTCCCCTTTAATAGTGAGTCATTATTTTTATAATCCATGTTAAAAGATGTGCTCAGCAAGGCATTGTTCAATCAGTGTTACATTACATCATTTAGCAGATACTCTTACTCAGACCAACTTCCAAATACACTCAGTGACTGCTTTATAAGGTACACCTGTACACCTGCTCCTTGATGCAAATATCTAATCAGCCAATCATCTGGCAGCAACTCAATGCACAAAAGCACAAAGACATAGTCAAGAGGTTCAGTTGCTGTTCAGACCAAACATCAGAACGCGTAGGAAATCTGATTTAAGTGACTTTGACCGTGGGATGATTGTTGGTGCCAGTTGAGAAGTCTTACAAGAGGTCAGTAAGATACTGAGTTAGGTGCTAAACTAGTGTGTAGTGCTTTTTTTTAATAGAAAATAGGGATAGATAGGATAGACAGAGGCAGGTAGACTAGAGATCCAGCTTGAAAAGATGAGTTTTCAGCTTTCTCTTGAGGGCACCCAGGGAGTCTGTTGTACAAATCTTGGCTGAAAGCTCATTCCACCACTGTGGAGCCAGTACTGAGAAGAGGCGGGTCCAAGAGATTCTGCCCTTGTATTTCGGGACACGGAGGCGACCCAAGGTAGCAGAGAGCAGCACTCTTAGTGGCTTCTAGGCCTTGATCATGTCCTGTAAGTATTGGGGGGCTGATCCATCAATTCCCTTAAAGGTTAGTAGCAAGGTCTTGAAAATGATCCTCGCTGCAACTGGTAGCCAGTAGAGGGACTCAAAGAGAGGTGTCGCATGGGCCTGCTTGGGGACGTTGAACGTCAATCGGGCCACTGCATTCTAGATAAGCTGCAGCAGTTGGTTGGCATATGTCAGGAGGCCGGCAAGCAGTGAGTTGCAGTAGTCCAGACGTGACAGGATGAGAGTCTGGATCACAACTTGAGCTATGTATTCAGAGACATATGGTCTGATCTTCCTAATGTTGAATAACAGGGATCCTAGTTGTGGCTGTAATATGCTCTTTGAAAGACAGATTGCTGTCCAAGGTTTCCCCTAGGTTTTTGGCAGCTGTGGTTGCCATTACCTTTGCATTATCAACACAAATGGAGAAGGTCCTCAGAGTAGACATGTATGCTGGGACTTAGACTCTCTTAGTCTTGTCAGTGTTCAGTTTGTTCAGTTTGAGCTGTTGCTTGTTCGTCCAGCCAAAGATGTCAGTGAGACATGCTGATCCTTGAGGAGTGACGTCCATCTCGGAAGGGAAGGAAATGAACAGTTGGGTATCAAATGCATACAAATGATACAAAAGGCCATGTGCTGTTGTGACCACTCCAAATGTTCTGGTGTAGAGAGAGAATAGGAGTGGTCCCAGCACTGATCCCTGTGGAACGCCTGCCTTCAGGAAACAGGACAAGGAGGTAGAGCCCTGCTAGGTGACCTGGTAGGAGCGACCTTTGAGGTAGGAGGAGAACCATTCCAGGGCCATTCCAGTGATTCCCAGGGCCAACAGCTCGGACAGGAGGATCTGTTGGTTGACCGTGTCAAAGGCAGCTGATAGATCTAGGAAAAGGACAGAAGAGAGAGAGGCAGCTTTTGCAGTTTGAAGTGTTAGTTACAGCAATTATGGCAGTTTCAGTGGAGTGATTAGCTTTGAAACCAGATTGGGTAGGGTCAAGTAAATTGTTAACAGTGAGAAAGCGGGAGATTTGGTTAAACACAGCACATTGTACAGCTTTAGAAGGAGATGAGCAGGCTTTAGCAGAGAAAGCAGAAGGAAGAAGCTTATGGAGGTTATGGCAAAAGGGGTCTTTGATTTGGGGGGCGGTTTGCTTGACACGACTCGGGCAGGGACTCAGTCGCAGACCAAAGAATGCCGGCAGGCAGAAATCGTCACCGTAGAAACAGACAGGGGTCAAAAACCAGAAAGGCAGTCCGAAGGGCTAAATCCAGAAGGCGGGTAATGGGGCAGGCAGGGTCAGACAACGGGCAGGCAGAGGTACAGGCAACGGGGCAGAAACGGCAGGCAAAAGACAGGTCAGAAACAGGCAGGTCAAAAACGGGAAAAACAATGCGAGAAAAACACGAGGCAAAATGCGGGAACGAAACGGGCAGAAGCAACCGAGACGAACTGGCAACAGAACAGGGATGAACAGGGCAGATATAGGGCAGGGCTGATAACGAGAATGGGAAACAGGTGCGCAGGCAGGCAGGTGAAGATAATGAGGGAAACAGGCGGGCGGAGACCGGGCGGGGAGCGGGGCAGGGCAGGAACACAGAGAAACAAAAGCACATGGACAGAAAAAAAAACAAAAACACAACGGCTAGCGGGCGGGAGTACTGACATTGCTTGCGATTGGGGTCATAGGAGAGCAGTAAAAGATAGGAAAAAGTGGTCAGAGAGACGCAGGGGAGAGACATTCATACTATGTAGTGGAGTATTTCTAGTAAAAACAAGATCAAGATGATTACCTGCTTTGTGTGTTGGGAGGGATGGCACCAGTGAGAAGTCAAATGATGTCAATAGTGAAGTCAGTTCCTCTGCTTGTGGGCTGTCCAGCGGGATGTTGAAGTCACCAAGCAGAATTTTGGTGAGTCAGTGAGTCATGACAATTCATTCCAAGTGTAGTATTACCTGACATTAATGCTGTTGAAATAAAGAATGTTTTGATCCAAAGAAGGAGCCACAAAACAACTTCATCTCCGATCATGACTCTAATCATGATTTCCCATTATACTGGGATTCATATTTAATTAATACAGTTGAATGCTAATATACTTCTGCCAGCTTCACATTTCAACCACCAATTCTAAAAAGAACCAACAGAGAAATGTGTATGAATTGTTCGATATTGAGAATTTAATGGAATATGTCATTCTGATATATAGGCTAAAATATGCAATCTCTCATCCAGTGGCAGCCTTAGTAAATATAACGTTGCTATTTTTATGGTTGCTATTTTAACATTTATCTATTTTTATAAACCACTTCTCATGCTTTTATCAAAGAGCAAGATCACCATGTCATAATGTATTACATATACAGTATACTGTATTTACTCTTGTGTCTCAGTTGGGAGGAAGAATGTGGGCTACTCAGAGCATCCTCTGAGCTACGCAGTATATAGAAGGGATTAGCATTTTTTGAAATGACACTTTTATTATCCATATGAAATGCTAACAGGACCACATTTCAATGCAAGGTTGACTTTTTTAGGCCTTGTTTTGGCAAGGGAAATGCAGCTCTTACAGTTTTTTTTTAAACTGCTTACACACAAAATCTTTACATGTCACATGATTTCTGAAACCTGTCACTCAAAGAGCAAAACCACACACCAAGTCTGCAAAACTATAAGCTAATTCTCAGCCTTTCACTCAGTTTCAATTTCATAAAACACTTTTTGCAAAACACTACACACAATTCTCTACCTAAGACACAAAAATCGAACAGGGAGTAACTTTCTTGCCTTTTCCAAACACAACCAATCAAAATGCTACACTTATTCACCAGTGTCTCACACCCACTCCTCACATGTGCAAACTCTAATTGCTTAATTGATCACTATCTAATCTGGCTACAGAGCCAGAGTATTGGACTGTACCATATCTACTGATCTGTATATCCTTTTGTCTGTTACAGAGAATATTGGAGATGGATGCTCATGCCATTCTCCATGAATATATTTTAGGTGGATGAGGTTGGCTTCAGCCTCACCAAAACTAGGCACAGTGGGAGAAATGTAATAGGACAGAGGGCTGTTATCAATGTCCCTGGACAGCGAGGGGGAAATGTGACCATGTGTGCTGCCATCACGCAGAATGCTGTCCTCCACCACTATGCCACACTTGGTCCTTACAACACTGCCGATATGCTCATTTTTCTGGAAACAATTCACAATATGCTTGTTCCAGATCAAAATCTGGATCCAGGGCAGCCCAGATTTGTGGTAAACACTCAAAGTGAAAGTCAACAAGACTGGCAACATCATTACGTGTTATAGAGCTTTTATGCTTACTGACTCTTTGTTTAATTAAGGCTTCTGGTAGTTTTACCAACATATCCTAAGTTAATGCATTTGTGCACATATACCAACACATCTGCTCATGTGCTTCGCTGCCCCCTGGCAGCGTGGCAGAAGTCGTTGGGTGTTCCCCGGCCCCTGTCTCTTCCCTGGATGGAGCTAGGGGCTGGTAGGGAGCGAGCCGGTCACGATGGAGGACCACCACCCTGTTTCGCTGCATCAGCCGCACCCGGTAAACAACGTCGGAGAGCCGCTCCAGCACGGTGCACAGCCCGACCCAGTGGCTGGTAAGCTTGGGGGAAAGGCCCTTCTTGTGCTCGGGATTGTACATCCACACCAGCGCCCCAGGAGCGAAGTCCTCCCCCGTGCACCGCGCATCGTATGCCCTCTTCTGTCGGAGTCCAGCACAGGAGAGGCACCGCCTGGCCAGGTCGTGCACTTCCCGGAGCCGCTCGCAGAGGTGGTACAGGTAGTCCAGCCCAGGCGCGCCCTCCACCTCGGGTTCCACCAGGTCCACCGGCATCCGCAGCTAGCGCCCGAACATGAGGGCCGCAGGGGTGCAGCGGGTGGACACCTGGGTAGGTGGACCAGAGGTAGGTGGAGGTCCCAATCCCACTGCCGGCGACTGGTGAGAATGGCGAGCTGGGTGGCTAGGATGTGGTTAAACCGCTCCACCAGCCCGTCGCTCTGGGGATGGAGTGGCGTCGTCCGAGTCTTCTTGACGCCCAGTCGCCAGCAGACCTTGCTGAAGACCTCGGCCTTGAAGTTCTGCCCCTGATCGCTGTGCAGCTCCTCCGGCGCACCGAAGAGGCAGAACATCTCACTGACAAGTCGTTCGGCGGTGGTGGCGGCGCTCTGGCCGGGAACCACGTACGCCTCGGGCCACTTCATAAAATAGTCCATGGTCACGAGCACGTAGCGGTTCCCCCAGTCGGTGATAGGGAAGGGACCCAGAATGTCCACGCCCACAGACTCCATCAGGGCCCCCACCTGGTACTGCTGCAAGGGAGCATGGGAGCACTGGGTCGGCCCCTTCCAGGCTGTGCAGGAGTCACACCTGTGGACGTGCAGCTCGACGTCCTGCCGACAACCCGGCCAATGAAAACGGGACCGCAGCCGGTGCAGGGTCTTGGCGACCCCGAAGTGGCCCGCCCCCACTGAGCCATGGACAAGCTGAAGGACCTGGGGGCGCAGCTGGCGCGGCACCAGGGGCTGGAGGACATCAAGGTGGCCCCCCGGGGACTGTCAACGGCGGTGGAGAAGGCCGTCCCGACTGGTGAGGCTGAGCCACTGCAAGTAAAGGGCCTTGGTCTCGGGGTCCAGCGCTGATACTGTGGCCCACGTTGGTGGCTGGCCTGCTGCCACCCAGGCCTGGACTCGGGAGATGATGGGGTCCTGGGACTGGCTCAGGAGGAGTTGCTGCTGGTCCAGGGCCTCTATGCCGCCATTGCCGGCCGCTGGGGAGGTGCTGTCATCCGAGGGTCTGCAGGGCCGCTACCGTCGGGGTCGCCGGGATGGTCCTCGATGCGCTGGCAAAACCAGCATGCCTCTCCCTCACAGGGGCGCCTGGACAGGGCGTCTGCGTTGGTGTGGAGACGCCCAGCCCGGTGGCGGACCTCAAAGTGGTAGTCCTGTGGTGCTTCAAGCCACCGGGCTAGCTGCCCCTCTGGCTTCTTGAAACTAAGGAGCCAGGTGAGGGAGGCGTGGTCGGTGCGCAGGACGAATTTTCGACCGTATAGGCATGGCCTGAAGTGACAAACCCCCAGGACGACGGCCAGCAGCTCCCGACGGGTAACACAGTAGTTTCGCTCTGGCCGGCTGAGGGAGCAGCTAAAGTAGGCGATGACCTGCTCTCCGTGCTCCTCCTCCTGGGACAGCACCGCACTGAGGCCCACGTTGCTGGCATCAGTGTCCACGATGAAGGGCCGCTGCGGATTGGGGTACGCCAGCATGGGAGCCTTGACGAGCGCCGACCAGAGCTGGTTGAAGGCGGCGGCACAGTCTTTGCCCCATTGGAATGCCTGGCCCTTCTGGGTCAGGCAATGGAGCGTGCCGCGAAGATGTCAGAGAACTGCTCCAGCAGCTCACGCAGACGGCGCTTCTGGTCCCCCTCGAGCCCTCCACAGCTCCGCAGATACAGGTCATCGACGGCCTGTCTGGTCTCAGGCGAGGCTTGAGGCGGCGGTGATGGCGTGGGGGTCCCCTCTGTAGTGGGCGGCGGAGTAGCAGCCTTCCAGGCTGGCGCTGGCAACGGGGCAGACCTCTCGGCTGGTGGCGGCGGCCTGGCGGACTTCCAGGCTGGCGGCGGCGACGGGGTGGACCTCTTGGCTGGCGCGGCGACGGGGCGGTCAGTCGCAGCCCTTCTTCGCCAGCGGCGTGGAGTGCCACAGCTTCCGTCCCCAGGTAAAGCGTGGCCCTGGGGAAATCCACCGTGGCCCCCCATTTAGCCAGCAGATTCAGCCCAATGATGCATTGGTCCTGTATGTCAGCTAGCCAGAAGCGATGGATGCCGCTACAGCTAGCGACAGTGACAGGAAGCAGCTTTTCCCCCTGCATCTGGGCGCGTTCACCGGTGACCGTGGCGATGCGCAGCCTGGTGGGCCTCCGTGGTCTTGGGCCATCAGTTCCAGGTAGGGTTCTGGGCCGGATCAGCGAGATGGTGGATCCCATGTCCACCAGGGCTTGGCATGGGGTGCAGTCAGGGTTGCAACTCACGTACAGTCCGTGCGACCGGCCCAACTGGCCGAGCTGCAGCGAGGGTTTGGCGAGGGAAGGAGGATTGCTGGCGGGTGACAGTTCCCCCGTTGTGCCACCCCGTGCTAGTTTAACGGCGGCTGGGATGACACACTCCAGGGGGGCCGGAGCCGGGCAGTGGCGCGCGACATGGCCCGGCTCTCCGCAATGGTAGCATCCTTCCCCCGATTGACCAGCCGCTCTCCTCGACCCCCGTCGCGATCGCTGTGAAGGCGTGGTGGAGGCCAGGCGAGCCGCTCTCTCTTCTCCGTCTGTCGCACGCGGTGTCTCGCGCTGGAGGGGCGGCCTCCCGGGCACAATACATGCTCCACCTGCTCTGCCTCTAACAGGGCTGCCGTTAAAGTCCTGGGTGCGAGCAGGCGGATGTGCTCCCGCAGGCGTTCTGGCCGGAAGGCTCCTGGGGGTACGGCGTTAGCAAGTCTCATTGAGACTGGAGGTGTTTGCTCTTTCGCCCATACCCCCTCTTGCTGCAGCTGAGCAAGGAGCCTCTCCACTTCACGTAGCAACATCATTCTCCCTCCCGGTTCTGACACCAGTGTAATGTTCGCACGGGTTCAGGGAAGAACGACGCAGAGCATTATATAAATTTGACCAAACAGCCATTTATTAGCAACACAACCAGACCAACACTAAGGGAAAAAGTGAAGGGACTAACTAAACGACACAACACTCACGGTCACGGTGGGTAACTTTACACATACAAAATGAGCAGCCGCGGAGCATGCTGGTCGCGCTCCGCTTGCTAACTCCCCAACACATTACACTATTAATAAAATTCTTACTAGCTTCATTGAATCAAATCCTGCTTCTTTATCAGCTTGTGCTTGTTATGAATGACTGCTAACTAGCTAATCGCTTGTTAGCTATCTAGCTTACGTTACTGCAACATATTTACTGTTTGGCACTTTAGGCTCAACTGTTTTCTGAAAGAAACTCGTCAGCAGTTGCCTGCCCTCTTTTAGCTTTCTCTCTCACACTCTGCACTCCTTGCGCTTCTGAAATCCTGATTTTGATACCAGTTTCAGAATTGGCGAAAGCTACTGACTGCCCTCTTTAGCCACGTTATTTAGGCTACATGATAGATTTGCACACCGGAGGATCAAACCACTTTTACTTTTGAGGCGGGGGAGGGGAGGGGGCGTGGGGGCAGGAAGCAGGCAGATAAAGGAAACAACAGGCAGATAAGCAGAACTTATCATGGAAGTTATTATTTATTTCTATAATAACAGAAAGTATCAAAATCAGCAGAATTAAATAAAAATTTATTTACAAGGCTTTTATTTCCGAAGTATCAAAATTAGCTAAATTAAATAAAACAATTTATTTCCGAGGCTTTTGGAGGGCCCCCCATCCAAGCAGGGCCCTGGTTAGTCAGGTCCACCATTACCCGCAGTCCGAGGCCCCTGACAGTGAGTGGCAGAGGTGTCAGCCTATAGAATTGACTCCTGGCTATACCAGGGGCCTCATTTATAAAAAAAAGTTGTGTAGAAACGATCTTACATTTGATCTAAGATCATTTCTGAAATGCGCGTACATGTGATTCAGAGAAAATGAACGTACGCACAAAAAAAATTGTGTACACCACTCTCCCAGATGTGAAATATATAAATCACAAATGATCTTGAAATTGTGCGTGCTGAATGGTTTTAGATCCCCGCCTTGTAAACGCCCCCTAATTAACTTCATTAGCATATAAAGGAGCTAGAATCAAAACCCAAATCCTCTACTTGATAATGGTGAGCTGCAAGAAAAAAAATTTTAGTGAGGCCGAAATCAAGGTCCAGTTGGCGGAGGTGCAGATGCATGCAGGGACGCTGTTTGGGAGCCTTTTCAGTGGTGTTACCACTAAAACCAATTATGTGCCATCTGGGCACAAAGCTCTAATAGCGTAGCTCTCGGCAAACGGTACCTGCTTATCAGCCACGCGTCATCATGTGCAAAGACGTCTGCCCGATCTGTAAAAACTTGTTCCCTTCTTATTGCGCAGGTGGCGGTATCTTCGAGAAGTGCCAATGCTGCCATTCTTCCTCTTGCAAACCACTGCATTATTGGACATTTTATAGCCTATAGATTGACTGAAATGTTTTACATGTGTGGAACCATAATGTGCATATTAAAAAAATTACCTTCAAGAATGTTTCAATTATGCTAATAGGGGTAGTTTTGGAAAACCAATGTGTGTTTTTGTTTTCCACAAGTAGCCTAGCTTATGTTGTTTTAATTTATTGATTACATATATTACTACTACTACTAATAATAATAATAATAATAATGAGGACACAATAAGCCAGCAGACGACATGTTGGCGCCAGGGTTTCCGTTAGCCAGTAATTACTGGTTTTTGCCTGGTAAAATTTATTTTAAAAAAAAAAACAGATAAATTAAAAACTTGCCAGTCAAAATGTCCGGTAATAATGCTCATACAAAGTGTAGCCTACATTTTAGCAGCTAATGTTGAGGTTTTGCTTAATCGTTACTGTTCGTTTTGCTTAATCATTACTGTTCATTAAATAGTCAAACTGATTTGAGGTCATTGTCTTTCTTTCGTCAACCTAGGTGCCTACTGCGCAAGAGCGAGTATACAGTTACTGTATTACCCCTACTATTGCTGGCATTATTACCGTACCTAATGTTTTGGTATAAAGCTACTACGATAATTATCATACAGCTGGCAATACTGGGGTAAGTTCCAGGTGGTACAGAAAAGTATTAGGGACAAGCGATATTTTTTATACATAAAATGAAATATTTCAAGAACAAAGCAGATATTATATTCCAAGAGAAAGTCAAAGGGGTGAGATGTTGAGGATTGCCTCTATTCCTGGTCTTGAGCTGCAGCACCTGCAATCATCTCCACAGACATACCAAGGGCAGTGACTATGCATCCCCTTGGGAAGAGTGAAAAAGTTGAGTTTACATTAACTTAACTGGCCTGTGGTAAACTTGATTAATATCATTAAAGGACATAGATAACCATTAGAAGAACAAAGGCTTTCCCAGCATTTATCTTTACAAAGTAGTTAACTAGCAATAGCAGCAAAATAAGACTTTACTTATCATTTATCTTACTAACTTGATCACTGTTTAGCTACAATGAATTGGGCTAATCTTCATGGATACTGGTGGTGCTGTCAGGTGAGCAGTCCATTCAGTTGACTAGCTAACTAACAGCAGTGTAGGTCTACATTTTTTCAGATCATTGTGAAATGTAAACACCTGTTAGCTACACCTCTACCGACTACCGACCAGCAAGTGAGAAGTGTTACAGCTATTTTGCTGATTAGGTATCATAGGAAGCACTTTTTAGTGAAAGTGATGTCTAATTCACATCAAATGATCATACACAATACACAAGACCATTCCAGAGGACTGTTTTAATTAAATAAATAATTTAAAAATTCGTAAAACTTGGGAAATGTGACTTTTTACACTACTGTATTGCTAGTAAAAAACTGCAATCATCTCCACACACATATCAAATGGCAGTGACTGCTGTGCATCTCTTTGGGGAGAGTAAAAAGGTGAGGTTACATGAACTTACTTACCCTATGGCTGACTCAAATAATGGCAATAAAGAGAAAGCAAACTTCACAAGGCAGAGCTTCTGCCTGGTATTTATCTCTGCAAAGCACCAACAGCAAACAGGCTAACTACTGTAATGTACAAATAGCTAACACAGATACGTCTCTTACAAATAGATAACATACCTACCTAGCTAGGTACAGTAAATTTGTCTAATCATGGCTATTGGCGGTGCGTTTAGGTGGTGCTAGTTAGCTAGCTGGCAACAGTAGCTACATTGTTTCAAAGAGTTGAAAAATGTGAACACTGTAGTTAGTGAGCTCTCTTTTACCAAACAGGCTAAGTAAGTTAATGTAAACTCATTAAGGGATGCATAGTCACTGCCCTTGGTATGTGTGTGGAGGTGATTGCAGGTGCTGCAGCTGAACACCAGGAATACAAGGGATCATCAGCCTCTCACCCTTTTGACTTTTTTCTCCAAATATTTGACTATATTCTGGCAAAGTTATTTCAATTTTTTAACAAAACATTTTAACTTTCAACTCCAACTGCATATCAAAAAAAGAAGAATCACACTTGTCCCTAATAATCCATCCACCCATCCTACCCAAGCCCCTCCAACCTTACTGGTGTGTGCAGTGAGAAGATTTCAGTTTATCCAGAATCGATTACACTTGCAAAATGTGTATCTCATGCATGCATGTGAAATGCTCATACACATTCATATGAAATGCTCATACACTCATATGAAAAGCTTGCACACATTTATATGAAATGTTCACACACCCACACACATGTGAAGCACATTTCATATTTGCGCATGTGAGAATTTTTTATATATGTGAGGGTTTTGTGTGTGTGTCTGCAAGTCAATAGTAGGGCTGTCCATGCAAGAGTTTCATGTGAGTGTGCGAGCATATCATATGATTGTGTGCAGCTTTCATATGAGTGTGTGAGTATTTCATATGAACATGTTGAGGGTTTCATATGAGTGTGTACAAGCAATTCATATGAGTGTGTGTGAGCTTTTCATATGAGCTGATGTCATATCTGGGCCCTGAGAGTCTGACTGCACCACCCTTCTTTCTTTTTGGACCAAGGGCAGGTTGAATATGTCTGCTAGGGTTGAGCACAACTCAATTTTGTCCACTAGCACAGAGGAGCTCAAATCTGGCCAACTCAGATAGCCATCAGCTATACTACCCTGCAACTCTCCTGCCTGATGCCAGAAGCTAAGTAGGGTTGGAATTGGTTAATAACTGGAATAACTCCCCAGCAAACCAGGTTGTTCTTAAACTGAGGTCTGTGTACTCTCTGTGGTCATTGAAGATCCCATGGCACTTATTGCAAAGAGTAGGGGGTTCCCTGGTGTCCTGACTAAATTCCCAATCTGGCCATTTGATAATCCTGAAGGTTAATTGACTAAATCATCCCCTCTTCCTAGTCATCATGATTTTCAGGTGACCATACCTGGTAAAAGAAAGTTTGAAAAACAATAATCTGCCTGTTGGTGCTTAGGGCAGCTTGAATCTCACTGTTAGAACTACAGGGCTGTTCAGATAGAGTTGAGGGCATTTTAAACCTTTTTTAGAGCCTAGGACAGGGGTAGGCAACCTTTACTATCTAAAGAGCCATTTTTGGCCAGAAAGAAAAAAAGCCGCAAAAAATATTTGAGCCCTTTAAATGTGCAGGTACCACAGCGTAAATTAGTCTAAATTAGCCTATCAACATTACTAATAGTTTTACCACAAGGTGGCTGCGGTAGGCTATTTATGATTATTTGGTACTTTAACTTTGCATTTCCAATGTTTACAAACATTGCGGCGCATGAGCACTAGCTGGTGGCAGAAAGCTACCAGGCAGTAACCAGTACCAGCAGAAACTGACCATTCTCGACAGTGTCTTTTATTGATATCATCATGTAATCTTACATTTTATAATTTTTACATGATCTGTCAGATGTATATTAAATACTGTCTGTCTACAGTAACGATTCTGTGTGCGTACAATTAAAAAAAATGGATAAGGTAACATGTCCGATTCGGGGAAAGCCATATGATTCTATGGGGAAACGGTAGGCTAGTAATGTTACCTAGCGTTAGCAGCTAGGTAGCAGTTTAGCCACATATCAACGGATGCCCAGTAACAGTAATAGCAAAGAGTTGTGCTGTCAGGTGTAATGTTAATAAGAAATGAAATTAACAATAAGTTAATTTACCTCGAAGCTAGCCAAGATGGTCGGTGACTGTTAAAGTGCTGGCTGACACATGCATTCAGTCAGCTATCTTCATTGGGGAAGACCCGTGTTAAAATAAATCTCTAAAGTTACTCATGTTGGTGGGAATATATTTTGTAGTATGTGACTGCTACAATACAAAAAAATTATAGACATTATAGAAACATGGTAGAGTTATTTAATAACATTGAGAAAGTTGTGAAATTTGCATGTAAGTCTACAGGAGCCAAAGCCACTTTCTGCCTGGTCTATTGTGGACTTCAGGAAACAAGCACGGTTGTTGTTCTTCGTTTACCGTAGTGTGTGTTCGTGTGTTCATGTGTTATTTTATCGTTCTTGAAACGAATAGCACACAATACATTTTGAACATTGGATAATGTAAGGATGACTTTAGGCCTACAACAATGATAGCAAAATGTAAAAAAGTCATTCATTTCCATTTTTTTGACAAAGCTAGGGAGCCAATGGAGAGGGGCTAAAGAGCCGCAGGTTGCCGACCCCTGGCCTAGGGCATCTCAGCTAGATTTCAGCATAGACATACACTTCTGTCTACCCAGTAACCATAGCGATAGTACATCCCATATTGCATTTAATGTTGATGTCCATTGGTCTTCAAGAGCTAATTGCGCTGGTATGTTAGATACACACCCAGAGACAATGTGGAGCTATTTTTAAAGCATAGCAAAAATGTCTGAAATAGTATGTGGCAAAACATGCAACAGTAGCCTCATATTCCATCAAAAATGATGTTATCAAACCCTTCTCATTTTGTTTTATTTTTTTCAGAAGCAGAAACATCTACATTATTACAATTATTTAATATACATAAGTAGAAATGTGCATCCTATGCTTTTAAAATATATATAATATACGATATATAAGATATAATTATAATATATTACTCTAAGAAGAAGAAGAAGAAACATTACTCTCATTTTGTTAACATCCTCTGCCTCAAACTTGTTAATACTTAACATATTCATCTTGTGACATTTTACATCCACTTGAGCACAAGGACAGTAGTGCAGGAACTTTTTTACCCTCTAAAGATATTTTAAGAGGTCTGTGCCAGGCTTTCTTATCTTAAATCTGTTCAGAACTGCTGAGCTGTGCAAGTAGCTTGGGTTTAAAAAGATCTTAGTTTATTCATTCTCAACACAAAACCAATATGCTAAAATGGTCTAAAAGCCCCGGACAATGCAAAGGTTATTTTGAAATTGGTCTCCACACAATCTCAACGAATTAAGAAGATACTGATTTTCAAAATGATAGATTTCTCTTCAGATTCTCCTTAAAGCATTTTTAGGTCTAAAAAACTGATAGAATGGCAAATGGCAAAAACATTTTATGACTGTATTGTCCTGTAGTGTTATGTCAACAGACAAGCAGCCTATAGTAAAAGTACATGTGCCAATTTGGCCTATGATGGGGAACAGCTGACAGATTCTCACAGCCCTGGATGTGCTTCAGAGAACATCTTAACCTTTATGTTTTAGGTATTATACACAATCACGCTGGATGGAACATTATTACATTCAGGAACGAGGTATGATTCTTTTAATTACTTACTGAAAGACTGCATGCTTGTTCAGTCCTAAAAAAGCACACCACTGCTTTCATTACCAGATGTAAATCAAGAATGGGTAGCAGCATTTTAACATTTTAATAGACACCTCTAATAGGTCCCTGATGGACGCCATGGTTTGGAAAAAATGGATAACAAAAACAAAAGAGGGTTAATTTATTCTGGCTCAGGTGAGTTAATTATTCTTTTCACCCACTTCAGTGCACATCTATAATGATTATTAACAAGATTAAAATAGTTAAGGACCTCTGGGAGCCCATGGCTAACAAGACTGACTTAGAGGATGGAGAAATCATTATGCTAATGAGTCTGGTGTAATGCTCTCCAATCAAACAGTCAGCAGAATAAACTATTGGGACTGGGGCAGGTCACTAGTTCCTCCTGGTGACATGTCTTTTTTTCTCTTCCATCCCTGTTGTTCAACCAACAAGAGAAGGATATAAATGCTGAATGCCTGTACCAGGCTTTTTCAGCAGCATTTAGTATGTTGCAATTTGATCAGGATCAGAGCTCGTCCTGTTTGGACAGTAACAACAGTGTGTGGTAAGGTTCTCACAGAAAGTAGGCAAGAAAACAACAAATCACTGGATTATAAATTGCAACTTGCAGCTTTTAGGCATAATGATGTTCTGTGGTGAGCTGCTGGAAAAGTGGTTATAAATTTAATTTCTCTTACAATATACAATCCTCTCCATTAAAATAGAAATCTCCCCTCATATTACTTGCCCTCATTCATTTCTGGCTTCATGTCAGGGGCTTAGGGTATTTCCACATCTGTTCCTGCCCATGCTGATGCAAAGGGCCCCCTCTCTAGAGTGAAAAATAAGTGAAACATTTGCACCAGAGCTGTTAGTGGTAATTATTTTGAGGAAACCTCCAGAGAACCAAGGTCTACTGAGCACAGGGGACACAGTGTGGAAGGCTCAGCTCTGCAGAGCACAGGGGACACAGCATGGACGCCCAGCTCTGGGATTACCGACATGTGAAAGTGTTTTTACCTAGAGATGGCAAACAAATAAGCATACGTTAGCCTCATGTCAGAACTGATTGTTTTCCTGTATTAAAGTATTTAAATCTGGTAAAAATAGCCATTATAGGAAAATATTAATTTATTAACTACTTACATTACATTACATTACATTACATTACATTACATGCATTTAGTAGACGCTCTTATTCAGAGTGAATTCCATCACAACAGAACATAAGTGTAGCCATTGAATTTAAACGAGCAACAGTGTCAGACCAGACTTGTGAAAAACAGGGAATATCAAGGCTGCAGAATTTCTCTCACACAAGTGTCTGCATTAAGCTTTCATTATCACTACTTGAAGAGGTTATTGTTGTTATACACATGAATATTAATATTGACAAATCAACATTCTCATGTTGAGAATCTGGATTAAATTACAAGATGATAAAATGTATGTCTCAGAAAATGTTATGCATGTGCCAAATAAAATACAGCCACAGTTTACAAGGCTACATATTTCTGTGTAGTTAATACAGTCATATAGCAAATATGATTTTAACACAGCTGGAACATTTAAATATTTCCTAAAAAGAGGATCAAAATTAGCACTGAAGTTAACTCATACTGACTGACATTTTAAACAATTACAGATGGTAGAGGTGTAACTGACATCAGTATCAGTGCTTGAGAAGGTTCTTGACAGGCTTCACGGTATGATGATTAATTACCACAAGGCTTCTTTGGGCATTCCAATTTCCTCTCACTTTCAGCATGGGGCTTGGGGTGATATCAGTACAGTAGCTCCTATTTCACAAACAGCAGGGGATGTATCTGGCTGCACTATCCACCAGCTGATCAGAGGCAAAGGAGTCAGCTAAACAAGGCCCGGCATGGTGAGGCTGTGTAACACCTTTACTTGCCTTGAATACTAACTAACACTTTAATTCACAATGGCTGTGAGATTATCTCTAGTGAAGGAATGGCTGCTCACTTGTTTTTCTCCCCCAAGAATTTTAACTTCTCATTTATTATTTTCAAGACTGTTATCTCACAGCTGACTATCGAAGGCCTGTTCATTAATCACCACTCGTCTTCATTTGTTCACAGATAGCAAGCAGTTCTTGGCAGTGCTATAAATATGGAAAAAAAAACAAAGCTGTTTATCACTAGCTAGAAAAAGTTCATAGATGTACACAAAACTAAACTTGTTTTTACAGTCTGTTTTGTGACTACATGAGGAAAATGACTTTAGTAAGCAGCTCTGGCGAAGGTTGGTGAAGTTATGTGGTGAGTACAGCACTAGTAATTATTCCTTGCACTAAGCACTGGTAGGCATGGTGTGCCTCTTTGATCAGGGCTATGGGCCTTTATGATGATGCAGTCATACCTTAGAGAAACTAGTTTACTGGCTCTGAATAAGGTGCCACACATGAATTTTAAAATGTATTAAAAACATTGATTCTCTATTTCATTATTCCACTGACTCCCAACATATTTCCTATAATTTGATCATGTCTGTGTACAGAGCAGTTCAGATAAAGCTGATAAAGTAAGCCCAAGTGAAAGAGCATAGTTCTGGTGTCATTTTAACCACAGCACCAGAGAATCCAGTATCATACCCTGTGCCCTTGAGGGATCACAGCCCACACTGAACCACTGCCCTCAAATGCATGGAAATGATGCTTTTCCAGCACTCACAAAGACTCTGCCAGGCCTGTTACCCTGCCCAGTCATGATCGCCTCAGCTTGATCCATCCAGGACACACAAGACCCAGCACAGCAACAGCACATCATTCAGCAACAACCCCTACACTAACAGAAGTTAGATATAATTTTACTATAAGTAATCATAAAAAAACAACTGTTGTACTGGTACAATTGCATTGGGGGTTTGTTTAAACTGATGCTTTGCAATTTCAATGCAATCCTTGTTCTATAAACATTATAACTTTCCTTTGAGGAAATCTGGGAAACATGCTGATTCATATTCTGTTTTCTTTCTCTCATCCATGATCATGTTTCATTTAATCTCTGACATTTGAAAGCATTTGGCATTGTTGAACACGCCTTCTTTTCTTTGTCACTGAGAGGAGCATGCATTTACACTAATGTCCTGAGAAATGTGTAGTTTTCCACAAATTATTTTGCATATTTAAGCATGTAGCTTCAATGTCATCAATGCACAGTAACAGACCTGTTCCCGCAGACCTCTGTTATGGTGGTATTTAATTTCATGTTTCCAACATGCTCCTCTTCTTCCTTCCATCTCTCGCTCTCTCTCTCTCTCTTTCTCTCTCTCTCTCTCTCTCTCTCACACAAACACACACACACACACACACATACATGGAAAGCATGGAAAGCCTTGGCGTCACTGTGTCAAAACAGCTGACATGGACCACCAACACTTCACACCTAGTCAAAAAGGCCCAACAAAGGCTCTTCTTCCTCAGGAAGCTGAAACAGGCCCAGCTCCCACAGAAACTGCTGCTACATTTCTACAGGAGCACCATCGAAAGCATCCTGACTAACTGCGTCACTGTGTGGTATGCCAGCTGCACAGTCGCCGAGTGAAAGGACCTGCATTGTGTGGTGAAGGTGGCCCAGCACATTGTCAGGATGGAGCTCCCAAAACTGGACACCATCTATGCCAGTTGTCTGAGAAAGAAAGCGAGCAGCATCATCAGGGACACCACACACCCCGGCCACCCCCTGTTCGAACCGCTGCCGCCCGGCAAATGGTCCAAGGCAATAAGACCCTGCACCAATAGACTGAGGAACAGCTTCTTCCCAGAGTTGTGGCCTCCATCACACCCCTCCCTGCCCAACCGCACAACAGAATACAGGAACTGTGAGCACACACACACACACACACACACACAGACACACACACACACACATATCAGGACTGTGACACACACACACACACACACACACACACACATCAAAGACTGTGACATACACATGCACGCACACACACCCACCTCCACCCCCAGAACTGCTACCACAGACACAATTTATTACAACCTCTGCAACTCTGTGAATATGTAAATATAATTTGTGCCTTCTATTTTTTTTAACATTAAGCCGCTGATACCACTATGTTCTTTAAACATTAAGCTGCTATTACTGCTGTCTTTCTGGCACTGCTCTTATTTATTTATTTATTGTATTTATTTGTTCTATTTTACCGGGAGAAGCCATTCAAGCCATTTCAGTGTACCTGAGTATAATGACAATAAAGATCATTCTATTCTATTCTATTCTATTCTATTCTATTCTACATATGCACACACACTCAACACATACTGTATGCACACTCACACACTCAAACTTGTCCCCAAGGCAGGAAAATGCAGTGAGTGAATCACATGAGCATTATTAAAAAAATAAACATAGATAAAAAAGAGAAAGTGTAAGATAACTTCAAAAGGTGATGTTTTCTATCGCAGTAATGCAACATGACAGGTTTATAAAACTTGCCACTTGCAGTTAAAGGCTGGAAATTGACTAAGGAGAGGGTAACCAACAGCAAATCTACCCTTTAAAAATGACTTTAATGATGGGATTACTGCGCCACTGAAATGGAAATAAAAGGTGAATTCCCCAGCTGCATGCATGGATGTGTGCCCGCTAAAAAGGGGAACTCTCATTGGGATTCTTGTGGCTTTTCATTCCCCTGCCATTAAAAAATAAAACCTCTCGCTTTCAGTTTGCAGAGGTAATGAGGAGCTAATGAGGCTTGACTTGAATGTTTTCAGCACTCCATTCCTCTCCACACACTAGCTTCCCACAGCAGAACAGGGCATTCCATTCTCCCTCCACACACCAGCTTCCCACAACTGAACAGGGAAATGTTTGGTTTCCATGAAGGGTTGGCTGGACAGATGGGGGGATGCAGGGGGAAGATGGGGGTCTCTCTCTCAGGAGGGGGTGGAATCAGGGAGCTGGACTTTGGAGGGCAAAGACAGATTCCAGACTGTGGGAGGGGTGTCAGCCAGGTCCTGTGGTTTCCACGGAATTAAGGGCTATGACCCAGTGCAGGACCTGTTGAGAGCTTACAAAATACTACCTCACTGCAACACTCCCCACCCCACTTTTATTTACTTGTGGGCCGTGTCACATGTTGCTTTAAAAAAGAATAAAAGCGCCTCTTTTCTTTATGACTTTATATTACAGCATTGGCCTGGAATGACTTCACTGGTCCAAAGACAAAGTCAGCCATGCACTCATAGTTAAAGGCTGCTTTAATGAAGCCATGCTACACTGTCTGGCTGATGTGATTGGTAATGAGCATGGCTTCTAAAACAGGGATAGAGTTGAGGGGAAAAAGCTATGCCAGGTAGGCATGGCTGCTCTCTTAGATCATTAGTTTTATTTAAGCAGAAAGATCTTTGTTTTTAGTCAGACTGAGAGTTGGGAGTGGACCTTGGGCCTTTTAAAAGGCATTTTGCTGGCACGCTTGTTGAGATTTGATTGCCTTTGTTGTGGTAATCTGAAATTAATTTGCACTTGAACCCATCTTTCTTCTAGGCTCAGTTTAAAATGCTGTTATAATTGTGTGCCCTGCATGAAACTGAGAGCAGACACCGATATGACAAGCTGGAATATTTTAATTCCGCCGGTACTGAAGAGGCTTTTTTTCTCAACTTATCTTGCAAGGTAATAAAAAAAAATGTTCCCATGCATACGTTTAAGGGGAAGGTGTTTGCCTAAGGGGAAACAGTAGTAAATGGCGTGTTGCTATACATTTAGTCATGTTCTCCCACAGTAGGGCATCACTTTCTTTCAAAATGATGTTAAACTTCCACTAATATTAGGTGATACATGTTGAGCATCTGACAAAACAGCAATGATAAATTCTATTGCGCATTGATGGCCCTTTGTATTGTGAAGAGGCTTTGCTTTGTAAGTCCATTTTGATAGGTATTTAAAAACTATTAGAGACTACCTGCTTGTATCTTCAATTGATCTTAGCAGTGTGCTGCCCTTATGTGTGTGAGCCATTAATATCCTTATCAGCATTCTTTTAATTTATCCCCAATTAGCGTTTGTAGTGGGGGATCTCATTAACTTCAGTGGAGCCTTCTTTTGTGATTTCCTGTGGAGATGCCTTGTTCCAGTGGGCCACCAAGGTCATTGCCCTGGGCAGGAATATTCTCTGGCTCTCTGCTGGTAGGATGCAGTGCACTGCAAACTACGGTTGTGGGATTACACCATGCATATGCACAAATATGCACTGAAAAACCCCAAGAGCAGAGTGCTTATCTATCTATCTATCTATCTATCTATCTATCTACACTCACTGAACACCTGTACACCTACTTATTCATGCAACTATCTAATCAGCCAGTCATGTGGCAGCAGTGCAATGCATAAAATCATGCAGATACAGGTCAGGAGCTTCAGTTAATGTTCACATCAACCATCAGAATGGGGAAAAAATGTGATCTCAGTGATTTCAACCGTGGCATGATTGTTGGTGCCAGACGGGCTGGTTTGAGTATTTCTGTAACAGCTGATCCCCTGGGATTTTCACACACAACAGTCTCTAGAGTTTACTCAGAATGGTGCCAAAAACAAAAAACATCTAGTGAGCGGCAGTTCTGCAGACGGAAACACCTTGTTGATGAGAGAGGTCAACGGAGAATGGCCAGACTGGTTCGAGCTGACAGAAAGGCTACAGTAACTCAGATAACCACTCAATTGTGGTGAGCAGAAAAGCATCTCAGAATGCACAACATGTCGAACTTTGAGGCGGATGGGCTACAACAGCAGAAGACCACATCGGGTTCCACTTCTGTCAGCCAAGAACAGAAAGCTGAGGCTGCAGTGGGCACAGGCTCACCAAAACCGGACAGCTGAAGACTGGAAAAACGTAGCCTGGTCTGATGAATCTTGATTTCTGCTGAGGCACACAGATGGTAGGGTCAGAATTTGGCACCAGCAGCATGAATCCATGGACCCAACCTGCCTTGTGTCAACAGTCCAGGCTGATAGCGGTGGTGTAATGGTGTGGGGAATGTTTTCTTGGCACACTTTGGGCCCGTTAATACCAATCAATCACCGCTTGAATGCCACAGTGTATTTGAGTATTGTTGCTGCCCATGTGCATCACTTCATGGCCACAATTTACCCATCTTCTAATGGCTACTTCCAGCATGATAATGCACCATGTCCAGGGGCCTCAGACTGCGGGTAATGGTGGACCTGACTAACCAGGGCCCTGCCTGGATGGGGGGCCCTTCATACTTTCTGTTATTGTAGAAATAAATAATAACTTCCATGATAAGTTCTGCTTATCTGGCTGTTGTTTATCTGCTTACCTGCCTGCATCCTGCCCCCACACCCTCTCCCCCGCCTCAAAAGCAAAAGTGGTTTGATCCTCCGGTGCGCAAATCTACCGTGTAAATAACGTGGCTATAGAGAGCAGTCAGTGGCTTTCGCCAATTCTGAAACCGGTATCAAAATCAGGATTTCACAAGCGCAAGGAGCGCAGAGAGCGAGAGAGAAAGCTAAAAGAGAGCAGGCAACTACTGACGAGTTTCTTTCGGACAACAGTTGAGCCTAAAGTGCCAAACAGTAAATATGTTGCAGTAACGTAAGCTATATAGCTAACAAGCGATTAGCTAGTTAGCAGTCATTCATAACAAGCACAAGCTGATAAAGAAGCAGGATTTAATTCAATGCAGCTAGTAAGCATTTTATTAATAGTTAATGTAACAGACAGTATTTTTGTGATCATAAGCCAGCGAAGTTAGCCTCAGCCCAGCAGCTAACCTGTAAAATACACAGTTAGTTCCAGGAGCAGCTGGGAGAAAGATAGGGATGGTAAGATTCACTGATTCGCATCTGTGCACCAGTATAAAAGTTCACAATGCGATTGCCCTGATTAAAAAAGTGTGCACCGGATACAATTTGGGATGAACTCGGGATGCATCGTTTCTAACATCTTTGCATCGGTAAAATCTGATTTATTTATACATAATTATTAGTAGAAGCCCTATGCCTTTATTATTTAGAAATGTGACCAATCATTTGTGACCACTAATTTTATATTTAGATTGATTCCTCCTCTCTAAACTGTTTCTCAAGCGCGCTCCCCTATCTCCACTGCTGTCAGTGGCCAATTGTCGTCAAGTCTCTCCGCCAAGTCACGCGCGAGTTGGAGGCGTGTCCGGGCGAATCACAGATGATCCTTACCCTACGTTCACACCAGGAGCGGCGAAAGCGTCAAAGCGACCGGAAGTCATTCTTTTTCTATGTGAGCCAGCGTCTCTCGGCTGCGAGCAGGCACGGCACGTCTTGGGAGGCGAGGGCGACAGAATAAAGTGGAAGTCTGGGCAACTTTATGGTAATGAGCTATGACAAGGTTCGGCGGCAACCAGTTGGAATTTAGAAGTGCTCCGCTCTACAGAATTCTAGAGAACACAACCGTATAAACTTTTGTTCCCACCAAACATTAGTTCCCAAGCACAATGAAGGAGAGGTCGATAATTAATATAGGCTACACACAAATTAGTGTTAATGTTAATTAAAGACCAAGGCTAGTAAACGTGTCCTATAAACTGCATGTTGAAATTTGTGTAATGAAACAGACTGGGATCCAGATGCAGTTAACGGTTTTAATGACAGAATCCAAAAAACGTGGTCAGGGACAAAACAGGTCGTCAACAGGAATGAGAAGCACTCCAAACCAGAATCCAAAAAACACAAGCAAGGTCCAAAAACAGGCGAGAGGTCAAAACACAGGAACAACACGGTAGAATGGCAAAGAGCAGGCTCAGTAATGAATCAGTGGGGCGTGGCTGAGCTGGCTGACTGGAAGCGGGTGTGACAATTTGGCTTAGCACTTAGCAACAACACAAAAGTCACACCATACAAATGGCTTTTAATCAGCTTATTTTGTTAGTTTATTTTGTTAACAAATATGCAATAATTGTTCATTTCTTTCCTTCATCGATCAATTTCTTACCTTCACATTTAAAGGATTTCACGAAGTTAACTTCGACCCGTTTGTTTGCTTTGCGGCCCCTTTAATTAACGTTTGCAAGACCAAGCACTTCGAACTTGTAGCCGCCCATTTCATCTACGTCAGAGCATCCACTTCTTTGACAGCGTTGCTGACAGGGCAGCCAGAGCGAATTTTGACGGTCACGCCGCTCCCGGTGTGAACGTAGTTAGAGGAGGAAGGGCTACACATTCCACCGAATTGCTACAAATCAAATGTTTGGTGACACTTCAGATTTTTCAAGAGAGACGGAAAAGACGCATGCAATTTGCAAAATATGCCGTGCCGCTATAAAGTATAAAATCAAACTGCCTGTACCATGTTGAATTGCATAGCATCATATTCTTTTGCATTGCATCGTGTCGCGTTGAATCGCGTTGTGTTGAATCAGATTGTGTCAAATCGCACTGCATCGCAATAGGGGTGAATCGTATCTTATCGCATTAGTAGTTGCTTCATATGTATCTGCTTCATATGTATCCATCTGCCACCAGATGGATGGCAACAAGAGGACCCAATGAATGAATTGTTCAATATTGCTCCATTTCAGACTCACAAAGAATAGATGAGTATCTTTGAGTCAAAGTATGAATTACGTGTAGCCATGCACCCCCCCACTCCTTTATATCTGTAAAGTTTACTCCTACATACTTTCTATGTGTTGGATACAAATTTCATTGTTAGACATTGCAAAATGGCCATAATTGTGCCATACAGAATAATAAGTGTTTATAATGTTGAACAGGTGAGAAAAGGCAATGTGGGTTGAGAGCTTTCTTTGACATCATTTATCACAAAAACATGGTAATTAGTCTTGATAGTAAGATGTAACACATGTAAACTCCTTTTTAATTGTGATTTAGTTACTTCAACATACAAGTCTTTTTTCATGTGGTTTTTCCATTATTCTGACTACCCCCCATTTAGGTACCTTCCTTTGTTTAATAAAATGTGCTTTCGCCTCTGGAATTGATTCTGTTTTTAATTTCACAGAGTAAGCGATTACTCACAAATTATTGAAAAACATGTATTGGAAGAAAAACTAACTTGTATTGTTAGTTAAATTCAAGAGCACATGTTGATTGAATTAAAGTGTAAATATGGCCATCTGTCAAAAGAAATTTATAAATAATAAATGTTATTCTTACATTTCAGTTATGAGAAAAAATATTTTTGTACTAAATGCTTATATTTAGCAGTGATTTACTGATAAATTTGAAATAGCTGGTGCTGTTTCTAAATTTGTGGAAACTACAGACAGAAACCAGTCTTTAAAAAGGTATGTGATTGATCTGCTGCTATTTCACTGCAGTAATCACAAAGTTGAAGTAGCAGCGCAAACTAAGTCCAACTGAAAGGTGATGACGCTTTCGCAAAGTGGGCTGTCAACCAGCTTGTTGCCTTTACCTACAAAAACATCTGTATGCTATATGCTGTTTCATACCTAACCCTGGAGTAAAGTAAAAATATAGGCTAGGAATGACAAGTTTATCACAAGAGGCTTGACAGGCTGCTAGTGTGTTCTTATTGTGCTGACATATAAACAATAATGGTCAGAGTGCAGACAGCAAAACACAAGACATTCAGGAGACCACAGGGGTACAAACACAACAACTGGTATTTAGGCCAGACAAGGGTGGCCTGAGCAAAAGAAGACATTTTAAGCAAAATATATTACATACCCTTTTCTTTCACTGCAAACAAAAATAACTGAAGCTTTAATTAACATACTGTATATTATAGGACATATGAAGTAGTATGGGTCAAAGAGCATGCTGCCTTGTCCAGATGAATGAAGCCATAACTGTGCATCTCATGTCCTGTTAGTCTCACATTTCTCTATTGTTTCACATTCCCCTGACCACTCACCATGTTTCCTTGAGACTTTATCTCTGTTCATTCCCTCATGGTGTGTGCATCAAGGGGGTCACTTACTGGTGAGCAGTGCTGACTTACAGTCCCCTGCCAAATAAGGTGAGGCTGAAATGTTGGGAAATAAATAAATAAATAAATAAATAAATAAATAAATAAACAGCTTAAAGCTGTGCCACGCTTAATCTTCCCCCTTATCCTCCAATGGTATTAAAACCACCCAGGCAATTCTTTTCTTAGGCCGTTGATTTTTTTATCACCTTAGACACCTCTATGAAGGATTATATTTTTAGCAGATAGAGCTACTTTTTCTTCATTTCAAATCCACATGTTGCCTCAATTAAATGGATGACAAAAAACATCTAAATACAAACATGTTCAAACATTTCTTCTCATGTGTATTAACACCTGTGAATTGTTTTACTTCAGATGTAAAATTCATGTTTGAGAACTGAGAAGGGAAGCTGTCCAGATATAAGTTATTAGAAACCAGTTGTCATGATCACAATTACTCTACAAACAACATACAGTCTACAAAAGAATACTAATATAATTTTATATTGGCATATTCTGTAGTATACTTACAAATCATACACTACCAGGATTTACACTCACTTTAAAATCTTGTTGATATGGTTTAGTCTTTGTTATTTAGACAAATGTGTCTAAACTTTTTAGTTGTGTGCAGTAATTTCTGTATTGTATTTCCTCATAATTTAATAATGATAATGTCCTGGAATAAAGGCGCTGCACAGTGAATATTATTGAGATGAAAATGTTGTGATCTGGAAAGGCCAGCCAGCTCATTTTTTATTCATCCTCCCATCCCAGCAGGAGTTGGTCTCTCATGCTGGTTAAATGAACTGTTGTTAACAGGCCCTGGAGCTACCAGCCCAGGACAGCCAGTGCTGTTTGCATTTGCAAGAGGGAGCATGCTGAAAAGTTAGCATTGTTAGCATTGTGAAATGAAATGGCATTCCAACTCAAGCTGTTCAACACGAAAGGTAATCCATTAAATGCTAAACAAATGTTGTCAGTTCTTTTTTTATCCGAGGTATTTACTTTATGAATTACCTCATTCCCGCAGTTTTTCTCATGTACCATTTAGTATGATCCTGTTGAAGATCAGTGAAACACTTGTTTCTTGACCTGGAAATGCTGAAGTGGGTTACTGAGCCACAATGTAAAATAATGACAATCAGCACTGCATCCTGACTGGCCAGTGAAACATGACACTGACAGTGGCACATGACACTGACAGTGGCCAACTTAAATTATTAGTAATATTGCCCTTCCACTCTATAAACCTAGAAAACTCTAAACACATGCAAAAAGGTCTATTCCAAATAACAGGTAGGCACATATACTCAAATGCAGTCCTTACATTATCGGATAGTTTATGGGCTGGTTTATGTACAAATGTACTCATAACTCATTGACTGCATTGTTATTTAAAATGCAGTTTCATAAAGTTTTAGATATATGATTTGATAGATGACAATATTATCTTTTTTGATTGAAACATTGAGGGGGTGGAATGACATGAGGCATATACTTCCTAGCGCTCAGTGGTAAGGATCATTGTGCAGCCCGAAGTGGGGCAGCAATCAGCTATGCTGGCATTCCATCCAGGTCCTTCATCCCTCTCCCATTATCCCTGGAAACAAAAAAAAACATTCAATAAAGTCTCTTCAAAATCTGCCATGACTTCTCTTTTTATCTGGTAGTCACCGCATGTTTAAAAGACCCTTAGACTGGTCTATAAAGCGAGACAGATCACAACATGTTCCTTTGTCCACCATGATTATAAGACTACACAGTGAAGAGTTGTCATGATTGCAGATTGTGAGTTTATATAGATTTACTGTCACTGGGAAGGACTCTGGCCTATGACAGTGATGGTGGCATCCTCAGCAGGTGCAGGAAGCATGCAGGGGTTAAGTGTTACTTGCCTTCTGGCTCACTACATAGCTGGCCCTGCTCACATACAGAGATGAGGTGCCAGAGCATCCGTCACAGACTGATGACATGATGGATTACTCGTGTCACTGTCAGTGCAGTCAAAGTCCTCCTGCCACCGATAAGGAGCACCAGCTATTCTACCTGGCGTGAACCACACCATTTTTCTTTCTTATTAAAGCAGAAACAAAACCTCTGTAATAAATTACCCCCTGTAAATCAGTTCATTTTCATTGTACATGGTGGGTGCTTTTAAATGTGTAAATGTGTAAAATGTGGAATGGGGGAATTCCGTCACTTAATTTGGGGAAATTGAATCTTAAATGGTATTATACACGTTTCATTTAGTGCTTTAAAATCCTCTGGATTTGAGAAGGAGAGAAAATTGCAAAAAAGCATTTCAGAATTAGATTCACAAAAATTTGAAAATCAATATAATCCATCATCTCTCAGTGTGCATCTTATTTCATGTGAATTTACAATCAAAGCCATTAGCTCAGATTTTAACTGTAGAATAACTCAAAGAACATAATTAAACTCTTCCATAAAAAGCAATGTGTTAAACACATAAAATAGGAGACTATAGCTGAAATATAATGATGCAATGTTTGGTCTCATCACACATGGTCGACTGCAGCCTGAGGGGATTTAATGTTGTTTGACTGAGCCCTATGCTCTTTTAAACAGCTCCACTCATGTACATATCACAATGTAATTGTATTTGTTTCACCTAACACTGGAACCAAAAAGGTAGAGATGATTTATACCTTTTATTATATAATGATTTATAAATGATTTATACCCAGAGATGACTGTCTTTGTAATTCTAGGAGCAGATTTTTTAGGATAGATGAAATTGATGATTATTCCACAGTATTATAGTATTATACTTTTTCCAAGCATTCTTTCAAGTATTGCATGTGCATCAAGTATCACTTCAAGTATTACATGACATTCCCAGTAATGATGTCTGTGCAACCACACAAAGCCCAGCACACATCCATGGAAGTCCAGACACTGGGTAAGAGACAGATACATGGATAAAGGAGCAGTGGCCACACCGCGTTGTAGCTCCCAAGGATGACTTTATCATTGGATAGATTTCAATTTAGCCATTATTTTTAAACTGCGGTTGTTTAATATAGCAATATGTGATGTGTCAGACCCAAAGCAGTAAAGAACAGGTTTCTCTTTTTCAACATAACTTATAAAACATAACATATATACAGTGCCTTGAAAAAGAATTCAGTCCCCAACCCTTTTCACACAAATGATTTCCATGTCCTGAGATTTTGACTAATTAGACTGAGGTTTTTTTGTGAATTACACAACTCTGCAACAGTGCAGAACAAAATTTAAATGAAAGTATAAACCATTAAAGATTTGAAAAATCAAGAACTGAAATGTCAACAATAATTAAATATTCATCCCCCTTCTTTAGTACTTGGTTGAACCATGTTTCACAGCTATTACAGCCATCAGTCTTTTTGGATAAGTCACTATTAATTTTGCACAACATGATGGAGCAATATTCAATTCAATTCAGTTTTATGTAGCGCTTTTTACAACATGAGTTGTCACAAAGCAGCTTTACATCGGTATTCCAGGCCTGATACCCCCTCAGAGCAAGCCAAAGGCAACAGTGGCAAGGAAAAACTCCCTGACTAATAGGAAGAAACCTTGAGCAGAACCCGGCTCAGAGGGGGAGCCCATCTGCTTCTGGCTGGCACTGGGTGGACAAATTCAGTAGGAAAGAATTTCCCAAGAAATTCTTAACAGTACTTAAGAATGGTGAAACATGTAGATAGTAAGACATAGCAATATATGGTGCGTAAAACATAGTGAGTCTTGAAAAGCTGAAGTCTTAAAAGTTATACAGCAGAAAATGCATAGCATGTAGTCCTCGAGGGTCCAGTTCTTGGTACATGGAGGGCTCCACAGGAATGACAGCAAGGAAGCTGAGCTGGAGGTCCCGAAGTGGTGCTTGAGTTACAGCTCCAGGCAGGAGCCTGGAGCCGGGTGAGGGAAACAAATTTGAAAACATTGATTAGTGGATGATAAGAATGGCAGGAATGTACAGCAGAGAGGCAGGAGAGGACGGGCAGGGAAGGAGATGCCAGTGTGCAACAAGGAAAAAACCCGGGCAGACTAACATTATGGCAGCATACCTAGGGGACGGGAGGCAAGGGACCGGCATAATCATGAGGGTGACCCTAAGGCAGTCAACACCAGATCACGGCACAGAGTCCATGCCATGATAAAGTGACAGCAATGACCACTTAGTCCACCAGAGACTCTGTGATCCATGCCAGCGCCAGGCCATGTCCCTCAGCTGAAGGTTTTACTGTATAGATATGTTTTGAGCCTAGATTTAAAGGTCGAGAGAGAGTCTGCTCCCCGAACCTCAGTGGGTAAGCTGTTCCACAGGAGAGGGGCTCGATAGGAAAAGGCTCTACTGCCTATAGTAGTTTTTCCCACTCTTGGAACAATGAGAAGCCTGGCATTTTGGGAACGAAGGGCCCTTTGTGGAAGGTATGGGTGAAGAAGATCCTTGGGCCGTATGTATCAATCTCTGTGTACAACTTGCCGTAAAACCATGCATACGCACAATCTCACAATTTGCGTACGGAGGTTTTTCGTCAGAGTTATCAAACACAACATACGCCTGATTGTCTTCATAAATCTGAGTGTAAATCAAATCAGTGTGAGATCATGTGCACATGAACGCGCTTAACGTCCACTCCCACAATTGTTCTTATACGGACCGAGACACACCTTTAATTTGTCAAATTAACATATAAAGGCCCCAGGTAAATCTGAGTGAAATGCAGAGATTGACATTGGGGAACAATGGCAGGACGTAAGAAAAGAAAGTATTCGGACACGGAGATTGAGGTTATGGTTGATGAGGTGAAGAGGAGAAAGGAGCTTTTTGGAAGCCGGACAAGCGGCTCAAAGTGGTGACTGCTATGAATGCAGTTTCACCAGAGGTGCGTACGGTGGAAGAGAAGAAAAAGGTGGTGGTCAGATTTTAAACCTGAGTGTCCGCGCACCATTTAGGGAATCGGAGCACTTGGAACGTAGGTCTGCAAGACACAAAATAATAGCATTTATGAACGATTCTAACCACTGAGAGATGACTGCTAAAATCAACAAAATAATAGCCAACAGTGTCAGGGTCATTAAGTAAAAAAAAAGATAATCAGAAAAAGATGAAGATAATCAGATCGTTTTGACTGTCTTTCTGCTCCTGCCATGCAGCTCTCTCGCTCTCTCTCTCTCGTTGACCGAGTTGTGTCATTTCCAACGAGTATTCCAATGTTTCCAATATTTTTGTTGTTTGTGCTATTTTTCTATAGGGTGTGTGTGTGTGTGCACTTTTGTACACAGGGTGAGTGTGAAGCATCTAGTGCAATAGTGTAGAAGCGTAGAAGTGCTTATAGTTAGTGCATGTTAGTGCATGCTGCATGTCGCTTTCTGCTTGCAACTTTCTGCTTACAGCTACTGCCGCTGGCTAGCCCCCCCTAGGGGTGAAAAGAGGAGCCGACTGCGTAAGTCTCCCCTGCCAGTACACAGCCTCTCCACCACCAAGACTCCTGTAGTGCCTCCTTGTGGCCACACACGGTAACTGGGCTCTTTGTGGACCCAGGCTAAACTACAGGGGATCTCGGAGCAGCAGTGGGCCCTAGAGACGTGGTGTGCAGGCCCACCATAGTGTGGACATGCCCTGATGCCCGTCAACCACAGCCCCAACTATGGGTAAATGTGGCTGCCTTGTGCCTTGTGGGTTAGCCTTTCAAGGCAAGGCTAAGGGAGCACACCCTGACAGAAAAGCAATGCGCTGGTGGTGCACAACAGGCGGGTTTTAATAGACCAAGGTCCTGGCAACTTCCTGCAGCCAAGATGAAGGACCGGTCGTCCTGGGTTTACCCATGCCACTGGGTTTACCTCTTCATGGCGAAGATAGTGCTACTGGGAATGGCGCACCCCCTATGGCACTTTAAACACTTCCTTGCGCAGGTCTCCACCTCTGACCATGGTGAAAATACCTGGACCTACATGCGGTTGAAGCCTGGCGGCAATGGGGCTTCTGGCGATGGGAGCAGGTACGAATGGACTGGGAGCTCTTAGTCAGAGCCCTGCACGGCAGCGACACAGGGTATGTGGTCGCTAACAGCTGGGACTGAGTGGCAGCTGTTCTCGGCAGACCCCTGTGTGACTGAGCAGCCCTTTTTAGGGACCGCACTGCTCACCTCAGCTGAGGAAGAGCCTAGAAAAGGTGACCTAAAAATTGCCCACTCAACCCACACCTGGATAGGCTATCGCACCTATCGGGTCATTCCACATTGCGGTCGAAACAAAATTAACAATAAACTCTACAAATTGAAGGTGGCAACATGGAATGTGAGGACTCTTATGGTAGCTCTGATAGACCTCATCGGAGAACTGCCCTGATCGCGGCTGAGCTAAATCGCTACAGCATTGACATCGCAGCTCTTAGCGAAACCAGGCTTGAAGACGAAGGTTCTTTGACAGAGGAAGGAATGGGTTACACCTTCTTTTGGAAGGGTTACCCTCCAGGTAAACAACATCTCCACGGCGTAGGACTGGCCATCACGAACACGCTACTGCCTAGACTTATTGAAACACCTGTTGGTATTAGTGAAAGGCTAATGACCCTCCGTATCCCCCTGGTATAGAACCGTTTTACCACACTCATCAGTGCATATGCACCAACTCTACCATCTGAGAGTGAGGCCAAGGACTGTTTCTACCAGTCACTGGATGAGGCTCTGCACCGGATCCCCAAGAGTGATAAGATCCTCTTACTTGGGGATTTCAATGCTCGAGTGGGACGTAACAACAAGATATGGAACAGAGTGCTTGGCAGACATGGCGTTGGTCAGGCCAACTCAAATGGCATGAGATTGCTCACTCTCTGCTCTGAGCATGACCTGACCATAACAAACACAATCTTCCAGTAAAAGACCAAGTACAAGACATCATGGATGCACCCATGTTCTAAACACTGGCACCTGATAGACTACGTCATAGTGAGACGCAGTGACATCAGAGATCTGTTAATCACCCGTGCCATGAGAGGTGCTGAATGCTGGACAGACCACCGCATGATCATAAGTGAAGTCCGCATGAGAGTGTGCCCTGCGTTGCGAAAGCAAGGGCCAAATGCGAAGCGGCTAGACTGCACCCGCCTGGAGAATAACGAGGCAAGAAATGAGTTTCATCGCTCTCTGGCTGAGATGCTAGAGGAGGTGGAACTCTGTCTGAGTTCAGACAGCACAGTGGACCAGCAGTGGGCCTCTATCAGCTCAGCTGTCTATGAAGCAGCAGCCCTGACCATTGGCTATAACAGCAAGAAACACCAAGACCGGTTTGACGACAACTCAGACACCATACGCAAATTGCTGGAAGACAAGCACACGGCACACCAGGCAACCCTGAACAACCCCTCATCCAGCATTGCCAGGCAGCAGTGGCAAAAAGCTCGACAGAACGTACAGATAGCTATTCGGTCCATCCAAAATGAGTGGTGGATAAAAAAGGCTAAAGAAATCCAGGCATTTGCTGATAGAAATGACATGCACAACTTTTACAAAGCTGTGAACGTTGTCTATGGTCCAACAAATAAAAGCATCACTCCTGTGAAAGCAGCAGATGGTCTGACAGTCTTGAAAGATCAGCACAGCATCCTGACAAGATGGGCTGAACACTTCGATACCCTACTCAATCAGGAGGCTGATGCAGACCCCACCATCTTGGATGAACTACCTGAGTTCCCTCCAATTGATGACCTCAGCCAACCCCCAACCTTTCTGGAGGTACTATCAGCTGTCCACTCCCTTAAAAACAACAAGTCTCCTGGTGCTGACAAAATACCTGCAGAGCTGCTCAAGCAGGGAGGGTACCTCTGTACAAGAACATTACACCAGTATATCATCAAGGCCTGGACTGATGAGAAAATCCCACAGCAGTGGAGAGATGCCAATATTGTCATCATATACAAAAACAAGGGTGACAGGGCAATCTGTGGCAACAGTAGGGGTATATCACTCCTTGCTGTTGCTGGAAAGGTCCTGGCTAAGGTGATGCTTCAGAGACTGATAAATAACATCACAGAGCCACTACTGCCTGAGTCACAGTGCGGTTTTAGAAAGAACAGGAGCACAGTCGACATGATCTTCACAGCCAGACAGCTTCAGGAGAAATGTCGGGAACAACATCAAGACCTGTTTATGGCCTTTGTCGACCTCTCCAAAGCCTTTGATACTGTACAGAGAGAACTGTTGTGGAACATCCTCCTTCGTTTTGGATGCCATAATAAGTTTATTAACATCCTTCGCCAGCTCCACGATGGAATGACCGCTCAGGTGACCTTAGGAGGACAAGAATCTGCCCCATTTCCCTGTACGTACAGGGGTCAGGCAAGGGTGTGTGCTAGCACCAGTGCTCTTCAACATCTTTCTCCTATGCGCCACCCAGCTCATCCATAAGGAGGTTGAGACCAGTAGTGGTGTAGCTGTGAACTTCAGGTTTGACGGTAACCTCTTCAATATCAGGAGGCTCCAAGCAACCACCAAACTGCAGAGAACAAGGGTCCTCGAGCTGCAGTATGCGGATGACTGTGCTCTTGTGTCTCACACCCCACAAGACCTCCAGTCAGTTCTTGAAGTGGCAGTAAGAGCATACAGCAGGATGGGGCTAACTGTCAACACCACCAAAACAGAGGTTATCTGCCAGTGGAACACTAACATCCCTCCTACACCACCCGTCTTCACGATTGCTGATAAACAATTGTCTATTGTTCCATCTTTCAAATACCTAGGGAGCATTCTCTCTGAGGACAGTAGCATAGACAAGGAGGTTGAAGGCAGAATAAACAAAGCATCAGCTGTGTTTGGAAGACTTCGGCGCCGGGTCTTCCAGAACAAAAACCTCCACATTAGTACAAAGGTCTCTGTCTATCAAGCCATCTGTATCACCACCGTCCTCTACAGCTGTGAAACTTGGGTCACTTACAGTCGACACATTAAGTGTATGGAACAATTCCATATACGCTGCCTACAGCGCATCCTCGGCATCACCTGGCGGGATTGTGTA
This sequence comes from Megalops atlanticus, assembly GCA_019176425.1. Taxonomy (NCBI): domain Eukaryota; kingdom Metazoa; phylum Chordata; class Actinopteri; order Elopiformes; family Megalopidae; genus Megalops; species Megalops atlanticus. The sequence goes on from CM032884.1 coordinate 38,547,294, forward strand.
CCTCATTCCGAGATACTCAGAAGAACAAACTCCCATAGCGTTGAAGCCATGATCACCCAACATCAGCTACGATGGCTGGGGCACGTTGTAAGAATGCCTCCAACTCGGCTGCCCCGCAGAGTGCTGTACGGTCAGCTAAATCTTGGGCGACGCTCTGCCGGAGGGCAGAAAAAGCGTTATAAAGACCAGCTAAGGATTTCCTTGCGGAAATGTAAAATCAGACCTGGGGACCTGGAAGACCTTGCTAGTGACCGCAACACCTGGCGGCAACTGTGCCTGGAGGGGACTCAAGTGTTAGAGGAGGAAAGGATAGCCAGGAAACAGCAGAAGAGGCTCAGGGAAGGCACAGCCACGGTTGCCCCAAACACCTCATACACATGCCACATTTGCAACAGAACCTGTGGATCCAGGATAGGACTTTTCAGCCACCAAAAAACTCACCAATGAAGATGTGGACGTCATCATCGGATACGATGGACAACCGCAAGCATAGGGTACATAAAACTTAAACTAACTTAAACTTAAACCCCCTCTTGCCCCCTTGTGGTGCCGGGTGCAGACACACAGGTCCTGTGTGCGCTTATTTGTTTTTTGCCCTCTCTTTCAATTCTGGCTTCATCACTATTTAGCTTTTCATGAATCACAAACATATGGAAAAGGTAAGGTAGGGAATTGTTCACATCTAGTCAAAACACCACTATATTGCCACCCGCAGCATGAAAAAAAATGGAGAAATAGGCAATAGCAGGATGATAATCTACTGTTTTACTATATAAAAAGATTAGCCCCCTCGCCATTTTTAACTGCCCCGTCAGTCACTTCATCCTGGCACCGGGAGCTGGCGCGATAACACTCATCAATGATTGACACAGGACCCATTTACTTGCATCACTGTTAGTTCCTCTTGGTGTCGCCAATCTGCAAATTACAAATTTTATGTGTACGCCACCTCCAGACCATGCGTAGAGGTACGCATGTTTTCCCGGTAAGTATCTTTTCATAAATACCGTTTTATGTGTAGAAAAGTACTCAGAACGATTTTAGTGCGTACGCACCGTTGATACATGTGGCCCCTTAAGATAGGGAGGAGCAAGCCCATTTAAAGCTTTAAAAGTGAGTAGGAGTATTTTAAAATCAATCCGGTATTTAATGGGTAGACAATGGAGAGAAGCTAGAACTGGGGTAATGTGCTCAAAGTGTTTTGTTTTAGTTAAGATATGAGCATCTGCATTTTGTACCAGCTGAAGGGGCTTTAGTGAGAATATTAGCCCATTCCTGGTTGCAAAATTGCTCAAGCTGTACCAGGTTATTTGGGTTTGATGGGGTTAAGGGCCACTCAAGGACGTCAATTGTCTTCATTTCAAGCCAATCCAGTGTTGCTCTGGCAGTGTTCTTTGGGTCATTGTGCTGTTGAAACAAACTTCCTTTCTAGTTTACACATCTGCGGGGGGGGGTAGGTTTTTATCCAGAATCTCCAGGTATTGTGCAGCATTGATCTTCCCATCAATCCTGACCAGATTGCCAGTCCCTGGTGTTGAAAAGCACCCCCATAACATGATGCTACCACCAGTGTATTTCACTGTGGGAATGGTGTTTCCTGGCTGATGTGCAGTGTTAGTTTTATGCCACATATACCGCTTAGTCTTTGAGCCAAAAAGTTCCACTTTAGTCTCATCAGACCACAAGACCTTCTGCCATATCTTTGTAGTATCTTCCAAGTGACATTTTGAAAAGCCTTTACATTTTTTGAATGCTCCTTTCTCTTCATTTTGGTTTGTGCAATGGAAAATCCAAACATACTGTTTGACCATATAGAGAAGGAAGGTATTTATGCTCATGGAAGGAATTCAAAACAGGTGATCCACTAATTTCCTACACAGGTGGAGACCATCAACAAATTGGATGAATTTATAAGACAGTATCTCGCACCTGAGCAAGGTTAGCCTTATAATTACGAAGGATATGAATACTTTTTAAATCTCAGTTTTTTTCTAAATTTTTGAAAGATTTTGAACATTTCTTTTAATTTGTCACGATGTACAATACTGTGTAGTCTTTAATTTAGCCTCTTTCTGCTCAAAGCAGCAAAGTGATGAATCAGCCAAACACCTGGTGTTCAGAGGTACCTATAGCTGTATTTCCATTTTGCTGTAACTCCCTGTTTCTGTCCTTTGTGCCATTAAACTGAAATTTCTTTCAGCAGTAGATACAAGAATTGACTGTAGGAATGAGACAAATTTCAGCATTTAACTGTACACTGTACAACTGAATTTTTCTGAAAACCACAGCCTATCTGTAGCGAAGGGAGAGAGCAGTCACCCCACCCGGCCTTGAACCTGGGTCTATGGGGTACCAAACATGCAACTTTGACCGCGACGCCAAAGAGCCAGGCTCATTGGTATGGCAGTCAAAGCATATACTCAACCGTAGTGACGGCACTCCGTCACACTATCTATGGTGTGTTTTGCTCCCTTGAGTCCCTTCATGGGGAAAATTATGTGATTTCTGACACTTCCATGTCTTGCTCTATGTGTGCCCACTTAGGAAACTGTTTCCTCCTAAAACCCCAGCTTGATGGGGGTGTTTTGCTGTAACTGCATGCATTTTGTTACATTTGTTTTAAATGCTTTTTTCTTTACACCATTCTCATAGCAGCATTGTTTTCTTCTTCTAACTGGCCCATAGGTGGTTGGCCTCTTACTATAACCCCTAATGTATGGGCTGTAAACTAACTAACTTAATGGCAAACAATGAGCAGGAAAATAACTTGACAAAACAAGTATAGCCAAACAGTGCTCTACTAGATTGTCTTGTATTATATAGTGTGGTCAAAGGAAAGAAATACATAATATACCTGTATATCTCTACTAAAATGTAACTGCACAACCAGCATACTCATGTTGTTATATTAAATATTCTATGAAGATCTCTTGAATTGAGTTTTGTAATTACTGGAAGAAAAATGATAATTGTAGTAAGTGCCTAGCCAGTCAAGACCTCCAATAAGTATGTAAGATATTCCCAGGCTTTGTCAAATCTGCAGGGTCCACTTAGCAACAGATGACCTTCTCAAATTCACTCAGGTGAATACTGTGTTTTTCTTTTTTCGTGTTTTTCTCTTTATAAATGTAATTCTTATAATAAAGGACTGTGCAGACTGTCAAGTGTCATGGTGTTAATTTTTTTATAAATGCTTGGGATGTAACTTTAACATCCTTGTGATAGCTTTATTAATAAAACTTGGGGGGGATTTTGAGGCCAAAAAACAAGAGTGAAACCTCGAGTTGAATTCAGTTTCACAAGCTGAAGAAACATTTCAATATGCACCACAATATGCTGTGGCATTACCTGAAATGTATTAGAATTATTTTTTATTTGAGAGGACTAGCTAATGAGGGCTTTGACCTGAGAAAAGGGGTATAGGGCCACTCTTTGCTGCAGCCTCAAAGGCACCAGTTCAATCTCCCTAACACTGTGCAGCCTTGAATTGCAAATTCAAAAAAAAAAGCATAATGAGCTGAGCACCACAATGCTGAGCTCTTTGTCCTTTCATACAGCCCTCAGCACAGCTAAATGAGTTAAGATTGCTCAATTTAATTACAAACGATTATTTCATTCACTGATACTGCTACATGCATAACTAGGGAAAGGGATCTTTGAGATGACATTACTGGTATGTAGGTAGTAAACAATCAATGCTCAATTCAAAAATGTATAGCATATAATAAGTCACATAGTAAATACAGTGAAAAACATGTACTAAATTCTTGCCTTTAGTCTGTCTTGCACTATATAATTTCACTGTAATATAGGCATTTGAGAAGGAAAAATGTATGTAATGTTTTCAACAAGTATATTCAAGAGCGCAATCAATTAGACATAAAATATATATCAAATGTGAAAGCCAAATTTCAGTCATTTAAATGTATTTGAGTAAAAGATATTATAAATACATTATACATGCAAATATACACTTGGTATTGGCATCCACATAATGTATTTTAGCTTATATCAGGTTGGTGTCTATTCAAAATGACTGCATTGACAACATTTACATACTGACTTGCACTGTTTTTTAGAGCCCTTTGATATGGTCTCCTATTTAATTTGTGCATCTTGTTTTATCAAGATAAAAGAATGCAGCCTTTTGTTATAATAAATAGAAATGTGAGTAAGTACTACATGAAAAAAACAACTAGGAATTAATAGAAATTTGAAATCATCCCAAGCCCAGGTGTTGTGTAAGCCCCTGGAAAGCATAGCACAGCTTTCAGAACAGTTTCAGAGTGTTCTCTCTTTCCCTCCATCCACAAACCTTTGGCATCCAATGGGTTTTGTGCCCAGCAGCTTGTTTTGAAATGCCTCAGCTTGGTTTTCCATATGCCCACTTTTCAGGCAGGTGAGAATCCCCAGGCTTAATCATTATGCATGCCAGGGGCTCTCTGTAGTTCCTGCCACAATGTACATTGTAATTCACCATTATTTTCTTATGTCTGCATTGAGATACTGCAGGAGGGAAGGGCAGTGGTTCTGCGATGGCTACAACTCTTCTCCCCACTTTGTTGTCTCTGCAAGGTTTCTAAGGGGTTTAGCTCCACTCTCTCAGGGAGGTTAATGGCAGTCTTTGAAAAATGTAAAGACAAAGGAAGGAGGAATGGCTTTGAAATTCAGCAGAGGGAGACAGGAGAAGAGAGGGCAGCCTCTTTGCTAACCATGGTGGGATTCATTTACATACTCGCTTGTTTCTCAATTACTACAGTCCCAGGAGAGAACTGTGTTCTTTATCATACATGTGATACACAACAATATCCTGTCCCAGTCTGCTCATAAAAGGATGTTGCATTATATATTTCAAAACTGATATGAATGGGATTTTATGGTAATATAATATTGGATAATTATCATTCACTCACCATTCCAATGTGCTGTTTCACTCAGACCTTCATGTTTCCCACATCTGTTTTCACATGCTATATATTACCCTTTTCCACTGTAAGCTTTAGAAATGTACATCTAATTAAACATAAAAGAAATGTGTTTACTCCATTCCAAAACAAGACAATGCCTGTAGATTCTTCTGCTGTTTGACACTGCCACAGAGAATGGTTGTTGCAGTGGTATCAGACTGCTCAACGCAAACTTTAGCACCTGAGTGAGATCCTACATACCACTCACAGTATCATTAAGCTCCTTTTAGTTCCCGGTGACATCACAGATGGCTCAAAGCTTCAGGTACTCAAGAGTATTCGAATGCATTTCATGCTTGGCTTGCTCGAGACCGCAGAACTGAAATTTACACCTTATTTGATGCTCTTCTTCCTGCTGTTAATTGGTAAAGGGATCTCTGACCCTTTTGATCTCCTGCACAATCCTCTAAATACCCAACTCTGCTAAACTGTTCAGCAAGAGACACTCAGCAGTTGCCCAGTCATGTGAAGTCCATTTTCCCCTCCTTTTTTGGCTTTCTTGGCTTTGGTTTGCGTCCAAGCTCCACAGAAATAAGAGATGACAGTTGTTACTGATATGCCGGTTTAATTACTTGTCAGCTTATAGCTGATATCTCAGCTAGCCAACGTGGAAGCTTAACTTTTTTCTAGTAGCTTAAAGCAGGACCAGCCTCCAGTGCTTTAGTATTTAGCCATAAAACCCAGAAAATCTGAAAGATAAAAACATGAACAGCTTTTCTAATTTTGTGGAGAAGAGTGGGCAGTTTTCTGTCACTGTTGGAATTGGCTTTCTCTCAGTTCCTTCCATGTGATAAAGCCAAAGAGGACAAGGGGCAGAACGAGTGTTATGTTGAGAATGAAATGACATCACACAAACAGTGCACTGCTGTAGCATTCTGCCACAAGCAGAACATTCTTCATGGCTTCCATGCTGCTGTTGTCATTTCTAAGTACATTTTGCAAATTGATAGATACTCTGGGGCTTTTCTTTGGAAAAAGGGCTCTCCCGCTTTCAAAATTCATTTAAGAGTCTAAGCAACACAACTGCTTATTTTACAAGCTTCATGCTGGAGACCTCCTGACCTTCCTCAGTGCCTGTTACTCAAAGTGGATGGGGAATATTATTAATACATAAATAGCATTTCCTGTGGAAATATAATTTGATTTTAATAATTCTAGATTAAATCTGTTAATCCTCTGTTCCCCTTTCTCCTGAAAACAAGTGCAGTATTAGTTTTTAGGACCAGTTTCATATAATGATTGAACAAGCCTCACAGATCTGTGCATGCTACTGTTAAGTTCACTTAGTAAATGCCAAAGTTTCCAATGCAGATCACAAAAATTACAGATAACCCAGGAGAAAAAAATACACTGAAGTACACTTAATTTAAGTATACTTAGAATACTTCCATGAACTCATGATTAATGTACTAAAGTGTGCTATTTTCATTGTACTAATTTTGTACTTAGTGTGCTAATGATATATCATTAGTGCTACTAAAGATATACTTAAATACAACTAAGTGTACTTGACTGTACTATTTTGACACACCATTAAGATGCACTTAAATATACTTAAGTACATCTTTCTGTACTTTTTTAAAAATGTAATTTGTTTCAACTTGGAGTATATTTGAATCCACCTTTCAGGTAACTGTTAATACACTTATAATATATAAGAAACATATTAATAGTTCAATACTTAAGTCTACTTCAGTGTACTTTATGTAGATTTATTACCTTTGTATAATTTAATTGAATTTAGAATCAGTTTCAAGTGTGTCTGCAATTAGCAACAAGTATATTTAAATACATTTTAATAGACCTTAATTGTGTGTCAACATAGTCACTTAAGTGCACTTAGGTGAAGTAAAGTGGATGTTAACCATTTACTTAAACAATACTTTAACACTCAGGGTCATGCGTCTGGTATGCATTCCACTTTAAACTTTACAAAAAATATACTACTGTCTTCAAGTGTTTTTAACATCTTTAAAATAAAGGAATTACTCATGAATTTAATTGTATACCCTTACTGGTAGAAACTCAAATTACCAAAAGAAATCTGAGACGCACGACACAAAATGTGACTCAGACACATTTATTGTTTAGTGAAACAGCTGACACACCAATTAATCTGTAAAGAAATTTAAAGCAATATTGTCAAACTGACATGCAATCTAGCTATCTAGTTTCAGTCCGAAAGGGGGCTAAACAATAGCATAAGCACTTGAACCAGCTTTGAATGTTGAAAATATTGATGCCATAATCTGTACGTAGGATGGATTTTAAATCACAAAATAAGTAAGAATACTGGTTGTATATTTAAAAAAATACTGGTTGTACTATTTTGTACTATGTTAAAATGAACAAGAGTCATGGTTATTGTAAGTAACAATATGCTTCGCATTTTTTTTAAAAATTTGTACATGAAATGCAGGCTCACATCTTTTCTGCCTTCACTTGTTTGAAGCATTCGTTCTTGCACTTCTTGCGTATGATCCTCCGGACATCTTGCACTGTTACTTCTTTGAATTTCTCCATAGCATGCCCAGAAAAATAAAAAAATAAAAAAGGCATACTATCACTTAAAATAACCATAAGCAGATTTCAAGGATTTTGCCTTCAGACTAAAAATAGCTAATAGAAGCTATTCTAGAGGCACTCTTGTGGAGGGAATGTTCTCATTTGTGTACTGAAATCATAATGCACCATCACTGCTGATGGTGCGTTATGATTTCAGTAAAATAATTAAATAATAATTAAAATAATTAACAGCAAAATAATTAACAAAATACTAACAAGAAATTCTACACACAGTGCCTTTAACATAGTATAAAATAGTACAGACAGAACTCTCACTTATATTGTAATTTAAAGTCTAATTAATGCGTCCTACACACCCATTATGGCATCAATCTTCTCCTCTGGTTTGGATTCAAGGTCTTTGTGTGTTCCAGCTGGTCGGCCAGTCAGACTGGATGTAGCCAAGGTTTCGCTTCCAAACAGCAGGACAGCAAGATCTGCAATGCAGACAGAAGAGTTCAGGCTCTTTAGACACTTCAACTGGTGAGCAGATACACAAACTGCAGATCCTGGCATCAGAGGCATCTGAAAAATGTTAATTCAAAGGACACCATCAACATTTTGGCAAATAACACAAATATTTCAGTCGTTTTGGCATGTAATAAATGTATTTATTTATAATGCATTTATGTACCTTTGTACAGAATCATGTCGTTCTGAAGAACTTACCAGCGCTGAATTCCTCCCCAGCAGTTCATAATGCCAGCTATGGTGCTGAGTGGAACAGTCTCCAAAGCGTAAGAGATACCCTTTTTAAAAACAACTGCAACGCTTCAGTGCAGCAACACATGCCTCAAACAATTATCAGGTCACAGATATACATTAAAAAATCCGAAGGCATGTGTCGCAGCACTGAAGCGTTGCAGTTGTTTTTAAAAAGGGTATCTCTTACGCTTTGGAGACTGTTCCACTCAGCACCATAGCTGGCATTATGAACTGCTGGGGAGGAATTCAGCGCTGGTAAGTTCTTCAGAACGACATGATTCGCTACAAAGATGCATAAATGGATTTATTTCATGTCAAAACAAGTGAGATATTTGTGTTATTTGCCAAACTGTCGATGTTGTCCTTTAAGATATGCTCAGAGAAAGTTTGAAGTCTCTAATTCATTAAACATGTGGTGGACTAATCAAAATAACATACACTGCATCATTAAACAACACCTTCAATGACAGTAATAACAAACAATAGATTGCGTTTATATAGCCTACTGTACCATCCTTCATACGGGGTATGTTTATCTGCTATAGCAGCTTTTAGTGGATACCACGGCATTCTGTGTAGTAGAAACGTACCTGGTCTTCAAGATTCCCTGGCAGAACGCTCAAAGACGGAGATGGATAAGGATTATCTGATGCACTGTAGGGTGAGGTAGACCACGACAATGGACTTCACTCCAGTATGGCTTTCAAGGAACTCTCAATTGATGGAAAGTCTTTATAAAGAAGTAAAGGTGAAGAAGAAAGAGAAGAATTATATTTACCATGCAATGAGCTAGACAATCACATTCATAATGAGAAGCAGCCTTATGATTTTAACAATAAGGGCATGAAGGCTCACAACTGTAATATGTTTTAGCACACTGCAGTTTTACATCATGAAATGTTTCTTTCCTGGAGAAATTACCTTTGAGGGCATGGAGGATTTCCTCATAATTACTGACATCTCGTTCCTTCGGCCTTTTATTTTCCTCTCTGTAGCCTTTTTACCTCCTGCCCTAACTTCCTTCTTGAGTCCTCCTCTTCCTCTGATTCAGTGTAACTGTAAAAACTACAACACAAATGTACAGTACTGTAGTAGTTTCAACTAAGCTTACACACCAAGCAACTCCACTAAACTATTCATCATGTAGCCTACATGTAGCATACAATCTATCCATATAAGTCATTGAACAGAATTACAATTGCATATTTGCTACCTAAAATTCAAATTTCAAAAAGGTAATAACATGGTAATACTTACTTGCTCATCAGAAGTGTGTTTCCTTTTAACCATAAACTCTTCTTTTAAGGTTTCAATCATTTTGTTCGCTGCCTCCTTCTCATGGCAGCATTCCTTTTTGCTCTTTAAAAACAGAATAAAATAATTACATTATTGTAAATTAAAAAATTTAACAAATAAAACCACTGGATTAAATTGGTCAATGGCTAACAGTTAGACTAGTACTGATTTATTTAACACATTCACATATTATGGTGCTAGTAGATTAATCCCTTTTGAAATATATCTTTTTGATTTTCACTGGTCGGTCTTCTTCTCCATCGAACATTTTCCTGGGTTTTACTTTCCTTTTGAGTCCATAGGTCCAAAAGTCTTGTCCTTTGAGGAACTGATCCCGTTTCTCAGAGTTTGTTGTAGTTGTATATTAAAAAAACATTAGTTAACAAGGTAAACTCAAAACATCTTGAAAATAAGGCACACACACAAACAAGGCATACAGGCAATATACGTTAGTTAGCAGGCAAGTTTACGTTATACCAGAGACTACTGTTATAACAATAGCTACCGTAGCGTTAGCTGTAGTTGACGTTATGTTGACAGAACTTATACAGACAGCATTCTTTTAACATTAAAACATCTATGGAACATCTGGGTCAATTGCAGTGTACATAGCTGGAGTTTAAACCTATATATCTAGGCTATATAGATAGATATAAACCTATATAGCTGAAACGTTATCTAGCTTTCTAGATAGGTCCGTTAGATCGTCAAAAATAATTTTAAGGAACTGGTTGACCGAGTTGTTGTCTCCAACTTTCTGTTATCATCAGCTAAAAATAAACTCACTGCTTAGCATAAGAATCTTGGCAAGATATTCTGCAGCGTTAGATGTGTTGCCTTTTGTTCTTCCCGCGCTTTGCCATCTTACTTGCACCCACCCGTCATCCCCTTCTAGATATGGACATTAAGTTATTTCTTTTCCAGAGATGCATTCCTGATCTTCATCATATATGAAATCAGTTTTTCCCACTTCCACAGACATATCTTGAAAGAAATATAAAGCAAACGCCATGGTTCAAACCATAGATAAAAAAAAAAAACTCCCAGAAGACGACGGATAGAGGGGAAAAATTTGAGATCGGTTAGCAACATCACTTCCGTTACCCATGCACGCAAAAAACAAGAATAACTTTCTTGTGGTACTAGACCATACTACTGATGGATAGTACAATTGGCTTGATAGTTGATTTAGACATTTTCAAGTGTATTGCCCTGTCCACATTTAAAGCAATTCGCTCGTCACCCATCATTTGACAGTTGGTCGCTAGTGGGCGTTCCAGGCTCTGGTTGCCTAGGTATCCCGCTTGTATATTTTCCCACCCCAAATGTTTTCGATTGAAACAAGCAGTAGCTGGCTGGTTCTACAAGACCATAAATATATCACTAGTGTATGCATATGGACAGAGCTACGCTTCAACAGTGACAATGCACCCACGTTTATTTTTTTTTTAGTTCACAGATTACAGTACAGTTTATAGATAGTACAGTTTATAGATCAAAGCCGTAGTGGTAGGAACCAAAGTCGTGGACGTTGGCTGTATTCGAAACCACATAGTATACTACTAGCAGGACTGCCAATTATTTAATTTCAGCTTGGAGTGAGATTTGTTCCCGGGGGGGTGGTGGGATAATTTTAGTTATTATTATTAGTTAGATATTTTTGTTATACAGTGATGTGCTTGTGATGTGTTCCCTTACATCTATTGAGAATGTCAAAACATTTGACAACTCAACAGTATTTCCTTAAATGTATTGACAATATGGAAAGTTCAATTCACATTTCTTTTTGAGGCTGACTGTCCTAAAACCCACTAAAACCCAAAACCATAAAGTTTAACAGAAACAGGTTCACAAATTCTCATGTCTTCTGTTGTAGAGATGAAACGGTATGAAAATTTAATATCACGGTACGGATGCAATGGTACAGTGGGTCCACTGTTCGGTATGTATCGCGGTTTTTGGGCCCCTGTAACGGTACGGTTTCGGTATCTTTAAGAAAAAAACAAAAACACGTCACCCTTTAAACAATGAATCTTTATGTAGCCTCATTCAGAAAAATAGCAGCATGACTGACTAGTAGGGTTGCTCGAGTATGGCTAAAATCATTATCACAATTATTTTGGTCAATATTGAGATCACGATTATTTCACACGATTACTCATTGACTTTGGAAACATCATGCATTTATTGAACTTTTAACCCTTTCTCATAGTAACTTATTTTTATGTTGTGTAGCACCCGTGTTACCTTACATGGTTTGTTATGTTTTCATTAGCGTTATTAAGCTTCTCATAGTTTTCAGTTAGCATTTGCTATTTTTTAACGTTAAATCGCTGTTTCCTCAAAACTAAAATTAGCTAGAATTTTTCTAATCTAGTGTTCTAATCGCACTGAGATGAAATGGTATGAAAATTTAATATCACGATATTAGGTATTCATCTCAAATCAAGCGCAAAGGGAAGAGTCGAGTCTGCTTGTGCATGTTATTTTCTAAAAGTCTTGGTATAATATAGGCTAATCTGTAGGTCATTTTAGAATATTATGATAATTCTGAAGAGGGCAAATTAAATAGCAGTGTTCTCCAATGTTCAGTTCCCCCTGACAGCAAAGTAGGCTAATTGACTCAAGACTTCGTAAGAGTTCAACTACTTACTGAACTTCAGACGAATACAAATAATGCTGTCACATCGTAGTTACGCTGAAAAATCCATACAGAAGAAGGAAATAAACTGGTCTAAACCTTGTTCTGTTTCAAGAATATGCAAATATAAACGTACACGGAATTCATTCTTAATAGATAACAATAATCAACCGCGGTTTTAATGATAATTAAAATTTGAAACGGTAATACTAACCGTCGGGAGTTTTACCGCGGTTCACCGTGAAACCATTAACCGTTTCATCCCTACTCAGTTGTAAGTGCTGGTGGCTGATTTTGCAGCCTTGATCATTGATTGGGATGACTCCCACTTGAAAAATGAAAATGAATATATTATATATAAATAAGATCATTTGAGCTGAGCTGTCGTTGACTACTCTCTAGTCAACAGTTCTACAACTTTACACCGACAGATCCTGAGTTCAAATTAGACAAATGACTTGCACTTACCTTCTTCATGTATTTGTTCCTCCAGCCTTGCTCCACTCATGCTCAGCGGTTAGTTGCTTGACCACAAAATCATCGTGGTTGGCTGCTCCACCGGAACGCGCATTGCAATGATTTGCTGTTGCACGCACTGCTGTTCTTTCGCTTAAAAATCACAAATTTTACATCGGAGGAAGCGAAGACGAAAAGTTAGCAGGAGAAAAGGCATGTGTGGCGTGAGATCTGTGTCAATTGCGTGAGTCTCACGCTCAGTGCCTGAGAGTTGGCAGCCCTGTACAAGTGTATACTGATTTTGACCAAATGTAGTATGTAGTATACAGTATGTGAACAAAATGAAATTTCCAGTAAGCCAAAGATACCCGGATGACGCAGTGATTTGGAAAAATATCGCCAGTATGCATCATACCAGTCCACCCCGCCTACTATATCCCATAAGGAAGTGCGGCTGTAGACGTCACAGGTAATTTAGAGAGTAACAAGCTCAAAAACATCGCGGACAATGAGACGGCTGTAACGTTGGAGGACCGAGCTGGGGTTTATATATATTATGTATTTGCTTATAATTGATTGATTATGATCCTTTGTAATTCCATTACATGTAAATGACTGAAATCTAAAACTGTATGACATCTGTAATTAAACTATCAATTGTTTCTCACAGAAAATCTTTTTATTCATTAAAAAAACATTTTTATTAATAATTATTCGTGAATTTTCATATACATTTTTACCTTATTACTTACTATCTGACGACATATAGCCTAACAGGTGTAACGCCATAAAAAGTTAAGCTTTTAAGCTAGCAGCGTAGGCTACTTACATTGTATTCATATTCATATATCACGGCCAAAATGTTTTAAAATTATTATTATTATTATTATTATTATTATTATTATTATTATTTTGTAGCAGCGCTTCTCCTACGTGCCACATTATGTGCCCGTAACACCGAACTCGCGAATACTTTTCGTGAACTCGTCAATACTTTTCACTCGTGAGAATGCTAGTGGCGTCTAACTGGAAAATACCACGAGGAAATCTGGATGTTTCTAAACTCGCAGTGATTTCACGCGACAATGTAACATACTACAAATGTAATCATTAATGGTCGCATACTGGGTACTACATTGAAAAATAGCATGCAGCATACAGTAGTACGCAGTACACAGTATGCAGTAGACGGTTTCGAATGCAGCCGTTGTCTCCTTGTGGTAAACGTTTAGGGAACTCAGTGTTGGCGTCATCTGTCAGTCAACGGTATCCTTCGCTCCCATTGGTAGTCACCTCAAAAATGAGATTAGTTTAACTGGGAACCCTCCCACTTCGCGTCTCCAACTGTCATTTCGCCTGACATCGCTTCAAATCGCCTAATCTCATTAACATTCTATGGTCTCTCGTCGCTTGTCTCTTCCAGTGTGTACGGGGTTTATGTTCTTACATGAAAAGCCTGTAATCTGTGTTTGTATGAAGCACTGCTGTGTGCTAGTTGAGGAACTTGTGAAATCTAGCAGGCCACTATGTCAAGATGTACAAGTAAACATAAAGAGTAATACACATTTTAGTCATGTCCCTGCGTTCTCACTCAGTCCTGTTACCCTAACACATTCCCCCCTCTGAAAAATTTGGAACATTCCACAAGTCACATGTTCAACAGGAAGTTACATCAGCTGGATTTTCTGAAGGCCATGGGAAGACCAAAAGTAAGTTCTCACATTTTTTTTTCTGTATATTTGATGTTATTGTAACTATGACTGAGAAGGTCAATCTCAATGCACTGTCCTGTTACCTAAATTATTTCTTAGATGTTATTTGTTTATTTTAAAAATACTAATTTTTGGTAAATCACTAGAATGTGCTCAGTGTCCTCATGCTATGAGCATGGATGCCATGTGGCTATATTTCATGTATTTGCTAATTCTATGCTAAAAACTCTGTCCTGTTACTTTCAGTCCTGTTACTCATATAAAGAGTAACAGGACTGAGTAACAGTAACAGGAGTGAGTAGCGTCCTCTGGTTTATTGATTTATTAGTGTGAATATTAGTCGATATAATACTATTCACCTGATTTTTAAGTTTTACAGTTGAAATTACTGAAGTTGTTGACATTTAAGATCAGTTTTACAATGTGAATACCATACTTACAGGGAGCCAATCCACCACTAAGTGCTGCAGAAAAGCAGCGTTGCTATCGCGCTCGACGCAATGCTGACCCAGAGAGGAGAGAGAGATATTTAGAGAAGGAACGAGATAAATACAGGAAGGACCTAGAGTCAGGCAGGAAGAAAAGCATCAATGACCTAAGTGAGAGAGAAAAGCGCAGACGTCGCAGAAAGTGGAGGGAGACTTACCATAGGATCAAGGACAGGAAAGAAGCTCTACAACACCTTGTCACCCCTCCACACAGCCCTCAGCTATCACCAGTGCAAGCTGTAGATCCACAGCCAAGCACTTCCAGGTCTAGTTTATGAAATGGATCAAGTGTCAAAGAAAATGTGCAAGGGGGGCAATAGGGCATATGTGTGTGTTTGTTACAATGTAATCACAAAGTGTTGTGCAACAACCAAATGTTACAGTGTACTTACAAAGTAGCTAATGAAAATAGACATGATTGCATTACAGTATGAAATTAACCAAATTCTACTTATCGGGTCGCAGAGATTAATGTAACAGTACATTGTAACAACTATTGCAATGTGTCATTTATTGTGATGTACATGTGTGTTTTAGGCAACGTAATCAAGGACGGAGAAGAAGCCGAAAAACATTAAAGAAGCTTCAGAAACAAATTCAAGAACTACAGGTTCTGTTGAAGAAACAAACCCAAAAAAAAGAAAAGTACAAGAAACAAGTCCAGCGCATGAAAAAGAATAATGCGTCTCCGCGCACAAAAGTAAAAAGACAGATGAGACAGCTTCCACTTGCGGCCATTCAGAAGACCCTTTTGTTTCATGAGGATCTGGTGGAGAACAAATACAAAAAAGCACAGGGGGAGAGGGAAAGGCGAATAATTTAAAAAATAATAACAGGAAAAGTTCTGAAAAAGTACAGGCTGCAACGCTTGGCTCAAAATTCATTAGGCTTTTCAAAGAAAAGATGGAAGAATGAGAAGAATGGGAAGGTTAACTACACCTACCAACGGAAGCAGAACAACAGGGTTGTAGATAGTTTGATAAGCAGAGTGAGAGCTTTCTACTCAAGGGATGATGTGAGTCGCATCACAACTGGGAAGAGGCAAACCCTCACTCGGAAGAAAAACAAAATGCAAAAACGGTTCCTTTTGGATACCCTGAAAAATGTGCGCATGAAGTTTTTGGCTGAAGAAGAAAGCTCCATCTCTTACTCACTCTTCTGTTTGCTCCGACCTTTTTGGGTTGTTCATCCAACTCTGAGTGATCGGGACACGTGCATGTGCAAGATGCATGAGAATCTGGGGTTTCTTGTGCAATCTGGATGTCCTTGTGAAAGCCATCACATGTGACACAGAAAACATAAAGTGCATGTACGGAGAATGTTCTGAGTGCAAGGACCTCTCTTGCCCAGTCTCTAGCCAGGACAGTGCAGAGAGTCAAGTGACTTATCTCCAGTGGACAATAGTGGATAAAGAGCACAAGAATGACCCCAATGGCAAAACATCTAAAATCACAATCAAAAAAGAGTTCCAGGCCACGCAAGAAGAACTGCTGGAATAGCTGAACCTGCTGCTGCATAGGTTTAAGAGACACACTTACAACATCAAGAATCAGTTTACCCACTACAGGGCACTGAGACAAGGCTTGAAAGCACATGAATGCTTAATTCATGTTGACTTTTCTGAAAATTACCTCTGCAAGTACAGCGCAGAAATACAGGCAGTCCACTTCGGAGCATCACACCAGCAGGCAACACTGCACACGGGTGTGCTTTATGTGCATACAACCCCCCGTCCGATGTCCTTCTGCACAGTGTCCCCCTCAAGACAAAAGGGCCCACCAGCAATCTGGCAGCACTTGTCACCAGTGCTTGATTATGTGCAGAGTGCACATCCAGAGGTCTCCACGATCCATTTTTACAGTGATGGCCCTTGCACTCAGTATAAACAGCGAGGGAATTTTTTTATGTTTTGTACTGAGCTGTTCAGATGAGGATTCACTGCTGGGACATGGAGCTTCTTTGAGGTGAGCCACGGGAAGGGTGCCCCGGATGGTGTGGGAGGGGCCCTGAAGAGGAGGGCTGACAGTCTGGTCAGCAAAGGGACAGACATTCCTGATGCCGCAGAGCTGTTTGCTGTGTTACAAAAGACAGAAACAACAATCAAGTTGTTTTTTGTCAACGAGGAAGCAATCGAGAAAGCAGTTTCGGAGATGCCCAATGATGTGCCACCAATTCCGTTCACTATGAGGATACATCAGGCAGTGACCCTAGCCCATGGAGAACTGACATACAGGGACGTCAGCTGCTTGTGCACAACAAAACAAAATCTGAACTGTGAGTGCTTTACAGTTTTTTACAATCATTTTCACACGTGTCTCAATACCATGTCCACGTTTTCAAAACACTTAACACATCCACCATATCAGTAGACTATGTGAACTAAACTGTGTATACTTTTGCATTGCTTTGATACAAAATGCATTCAATCACCACTTCTTCCGAAATTCATGAATACCTCTCTCAGTCAATGTTCACCACCAGCAAAATTCTGTACAACTACAGCAAATTTTGCAGACATTAAGATACTCTGTTCAAAACAGTTAACTTTCAGTTCAAAACCTAATGAAATTTAGATCCCTGTAGAAGGAAATATGCTGCATTTTGACAGACAAATGAAGCTATATGCTTGAAATAAGACAGATTATTCTGATTTTAGCAGAAAGTTCATTCAGTTTTTTGTTTGCAGCCTTGTTACCACTTTTGTAAGTGGTCATATTTGTGTTGAAATTTGCATTCATATAGGCAAAATATAGATGTAGTAGTTGCTGAAGAGATTTTTCCACTATTTACTGCTGTATATGTAAGTCATGGGCTATCAGTGAGAGAAGGTGACCCAAGAATGCAACTACAGTAAATTTACCACACTCAACAGTAGTATCTAAAGTATTGTGACAGGCAAAACAACAGATCAAAAAGTTTGTTCTTGGTGTCATGATAGTTACTTGGCTTCAAATATGGGGCAAGGGGGATTGTAGGGGTGGATAAGATATGCTAAAGATTTTTTTCTAAAGGTTCAAGGCAAGGGAGAATGTTGCAGTAAATGTGAAAATCATAAAAATTTGACCCAAAATACAGAGTACATCATGGATCAGCATTAGGGCTACAGTAGACTTCCAGTGGTATTACTGAGGTATACTGTATCATGTACTGTAACTAGGTTACAAACAACAACACATCATAACCTAGTTGACACCAAGCAACTAGGTTAAGGAAATAAAGTTGCTTGGTGTCATCTCAGACTGTAGATTATCCTGGTCAAAGCAAGTTGACAAGATTGTAAACCAAATGAGTAGAGGCCTTGCCTTACTTAGGCGCTGCAGTACATACCTTACACCTGAATTAACCAAGAAGGGTGGCTTGGTTCTAGCTCAGATGGAGTATTGTAACATCATATGGTCAAATGCCACAAAGAAACATCTGGGAAAACTTCAGCTGGTCCAGAACAAAGCAGCACACCTTGCTCTCAAATGTCCATATAGAACAAACATCAACAGCATGCATTCAAGTTTACATTGGCTTGAAGTTGAAGATAGGCTAAACGCTTCTCTACTACTCTCAACCTGGTCAATTTTAAATAAAAATACCCCACCAAATCAATATAATCTTTTCCATAAAAGTTGCTACTCCCACACCTATAGCACACGATATGCGGTGGAAGGACGTTTTGTAGTACCAAAGGCTAGTACCAATTCACTTCAACGCACACTTATATGAAGAGCAATTACATCATGGAATGAGCTGCCATCTTTTTTTAACAAAAATAAATATTAAATCTACTTTTAAAAAGCAAGTAAAGAATTACCTCGGTCAGATATACACCTAATCACTGCTGTTATATCAATCCTCGTTAGTGCGTGCATTTGTAGTGTTTTCTTTTTTACCCGTCTTCTTTTAGTGTGTTTCACAATGATTGTGTTTTAATGCTTATCCTTCTTATTTAAATAACTCATTTTTGTGTCTTTGGAGTTTTTTTTTTTTTGATGTCTCTTGCAATGTAATGTGTTTTTTAAATTTGATTATCATGATTCTTTATTTTTCGGACCCCAGGAAGAAAAGCGGGGCTGTATGGCTTGGCTAACGGGGATCCTATAAACAATAAACAATAAACTTAATGCACTGGAAATGAATACGTAACATCTGCATGCTTTTTGTTGTGCTGTGGTAGGCCTATACAGTAACAGAAATTTAGCATATTGCTGTAATGAAACATTTTAGAATTATTTGTTTTGTATTACAATATGTACTCTAAAGAGGTGTCATTCTTTTTTTCTTTTTTAAAATGCAACGCTACAGTAATCTATGCTAAAACAGAGGATACAGCAACACATAATCTATGCATTTTGCAATGCTTCAAGTTGTTTCTGTTTTTCAGTCCATTGTACTTTGAGTGACAAAGTAGTCTGCTGGGAGAGAGCATTTGCTATAGTTATGGCAGCACGAGTCACTTTTGGGTGAATTATGAAGTGTTTTGGTGGTTGTAGTGCATTTTGCACGAAAGATTAACTGATGTGCTCGTATGCATGGTTGTTAAGCACACAGTGTTAAGAGTTTTGAAAAAGTGGCCATGGTATTGACCTAAGTGTGAAAACGGTTGTAAAAAACTGTAAAAGCATGTCAACTAATTCCTTTGTTTTCCCCTCAAAAAAGTGTTGTACCTTTGGGCAAAGTACTTAACCCATAATTGCCTCGGTAAATATCCCGCTGTATAAATGGATAATATTGTAACTGTAACCTATGTAAGTCACTTTGGATAAAAGTGTCTGCCAGATGAATAAATGTAAATGTTTAGCCTATCTTCAACTTTAAGCCAACATAAACTTGAATGCATGCTGTTGATGTTTGTTCTATATGGACATTTGAGAGCAAAGCGTGCTGCTTTGTTCTGGACCAGCTTGAAGTTTTCCCAGATGTTTCTTTGTGGCATTTGACCATATGATGTTACAATACTCCATCTGAGCTAGACCCAAGGCACCCATAACCTTCTTGGTTAATTCAGGTGTAAGGTATGTGCTGCAGCGCCTAAGTAAGGCAAGGCCTCTACTCATTTGGTTTACAGTCCTGTCAATTTGTTTTGACCAGGACAATCTACAGTCTAAGATGACACCAAGCAATTTTGTTTCCTTAACCTAGTTGCTTGGTGTCAACTAGGTCATGATGTGTTGTTGTTTGTAACCTAGTTACAAACAACAACACATGATACAGTATACCTCAGTAATACCACTGGAAGTCTACTGTAGCCCTAATGCTGATCCATGGTGTACTCTGTATTTTGGGTCATTTTTTATGATTTTCACATTTACTGCAACATTCTCCCTTGCCTTGAACCTTTAGAAAAAAATCTTTAGCATATCTTATCCACCCCTACAATCCCCCTCGCCCCATAAATATTTGAAGCCAAGTAGCTATCATGACACCAAGAACAGACTTTTTGATCTGTTGTTTTGCCTGTCACAATACTTTAGATACTACTGTTGAGTGTGGTAAATTTACTGTAGTTGCATTCTTGGCTCACTTTCTCTCACTGATAGCCCATGACTTACATATACAGCAGTAATAGTGGAAAAATCTCCTCAGCGACAACTACATCTATATTTTGCCTATATACATGCAAATTTCAACGCAAATATGACCACTTACATAAGTGGTAGCAAGGCTGCAAACAAAAAACTGAATGAACTTTCTGCTAAAATCAGAATAATCTGTCTTATTTCAAGCATATAGCTTCATTTGTCTGTCAAAATGCAGCATATTTCCTTCTACAGGGATCTAAATTTCATTAGGTTTTGAACTGAAAGTTAACTGTTTTGAACAGAGTATCTTAATGTCTGCAAAATTTGCTGTAGTTGTACAGAATTTTGCTGGTGGTGAACATTGACAGAGAGAGGTATTCATGAATTTCGGAAGAAGTGGTGATTGAATGCATTTTGTATCAAAGTAATGCAAAAGTATACACAGTTTAGTTCACATAGTCTACTGATATGGTGGATGTGTTAAGTGTTTTGAAAACGTGGACATGGTATTGAGACACGTGTGAAAATGATTGTAAAAAACTGTAAGCGTGCTTTTTAAATGTCACATGAGTTTTGGTAACAGGACTGAGAAAAATGCAACCATCTTCCGCTTAAGAACCTTGTAAAAAATGAAATAAAGTTGCCTGAGATTGACCAATACACATTTTGAATAGTTAAATATGTGTGTTATTAGATTCAGTGTTGAAAAAATATAAAAAATGAAGTTTAATTTGGAAGAGTTACAACAAGCAAATGACACCCATTCGGCGGAATGGCCCATATACAAGATGAATCTCAAAAAAGTAACTTCTACTGTACAAGTATTTTGACTGTTTTGGCTGTATAATGGAAGTAAACTACACCCTACTCCAGTATAAATGTATACAATTTTTTTCTATTCGGTAGTATACTTAAAAGTGTTAAATAAGTAAACTATTTTCTAAGTGTACTTCTTGAAAGTATATCAAAAGTAAACTAAAAGTGTACTATCCAAATTTTTAGTATACTTATAGTATACTTTAAGTGCACTTCAAAACTAGTATGTTAACAATGTCTTAAAAACATATTTTGAAAGTGTGACAAAAGTAAATTTATTAAAAGCAAGCCATTACGTACACTTGATAATCATATATGAAAATCCACTAAAATTGAACTTATATTTAAAGCATTCAAAGCACACTATTAAGTAATGTACTAATAAAACATTTCTGTATATTTTTGGGGTAGTATACTTTATAAATATCAATTTAAGTATTAGCGCTAATTAGTGTACTTATATTAAGTACACTTAAGTACTACTGAGGTAGAAATGTAATTGTAATTACTACATTTGTAATATATTTTTTGCACTTATATTTAGCACACAAAACAATAATGTGTTAGAAATATACTTGCTGGTATTAAAGTACATTTTTAGTACATTAAAATATACTTTATTTTTACCTGGGGGGAAACAATTCAAAAGCACTCGACTGACACCAGAAAATAGGGCACACAGCTCCCAGTAATACCTGAATATTATGAAGCTGTTGAAAATAAGTGAGACTGACCTTTTGATTGAAGTTTAAGCTGAAATTCCTTGTGCGAGACTGAACTCCTGCAGCAAACAAGGGCTGTAAAGTAAAAGCTGATTTCCTAAAATGCTGTTGCATGGAACTTTCAGCCTGAAATGACCGTTTTATGCTGCAGTGGAAGAAAAAGCATTAGTAGCCAACTAAGACCTGGCTGTGGAGCACACAGACAGATCAAGCATGGTCTGGTCTTTTCAGCAAAGGCATGGGTTCCTTAACCCTCGTGCTGTCTTCACTTTCTGTATACTCCCCGTGTCCTCAGGGTCAAAAATGACCCGCCTTCACTAAACCCCTAAAATACAGCAGCTTAATTGAATTTTAAGTCTCAAATCTATTTTGCATGATGAAACAACCTGTCATTCACCACAAACTTTGTGAATATCTGGGTTTTGCCTCTTCACACTGCAGAAAGACTGCATTTAATCAGTGGACACCATTCGTTTTTATTATAACACACCTGTCATAATAAGTACAGGTTAATTATTATTACTATTATTCTTCCTAAAGGTACTGCATAGGTGTAAACATTAATTTTGCAGCAAGAGATGGCACTTATATAGCCTAAGAAAGTAGCAGAAATGTGCAGAAAGTACTTATGAATGTATTTTATTGAAGGTGAACAATAACAGTTTTGGCAACACAGTGATACAAAAAAACACAGAATACTTTTCTCATTTTTTAACCACTCCCCCACCCACAAAGTGTACAAACAATAACAATAAATAAGAAGAAAATAAGATAATAAATACAAAACAAAAAATGTAATTTTTTACAACAAAAATTTGGCTAAAAAAGTTCAGTCTTATCTTAGTAAGCAATTAGAAATGTTTGTTGGAAAATTAGAAAATTTCAAGAAATGTTTGTTTTGTCTGAAATTGTTTTGTTTTGTCTGTGAACTGGAGTCATGTATGGGGTCATTGGAGGGGAGATGCTGCACATGCGCAAGAAAGTTATAGTTTTGTCTGAGTTCAGTCAGTAGCACACATAATCTCAACTTCTCATTGTGTGTGTGTGTGTGTATGTGTGTGTCTGTGTGTGCTTTTGTGTTTTTTGTGGTGTGTAAATGACTGTATAACTACCGGGTCAAAAATGACCCCTAGGACAATCTTTGGACCCTTTTTGTGTACAGCTGTCATGGAAATATGAACAAAGGCAATCTTTCACTTTTTCTAATGTTTGGGTCACTGGAGGAAAAGTCATCAAATTTCAAGATGAAAAAAGATGATTTAGGGGTTTTATGTGCCCTTAAACATGGTCTCGGGTCATTTTTGACCCTGAAGACAACACGAGGGTTAATAGAAAGCTAAGTTAATACTGTGATGTGGCAGGATATTATGAAAAAGCACATTTTCACTTCCAGGTCAAGGGATCCGCTTCGTCTGGTTTTTAGAAAAGCAACATTGAAATAATCATCTCCCTGAATCTTCTGAAAGTGATAATAACAATAAATCAGCCTTGATCAAGTGCTAAAGAGTTGGCAGAACTCAATGGCAGGGTTTAAAAGTACAATGGCTTCAAATGGTCCCATTAATGGATGCACGATGGTGAGAACTTTCTCACATGCATATTCAATGTGTAGGTTCATGAGGGTAATAGGGAATTAGTTAGGGGTGTGAAAAAATATCATTATTTCAATTAATCGTTTTTTAAAAATTCGTCCGATTCAGTATCGATCTGTAAAATTTATGGATTGATCTTTTATGCTAATATGCATTTTTTTCCAGTTTTCTAGGTTCATTTCCGCAATGGTTAAACATAGCCAGAGAATTAAATAGACGGGCTCTGACATAGCCTAACTGTCGTATTAAAGGCAATTACTAGCCCCCAACCCCCCCATTAGATGTCGCTCTCTCCTTTAACTTTTAACATTTTTCGACCTACAAACACATAGAGGAAATCCTGTTACATCAATTTTTTTACTGTGATGCGACCTCTCAGTGTTTACCATGGCTAACCCTATGGTCACACGGACGACACAGGAGAGAGGCAAAGCGACTGGCTGCCATTCATTTTCAATGAGAGTTGGTGATTTACAGTGACAAGAGACAAGTGGCCATTGCAAAGCCAACTAGGAGGGGCTAAAATAGACTAGAGGTGTATTTTATGCAAATACTGAGCGATGCGACACGGAGACTACCAATGGGAGTGAAGGCAGTGTGACATGGGTTTCCCTATACTTTACAATTTGTCTCGATATGTACAGAGATATAAATTCAAAAAATGATGCGGGGAGAAGGGTGTCCGAAATCATGGAGATACCTGGTATACATATTCATATATATATGTGGACTGCAGTCACAGCTTTTTAGCTTTAACTTTAATACAGTGCACAACCACTACCTAGCTACCTAACTAGCTAGCTAGCTAAACTGAACAGCAACACTTGCTCACGAATGCAAATGTGGTGAGTACAAAGGAGGAAGTGGAGAATATTTAAGAGTACAAGGGGGGTAGCCAACTACGCCACCCTGGGGATTTTACCCAGGGAAATACAGAATGGGGCCAACACCAATCTAAGCAACCCGATGAAGACATACCAGACACACAGGTTCGTTCACTGAAAGAGGACAGACACGCTGTTTCCAAATTACAAAAATAGAATTTTATTATTTGGTCTTGTTGCAATCCAGGCTAAAATATTCATTTCTGTTAAAAGAATACATAAAAATGCCAATGCAGAGAGGGTGTTGGTCAGCTACGGGGAGGCAGACTACAGTAACGTGTGTCCAAAAGTGAAATACTCACACAAGTGCTCGGCGAAGAAAACAAAGGTGTACTTTCCGTGAACTCCAGTGCAACCTACAAACAAAACATGCAGTGACGGGACCTCACCACCGAGTGCCTAGCCTCCCCCCAGGAGAACTTCAGCACCTACTCAAGGAAAAGAAAAAAAAACAAATCAAAAACAGATCCAACACATAAAAATACAACTCAAGCAGAAGACTCAAAGCAATCAACTCACAGCTCCATGTTTGAAGAAGTTGCCATTTCATAGACTCAGAATGTACCCTTTTAGGTACCGACAATTGCAATCGCTGGCACCTAAATACTAGGTGAGCCCACGGAAGAGTCCCCAACCCCCCACCCCCACACCCCACACTACAACATACAATCAACCAAGTCACGAACCTACCTCAATCGGGAATGCTATGGTGCACGGAAACAGAAGATGCACAAAGGAGCAGTTCAGCTCCATGCATCTTACCTGGCCTATATATACCCGTTTTGTGTAAGAAGTTAATTGTTTACATGGCTAACTTCCGCAGCAGCATAAAAGGGGGTGTGACTGCAAACAAGCACTACGGTGGCAGCAATGCTCATTTCGTTTCGCCGGTTACACAATGTAATTTAGTGCAATTCAAGAGAAACGTAGTTGTTCATGTTCGTTTCCTAGGTAGCTAGCTAGCTAGTTGTTCATATTAGGCTAGCAAGAAAACGTTGATCACAACTCCACAGTTGCTACTTGCAATCAGCTATATTTTGCCAATCATTGTAGCTGCCTTACAAACCAGTTTTCCCTGAGCTAACTAATGCAAACACATTGCTGCTTTGTGTCATTAATAAGTAGGCAATGATACAGGTTGGTTTTGTTTTTAAGGAACTATACCCATGTGTTCCTCAAATAAAAAGATTTTGGTATACAAGCCTTTGGCCTTTTCTTTAGTGGTTTTCACTATTTGTTTCTAGTGACTCTGCATTTGTAAATCTGTGTTCCTTTAGCTTTTTAAACATCTCTCCAAATATGGAAAGCTGCTATATAGTATTTCATATCTCATTCCTATCAAATCGATATTGAATCATAATCGAATTGGATATAATCGAATCATTAGCTTGTGAATCCGAATCGAATCAAACCGGGGCATCTGTGCCAATACCCAGCCCTAGAATTAATCAGTCTCATAAAACATTAATTTCATGATTACACTGAATTCAGTTAGACGTAGTAAATCAACAATATTTACACAACTGAACTTATATTCAGAATCAACAATGTCGTAACTTAATTCACTGTAATAATACCTTGGAGTTCTTTTGGAGTATATATTGATTGGAGGTTAGTGTTGGAACAACATTAAGACAAAAACACCAGCTTAAACAAAAGGTAGTTTATTAAATACAAATATTTTTCATATATATATATATATATATCAAATATATATTTATATATATACTTTGCTATGGATGGGAGGTAGATATGGTTCGAGTGTGCCGAGAGGAATGGAGTGGCAGAAAGGAATGTCAGGAATGCACGCAAAGGGGACAAAAAGACAAAGAGAGAAGTGGAGGAACATGCATGTGTGAGTGGATGTAGCGGACAAAGGGAACAAAGAGAATAAAGGGGGAGTGGAGGAGCGTGCACATGCGGGTACATGTGGAGGATCCAGAAATGAGGGAAATTGAATTTGGAGGGAATATGGCTTCGGCCTAACTTTGGTGAAAAGTAGCTTGCATCACCATTCAGCACATAGATTGGAATTTATGTAGCTCAATGCAATTTGAATCAATCCTACCCCAGCATATGGGCACCTAGGTTTCGGGAAGTGCGTCCACGTCCCCTCTAAGATCGACTAATTCGAAGAGAATTTTTCTACTGCCGAATGGTGATGACCAAAATAGCCTAGAAACCGTATTCCCACCAAGTTAACAAAACAAGCATCCATTCATTTCATTTCTAGTGTGTTGTATGCCCTATGACTATTGCTAACCGTATTGCACAAAGTAACAGAGCTTATTCTCATAAGTTACAAAGTTTAAGTTAAAATAATGCCCAGATGCAGTCTTACTTGGTTTATTAATGGTGGATTTGTGACCTGTGATGGTGCGTCATCCAATCGTTTTCAAGAGGCAAGTCTTCAGTGCGGGAGCATAGAACTTGGCTCCAAGGAATGACACATCGTCCAGGTTTCTTTGTCATCCTGGGATGCATCTTGGCTTGACTAGGGGAATGTGGGACTCAGCTCCATGGATTAACGTGTCCAGGTATCATCGTTGTCCTGGGGTCGCGTCTCTGGTTGGCCAGAAGAAGATGCGTCAATGATTGGAACCTTGATCAGGGGTTCTGACACAAAGGAACTGCTCTAAACAACTGTTACTGTAGCTATAGCCTCCTCTTACTGCTAACAGCGCAGTGCCGTCGGCAGGAGAGAACAAAGTAGTTTGTTTGTAGTTTTTCTACAGCAGCCAGATGTTGCGGGTTTCCAGGGCACTAGTATTGGTTAACTGTCCATAAAATTTACAGTGAGGGGAGGCGCTGCCTCCATCATCAGTGATGTAGGCGGGGAGTGCCACGTCCATATCTGTAGTTCTGTAGTGAAGATGGTCCCAACACCTGGCAGGCATCACTAAGCCTCCTCATAAGGGTGAGCTTCATAATCCTCCCACTTATGTGTAAAATGGTGATAGGACGCTAACAACTTTTGAACCACACCTGATAAGATATTTGCCATGGACAAAAACTAGCAGTAAAGAACACTGTGTGTTTATTTTTATGTTATGGAGGAATCATATGTCATTCACATGTTCCTCCCATAAATAAACAGTGAAGCAAAGAAAAGTACCTTTCATTTAATTGCTATCGCTAACTGCTTCTGTTATTGCTAGCTAAATGATATAAGGAGTGGTATTTTCCTGAGAATGTGGGAATTCACAATTCTCCTTAACTAGCTACAATTACAAAAGTGACAGTGGAGGGATACATAATCAGCCCTACTACACCACCTAAAAATGCATAATTAATACATGCTCTTTTTTCTGGGGGTACAAATACTGTGCCATCTGAATCATCTAGAAAGAACACCCAGCAATAAATATTGTTTGTTATAGATTGTATAATGCATTAGACTTTATAGAGAAGACTACTTTCATCATTGCTTCATCTCAATGATGTGTTTTATGTTACATGTCAGAGTGTTTTATGTGATTACATTACTGATCACATCTTGTCTCATTTTGTGGTTCATTCACACTTTGATTACATTATCATTCAAGATGGGCCAAGAACTACAGAATACAGAATACAGTAGCTTTCTGCTACTGTGACTTTCAGAAACTATTTTACTCTCACATACAGAGCAAATTAAATACACAGAATTCACAATACACTAAGATCATTATCTCATCCCGCGTAGGTTATTTATACTTAGACTGGAGTATTTTGCAAGGAAAGACATCTATGTTAAAGAGCCAAACAATGTTACGACATATAGAGCGGTATTTTCGAAGTTTGTCATTTTATATTTTGTGTTGGTTGAAGTGGTGCAGGTCTCATTTCACTCTTACGATCATGTATGAAGTGAAGTTTGTTAAACCTTTACATCCCATCTGAACGATTCTGAACATCATAAGAGGGTGTCAAGGTGTTACAGAGACAGAATGGAAACCAAGGCAATACATCCATTTACCCTGCCAGCTGGTAATGGCCCTTTTTCTCCACACATTTATACTTTTTCTCTTTTGCTTTCATCCTGGAAATTAAAAAAAGTGAGAGGATCACATGTGGAGGCCAACTGTTGGCTAATTAGTTATGTGAATGTGTAATATATGTAAGTCTTTAGGACTCAGTATTGCATCCCTCCAAAATAAGCTTGCAATTTTGGTATATATGCAAAGGTATATATTTGTTAGAGAATTTTGAGAGGGGCAGAATTTTACTATCTGCTAAAAAGACTGGCAGCATTTCCAGTCCCACAGAAGAGCAGGATGGTAGGAAGGCAGAGACTGATGTATTGGACAGAACCCTGTGGAGGCCTGTTCTTGGTGTTTTTGAATGTTTATCCTAAGCTTTGTCTCCCACCATGATACATACTTTCCATTGAAGTGAAGCAGATTATCGGTTACTATAGTTTCACTGTTGCTCAGTGTGGTGCAGTGGAAAGCAAAGCACAATGGATTTGAAAGTCCTGTTAGGAAAATGAATGCCTGAGTTGTGTGGGACAGCTGAAAAGATACCTGGTTCACAATCTTTGATATCCTTTTGGATGAGAGGAAAATAGAGGGAATTGCAGAATTAGCACACATACAATTGATCCCTGCTCATATTGTGTGCTGTCCTTCCCCCCTGCAGAGGATCATGGGAATAGGAGGCCATTAGTAATGGCCTTGCCTCACACTATGTAGGGCAAATACACATCCAGCATTTAATCTCCTAAATCTGTCATTACACTCCCCAAGGTCCCATAAGCAGAAAGAGTTTAATACCAGCCAATGGAGATATTAAGTACCCTCACATTGACTAGTCACTCACATAGTCTGGTCAAGTGACACTATGTCAACATGTTTCTGATAACCATTCCTGAGGGTTTTCTACATTATATTACATTAAATTACTGTCATTTAGCAGACACTCTTATCCGGAGCAACTTACATCGGTTACAGTTTTTGACAATGTTATCCATTTACACAGCTGGAAATTTACTGAGGCAATTCTGGGTTAAATACCTTGCACAAGGGTACAGCTCGGAGGGAATCGCAGGGAGTCCTGCTCATTAACCACTATGATGCACTGCTGCATAGTGATTGAGCTATCAATTCTGCATGTCAGAATTGTACGCTTTATGCATGTATTTTTGTGTGCAGAGTATTGATATTTCTTTAATTTAGAATTCGGGGAACCCATGGCATAGATAACGCCATGAAAAGTAACCCAGAAAGCAAATTTCAGGAAGCCAGGAAGAGCCATTTGCCCCTGCCCCCAACACCTTTTGCAAAAGCAAAAAACATAATTTTACCATTATATCGGAGACGGATTCTGCGATTTACACGCAGGTAATGATATGAACCTCTAAAGTTGGTTAAACCAGTCTACATGCCCACGGGAGAAGATGAACGTAGTGCTACCACTAACAGTACAGAGAGGCGATGCTGTGCAATCCAACAGAAGTAGACTACCTATGTGGACCAATTGCTCTTAGGTAGCATGCTAGCAAGGTAAAGAGAGATGCATAAGAAGTTACAAGCATCTAACTTGCTATATAAATGCGACCATGCAATCTGATTGGTCAATTTGGCGTCTCATCTGTGTGTAATTGCCTATTCACACAACATACTGATGGGATATCAGTAAAACAGCTGTCACTGACTGAAATGCAAACCAAGGGTGCTTTATGTAGTTAGCTAGCAACCTTTGAAACAGCAACCATTCTATACCCATGTTAAAATATCATCAAAGTCACAGCACTCACATCTGTTGCTTGTTGTTGGCTAACTGTATACTGATGGGTTCCCAGTTTTATTTAGCAATATTTAGCACTATGTGTATATATATATATATATATTATATGAAGTGTATTGTGTCTCCCTTTTCTACCATTACTATGCCTGTAATTTGTATGTCTCTGCATAACACGTCTGTAGTGTCTGCAGCAAGGATGTCACACATCCTTGCTGAATGGCTTTGCCAGGGTTCCCATGGCACAAGACCATTTGTCTCCAGCCTGCCACTTAACTCAATCCTTTGATATGTATGACCATGGACTGTATATCAACACACCACACAACTTGATTCTTTAGAGATTCTCTCGGTACAGACAGCCCAAATGTCCTGAGTTTGTCTCTCCCTTGCGCATTGAAATAAACATCAATTCTCTTAAGAGAAGTCGTTAGCGTGTTCTTCATCATCCTGCATTGAGTTCCACAGAGAAGGGCAAAATATCCCAACAATGAACAAATCAGTACTTGGACAGTACTTGGACATTAAGTAACCAGGCTGTTGGTAGATATTGAATGCTCACTGTCAAGGCCTCTTTCGCTTCACTGGGGTGCGTGACCAGTAATAAAGCATTATGGCAGTCAAACCTGAGGTATATCATGAATATTGGCAATGAGGGAGGGAGGCAGAGGTGGGGCCATGTGGCACAATGTGAAGCAGAGTGTCAGCAACCCCTTAGCTGTACCAATATCCATGATATAGGCTATCACAGGTTTGTGTGCCATAATGCTTTTATAAAATGGTTACCATAGTTGGCTAAACTTGAGGTGATGTATGGTATTGCTACATAAAGTAGTTAGAGATACCAAATTTAAAATGTTATTTAATGGTGCTGCTGGTTTGGCTGACTACCTAACAAGATATTCAGTTCAGATGCTGGCTTACTGCAAGAAGCAAACAATTTGCCTTGGCCCAACGTTGGCCCATTGTCATTTTTCAACGTTGGGCAACCGCTGTTTTTGCTCATCGGTTCGATGTTGGCCCACCTATGATGGCCCAACGTTGTGCTCTTTTCTTCTTACGATGGTGTCCCAACCGTTTATCTGCACAGATGGCCCAACGTCAGCAGCCAACTATAATCCATGTGATATTCTGCACAGAGCAGTATTTGGTTCTAGAACATTACGCTAACACCGGTGGTCCAAAGTCACCAGCCAACCATTACTGATTAGCCTATACCATTTGGTTTCAATGTCATTTTTTTTCTACAGCAAAGAGGCATTTGTTAGTAGACACGGTGAAGTAGACACAGAGAAGAAATTTCCATTCAGAATTTAAGGTTGGAGAAGTGCTTATCTGTATCACTTTTAGTTTTTGGAGATATCAAAGAGAGGAAACGAGTAGGCTATATTAGACTATAATATTTCTATATTAGAAGTTAACATGAAGAAATGACAAAAAATATAATTAAGAAAACTGATTTATTTAAAACATTTTCATAAAACATTGACAGGATTTTAAAATGGAATAAATAGCAAAAATCAAACTTAAAGAGAAATGTATTTGGAACAATTTAACAGGCTAAACCATGACAAAATATATACACAAAAACACAGAACATGTGTGTCATTTTTAAAAATTATTTATAATACAATTGCATTTAAAATACAGTAGGCTACTTTTAGAAACTTAATAAAAACTTGCGTACCTCGCTCTCCTCCCTCCGTCACTGTCTTTAGCATACCGCAGCCAATTTTTCGCTGATGTACAGATGTTGGCATCTTTGACGTTTGCCTGCACAGCTCCTTAAACACACAAACAAAATAATAACTCAATAATGTTTTAACTAGGCTATGTTTTGCCAGATCTGGGCCATAGGAAACTAACCTAGGTTTACCTTAAGCAAACTTTGACAGCTATAGCGGCGGCTGTTTGGTGAAGCAGTAGGCAGCTAACGCAGTGTATCTTATTGATAGCACTATGGTGTGGGCTATCTAGATACTACAGCCACTGTCATAAAAATTAAAGAGGCCAGATGGAATATTTTCTTTGAATATCTGTGACACCTTTATAATGTTAACCACTTCACCGTTTGTATGAAAGAAAAAACGTAGCCTTAGCTAACCAAGTAGTGTGGGATTAGCTAAAAGAGCTAAATACGTAGCTACTTATCCTAGCTAAATTACCTCAGAACCATAACGTTATGTAAATCCATCTCTCTAAAATTGGCTAAAGCTACCAACATACAACAACAAATAAATATATAAATAGGCATACCATATATTAACCATTCCAATTCAAACTGTAAATAATTAGACATGATACGTTTATTTATTTTACGAAATATAAGAGAATTGTTATAAGGTACTTACCCAGATGCACCTTTACTTCTCTCTTCAGAGTGAGACTGAGAGCTGCTTTGCATACTTTAAGTTGAACTTCAAAAATGTCCTTACAACCAGATAGCCAGTTCAGCAGTTAGGAACATTAACTGCGAAAATGCAATGGTTTGGTAAAAGTCACAATGCCAATGGAGTGCCAACGTTGGTTCATGACGGTTATGTGATGGTTGGGGTAGAGTGGTAGTCCAACGTTGTACCAATGTTGGCTCCTGATGATTAAGTGACCGTTAGGCTAAAGTGGCATCCCAACAGTGCGCCAACGTTGGCAGCAGACGGTGACTGTCGCCAACCATAATGACCATGAGCCAACGTTGGCCCAATCACCGCATGTTTACTGGGTCCTTACATGTCCATTCCAACAAATAACATTACTGGGTTAGGTCCCAGTAAATGTCCAGGAAGTCAGTCTCTGTTTTTGCAACAGAAGGTGCACACATTTAGTTTTGGAAAGACAAGACTGCTTCAAGCTCTGAATTGATAGTTGCTCATAACTTTGTATTGGGTGCGCTACCTTGTGGCCCTGGCTTGCAACCTACGACTACGACCAAGACTACAACTTGTCTCCCTAGACATAGTCAAATTACACCCCTCCTACTTCACTTCACTGGCATTATTGCTTGCATCAAGTTCAAAGCTTTGGTGCTGGCATACAGTACAGTGAATGACACAGCCGTCTTACACCTACAGTGAGTCTTCAAACCGTATGGACCACTCAGATCACTACGCTGTGCAACCATGGGGCATCCCGACAAGGTCACTCCTCTCAGACACCATGCCTGTCTGTACTGGTCTGTCAGTGGTGGAATGAACTTCCCACGGGCAGTTTAGGGCCGCAGACTGAAGACCCACCTCTTCAGACTGCATCTCGGTTCCACCTCAATCCCCATCCCCAATACACTGCAAAAGCTAATAAATGTCCTTACTGAAGGAAACAAGTAAACTTACTCATTTTTTCACCAGTTGTTCATTTTATTAATTTACATCAAGCTTTTTTTTACTTTTGGGGTAGGAATATTGACTCACTTCATTTTTTCAAGTTTGTATTACTTCAAATATTTGTGGTCAGTGAACTATTGCTGTTTGACATGCGCACAATGGATCATCCTATCACATTCAAAATTCAAACTGCCTGCAGAGCAGCACACGAAAGTGAACACGTTTCACAGAGGAGCCATGCACGGTTACAGAGAATAAAGGTAGGTTATGTTCCTTACGCATTTAATTTATTCGTCATTTGAGAATCAACATTAATCACTTGCGTCTACCACAACTGTTTGATATTGGTATCGATGTTGGTAAGGGCTAACTTCATTTTAGCCATACTGTGACAATGGTGGAGAGTGTTGGCGACGATTAGCTAACATTTCCATGGCTAGTCAGAGATAGCAGTCAGTGTGATGTTAATGTAGCAATATAACTAATGTTATGAAGAGTAACAAACTCATGTAAGTTTAGACTCTGACTGTTTTGTACTGTTAGCTAGCTAATTTCATTTTAACACACAGCAGTTATTGGTTAATTCAATACTGTTATTCTGATGTTTTCTAATAATTAGAACATGTTAGCTTTAAAGAGTGGTACGCCAAAGCAAAATGTATGGCAGGCTCTTACAAAGTTGTTGACATCAGCTACTAGATGTTATCTGATGTTATGGATTGGTGTGCCGTTCAGCCAGCTCAGGGCTCCAGACTCATTTTTCCACTGGTAGCACTGGTGCCACCAAATTTTTCACATAAATCCAATGAGCATAGCATGCAGGATAACAGAGATTTCAAACCTGAAATTGTCAATATTCAACCTCCAACTCCAAAATGTCCACACTAAAGAGGATGACACTCATGACAAAGATAACCCTCTTAATGATGACAGTGAGTTTGATGCACCTCAGATTGATCCCCCAGAGAGTTTGCAGGATTTGGAGTTTCAATTAGAACATAACATGGCAGCTTTGTTCCTAAAAATGCAGACAATCCTGCATGTATCAGACACTACTTTGCAAGAAATTATTCAACAGTTAAACCAGATTCATATGCTGTCCCAGCCAGTGTTGTATTCTGCTAACAGAAGAGAGTGATATATTTAGTGAGAATTTCCTACTGTTATGCCAGTTGAGTATACCATAGGCAGAGAGAGGCAAACGACTGTGTATGTGCCTATACTAAAAATGCTCCAGGTAATGCTAGGTAATGGTGATATTTTGGATAAGGCTCTGGCTGTAGAAACAAGTTCAAAGCAGGGATATCACTCTCACAGAGATGGATCTACTTTTAAGGAAAATATGCGGTTGATGGAAGAAGAGTTTCGGATTGCACTTGGCTTGTATATTGACGACTTTGAAGTGGCAAACCCGCTGGGGACATCTAAGAAAAAACATAAAATGTGTGCTGTGTACTGGGTGGTCAGTAATATGCATTCAAAAATATTGCTCCACTCTCCACTCTATTCAGCTTGCCGTCTTATGTAAAACCAGCATTGTGAAAGAACACAGTGAAGCATTTTCATGTTGTGGATGGTTTCCCACCTGACATTTTACATGACCTCTTGGAAGGTATCATTTCATTTGAGCTGTCACTTTGCCTGAAAGACCTGATTGCAAGGAAGCTCTTTTCCCTGGAGTCTTTAAATAAAGTTATCAAAGAATTTCCCTACAAATTCTCTGATAAAACTGACAAACCACAAATCATTGCCAAAACATTTGCCTTAAAGGGAACTATTGGTGGAAATGGCCATGAAAATTGGGCATTAATTAGACTGCTTTAAAAACGTTTCACTCACACTCGCAGTTAGGCATCAAAAAATGATGGCCTTCCATTTAGCTTCGTCCTCTTTCTTCAAGCCACCTGTTCAAATTCAAAATGTGAAGTCTGCCATGGTTGCAGCTTTCCCCGATAATGTGCAAACATGTCTAGTTTAGTTGAATGGCAACCAAAGCACCATCCTTGTGACTCCATCAGTCTTTATTCAGGGAATTAAGTACTCTGAAGGCATGGTTGTTTCTGTAGGTTCATACTCAGGATCCCAGACTTTAGACAGACACAAATTGTAGTGATCAATAGTAGTAGTGTTCGTCTGCAAAATCATGACCTCATGGAATCGTGAGCATTTAAGAGCATATGAGCTTTGTAGTAATGTAAGAGACCTTTTAGTGACCCAGTTATCTGAATTGAATGACATTTTCCCTTTGTCAGCCTATATGGTCAGGTAAACTTCTTGTAACACTCAAGCATTATATTGTGTGCTGAGAAGCGTACTAACATACATTTTCACTGTTGCTTGTACATAAGCTGCCATATGGATAAAAGACCTCTTTTGAGAGTGATTGTTCAGGAAGGAGACATTTGCAAGGTTGTCTTACCAGTAAAACCAGACAGAGTTGAAGAGCTCAGAGAACAATTGCAAGACAAATTGGCCCTAGAACCCAACTTCAGAATTCAGTATGAGGACCCAGAATTTGATAATGCTCTGTGTAATTTGGATGACACGGCTGATTTGAATGACAAGGCAACACTGAAGATTATTCAGATCACAGTTGAATCAATTCCTTCAACTCCTTCAATAACCATCTATCCATCAACAAATTCTTCCTCCACACCTGTCACCTCAGACACAGACATTCTTTCTGAGGATTCTGCTTAAACTAGTAAGCCAGTGGCCGAGCACTTTTGAAATTCCATTGTTTTCAGTGGATGCTGACTACAGACTTGGTCAAGGAGAACGTCTGCACTTGAAAGATGGAACATACATGGACGTTCCAAGAGATATGAAACACCCAATCTTGGAAAAATGTGCAGAATCAATCTACAAATTCAAGGCCTATCCCACAGATGAAGACTTTGCTTCTGTTGCTGCGGTACTGGTCAATAAGCATCACTGTCTGAAGGAGCAGGGATCCCCAACAGGTTGGTTGGGATGGAAAATAGTCTCAACTTTAAAATGGGTAATTATAGAACTAAATTGAGAAAAGCTGGGTGTGTGGATGTGGTCTTGAATGGTGGGAGAAGAGGGAAGCAGTTTCCTGAGGCACAAACAGTTGCAAAGAACATTAAAAAACCAAGAAGATGTGAGGAAAATTATCTTCCCAATATTCCAATTGTGCATGGATGAGGACAGGCTGGAACTTATGAGAGAAGTACTAGTGGATGAAATGGGAAAAAAAAAACACCTAGCATAGCATTCATCTCAAGCAGAATGGACCAGACATTTCCCATACGCAGACAGAACCTGCTGTGCAGACAATGAAGGAGTAATGACCAGCCCTTGTTACAGAGCATGGGGTAAGTATGATTGAAGCAATCCTCATCACTTTTTTGTCTCGAGTGTATTTTTTTTCACATTGTATTTTTGCTGTCTTCATCAGGTGGCCACAGAGTTTAACAGAATTGCCTGTAAACACCTGACAAGAAACTTCTTTGAAGTATTGGATCGTCATACCCCGCATCTATTGCAGATCATCCGGTCCAAAACAGGAAGCACGGGCCAGACATTGCCCAGTTTACTGCAGCAAATGGAGTCAGGGGTAAGTTATAACAAGGGATGGCAGAATCACAGACTTTTAACAAAAATATGTGGCATTCTGTGTGTTGTGCACAAATAAAACTAGTAGTAATGTGTGAGGGAGATTTTAAAGTAATTGAAAAACTGTCTGTACTTAACTCATTTACATTTGCTTTCTGTAATCAAACAAGAAATGTAATATGAATATGCATGATTCTGTAATATGAATATGGATGTTTGATGTTAAACTGATGAGCTTCTGTGTTGGACGCTGATGCTCCTGGCCGTAATAAAGAAACTTCTTATCTGACAGAGTGTGATTGAATCTTATCTTTTTATCCATCACACATGACCCATTGGTATCCTTTTTTTTCCACGTTAGACATCAGATGTGACAGCACGGTGTTCAGTTGTACTTCACGGGCTCCCTGTCCTCTTGGGTGATGATCCTGCCGAGTTTTTCTGAACATGTTTTGTAAGTATCTACAAATCATTCGTATGGTGGAACTTTCCTCATACTAACTGGAATTTGAAATTGTTTATATTTTTGTAATTGTAACACAGTCATTTTAGTTAAAGTGTTGATGTATAGAAAGCAATACTTCAGTTCCTTTATCATTCTGTGTGGATAAAATAATTAAAAAACAAACAAACATGTATTAAAACCTAATGTCTTAACAGGACTCAGATGCTGAGATTGACTTTGGAGGGATTACACAGGCCATACTCACCGTCATAGCTGAAGACACCCCAAGCACCTCAACTATGCTTCACTTCAACCCAGTCTCCACAGCCATCATCACTGAAGGGCATATAGTTATGGATGACGTCAGAGACTTGCCTCTTGCGGTTTGCCTCCTGTTTGGGCTGTCTTATGCCCTACATTTGGATTATCCTAAATGCCTCAGAAACACTTCTGAGTTCATTCAACAAGTGATGATGGAGCTTGGGCAGAAATCTCTAAAACCAAAATTACAAAGTCTGAAAAACAAGTTGTTTGCGTAAGATATAATGTATGCTTAATCGCAATCATTTTTCATTTTGCACAGTTATGTCCTCTGCTGGCTACCATTTAAACATTTTATTTTGATAAATCAAGTGTGCCCAGCTCTTTGTGTAGAAAAGACATTGCCTTTGAGCCTGATATTGAAAACACATAACTTTTTCAGGTTGACTGTTAATGTGTTGCCTAATAAGCTGCACACCCTTTTGTTTGTTTGTTTATTTTGAGGATGGAAATCAGACTTGTCAAACGTAAAAGTTTGGAGCAGAAAGGTTGTCTGTTATCTTGATACTATTTTATCTGTTTACTCGAATGGAGTGGCTGCTTCATTATTTGTTTACACTACTGTGTCCTAGGAGACTGGCTTTAAGTTGTATTTGAAGTAATTCAGTTGTGCCTTACTCAATTTTCTGAAAAT
Source organism: Megalops atlanticus (assembly GCA_019176425.1). NCBI lineage: Eukaryota > Metazoa > Chordata > Actinopteri > Elopiformes > Megalopidae > Megalops > Megalops atlanticus. The sequence continues at coordinate 38,585,668 of CM032884.1, forward strand.
ACTTTATGAAGCATGCACTTTAAAGTGTTTCACCCCTTTTTCCAGTTGAAGTGGTTTATGTGTTGTGTAATTAGCCCTTCTCTCAAAGGCCTGAAGTCAGATTTGTGGCAAAATAATGAAACTACCTTATGCAAGATAGTGACAGCAAATTCTCACTGGTTTGACTAGATTACAAATAACTTGTCAAATTCATGCAAATGTACAAATGTATGTTGTTGATCAAAATGTACACTGTAAACAAAATCCGTTGTTTTTACGGAAAAAACTGGCAGCTGTGGTTGCCAGAATAATTCCGTAAAAAAACAGTAAAAATGTAAACAACTTTACAGAACAACCTGTAAATTTTACAGTTTAAAACTGTTGTAATTTACAAAAAAATACATTCTAAATCAGTAAATCCAACAGCCTTTTTCTGCTAAATTAGCATGACCACACTGCTATTAAACTAATTCTTTCAGTAAGATTTACATGCAGTTGTCACTTATTGTACATTGAATCCCATTCAGTTTCACTGAAAAAGACCAAACAAATAACAGTAAAACCGTAAAAGCCTCATTATAAGACTGTCATTTAATGGGGTGCCATTGCATGGAAGAAGGAGGCACACATTGACCTTCTGCTTACTCATTTAGGTACTCAAAGTACTTTACAATTTTATGCCTCACATCCCCCTACCAGTGACAGAGGCTGCCATACAAGGTACCAACCAGCCACTGGTAGCAGTTTGGGGTTCAGTGTGTTACTCTAAGACACTTACACATGTTGCCAGGAGGTAGCAGAATCACACCAGGAATCTTCCAATTCCCAGTCAACTGCTCTACCTCCTGAACTACTGTCACCCCAGTCAGCACATAGACAAACATTTATTTTTCAAAAAACAAAGGCAAAAGGGGAAGGGAAGTCAACAAACAGTAACACAAACAACTTAACGGTGGCACCCTACTGAACCCAAACAAACATGGACAATGGAAGCGAAGGACTTAACTAAGATAACTAATATAAACGATAATTAAACAAACACATAACTAAGCAGTTATTCAACAACAAAACTGTAAATGGCGCAAGCTATGCATTATGGGTAATGCTCTGCGGGTAACATTATTTTAACACTGTCATCAGCAAAATCTGTGATTTAGACAGAATAATACCGTTAATTTTAGGGTAATTACTTGCTTGTGACATTATGGTATATGCCCTGTCGGGAGAGTACCATGCATTTTATGGCTATGTGCCCTGGTCTGGGTTTTCTAGGATTCCTTTCCCTACTCAGGACCAGATCAAGCGCAGATAAGATAAGTCAATAAATACACACACATAGCAGGCAAGAGGGCAAATGGTCTACCACCATAAATACCCCAAAATCAGTGACCACAGATCACATAACTACTTAAAATAAGCAGCCATCACTTTAAGATTGCAAGAAGTCACCTAAAACCTAGTCAGATACTTAAAACCTCAACCATAATGATTGACTGTTTGGATTCACGTTATTTTGCCAGATAAAAGCGGAAGTAGGGCGTGATACGCCCGCTTTGTTTATTGGTAAGCATGAATCTGCCCCTCGGATGTAGAATCCTTGGCTGAACGGTGGCTACAGTCATGTTTGGTAATCTGAAAGGTTTAGGCGCCAAATACTTCTAATATAATCTTAAAGAACTCTGCCTTTTTAGCCAATCTAAGTTGCTTAAGGTGTAACATCCTGGTAGACCACAGCGGCAGGGGGTTGCCTTCTCTCCCCCCTTCTCCCCTGAGCACAATCAGTGTGTGTGTGTGTGTGTGTGTGTTTGTGTGTGTGTTTCTTTGTGTGTACCTATACGTTCGGATCATTTACCCTTTTGTACCCTACAGTAATTGTACTTTCATGCCATGAAAAATGTGGAAAACCCAGTGTTGTGTGATAACACATGTATTTCTCAATATAGCAGCAAAACCACCATTTTACCAGTTTCTCCCAGCTAACTCTCTCCTCTCAGCCCATGCCTATTAATGTTTGGTGTCATTGCGATGCTCATGAAGAGCTGAATGCAAAGATGAGAGTCTTGAAAATATATCTGGTATTTCCAGATGTTTGGATCGAAAGGACAAAATTAAGTCCTGGAGAAACTTCCAGGCACTCCCCAACCATAGAATTAATCATGCGTGGGTCAGGGAGGTGGAGAGAGCTTCTTCTTAAGTCAGGCCTAGAACAGGCCTCTGGGCTCAGTTTCGCTTTGGCTCAGTCTTTTGTCGTTGATCAGTTTTTGCCACGGCTCAGTTCCTTGCCTACGCTCAGTCATCCGTTCAGTCATCCAGTCCGTGGCTCAGTTTATCTTGCAACTTTTTGCATTTGTTCTTTTGGAGTTTTGCTGCTATCGTGAGTGGTTCCTGTGTTCTTCCTTGGAAGAGGTAAACGATTGGCTTGGGTAATTTTCTATGCACGCATTCATTCACCCATTCTGTGATCCATCTATGTTCTTGCTTGTTAATGTCTTTATGTAAGTTAGTGTCTGTTAAGGTAGTGGACCAGGTCTGTAGCCCAGACCTTGAATTTTGTCTTGTCTTCGTGTAACTGCTGAATAAACCTTTTTAATTTATTCCAGTTGTGATTCTATATTTCTGGCAAAGGTTGATCCACCAGACTGCTCATCTCCTATCAACGAATTTGGTTATTTAATTGATAATTAAGATCTTTGATAATAATTATTAAATTAAATCATTTCTATTATTATTTTACATGTTGGTTAAGTGAGGAGTTTTAGTAATTGGTGTCATTTGTGTTCGGTATTCAGAGTGCCGGGCAATAAACAAGAGCATTAATTTCTAAGACCACTGGGTTCAGACCATTGAATTTTTATTAAATCTTCACTTCCCCGACAGCCCATTAATTTTACCAAACTTTTATATTTTCACAGTAAAATTGTGTGTTTTCCACATATTATGACAGTAAAAATTAAAGTTATGCACTGTTTCTTGATTTAGGGTAATTCTATGTATCTGCTATGGTGATATACTATTTCGGATTTTATGGTCTTTTACTGTTGCTATTTGACAGTTTTTTTACTGTAGTTTCTACAAACACTTTTTACAGTGTAGGCCTGCTGATGAAGTAGCCTATAACTCAAGTGATGTTGTAGGATAATATCCTTTTCCAAAGCATTTTAAACCCATTTTAAACCACTTTATGTAGCCTAATGTGTAGGTTGTTGATTCTTTGGAGAAAGTTGAATGTAAATTTTCAATCTCAATATTAAATTCATGACGGTCAGTTCCTTATAACGGAGGTCAATGAAGAAGAAAGACTTCACGTAAGAAAGTTACCCCTTTCATTGGATTTCAGTTTTGCTTTTTTGTTAGTTGATCACTGTTTGGAAAATAAAGCTACAAAGCCTTCTCCTTATAATGGGCGTCAATGGAGTTTTGCTTTTTTGATGGTGACATGGTGTTTATGACATGTGAGATGTCAGACAAATTTGGTGATCACTGAATGCTGTTTTGGGACATTAAGCCACGTTAAGCTTTTTCCTTATAATGGGCTTCAATGGAGACGAAAACGCTTAACATGAGATAACGGATTTCGGTTTTGATTTTTTGATATGTGAAAGTGTTTATGACCAGAGATGTGTGAGAGAAATTTGGTCTTCTTTGATCAACGTTTAGGTACATGAAGCCACGTTAAGCATTTTTCACATTAAGTGTTTTAGTATGTCCCTCTGGAGAAGAGCATTGACTAAGTGACAAAAAGTAAATGTGAATGTCACAGTCTAATTTCTGTAAAAACCAGCAAACTTAGTTAACTAGTTAGCTAACATTAGTAAAGTGTTAGGAAATTTATGTTTTACAGGCTATTTATTTGTGAAAGGAACAAACTTTGACCTGGTTGATTAAATAACAATGATAATGTCACATTTGACAAGTAAATTTGTCAAATGTGACATTACCATTGTTATAGCGTATTTTTACAATCAACATTGTCACAAAGTGCTGTACATGGTACATATTCTAGAGGAGGAAAAAAAAAAACAGAAAACCCAGGCTAACTGGGAAAAAAGCTGGAAAATTATTCCTTGACCCTGGAAAACAATAATAGAAAAGATATAACAGGCATAAAAGGCAACATTTCATCTAAACAATTTGTCTGAATAGTTCCTTTCCACAGCCAGTGAGGTGGACTATCTGGAAATATTGGCCTCAGGCAGGTTATGAGAAGGGACCCTCCTTCTGAGAGTGGATGCCATGGTCCAGGCATCGTATACATTGTGGCCTGTTGATATAGCTAGCAGCGGTGTTGTAGAAGTGCTTGTGGCTGAGATGAGAGCAGAGACAGAGAGAGCAAGAGAGAAAGAAAGGAAAAGAGAGGGATAGAATATAAGGTTAGAATGGGATGACCACAGAATTTGGGTGCAAAAAGTTATGAGGCAGTGCAACATTACATACTCTCAGCAGAGATAGTATGAGTGTAACTATGACAACATACAAGGGGGTGGTGAGCAGAAAGGTTAGGACCCACAGCCATGAAGATGATCTGAGAATGTCCTGTCCCATTTAGAGCAGGAACCAAATAGGTACAGTCCAACTGAAAATGAGATGACAGCAAAGACAAGTTCATAGCACCTGAACTATGGGCCACTCTCCGCCTCAAAACTTTATGTAAAGGTAAGTTTTCAGTCTAGTCTTAAAAATTGAGATTGTGCCTGATTTGCAAACATTATTAGGTAGGCTATTCATAATAATGGAACTCTATGGAATGTAGAAAGGCTCTATGACAAGATTTGTTTTAACCTTTTCCAGAACTATGATTTGATCAGCACACTTCCTTAAGACCATTAGTACATTCAATTCTATTTAAGAGGATCTGGTGAGCTGTTGGGTTGAAGGCAGCACTCACGTATAGAAGCACAAGGTATAGAGAGACAGTTACGGTCAGAAGTCAGGAGTATGTCATGAACAACCTTAACAAGAGCTATCTCAGTGCTCTGACCATGTACAAATCCTGACTGAAAGTTTTCTAAGATATTATTAGAGATTAGGAAGGCAAGGAGCTGTCCAGCTCTCACTTTCTCCAAATTTTTTGCTAAGAAAGGGGGATCTGAAATTAGTCTGTAGTTGTGACAATTCCTAAGATCTAGATCTGGTTTCTTCAGAAGAAGCTTTACTACAGCTAGTTTGAGGGGCTTAGGCAAGTAGCACAAAGGTAAAGAAATGTTAACAATATTTAGCATAGGCTGACAAAGCACATTTAGGAGATATTTCATTAGTTTGATTGAAATTTGATAAAGTGCAGAAGTTTGTGGCTTTTAGAAAACAATAACCTAGAGTGGAGATGAGTCCTTGTCCTGCACAGCTCAAACACGTCATATATTAAGGGTTCACACCTACATTTAAGTTTTACTCCTGAGTTAATCCTGTCTGAGACAGCTTGCTCCTCACTTTACGTTTATAATCATAACCATAATCGTGAGATAGATATGAGATATGAGAGATACTTTTTAAGAACAGATCATCCAGTGAATGTCACTAATGAAGTACCTAGAAATAACAGAAAATGTAGGTACATGTAAGGAAGAGTGTGCTGCTTCACTGCACAGCAAGTATTGCATAAAATATTAAAGCAGATCAATCACATATGTCCAAGGAGGTTACCATTACATCTCCCTACTTATGTGAAACCAAATAACAAAATCAGGATTTCACCTTCGAGAGAGTTTTTTTTTTTTTTTTACTTGGGAATACATCTACCTTGTGGTTATTTATTTATTTATTTGTTCCATTTCCACTTCAACATTTTATGAATCCATTCATAACCCTTACATAAGTCTTGATTTTTTGAATAGCTTTACATTAACATGTTGCCAGTCATATTTATTGTCATAAACAGAACATAAGCTGTAGGAATTTTGTAGACAAAATTTAGACATTTGTACCTATGTACAGTATGCATTTTAAAGATCTATTTCACATGAAATTATGTGTGCTCAGTTGAGACTTTTAAGGCATGATCAACTCTGATTTTTACAGAAAACATTTGAATTTGGTGCATTAACATAGATAATCATTCATTTTCCCTTTTTTCAGACTTTTTAGACTTTGCCTTTTCAGACTTTTTTATATGTCAGTATCAGCCAATGAGCAACTTATTCAGTAGTATTAGTATTAGTATTATACTGATCATGGGTTTCATTATTTTTTCTTTTTCCTCCTATCTTATTCATTCAAATTGAGCCACTTAACTTTTAAAATCTGTTTTTAATTAAATTTTACATATTTCACAGAACATTTTACCTCCCGCAAATGTCCACTTTTTTTTTTTTTTTTTTTGGTATCGCATAACAAAGCTCATGAGTGAAATGAGTAGCCTTTGTAATAACAGTTGACAACATGTTACAAATCCCAAAAATGGGGTTCATGTCATTTCATTTATTAGAAGCTTATCTAATAATTACATGTGTGCATTAGTATGGGGCCATGTAGGGGTCTTAAGTTTCATGAAATAGGATTTTCTAGTTGTCAGTTGACGCACCCCAGTGCAGCCTCAGGACAATAAGTCATTTAATTTATCACCCTAGCGTGCAATATGGGGGCACTTCAAACTAGAAGTAGAAATAGCAATAATAAGGATAACTGATTATAAGCATAACTGATAACCATAACAAGCATAACTGATTAAAAACGCTAAATTATATCCCAAAACTTACTACTGCATTAATCTGTTTCGTTCTGCTGTGGTCGTCTGGTGAGTCATGGATTCAAATGGTCTCAAGAAAGAGTTTGTTGGGAAGCGCTTCTTTATGGTTGTAAAGGTTAAATAAAAACAATGATCTTAAAACCTAAATGACCCAAGTAACAATGTGCAAATTAGCTTTATAAGTACAACAGAATCAAATGGCTATGTGTATTGAACTTAACCAGAGTATCATGACTCACACTTTGGGATCATGCATTGTATATTTAGTTTAAACATCCCAAGATGTTTTTTTTTTTCCTCAAGTTATCCAAATGTACAAATATCCACCTATTTGGGAGATGTATGTTTTAACATTATAAAAAATCCTAGTCAGTTTAAACAGAAGTGTTTTTGGCATTATGTATTTTCATATTTCAATGATATAATTTTTATGGAACTACATACAGTTCATTCTAGGGCTGTGCGATATGACCAAAATCTCATATCCCGATATAGGTCATTTCATATCCCGATAACAATACATATCACGATATGGCACCTTTTCTGTAAATTCAATGAATAAATAGTTTATATAAAATGACCACATGGAAAGGCCTATTTCGTATTACATTTTGAATTATATACTCGACAAATAAAAGGTACTTACTCATATTTGATTATTTTTCTCCTTTTATTTAGAAGCTATGTACAAACTTTCAATTAACCCTTTCGCATGTAGTCACACAGGTGTGATTAGACGTTTAGTGCGTATGCTAAAACCGGTGCGATTAAAACGCTAAAACCAGTGTTGTGCAAGTTCACACTTCACAAGAGCTATCTCAAAGTTCAGTTCTCACAGATTAAAATGAACAAATTCCCGTTCATAGTTCACAATTTTGAATTTTGAACAAATTCAAAGTCCCAGTTCATTTCTTCTATTTTTTAAATGAGCTGCTCCAGGGACTATTTTATGTGTACGTCTACATGCGCAGTGATTGTTACGCGGGCCATGGGCAGCTGGTTGCGAGCTGTCGAGCTGTCTATTTGATGAGTTGCACTAATGAAAACGTCTCAAGCATGGTCGTAAATTACGGATGGGGGGTTGTAACCCCCAATAATCAAAACTAGCCAATGCAACCCCCAAATCATATCATCATGACGAATGACAAATTTTTAACTGTTATAAAACATGATAAAGTGATTGGTTTTTCAATGTAAGTAACAAGCAAAGGATAACATTTTTTCAACCCCCCGTATTGTAAAACTTGGTTGCGCCCAACCCATCCTCCTCTCCGCACGTACTGCTGCTCAAGCAGCAGCAGTAGCTGGTGCGAGCCATAGCAAGCAACAGTTTTAAATTGTTGGTCTAACAAAAACAGAAAAACCTCTTCCCAACAGGAGGTATGCTACTGTAATGGCGCTACCACTCATGAGTCAAATATTTAAATGAAAGTCTTATTTTCTGCTGTGGTTTCATTGTGTTAGTTGAACTGTTAGATAGCTAGACTAGCCATCATAGAATCAGCCCACTTTTACCGTAGCTTCTAGTTAGTTGCTAGTATGAGGTATAACTAGTGATTATTTCTACGGTATATCAAGCGATTATTTATTGCTAACAAATAATAATGTAGGAATTACCCATTGAGCCTATGTCACTGTAACTATCTAATTCAGGATTCCATTGTTGTTATAGTGCTAATAACTCGTATCTCCAGTTCTAGCAACTGATTATTGACATGGTTTAATGTTAGACCTAAAATGGAGTCAAACTGTGAAATCTTGTGGTGCTGTGTTCCATAATGATGATATGGGAATGCTTTTTCCACTTCGTGAAAAGTTAACTTTTTGGAGATATGATGTTTTCATCTGACAGCGACAACATACATGTTTATTATAAAATTCTAGATATTCAATCTGTGTTAATGCTTTTAATAGATGACTTGAACATTCGAACAGGCAATAGAACTGATTTCGCGCGCGATGCAGAATTTCGATCTGAGGTAAATTAGAATGATCTAATTATTACCTCAGACCAAAATTGGGACGGTGCCAATGCATTATGGGTGGATACGAATGCCGATAGAGGCCACATTGTATTAGTATCTCACCCTATTGTTTTCCTGTAATTTTCTATTGTTTTCACGTAAAAATAAAAACAAAACAAAAAAAAAAGAACGACGTTGCAGTGCCATGTCTTCTTGTTAGAAGGCTGCGAACCAGGTGGGAAAAAGAACAAATTTACATTAATGTATACAGTTAATGTATACAGAACTTTTGAATTATTTACCAGTTATAAAATGGTGCAAAGGAGGGGTGGGTGTGACAGCTGCCAGGGCCTTGACAGCTATCAATGCGGCAATAATTATCACAGAATAATAGGGATTAAGTACTGTTGTGGCATAACTAGTACATGGCTGAAGATATGTTCAGGAAGTGATAAATATCCATTTTACTAACACTGGAACAACAAATTGATGCGTTACAAATTTGGTGCTTTTATCACAAAGTGAATGATTTTATGCTATTCCACTGCACTAGTTGGGATATGTAGATCATGTTGTATTGGTATGTCTCTTCCCCTAAAAATTCATGCGAAATAGCCATTTAACAGCTTTTTTGAAGAAAAAAAAAAAGATCTCGGGGGGGGGGGGGCATGCCTCCGGACCCCCCTACATGGGTGGAGACCTCAACCCCCCCAATGTTCAACCCAAAGTTACGCCCTTGGTCTCAAGTATGGGATAACACTGTCCGTGTTTATTCATCAACCAGTAACACAGCCAAGGATTCCGAATCTCGTGCAAACCTGAACGAGCTCAAGTTCACGTTCTTTAGTTGCAAACGGATACGTTCAAGTTCACCGTTCACCGAAAAAATGAGCACGTTCAATGAACGCGCTCTTTTAACGCGTTCATACACAAAACTCCTGAAAACTGTAAGAAGCTTAAATAACCCTAAGACATAACGAAAACATAACGAACCATGTAAAGTAACACACGGGCTACAAAGCATAAAAATAAGTTACACGCGAAAGGGTTAAGCATGTAACAAAATTAGGGTTGTCAAAATAACACGTTAATTTAGATTAATTAATTACAGAAAAAATAACGCGTCAAAAAATTAACGCAGATTAATCGCACTCTATGACCCCATACGTCACTGTGCATTTAAGCATTTATCATACCCAACTGCAGGCTAGCTAGGTTCTTTTATATCTTACACAAACGTATCCACATTTGCGCTGTCGGTCAATGCCAATTAAGTTCGCATTGGTGCAATCAACGATTGCATCGGAACATCTGTAAAGCGGAGTACATGTATAGTGAAAAGGGCCAGTGCTGTTATACTGAATATCAGCACTCATGGAATGCCTCTTGTCCAATACAATTACTTGGTCAGAACTAAATGTTGTATGAAGTACAATTTGAACATAAAATGCTTCTCATGGCAAATATTGATATATACGATTAATTTAGATTAATTAATTACAAAGCATGCAACTAATTAGATTAATTTTTTAATCGCTTGACAGCCCTAAACAAAATATTAATGTATAAAATATAAAAAGGTAAATAGAAAACACTTTTCAACTATAGTTCTGTGTCACGTTCACTCTCCTCCATGTTTGTGTTGCCTTCATGTAAATTTCCTGCTTGCATCCGCGCTGTGTGGAAGAACGCAAAGCGTCATCCAAATGACGAAAAATATTGCCGTAAAGTGTGTGATTTGCGACACAATGAAATAAACGATTGAGCATAATTTGAAACGATAGACGTTTTCTGTCGTCACACGATATATATCGTCATATCGAAAAGCCCTAGTTCATTCATACTATATTTGTTTCCCATAGTCCATCGATCTAACTAATGGAATATAGTCATCACAAATATTTGCAACGGAGTCTGTGGAAACTGCAGTACTTCACAGCATCATAGATCTTTGGAAATTACTGATGGGACATTCAGATCCCCATGAGTCCATTGTGTTCCATTCAGTCAAACATTTCGAGCTGTACATCTTTCACTTGACCTTCACCTGCCCTCTCATATTTAAACTTGCAGACATCATATTTGATTTGGCTGCATACTGCAGGGAAACTGCCAAAATTTGTATGTAGATGCTTTATTCTGTGATGGCATGTTCATTTGAATCCCCAAACATGAGGCATTAGTGCAATATTCAGGCTATAGTCTGTGGCCTCAATAGTCTTTGAGCCATGATTGAGAGCTTCTTTTGTGGAATCTAGCCCACTGAATGAATTTTGTGTGGTAAAAAGGTTAGGCTTTTGATCTAAGCAAAAGATTCTTAAATTAATGTATGTTTGCACTCAGCCTTGCCTTATTTTGAGTACCACAAGACTTTTGAAGTTCGTTTTATAACACTGGCAGTGAACTAACCGTACTTTGGGAGAGGCTACCATTTTAAATTAACCTCATCTAGTTTACATATATTTTCTAATTTAAAGTTTTATGGATGTTTCAGACAAAAGAAATTACCAGAGCTGAACTCCACCATGATAGTGATATGAAGGTGTGTGGCCTTTTCCATTACCATGCTGGTGCTCTCGTTTTAAGCAGATTTAAAATGCTCAATAAAAAAGATCAAGTAAAAAGGCAAAGCTAATGTTTAGTTGCTGTTAACTCAAGAGTAAATAGGACACTGTTTCAGATCCAGTTTCCCTTGATCATGACAAAAATTTGTGTGGATCGCTTCTGTGATCTATTGTATATAGAATTATCAATCAGCAAGTCATCACTAACCAGCGTATGAATGCAGACATTTTTATTAACCTTAATACATGTGAAGCTGTTGTTGAGACTTAGAAAGCCTTATTACTTATTATACTTACTGTGGAAGAATATTGTGAGTGTGAATGTTATTCATGGGAATCTACTGCACACCCTGTTGTATAATATTATAGTGTACAATGCTGTAATAAGCAAGATGCCTCTCCCGAAGGGAGGATGAATGATAGCTGTTTGCTCCTGTAGTCTCTGGGTCACCACGCCCTACCACAAGGACACCTATGAATCAGAACCCACTCTGAGAGGTTCTGTATAGTCAAAACAGAAAGATAAAGAGAGAAGTCATGTTGGGTGTGTGTGTCCCAAGTCATGTATGCTCTAGAAGGAAAACCCTATATAAGACAATGTTTCTAACTTTATAATAGAGTTGACTGCATCACCTGTCCAGCATGCATGTGAATAAAGCTTTGCTCCTCTGAATCAGAACAACTGCTCCGCCTGAATTATTTCTTCAGCGCTTACTATACTAACTATAGCTGCTTAATCATATTATTTTTCCATAAACTGAAAAGGAGCTCAACTAAGGAACCTACAGCTTGTGCTTGCGTGTGGTGTGTGTGTCTGTGTGCACAAACTGGTGTGTATGTGCATACTTGTGGTTGTACTGTGGAGAAAGGGCTTTGTGGGTTGATTCTAGAGGAAGCAGAAAGTTCACTCGGCACAAGGCTGTGTCAAGAGCTTGTGATAAATCACAGACTCCAGTTGCTTTATTTTAGCTATTATTTGGCCCCCTTATTGGCAACAGTTATGCACAGAACTAGCATTGAAGTGTCTGCTGTTAAAACACAACATAACCTAACAAAGAGCTGCCCACTGGGCTTTTCCACAGAAGGGTGTATTGTTCTGCTGCAAAGAAGCCATAGTGTTCTGTATACACTGGGACATGTACCAAAGCAGTGGACTGTGGAAGACTTTCTACTGCATTAGCAGCATATGAAAGGAGCTGAGCTGTCTCAGACTAAAATTACCATGTCCACTGAGCAGGACAGATGGGAAGGCATTACTCTTTATCCTCTGTAGGAATCTGCTTATTTTGTAAGGGATTGTGAAGAAGAGGTGGAAGAAGTGAAGAGGTTATCCTGGAGGCCTACAGATGTTTATTAATTGTGCAATGCTGTCCTTATAAATAATTGTTTCCTGTATATCAGATCCATTTGGATGTTTAACAGAAATGTGAAAGCCCTTTATTTCTTCCCCATTGCAGAAGTAAAACATCTCCACTTTTTCATGTAAATAAGACTTGGTGAGTTTCCAAAATACAACATAACATGATGCAACATATCATTTTTTAATGTCTTCTCAAAGCATAGCACTATGCACTGTAGTGCCATGCTGTGTTGAACTTGATAATTAATGGGTGTCTTTTAGAAGCTGTTTCAACAGTAATCCAGGATAAATTTAGTCTATGTCTGGGAAATTTCAATGAACTAATTTTTTCACTGTATATATACAGACGGGTGACACATTAAAGGAAAACCCTGAATAAATGAGTGGTGAAACATAACGAATGCAGATGCTTCCACACAGGTGTACTGCATGTTACAATTAAGCAATTAACATCCAATCATGCTCTGTGGCATGTATAAAAATGCTGAGCAGGCCCAGTTGATCTTGAGTTTGGATCAAGATGGCAAGAGGAAAAGATCTAAGTGACTTTGAAAGAGGGTTCATTGTTGGGGCACGGATGGCAGGGGCTTCAGTCACAAAGACTGTTCAACTGGCTAGTGTTTCAATAGGAACAGTGACTAAAGTGAGCATTTAGATCTATGGGAAAGACATCAGTAAATATGGTCGGAAATTGTGGTCGACAGCGCACATTCAGTGACGTTGTGCATTAGTGCGATATGTAAGGAAAAACAGATGAGTAACTCTTCCTCAGGTGACTGAGAATGTCAATGCAGGACGTTATCAGACTGTGTCAGCAAGAACAGTCCGTCGACAATTACATAGAGAGGGATATTATAGTAGGGTTGCAGTGCATAAACCCCTCATTACCAAGATGAATGCACATTTGAGAGTTCAGTGGTGCAAAAACCATAGGCACTGGTCTACAGAGATGTGGAAAAAGTGATATGGTCAGATGAGTCATCCTTCACCATATTCTCGACAAGTGGGTGAGTGCATGTGTGGCGTACACCAAGGGAACGGTACAGGCCTGAATGCTTGACCCTTACGGTGAGGGGGTCCGGTGGCTCTGTTATGCTGCGGGGGGCATTTTGCTGGCATGGATTGGGTCCACTTGTACCCTTAGAGGGAAGAGTCACTGCAAATCAATACAAAGTTGTTCTGAGTGATCACCTTTATCCTATGATGAAACATTTCTATCCCAATGGGAGTGGTCTCTTCCAGGAAACCAATGCCCCCATCCATAGGGCACGAGGGGTCAATGAATGGTTTGATGAGCAGGAAAATGATGTGAATCATATGCTATGGCCTTCGCAGTCACCACATCTCAACTCAATTGAATGAGGGAATATCTTTTGCAAGAATGGTGTTCCATTCCTCCAATAGAGTTCTGGGGACTTGTAGAATCTATGCCAAGGCGCATTGAAGCTGTTCTGGCGACTCGTGGTGGCCCAGCACCTTACTAAGACACTTTATGTTGGTTTTTCCTTTAATTTGTCACCCGTCTGTATATAGAATATAATGTTTTCCTTAAAACAATGTCAAACAGGAGCAATCTTATTAGTAGAGATAGCTATGGTCTACTCTTATAAGTGTAATTGGCCTGCGCTGTATTGAGTCAGCATTCTTCAAAATAGTTGTTTGCATTTTTATTACATTTCTACAGGTATTTCACATCTGACCCCTCCCAACAGGATCAGAGGTCAAATGCCCCTCATTCCATCCATATTTGCACTAGACCAGCATTTCCCAAACCTCTCCTGGAGGACCACTTGTCCAGCATGTGTTAGATCTCTCCCTGCTCCAACACAGCTGATTCAAATGACCAACTCATTATGAACTCCTGAAGCTCCTTAATAACAAACTGATCATTTAAATCAGCTGTGTTGGAGCAGGGAGAGATCTAAAACATGCAGGACAAGTGGTCCTCCAGGAGAGGTTTGGGAAACGCTGCACTAGACAAACCAGAAAACCCTTTTGTAAAGTAGGTGTCAGGGCTCAGGCAGGGATTCAGGTGCAGACAGAGATGGAGGATGCACAAATAATGTATTACAGTCCAAAAACAGGCAAGGTCAACAAAACTGGCAGGCAGATAATCACAAGGAAAAAGGCTGGTAACATAACCAAAAACTGAGACAAACTGGCAATGGGCAAGGAAACAGACAGGATATAAATACACAAGCCAAACAAGCAAACGAGACACAGGTGAGCAAGTGGGCAGGTGAAACAGATGGGTAATCAATCCAACAGGCGGAGAAACAGAGGGCGGGGCAGGCACATGAGGGCAATGAAAACAAAAGCACATGGACGGGGAAAACAAAAACAAACCGGACACTATGCCGCAGTACCGACAGTAGGTATATATGATATATATATGATATTTATATAGTGCCTTGAAAAAGTATTCAGCCCCCAGCCCATTTTCACACAATTGATTTCCACAACCTGAGATTTTGACTAATTACATTTTTCTGAGAATCACTCAACTCTGCAACAATGCAGCCCAAAAAAGAAATAAAATTACAAACCATTAAAGGATAAAAAACTGGATCAAGTGAATCAACTGAAATGTCAACAGTTTCTTTAGTACTTCGTTGAACCACCTTTCACAGCTATTACAGCCATCAGTCCTTTTGGACTTCCTCCCTAAACTTCCTCCCTAGTTTATACTTTCTGACTGAGGGGAGTAGGTTTATATGTTTTTATATGTAGGTTTTTATATGTATGGAACTAGTTAACGAGTAAGGTAACTACCACTTACCATAACTGTAAAATTATCTCTATTTGCTTCTGTGCTAGCTACCTACAATGGGTGTGAACTCAGTTTCCATAATACCTGAAAATATTCTGTAATTTTAGCAAACAAGAAAAACAGAAGTTTCATTTAGCAACCTAGCTAAATTCATCACACTGCGCCATAGCACCATTCATCAGTAACTCATAACCAGCCTACCATAGCCACGCTGTACCATAGTGCCATCGGTACCGACAGCAACAGGTGCCATCTGCTTAAATACCACTGAACTGAAAGTACATAATGAATCTGTAAATAATCAAATGGGATTGTGATACTGAACTGAATTAATCAATTTCCATCACTTTATTTATTTTTATTTATTCTTTGTTTAATCAGGAATTTACAATGAGTACCATCTCAGACTGATCGTAGATCTGTCTCTGGCCATATTAAGGTGTAGCTGAAGCGGTGTTATTGTAAACACTGTTAATACGCCCTCACCCCAGTCTCTGTGGGAGATCAGCAAGGTGCTGCCCAGTGGGGGTCTGGAGTAAAACCAATCTTCTGTGCTGACCAGCATTTGAGTTTCTTTGTGCAGAACACTGTAAAGCAGGTGTCGAAGTGGATACAGACTGATGAGGACATCCCCAAGCAAGAGGCATGGGGAAGAAGCAGAGACAAAGTGCACCTGTAGGCCTCAGCACAAAATGTGTTCACTAGGTATGAAAAACCATTGAATAGTGTAACCACTGCATTTAACGGCACTAAATGTAGTGGGCGGGTTCTTTCTTTAACATTAAACAATGACAGTTTTCCAGTTGCTAGCTTTATTGTCAGTCCTCTAAAGTTTAGACAACCCCGGCCTATGGACTATAGCTCTCTGTGTTGTGTTGTATTGTGTTGTGTTGTGTTGTTGGATGGTGTCAGCTAGCTAGCGTTGACTTCAACAAAGATGGGTAAATACTGGTGATGATTTAACCAGATGATCTTATTTATTGTTCATTCAATAACCACTTTGGGCCTCTGGGGGATACAAGCTCGGTCTCAGTATTAAAAGTCAATCAAATAAAATAATAAGAAATGGTAATAACAAATTGCAGACATGTCACAAAACAACTTCTCACTGGCTATCCTAGTGTAAACAAAATGTTTGTTCCAATAAGCTAATGGCTGATCTTGGATCAGATTAAAATGTATCTTCATATTTACAATCTTATTGACACACGATAACATTACACATACAAAACATACAGGAGATATGTTTTGTATGACTTATTATAGTGACCATGAACCTTAATGTTTATGATATTTTTAGAGTTCACTGGAATACATGGACTCATCTGGGGATACAAGCTTGGTCTGACTTGTTCCCCCGATGCTTGGCTATTTACCGCATTCTGTATACCAGATACCATAAAACAGGAAAAATTTGAATATTTTATATTTTTCCTGTTTTATGGTATCTGGTATACAGAATGCGGTAAATAGCCAAGCATCGGGGAAAAGTCAACCGGTTGTTATAACTATTGTAACAGATGCATGTTGCATTGTTACATTAGAACCTGCTATGACCTTGCATGCTACACTGTTGTCCAGCATGCAAGGTCATAGCAGGTTCTGATGTAACAATGCAACATGCATCTGTTACAATAGTTATAACAGCCGGGTTGTAATAGATGATAATACTCAGCATTTTTTATTCTGTTCAGTCTTTCTGAGAAAGCTTTGTGGCCAGCTGTCATTCTTATAAGCCATGAGTTATGCTGCATATTATAATAATATAGAGAATTATTAATGGACACTTTTATTGGTATATTTATTTCAAAGATTCTTTTTCCTTGAAATGAATAAAAGGTGAAATAATTGTGATCAAATTAAATTGGGAGCAGAATGTGTTTTTATTGGTATACTAGTTATTCAGAAGCAATGTCCTGGATTTGAATTCTCCGGTCTCAAGTGGGCACATCACAAAACCAACACAGTTTGGCAGCAAGCTGGCCCAGAATTTAATGAGCATGAATAATGAATAATGCCCTCTGCATGTGGGTGACTGCAGCAGCTCCCACTTTATTAGGCCGGGGCCTTATTTTGCAGTCACGCTGAATTCCACAGTCAAACAATGGATTCCCAGTGTTTGCGTCTTAATTGACATATTGAAAATAACTTTTCGAACACTACAAATAAACACCAGCTGTCATTTCTTGTTTGTGCTATAATTAAAACTCATATATCCATGCATCTGTAAAGGAAACATCCACACATTGCAGATACCTTCTAGTAAAATAAAATATCAGACTGTAAATGACCACAACCGAGTAAATATGTTTAATGGTTTAGCATGTGCAAAATTTCATCAGACCTGTGATCAGGAAATGACTACAGCTTATTTCCACATTCATACCTTCTGAAATGGAAACAAATAAAATGAAAGTGTTAATGTCCTTATGCAATATAGCAGTGGTATACGGAATGACTTGGTGAATGTAAAATTCCAGTTGGTATATGGAAGTAGTTTACTACTGAGACCTCTGCTCTTACTTTGCACATATGAAGAGAAGTATGGTGGATGATCTATCTGAGCATTCCTAAAAGACCCAGGGCCCTCGATTTTTCGATCAAGTCACTGCTGTCCCCATAATATATATTTAAATCACACAGTCCTGTATAGTTAATTTAGTGTTCTGTTTTCATACAGATTAAAGTGTGGTGCCAGCACCAAAGCTGCCTTGAGAGCATGGCATGGCTTTGCCAGGATATCCTGTTTGCATCGCTGTCATCTGCTGCCTGCATCTGCTGACGCTGTGTGGTACTCCACAGGAACTCTATTTTCCCCTCTCCACTGCCTCTCATGGCCCTGCCCTCTCATTTATTTTAGAGGTAAAAACCCTCTCCATTTGCTTTCAAGAAGTTTTCTGGAGCTTCCTTCTGTGTGCGACGTTATCAGCAGAGAACGCTGATCCTCTGCCATTTGTCACTGATATGAGCTGCTGCAGAGAGCAAAGTTAAAGAGCTACCACTTGACTCAGCTGGAACGTGTGAAATGCAGAGCCAGGGTGAAAGCTGGAACGTGTTAAATGCAGAGCCAGCCAATTCAAGCTTTGAATTAAAAGAGGAGGAAAAAAGATATATAGAGGGAATAAGAGCTGTGTAAGAATGTAATATCCTTGAGAGATTGTGTGCAGTATAAATGTACTGTATTAGAATAAGATTATTATGAAAATAGTGATAGTATGTATTACTATATATTAATATTATATACAGATTTATGCAACGTGTGGCCCAATTAATATTCCCTGTGCTGTGCAGAAAAAAGTGATATTGACGGAGATATGATTTAAACAGGGTTTCAGTTCTGCACAACAGCACCACCACACAGGCAAACGGGACAGTGCTATTTTATCCACAGTTATTCATTTGATTTACAGTTACATTAAGAAGTCAAATGCACTTGTTTTATACCCACAATGTACAACTGTTACATACGTTCAATGTGTTCAGTAATCAAACACTATATTGACCAAAATTTCATCATCGATTATAAACAGAAAGCATGGAATTTTAAGGGAATGGTTCCAAAATGAAAAGTGAATATTGACTGAAGTTAGTGCTGAATGTAATGTTAAAATGTGCACACTATATTGAGTGGAGAAATGCAGACACTTTCTTTTTCATTATGGCAAGATTGTTAACCACAGTGAGTTCAGCTGATGACATCCCTGCAGTATTACTTTGCAACACCACTTTGCTTCCATAAAATTTCAGTATGGTATTGCTGGTTAAATGGTGTGGAATTTTTGGTTATGTAAAATGCTGAAACCAACATGGCTGATATTAATTGGGTCAAATCATATATATATATATATATATATATGATTTGACCAGTTATGTATATAACAGTGCACATTATATGTGTGTGTGTGTTGGGGTATAAGTCCAAAAATACAGGCAACTCTAGGGTATGAAAGAGAAAAAGGGCATGACCTCATAAAGAGGTGACACTGTGTAACACCACAGTGTCAAACTGGCTCATAGTGAGGATGATCTAATAAATAAATAAATAAATACCAGACAGTATGTATCTGCAGATTTTTTCTTTAAAAGAGGAGTGAATTGGTTAGTTGAGCAGGCCTTTTAATGATCAAATGTGTGTTGTCAGATAGTTCATAAAAAAATAATTAGTTTTCTTCCCCTCTTCTTTCTCTGTCAGACAGCATCACGTCATAAACATAGTCACTTGTCTTGCAGGATATCAGTCTATCCAGGTATTGCCCACTTCCTGTCTCTGGCCATATGTTTCAGCTATTTGTGTCAGTAAAATCACATTTACACAACCGCTGCTAGTTGTTTACAGAAGTTTAACTCCTCTGATACATTCCTGGTTGTGTAGCATGCTTTTAGCCCATAGATAATACATGAGCTTGTTCATTTTAAAGGATGGTGCCATATGCATGAAAGAATAAATGCAGACCTAGACTGACAGCACCATCTGCCAAACATTGTAGACGTCAAGGAATGGCCCCGCTCAACATTCTGCAGTCCTCTCAAGGGGCCATCGCATTCTCATCAGTGCTAATACTAAATATTAATCATTTGTTGACCTCAAAGTGTTTAGAAATCACTGATGCAGACACATCTTGCCCTTCTGAATGGCATATGCAGATGTCAGGTGAACAGTGCTTTGTTTTTCAGGCTCTCTCAGAAAGCACAAGTTCTAGCAGGATTGATCATGAATATTGGATCAGTTCACATCCTCTCAGGTTCACATACTCTGCAAAACAGCACTAACAGGTCATATTGCATATCATTAAGAGCATGGACAATGATATAAACAGTAATCTGCACAATGAAGAACAATGAAGGCCCCTCAGTGACAGAAATAAATATAAATCATTATTTTCATAGAAAAAAAATGATACTCTTAAAACCGGTCCATATCATGCAGTGAACCTGATTGCATCGGTATGTTCAGTTAAATGCAATTTTATTTTGTTGAAAATCTCTGAGCACATCTTTCACTCATTTCCAACCTCCAGCCAGTTTTATCATCTGCATATAGTGTTCTTTCTTGGACTTTGCCATGGAAGAGAGCTTTATTTATGTAGTTGTGTTCTGTTTGAGTCTATGGACTACTTACTGTAGTGTATCCAGTGCTGCTCTGCAGAATTTATTGTGTTACCATTTATTAGGATCCTGGAATAGCAGTGTATGTTTATGTTGCAGTAAGACTGCATTTGTGCATGGGGTGAAAAAAAAAGCCCTTTTATTGTAGATTCTTAGGAGCAATTCCAGCAGTGCCATTTCAATGGGTTCCCCTTATGCCATTGACTGTGACAGACTTAGGGGTCTGAAATGTATTTATTGGCAAGCTCCAGTACAGACACAAAGGGGTGGGTGTCAGCTTTTAATTGTAACTGTCTTGCAGAATGGTGTTGTTTTAATATCCTGTATAGATTTTTATGTAATACACTTACTCCCAGGCAGCCTGGAGCAAGAATCAATCCTGCAAGGGATTCTCCTTTTGTTAAAAGCCAATCTTGTTTTAATGATGCATGGAGAAATATTCAAGCATTGACATTTTTCTGTCAGTTTTCTTTTGGAAAAATCAATTAAGATAATAATCCTTTGACCTAGTTATCCAGTTAATGCTTATTAGGAATGTAATATGATTTACTGTCAGCATAATATTTTTCATATCTTATCCCATTAGCTTGTGCATGTTGCTTAGTGCATTGTACGATGGTCACTCCTTGGAAGAGACTGCAGATGAAAGTGTAAAAGAGTAATGATACTGATTAAGACTGCTGGGCAAGTTAAGGAAGAGCTGAAAGGAATTTTGTACAGCAGTGGATCTTCAAATGCAACATGGGCAGTAAACCACATTTTGACAACATTGTGCTAATTCTCAAGATTGCATCTAATTCTTTATTCACATTTTCTGCAGAACAGTCATCTGTGTTAGATGCCTGTAGTCTGGAGATCTGAAACTGAAAAACCCAAACAGAATAGAAACAGCTTTTTCCCCAGAGCTGTAATGCAGCTCAACACTTCTACCCCTCCACCTCCCATAGAAGGCGACAGAAAACCATGGACATGTGCAATAATGACATTATTATATGCAATGGAATGCAAATCTTCCTCAGGTGCAATAATATGGACACCATGTACACTGCACTTTAATACAGTATAATGTTATGCAATAATATGGGCATGTGCAATAATAAGATGTGTAAAAAGTAAAAATCTCTGTTTCACATGTAACAGCTAGGAGTACTTTCCTGCCAATACCCAGACACTTTACTATTACTATTTATTTATGTTCCATGCTACTCTTCATATTCTATACATCACACATTGTGTATTTATTCTTCTTGTCTTTAATTCTTATTATATGTTGTCACAGCACTGACATTGGGAGGCAACTGTAATTTTGTTGTCCTGAACAATGACAATAAAGCTCTCTTATGTCTCTCTTATGTCTTATGTCTTAAATACAAAGTGTCCACAAGTAGCCAAGTCTCAAGCACTGACCCCACATTCTGGAAGAATAAGCCACCCTGATGACACACATATAATCAACCAATAGAACCCCATAAAATCAGATAAACTGTTGCCCAGCTGGTCAAAAATATAATATTTAAATTACGTCTGTCACTGTCAGAGAACATATGAAAGTTGTAAGTTTCTGTTAGCTGGTTCTTATATTTAAAGTACTTTACTTTCACCTTGTCTCATTTTCTGATCATTCAACTCCTGGAAGGTGACTTTCCAGTGAGAATCACACAACAGAGGTACATTTCAAGATTCTTCTTGTTCCAAAGAAAATGTCCAGAAAAGACTGAGTTATATTTCAAAGTGCCGATTATAGTCTAGTAATCAAAAAAGAAAAATCAAACAAGTGGGCTTAGTGTAGCTTACTTCTTTTGATAAATGTAGATGACTTGGTCTATACCTACCTAGTCTAATACCTATACCTACCTACCTACCTACCTATGCCCACCTGTTCTTAAACCTTGTACTACAATTTCATAACCCATCAAAGCTGAAATGTAATTAAATTGTCATTATTCATTTTTTTGTATTTGATTTCATTGATACTTGACATTCATCATATGGTCATCCTTCACTGTACTGTATTGTACTGTATATACACATAGGCTTTTATCAGACAAGGTGATAGGGTTAGTTTTGGGTTGGTGTTTTCAGGCAATATTATCTTTCCATTTAAAACTTGAAAAAAGAGCTATTCTCATGCCAAATTTGATGGAGAATCACAGCTTATGTTAGGACTAAATCAGGTACAAAATTGCACTATGTGTGCTAATCTTAACTTTAGATTATTACACTACTCAACCTGTAGCCTTCCAACATTGAGACTATATGTAAGCAAAATAAATTTGAGAAAGGTATTTGAAAATGACCTCTTTGGTAAGTGTTGAGTTGAGCTGGCTAAACCATGCTGGTAATTTATTAAAGCTGTGTTTTCAGTTACTGGAAAAACAATCTAGCTATGTTCCATCTGCAGTTCATCTCAGAACACTCATTGGAATTAAATGCATTATCACAAAATATTATTTAGTAATCCACTGAGAAGCTCTGTATGCATTACTAGAATATAAGAAATAGTTAATGTTTGGTTGTCAACTTGGTGTGATGGTGTTCATTGTGGTGTTCATGGAGGTCCTGATTTTACAATGTTATCTGGAGCTCAAACCTGAGACAACACTAGATCATAAAGAAAAGAATGTAGGATTGCTGTGGGAAAGTAAGGAGGTGTAAGCCATGACTGTAGGGGCTCTCACATCTGACATTAGAAAGGATAGAAAGGAAAAAAATAAATTAGTCCGTTGCAGGGTGACAACAAAGTATTATATCCCAAGGGGTTGAGGATCATTGGTGTCTTCATAATAGAGAATGTTAAACCTGTTTTACGCTGTTTAATGTCTTTTTCCCTAAATCCTGTGACATTCTTTGTTCTGCCACTAATTGACTTCTGTGAATGTAGAGACTCCAATAGAAGGCTATAAATCAGTATCTCCTGGCATGGCATGAACCCAGACAGACCTTGGTGGTTTAAATACAGTCTACACTTACTTACACTGCCTTGGTGGACTCTGTGTTTTTCATGACCTATACATTTATAAATTGTCAGGCTTCAAGTGAAAGCTATGGTGCACTATGTGTGTCATCTGGATAATTAATCATATTATGTTTCATGCCATATTCATTTTCATGGAAATACACCCAAAATGACCAAAGCAATGATCTTTGGGAAAAAACTCAGGGAAATAAGAAAATTAGTAGTTTGCCCCCTGCACCCTGGTGTAGTGGCACCGAGCAGCTGCACTTGGCAACAGCTGGTAGCACGGGTGTTTTTGATAAATTGAGATTAGCATATTCAGAAAACCAATGCAGTGTATGAAAGGAGATGTAAAAATAATGGCAATAATATATATATATATGAGAGACATAGGAAAGGCCTCTGTGCATGTTTAACAACCATTTATAAACAATTCTAATAAGTGGCTCTTAACAAATGTGGACTTACATAAATCTAAATCAAATGCAATCACCAACCATAGCAAAAGTTTGTGTAACATGACCTAAATAGGTTTGCATTTGGTATGAACTGCAATACCAATCTAGCTATCATCAAATCAAATCAAATCCTAAAAATGGATGAACAGGCACAATTCGAATCAGATTCAGACAGACCCAACACCCGACAGAGAAAGATTATTAAAGATTATTATTATTATTATTATTATTATTATTATTATTATTATTAATTGTCAAAAGCATTTTATGGCAAATAAATTATTTTTCTGTGCCAGTT
The DNA here is from genome assembly GCA_019176425.1 of Megalops atlanticus. Taxonomy (NCBI): domain Eukaryota; kingdom Metazoa; phylum Chordata; class Actinopteri; order Elopiformes; family Megalopidae; genus Megalops; species Megalops atlanticus. The sequence continues at coordinate 38,609,805 of CM032884.1, forward strand.
TAAACATTTCAGAACAGCATGTTACCATATAATAATATTACCATAACAGAAAATACTTTTGTAATATACATTTTGTAGCCATAAAAAGTCCAAAAAAGAATCTAGTTATGATATCTTATATTTTTTGCTGCCAGTGGTGGCCATTTATGACATGGACGGGTTGCCACATTTAGTTAATTAGTTGTTAGGAAATTAACAGAATTTTTATTTATTATTTGGGAATATGATGGTTTGGGAAAATTAATAACAATGTAATAAATATGTACCTTTGGGTGCAGATATTGGTGCATTTCTGAAGCCTTTCAGCATATGTTTATGTGGATACTTGGTTTCACCTGGGACTGCAGCCATGTTAGGTGTGGCTCTGAAGCTGAAGAAAGGTCCTTAGGCCCTAATATACATGCCAATGTATATTATTTTTAGTGTTGAATAGTGTTAGGACACAGCTTTGAGGAGTAAAATAATGATTATGATTTCGAAAAATATTAGCAAGAATAGGTAGGCTATAACACAGGCTTAAAGGTCTAATGACACTACTAATAATATTACAAACAAAAATAATACCCTGGTTTTGTACCTGTGCTGTGGAAAAATATTGCAAAAGTCTATACATAAAACAAAGAGCTTTTTATTAGGAAAGGTGTTAAAAACACTGTAGATCCACACACTTGATAAATGGTAACAGCAGGTCAAGAGCAATTATGGTGCAAAAATTAAAACTTTAATAATCTATACAAGCAAGATGGTAAGTTTATGACAAGAGAAATCTTTTGCTCACCTTCATTGTGCATGGGCGTTCACTTGTGATATAATATCCAACAATGAACAATACAATGTCTTTCATGCTAGCAAATAGCAATATGTTGTGTATGTGGTTTTTGCTTTTGGGAATACATGGGTTGCTGCCTACACTTATAATGAATCTACAGTTTGTACTCTAGGGCAGACTTACAATGGCTCTGGAAGGGCCTGCAAATCCTGGTGGGTTTGCAGAAATCTACATGGGGATCAAAGTTTACCATGGACTCCCTGAGCTCCTGCTGGAGAACAGATGGGCACCGGTAGAGCTATGAGACCATAGAGACCTGGGATAAAAATGACTCTGCCAATCTGTGAAAGAGGCAGGCTGACAATGCTTTTGTGTTATAGTCCAGATATGTATTTAGGTAGAAGGCGTTTGCACCATGCTTGTACTATACAAAAATATTGTTCAATGGGAATAGAGTGAATAGAGTTAATTTTAAAATGTTAACATTACTGTTAATATTAAGTGCTCAAAATAATAAATACTAAAGATATGAAACTACAATTTTACAACCTTATATGCAACAATATTTACATGTGGTACATGATTTTGTTTGCTAAAAACAATGTTACATCTATGATGTGACAGTGTCCTTTTTCCATTTCATTTCCACAAGATCTTATTTTAATGAACTTCTCGTGGCTGTCCTGCTGTAGATAATTACATTTTTTTCTGTATGTTGTGTGGGCTATGCTGTTTTCACTTTAATAAGAAGAGGAATAGTTCCTCTAAAATCATCCCTCATGTTACTTGACCCCGCAGTGTGATAATTCATGGTAATGTAGGACAATTGGTGCAAATACAGTACTCAAGATCCTACATTAACTTTGAGATGTCAAAATGAAATATCTTGCATGGGGAAAACAGCTATTCAACAGTGTATGCATATGTATTTTAAACAGAGACCCTCTTTCATATTTTAGGGAATAGTCATAAAAACAGATCAGTCACATTGTTTGATAGTCAGTTTGGACCAGACAAACAACACCAACAGCCTCACAAGTGATCCAATCTGAACTGAACCTGGTGTGTAGGAAATGTGTTTCCTTCAACAGTTTCTCCTTTTTCCTGCAGCAAAAACTTGTCTGCTGCCAGCAAAACTATTTATAATGTGTGTGTTCAATGACTTGTTTCAAGCATACTGGTTAAGTGAGTGGTTTGGTCAATAATATTGTCTCAGTGCTGCACTCCTAATTTTTACACATTTCAAAGTATTAGAGAAATGAACATGACAGGCACATATGCAATGAGAAATTTTCACTAGTGAGATCCAGAAGATCAGCTTTTATTTACAGCCTACTGTCAGAAGTGTAGTGGTCAAGTAGCCACATACCTTGGCCCACAGGCTTATAGTTTCAGGAAAGCAAAGAATGAAACAAACATTTTGGAGGTGAAATCAGTATATCCCCTGTAGGGATACCTAGTGGTGTTGAATGCGCTTTGAAAGGTATAAAGCGTATGACATTATTAGCTGTATGGTCATTAATCCTTCGTCATGGAATTCCCCCCAGGTTTGCTCTTTTGTTTTGGGGCAGAAGTGTAGCATAGTGGTTAAAGGAGCAGGACTCGTAACCGATAGGTTGCTTGTTTGATTCCCCAAGGGGGTACTACTGCTGTTCCCTTGCCCAAGGTACTTAACCCACAATTGCCTCAGTAAATATCCAGCTGTATAAATGAATAACATTGTAAAAACCTGTAATTGATATAAGTCGCTCTGGTTAAGAGCATCTACTAAATGCCAATAATGTAAGATGAGGTGAGCAACAATTCCAAATGTAGTTTGAACTGAGAAGGAGAAAGAGAGGAGGAGAAACAGGTTCTAGCCTTTGTATGTGGGTTAGATAACATGAGGTTGGTTAAGAAACCATGACAGGATTTCAAATTATGCTGGCTACTTAGTGATTCAATTCAATGAAGTACTTTTCAATATGAACACTGCAATATGCAATACATCTATTACTCAATGCCATTACAGCTATGCATATCAAGTCCTATTCATGCAGCTTTTATGGTAGTGGCTCAGTTGAATGCCCTGCTAAGACTGCACTTATATTGAATTAACAGTACATAGTTAAGAAAAGAGCAGATTTTAACCCATTAAATTCAGCATAAGGACTAAGTACACCTGAACTCTCATAAGACACAATTGTTTTATTTTAGGTGCAATTGAGGTTGCTATGGCAACTCACAATTTGTCGCAGTCAATAAATGTAGGAGGAATGCAGGCAGCTGACAGGCAGGCATTAATTCTCTAACATATAATTATGTAGCAAAATGTTGACTGCCTTGCAGAAAGTGCACTGTGACACATATACGGTTTTTAAGACATGGCAGCAACATTAGCATTGGTCATTAGCCGCAGACATCTCAGTACAGCGTTGGATTCAGACTCATATGTGGACCTATTTGATTACCTGTATGACAGGCTTGTTCGGGACACCAGAAACAGCTGTCTTGGCCTGTGTGAGCCGAAATAATTAGGCCTGTCATCTTCTTGCTCTGATTTCCCCTTCAACCCGCTTCACAAAATGCAAATATTTTGCTTTCATTGTCACATTCACCTTGACACGGATATTGCCTCTGTGCATAACTGGATGAGATGACGCCAAATTTGCATTGTTGGTTCTAATAAATTTGCTTCCTCGGTGCGGCTTGGCAGGACCCATCAGATAAAGTCTCCCGGAGTGTCATCAATCACCACGGCTGACAGACGGCTTTCGCCTTCATTTGTTACATAGGAGAACATGCTTAATTATTTGTACTGTAATTAGTTGGGAAAATGTCAGGAAATGTCAACTCTCTGTTCAGTGTGGAAGGGCTCTGCTCGAGAGCCACACTGACTGAAGTGTCATTAATGCCACCTAACAAGCTGTGGATCAGCTGGGAGAAAGTGAAGCCTTCATAGAATAGAATCATGGGCAGTTAGAAGGAGCCACATGATGGGCATCTTATTAGCAAGGTGCTGAATTTCCAGCTATGTCTTATACCTCTCCACTTTCTAATAGCATGGAGAAATAAAGGGGATGTACTGAAGGTTTCTCTTAAGTAAACAGTCTGTCACACCGGGAGCATTTTGCCATGTTATACTGCCTGTCATAAACAGACATTATGCCAAATGAAATGAAACACAAGGATTCACTGCCAAGGACTTGGTTAGGTGCAAGTCAATTAATAACAGCTCAAAGTGATGATAAGCATCTGAGATCAAACAAATGTAACTGAAAAGAAAATACATTGCTCAGTGTTCATAGATACTGGTCATTCTCCAGTTGTTGATGGTTAATTGCTGGCAATTTTATAGAAAGCCCCCTCAAGTATAGAGAATTCTATATTTATGTGACTTGCTTTAGTTTCTCTTTGGATTAGTGTATGGGCTTCCTTTGTAAACCCCACCTAATGTGCTTGTGATTGAATCAGTCCACATTTCTAGGTGAGAAAGAAGTGAGGAAAGGACGAGGCTTCGAGCAGGCTTTAATGACCACTGGTGTTCCAAGGCCAAGAGCTGAGTTACTGAGCACAGAGACAGCACTGATGGTCAAACAGGAACTCTTTAATTAGCCCGCAGTCTGGCAATGGAGCATGTTCCCAACGTGGCAGACCAGCTTAAACATGAAGCCAGACACTGTTCCACTCACCACTGTCATTTCACCATCCAGCTCAGGGGAGAAACCACCAATGACACTGCCATGTTGTGGGCTGTCGGAGTGCTGCAGAGAGAGGACAGCTGAGCTGACCCCCAGTGACCTTGACTTTCAGTCATGAGACCAGTGCTTGTTCTGGAGGTATTAACCTCACATGTGGAATTATTCCAACAGGAATTAAAGGAGAAAGGGAGGAAGTCCTGCTGTGTGTCATTCTACACTGGTAATTAAGAGTGTTGTTTTCCTATTATCTTTTACTTTTCTTTTCAAAACTAACTACAAAAAATAAAGTGTTATTAATTATAAAATTAAAATCAAGGGCTATTTGACAACCCATGCTTACAAATGTTTTCACACACCCTAAAAATAAAATTAAATGAATTTTTCTTTCAATTATTAAGATTTATTTTACATAGATAAGGACCCTTGTTACATGTATCTCCAGATAGGCGATGTTTATTTTGCCATCTGCAAGCAACATCTTCCAGATGCTACTTTTAAGCCTAATCATTGTGATTGGTAATCATGAACATTCATAATTCAAGGCAGGTTTAAGAGAAAAGCTGCACATTACTTTAGACAGACGTTGTTTTCTAATTCAGCCAGCTACTTATTCTAGATGTCGACAGTAATGTAATTTCTTTATTAGTCTATGGTCCATTCAACACCGTGCAAGCATTCTGTTTTTGTTGTACAACCTAGAACTGTCCAGCAAACCAGGTAGGTACAGATTGTATTCAAGCACCATTTAGATAAATGTTGCACCAGTGTTGTGAAATTGTAAGTTTCACAGGTATGTTTCAGTAATTTCTGTTTATTGAATGAACTTTGTGACAGTACAGCTGACACAAAGTTTGCTGCTCCGATACAATGTGCATCTTGTGGTGAACTTGTTAATGTACTTTCTGCTGTGCCATAAAGGCAATTCTTGGAGAAATGTCAAATTGTGTTACTGTGTAATGCTACTAATATGCCTGCTGTGGGGCAAAGTTAAATTTCAGTTTAAGGTAAAATAGGTTCAGAATCATTAACAGGTTAAAGGTTATCCACTGTCTTTCCTAACCCCTATTTATGGGCCTCCACTGCATCCATCTGAATGTCACTTTCCTTAAACTGCTCACTCAGGTCTCATTGTTAAATTAGCTCATGTAATATCATATAGAAACTCATTTATTATCCCCATAGTCATATTTCAAATTGGGAAACTTGATGTTTAAAGTACATTTTAAAATAAACATTTATTCAGTAATCCTACCCTTAGAACACACTGACTTGTTGCTGTAGGTAAATATTTGCTTTGAGAGTCATACCTACTATATTGTGTTTGTCCCTCAGAGATGGCAACATAGGCCTAATGAAAAGAAATCTTAAAAAAGTAAAGACCTGACCAACATGTGGAGACTGCAAAAGCACCTCTGCAAAGGCAAGATTTTAAATGACATTATTTCTAAATTATTCACATGAAAAGTGAACAGCATCTCTACAATTGCCCCCAGTCAGCACTGTGTCTTCTACAGCTAACTAAGGACATTGCAAAGAGGCAGTGAGAGTTTTAGTGATACATAAAGACATGTGACACACAAAGCATTACTCCACCCTCCTTCTGTATCCAGCACACAAGCTGAGCAGCTCATAATTGAAAGGGTTATCATGCATCTCAAATTACACTATCACACATATTTTATGATTGTAAGAAATGTGAACTTGGTAACTGTGCAAATTCGTTAAACAGCCCAAATTTTGGGTAGAATGCATGCTGTATTTTAGATATACCAAATATTAAATGAAAGGTGCTGTAAAGCTGAGACCTATCAAACCTTGTGCAAACATCTCCAAATGTCATCTAAGATTGTAACAGCTGAGTAATTTTAGATGGAAATGTAGGATGTACAGTGATGGCTGCTTCTCTGTGTTTATCCCCTGCTGGATGTCCTTGGCTCTGGGTTGTGACATCTTTGGGACAGTGCAACCATTTTGGCTGGGACTGAGTCTAGAGGCCTCATGAACATGGTGGCTAATGTCTCATTGGGGCTTAGGCATCAGTCCTCTTCTCATTCCCTCTCAGAGATGTCCCTCTCCTTGGCTCCAGCAGCCTTAAACAGCTCTCACTAAGGCTGGGCAGGGGAGAACTGCCTCTCATAGTGTGGGTGTCAGCTCCAGTCCAAACCCACACAGACGCCAAACCGACTGCTCTCAGTGTGAACCAATCACATACATAAATCTGATAAACGTTTATAAGGTGTTTTTTAAACTTCCAAAATCTAGCAGGTAAACCTGCAGGCCTGGACAGGCAACCTGTGTTTTTTTTCTTTTTTACTGCTTCTTTTTTTTACTGCTCAGTATTTTCCTACCTCTTTTATGGTACAGTACATAAACAAAGTGGCTCTCACGTAACATACTCAGATAACTTTCACATCACTTCACACACAAGCATACAAGCACACACATAAAGTTACATAATATGTAAAATTGAGATAATTATTGTGTTTGATATTGAGGAAAATCCTGATTGTATTCCTAAAGAATTGTGCTTTTACCTCTAAAGTGCATTCTCCTTTTTTTACCTTTAACAGTGTATCCACTGGCCAAATTAACACAAATTAAAAAGATGAATGAGGCTTTTAAATGATAATTTGAATTTTGTTATGAGAATTTTTTGAATCACTGTCTTATATATACACATTTGGAGCACTGTATGTATCGTCTTCTAATAGCACTTTGGTCCAAAGTTGTGTAGCACAGCTTTGCAAGTATCTGTAAACATGCAGAAGGGTGAGGATCTAATCATTTTTATAGACAATAGGGAAAAACAAAGAAAATGCAAAAATTAAATGAAACATTAAAGTGACGTTCAGAAAAATCCCCCAATTGTTTAGATAGCTGTACAATGCTAGAGCCTCTTAGAACACTGTAAGTCTTTATTCAGTAATATATTATCATGCATATTTCATAGCAGGGATTACTAAAACAGAATTGCGTGTCTTTTTTGTTGTATGTCTTTATAATTACACCTTGAAGCCATAACTGGATTTTTTCCCTACATATTCATGAAAAGCTGACTTGTAATTTGATAAAGGGGAGCTTGTGTTCTCAACTTCATTCAGACGGCATAACGATGCTGTATTAAAGTGGGCATCTGTGTTCTGGCTACATTAATCTCTCCCAGCACATTCCAGCTGCTATGATGTGCAGGAGGGAGATAAGTCTTAAACAGTCTAAAGCTAAGCAAACCAGACAACTCTATTATTGGCTTCATAATTGCTTAATTAAACTTTTGTCACTAATCATTATGAGGGCAATAGAGCTGTTATACAGGCTTCTGTTGAGCAAAAAATCAATAAACTGTTGGAGTTAATTTCTCTGTATTTTTTGTCCTGCAAATGAAATTCGCTGCTGCTGGTGAGCGATCTGTGAGTCTGCAGCTCCGCTGATATGAGCTGCCATCACCATTTGAATTGAGGGTATTCAGTAGCACATGAATATGAACAAATGGCAAACATAAATCTCCTGCGTGAAGTACACCTTCTATCCCTTTATTATGGAACAATTGACCCATCTAAAATGAATTCTAATGCCAGGAAAGCGTTTAGATTCAAATTACACCGTGGTCTCCTGGACCTGAAAGATGGCAGCATAAAAAAGATTAATATGCTAATTATTTTTTCTCCTTATTCCTCTTTTCGACATTTGCAGCAGGTCATTGTGAAGCGTGTAAATAAGATGGCTGTTTTGTCAGAGAAGGACTGTGAGGCATACTGTACACCCAAGAACAATTGAATTAGTTTATTCACAAAAGCACTCTGATCAGTCAAATGCATCTGGCCAGTACATTATCTTTATTATTTTTTATTAGTAGTTATTCAAAAGACACTTCATAAAGAATCAGTCATTTATACATTTATGTGCATACATTTATTTTTTTCTTGTGACCCAGAAAATATGTCAGATGAAAAAACGGAGAAAATATTGTAGTATGTTGTAACAATACCATCAGCCCTGCACTGTACCACAAATCTCATGCACAGTAAGAGGGCTATTCTTAGAGCATTATATGGCTGCAGATCACACAAGGGTTTAGGCACCCAGTCCAACTTCAAATTACCTTGTGCTTCATTTCCTCTAATTGTTCTATCTTTCAAGCACAAACTTTTTTGAGCACTTTGGATACATTGCCATTACCAGCAACTGGCAACCACACAAAGGTGGCAAGAACCTCAAAATATGTTGGCACTTTAAAGTTGGCAAGTCATCAACAGAAATTGAAAACTTTCCAAAACTCAAGACTGAAATGTTTTCTATTACTCTTCATGACAGAGATGCTATTTCATTCAATAGCCAAAACACCTGCATGATCCAAGTTAATCAGCACTGTCAATATATTTCACACACCTGCCACTAGAGAACATCAACATGTGCACAGTAAAGGATCCCTTTTGCAGCAGTGTGTCCTTAACATGAATGGTGGCGTTGCTTTAAACGTGCTACTTGAAAATTCAGGCAGGTAAACTGTAAGAGTAGGCAGGTTATTATATCCACCAGGGAAAGGCAGCACATCATATATACACACCATATGTCATATATATGGCTTCCAAGCTCCTCAGCATTTCTGTAAGGAAGAATCCAACTATAATGATTATTTAGCTACTACCCATGATACAGGATAGAAAACTTAGTGCATGAACACATTCCCTTTACTCAAAAAGAAATACAAAACATATTCAGCTGTATTTATTGATTTATTTATTTTGTTATTTATTTATTTTGCATGGACAACTCAACATCTTGTGAGCAGTTATCTTTGAAACTTGGATTACATTTTAAAAGTATTGCTAAAAAGTGCATATCGGTGGAAGTACACACACAGATTTACCAGTTTTTTTTATTATTATTATTCATTTATTTCATGTTTTAATTATATTAGAATATTTACAGTATCATAAGGCCCACATTCTTTTTCTAGTTCACATGCCAGGATACTCTCTCCTTTCACAGTAACTAAAATTTCCATGGAAAAAAATAAGAGAAACACGACTTGTCCAGATTGATGGGACGAGGAAAGATGCTTCATTTTATGTTATGTTACATCTCAGAAATATTTGCTGTTCAAGGATGATGAAAAATTTTCTTAAGGGGTTGAGCTGACATTTTGAGATGACTGCTGCCCAAATTGTCTTTCTGATGGTAAAGAGCCAGTATGTCAGTCAGTATCATGCAGGGATGCACACAGCTAGTAGCAATAGATGACAGCTAACTATCAGTAGCTAGCTAGCATTTGTGACTGGATGGGGCAATTTGTTTGCATTTGTAAGTGATCCATCAGCAAATATAATTATTAAAAATTATGGATATTATTGGCTGGGATGGCCTACTGCATCCTTCTCTCATGACCGGTCAAATACCTGTTCATGTTTCAGAGCTAGTTTTATCATTGGTCATGTTGCTTTATTTGGAGGTAAAATATTCGAAAATAATAATTAAAAAATATTTTCCCAAGATCTTCAGCAGAAGCCAACTTTTAAACTTGGGAATGAAAGAATTTTAATGACTGTTACACATGCTTTGGGTGTCAATCCTTCACTGTGCAGAACACACAATGTCATTTATCCTCCCCCAAGGCTTCACAGCCTGTGGTATATTATTTATTAAATCTAAGAGTACTGTTACATGATGATCAATGATTCAAATATGATCTTGCAAGCACCAGTGAAATTTCAGGCGCAATTCAAAAAATACAGAACATTTTTGCATTTTCCTGTGTTGATTCACTATTATAAAAACTATGATATTTCACAAATGACAGTGACACAACTGACAATTTCACTTTGACACTTCACACAGGAATAATTAAAAAAAAGACTGCTGAGAAACCAGGGTATCAAAATGCATTATTTCATTAAAATTTAAATGGGAAATGGAACAGGTGGAAAAAAAAATTAACAATGGTCATAGATTTAAAAATATATAAATAAATCAATAATAAATCAATGAATGAGTGCTGAGTAAAGTGAAGATCTTGACATGCTCAAGCATAATACACGGCATGTACTACCATATGTTCTCAGCATAACCATATGAGGACTTCTGACTTAAATGGTATGCACACGCAGTGTGTTCTTTGGCTCATATACGTTGCTCCTGTGATAGTGATTGCTGTTACCTTTGTTTGGGATTCAGGGCATTTCATACGTGTGGCAAATACTCTGGCATTTCCTTACACAAAACAATTGCACATCAGTTCATACCTCTTACACCCATCATAATCGGCGAGGGTGAAAGTTACAAACTCAGTGGAAAGTGTTCTTCATGACCTCAGCTAACAGTTAGGTATGACATAAGTGTTTCTTTTTCATCATTCCCATATCTGCCACTGTAGTTTTGAGCTGATAGAGTGCCTCACTGTGGTGTCCCAGTGTTTCACCGTTCCTACTGCTGGGAATCATTGTTCTGAGAAATGATGGACTGGACATCTCCCATCTTTTTTCTCCCATCTCTACATCTTTTTCAGGGTAAGCCAGTTTGCTACAATCATGAGATGTTCAGTCGCAATCAGTGTATAATAGGCTTTGTGACTTGAAAAAGTTAGAAACAAGTGTTACAATGCTTACATTTTTACACAGCATCTCTGTGTAAGTATTGAAAAATATTCACTCTCTTGAAGTGGTTACTCATCTTTAAAGAAAAAAATGCTGTGTGGTTAGACTGAATGTGGGCATGTTTCTGCTGAAGGTGTAATCTTGTACTGAATGGGGGCTGTGGCAGTGCTGTTGCCCATCCATTTTTAAGTCAACAGCAAGCATCCTGCTTTTTCAGCTGAGTCAGGTCAAAGTTGAAGTGGAAGGGGAATGAATATCTCTCAGGCCAGACTGCCAACAAGAGAACTACTTATTTCAAAACTAGATCATGTTTCGAGTCACTTTCATTTCCACAGATTCCAGCTGAACTGATTTGGCAGGGAAGGGGGTGGGGGTTTGTTTTGATTTCTGTCTTCTTTGAAGGGATGAGCAGTGGCACTTTGGCAAAGGAAAAAAGTACCCCCGTCCCCCAGTGCATCTTTTTTCTGAAACATGCTATGCACATGTTAATGGAATCTTATATTTTTGTGGAAATGGGTTTCACTAAATCTGCCACTGTAAAAATTAGAATAAGACACACTTCAAAGATTTATTTAAAAATTGGTTAAAATTACTATCAAAATATATAGCTGAGGAGAAGGCTTCATTCTTTTTACCAAACTAAAACAGAAGGTCAAATTGGTAACCTCAACAGAAGAGCTTTTATTGCTCTGTGTTTTAAGGGGGATTGTTGTTGTTTGTTTTTGGTTTTCTGGTATGGCACAGTGGTTGCTTACTCTCAACTAAAATGGAAACTGGACAAGCATGTACATACAGGATAGGCACTTCACAGCTTACTTGTTAAGTATCTAGAAATTGTAACTTTGAGCAGTATTGCATTTGGATTTTGAAAATATATACGCATGTAGTATATATCATAAACATATTTGCATATCAGATGTAATCACAAATGTGAATTTATCTAATAGAGAACATGAAGATTGTGACTCTGGCTTTATGTCCAACAAAAGGATCACACCTGGCCACGAGCCTGATATTGTTCGTCCATTTGGACATCATAAACGGGAAAATAGAGATGTGGTGCAGGAGCAATGTCTTGAACAGGTGATGCAGAAAGGAAGTGGTAGGTGGGACTACTTATACCAGTACACTATAGCGAGACCTGGATTACCAAGGTTTGGTCAATTGTATTGGAATTGTCTGAAAGTTCTCCTGCCACATTTTGGCTTGGAACTTCAATAATACTAATCCAACAGGCAGTACTTGCTTAACTGGCAACAATTAATAGCTACTACATGTAATAAGATGCTCAGCATGGTGAATGGAATCTATGAAATCTATGGGAAACAATTTCTTGGACTTATGGAGCAATTTCCTATATATTTAATGTTTTATTTTTTGCAAAAAAATCTGGATTATAAGACATAATAAATTTTAAGACCCTATTTGTCCGCATACAAGAACTCATTGCACAGGTCTCACTGCCCCCTAGCATGTTTCCATTACAACTTACTGCAGCAATGTTCCCCCCCAAGGCATTCATTAAAAAAGGCACAAATGGAAACTAGCATTTTCTTCAGGCTACAACAGATAATGGAAATGAAATGGTTATATTATACTATTCTTTTTAACAACTTCCAATAACAGGACAATTGAAGGATTTGAGATCAGTTAATAGTTAATGAGAAACTCTAATTATGACCAGTTGTAAAGTAAATCATGGTTCCTTAAAAGTTTAGACTGTGTAATATATTAACTTGGTCTGTAATGAATGCAGTTTTTTTCAACATTTAGCTGAAGTGTTTGGTGTTAATGGATTGCTTAGAAAGCATCTGAAGAAAGACTTAATTACAAACCCAACTGTTCTTGCATCATTATGTTATAGTCCCTGCTGAATACAGTACTCTGCAGCTAGATAAACAAATTTCATGGCAGCCTTTATGGTAATACTCTCTGGCTAACCATTGATACCAGTGTTTATTCACTCAGATACATGAAGCATGGCAAGCATGAAAATGTGGCATTAAAAAAGGAAACCTTCATTTTCATCTCATTAATAAAACCTGAGCAGCATGCAGATATCAAAATATGGATGCAGACAATGGTTGGTTCCTCACGTGAAGCTCATCTTATATTTTACAGTATGAAATATTAAATATAAGATCATAATTTACATGATAATTGAAGGTCCTGAACTTTCTGCCCTGAGAATGTTATAATAATAATAATAATAATATTTGGACAAGTGAAACAATATTTGCATACATTCCAGTTCCTGGGACTAAATAACAGCCATGGAGAGTCATACAGAAACCTCTCTTAACCCACACTATGCACACTATGACACCTACAGTGCCCTCCATATTTATTCATACTCCTGACTAAATAGGGACAAAAACATAATGTAATTGCAAAATATGATATAATAACATTGCACAAAGGATATTCACCTACAGATGACTCCAGAAAACACACACAGGGTCACATTTATTCACATCTTTGTGCTTAGTATTTTATAAATTCTATTTCAGAATGTATTATGCTCACCTGACATTCTGCAGTGTTTTATGAGGTTCTGGCACTTCTAAGTGGGATTTATGACACAGCTATAACACAACCTTACACAACTCTAGGTCCTGCAGATCTATTGTTTTTTTTTCCTTTGTTAACTGCTTTCCTCATTTTCCTCATCTTGAACCACAAAAAATATGAAGCGATCAGTCTCTCTCTCTCTCTCTCTCTCTCTCTCTCTCTCTCTCTCTGTCTCTCTCTCTCTCTCTCTCTCTCTCTCTCTCCCTATATATATATATATATATATATATATATATATACATTTAATTGGCTCTACAGTAGAAAGTGGCATCTTCAGAGAGGCATCTGGCATCATAAGCCTGATACCGCAAAAATTTCTTTTTTTTAAGATTATTGGTTTGACTGAATGTGACCATGATATTTTCTGGATTTAAATTAATCTGAATTTTCTCTGTGCAATGCCTTTCTTTGCCAGCATGTGTTTTGTTCCTTTTTGGATAGGGATACAAATAACTATGGAGGTCCCTCCTTGTAAATAAATGTACTGTATATATCATATACTGTTTATTACATGTACATTTATATTGTTCTCACTTTTGTCACATTTTTGTCACACCGCAGAATCTGTTATCTGTGGAGACTGTCAAAGTGTAAGTGCCTGTAATGAAAGGGAGCAAAATGTTATTCTGATGGTCTCTCTAGTAATAGTGAATGTGCCTGGAATAGGCAGGTTCGTTGCAATTTTACAAGACAGTCTGTACATTACGCTTCATATTCAGATATAATCATGAATAGACAATGTTTCATTGCTTCCATGGGGACAGTATAGCATTATTTTTGAGGAATGTTCAATAATTACATGAGGTATAATTTAATAAAACATTTAATAAAATATTAAGTCCAGATATACATGCATGGTTCTGTGTTTTTGAATTGTGAAACAGTTTTAAATTTGAGTGGCATGGTGTTAACTAATATTTAAATGCGTGCACATAATATTTTCCAAGCAGCTTTGGAAGCCGGAGTAGCTACATAAGCATATGGACTGAGGGCATATCATGGGAACTGTTGCTTTGCCAGACAAGCAAGGCATTGTGTGAGAGCTGGAGTGCAGCTGTGCCCTTTGTAGCAACACTGGACACTTCCTCTTTGTATGGGCCAAGTGGCGACACTGCGTCCCTCAAGTCCCAGAGAGGTCATATGATATCTTTACCTAATATTGAACTATTGCTCCAAAAATACAATTATTTGTTTGGAGATTTAACACCCTATCATTTACAGGCATGTCATCTGTCGTCTTTGGATGAGCCATATGAAGGCTCATGTCTCAGCAGGTTGTGATTACCCCTACAGAAAGGCTCCGCTTGCTGTGGTGTCTGTCAGACCGATGGTGGCTCTGTATGGCACTCTCCTCTCTCACACGAGAAACAAAACATGGTAGCACACATTCCTTGTGCTCACACTAAAAATAAAAAAAATCATGTAATTACACTTACTATCAAGGCCTAATCTTGGCTGTTCTCATATAATTGTACACCACAGGTTGTGTCTGTGTTCCATTAACATTATTACTGCCATTTTAAGGTTTTCTGATGGTCTGCACCTATAAGAAAGCCAAGAAAACTGAAACTGATTATAGCTTTTCTAAACATTACAGTTTGGAGTCATATGAATCTTTTGGACTCATTCATTATTTTACTTTATAGAGCACACTGTTCCAAAATGTTTTTTTTTTTTTTTTTCCTTAAGACAGCTATCTGTGCTGATATTCAGGTAAGCTGTGCTACTTATTCTTTGAGTTTAGCCCACATGTCTGAAAGACCCGTGGAAGTAAATAAATAGAAAGAAGTAGAAATACATAGAAAAGACCACATGCAGAAAATTCACCATTAATATTCACATTCCATCATTTATGATCACAGCATGAACTAAAGCAGTGGAATGAACATTGACCATAAATTCGATAAAAATATTTCTGTAGGGTCTGTCATCATCATCATCATCATTCATCATCATCATCATCATCATCATCATAGTTGTGTATTATCATTATTATTATATGGTGTTCTAGAACTTAAGCCTGTTTCTGTGTTTTCACTGGAAGAGATATTAACATGACAGAAGTTAAATAAATTATTTACTATTCAAATCATAACCACTAAAGACAGAATTATGTGACATTGATGTCTTTTAGGCTGAGAGAAGCCTCTCCACTGACCTGCAAAGCATATTGGCCACTAGGTGTTTGAAAGGAGCCGGATGAATGGACCGGACACCATCATCAGGGCTGGAGTCAGCCTCCTGTTTTCACTTCACTTTGTCTTTATCCACCCCTGCTGTCCCCCAAAACACTTTTGGGGGGGATGCAGTTATTCTGCCACTGAGCTGGTAGGTCTGCTGACATCCTGCACAGGGGCACTGTCAGACTCCTAGCTGTCTGATCCCAGGGTCACACAAAGCACCAGCACCCGACAGCAGGGAGATACAAGTGTCAGGGTGTGTGTCAGGTGACCTGCCAGTCTCTCCCTAATTTCATCCTGAGGGGAGGGTGCCTTTGCTCTGGCTCTGATGACATCACGGTGCGGAGAGTGGCACTAGCTGGGTGTAGGCATAGGAAAGCCTTCAGGAGTGAATAGTTGGTTAGATAAAGCATTTCATGGCAGGTCAGTGTCTGAGCCGTGGTGTTAAGATGATTGTTCTGCCAGCCTTCTGTCAGCGCTGATGTGGCTGGAGCAGGCGTTTGTAAAGCCGCTTGGCTGTAGGCAGCTCTGGCTTTAAAATCCTTATTGTCTCTCTCTGTCTCCGTTATCCTCCCCTCGCTCGGCAGAAGGCTTGGAGATGGAGTCTGCGCCAAGCGCATCCGCACTCCAGCCAATGTATCATCATCAGCACGGCCTGCACTCGGCATTGTTCAGCCGCTCTGGCAGCGGCCTCATTCTAGCAGCATTTCAGCACTGCAGCAGGGAAATCACCGGATTAAGGGAAATATCTGAATGGGGGAAGAGAGCTAAAAGCAGTACATTGAGAGGGGGAAGAAATAACAAACTCAAAAGACCAAAACAATGGTTTGATAATAGTGAAAAATCTCATTTCATACTTTATTGCTGAATGATTTATTGGGTTAATGAGAAAATAATGTTTCATTACTTTGTCCTGTTATTAAACATGCACTATTGAATAGTCATGTCTAGTTCAGAGAGACTGATTCAGATTACATTATACCTAAGGATTTATAAAGTGTGAGAGCACAGGTCAGTGGGCTGCTGCATCAATTTTATACCTTAGGTATGTATTCATATTTGTTTTAGTCATGTCTTAGTTTTATTTTGGGGACTGTGTTGTGTATTTCCGTATTTGTATTGTTCAGTGTGTGTGTGATTATACCCTCTTCCCCTTTGTCACAAGTATATATTTCTTATCTGAGATGTGTTAACACTTTCAGAGCCTCTACCCCTGTACTGAGCCTGTTCTAGTGCCTCCCCTGTACTTAGGCACTTATGGCAGCACAAAAGATCTGATTGCCCAAATATTAGCTTGTATGTGCTTTGAGTGGGCTCATTCAGGGACCCTTTCTCAGCTGCTCTGGGTTCCCAGTAATTAGCCTTCATGGCAGCTACCTCATGTGGCTTTCCCTGAGAGAGACACTTGACATGGCAGACATCAGAGGGATTTTTCAGGAGGCTCTTGCGGTGCCCCAACAGCTCTTAATTAACCACTTAGGTATCCCCATTCGTTCTCCCGGTTGGCGTTTTCCAAATGGTAGGGGCTGCTCTGTGGATCTAAACACCGGGGAAGCATGCTATCAAAAGATCTTGTAAATGAAGGCTTGTGTAAATTATTTTTAATGATTCCCTCCTGGCACATCATTATGTTTGTAGTTACACACAAGCACTTCTGAGACGGCTCATCTTCCGTGAGGTCATCTGCAGGACCACTGTAACGAGCTGCAGTCTGTAAATGGCTTATTAATTAGTGCTGTGGTTTTACATAGCTGTGAGCTCTGATGTATGGAGCTGGAATTGTAATTGTGTGGGATCGAGAATGATAACCAATCTCAAGACTACTTATGTAAATTGCCATATTAGAAAATCATTACCTATCCAAACAGCACACCACTATGTGAATTACAATGAAGGATTTCATGATAATTGCAATTTAATTTGTTATGTCTGCATTTTTTAAAAATAATTTGGGCATTTTGAGTGTTATTAATTCTGTGTTAGTCAAAGCTGAATGGATGATTTGAATTTCTGTATTTGGAATTCAGATTTAAATGACTGTCATTTTGTGGAACAGGAAATTGTTGGTTACTCGCCTTTGCATTGTGTCAAATTAAATTGCATTTAAAATGTAAAATAAGCTATAAGATCCCCTTCCAGCAAACATGAACTCTCTCCATGCTGGGAACAGGAGCTAAAAAAACACCCTCCTGGAATGAGGAGCCATACGTGCAGGAATGCATCTAATGAGCTCTTATGTGCTCCATAATGAGGAGCTGCATTAAGGAAATACTCTTTTACGTCTGATTACATCCAGGGTTTTTCGACATTCTTCACAATGCTCTCCTGCTTCCGCATTTGTCATATAAATCACTGTAAATCACAGCAAAAAAATGTCTGTGTAACCACTCTGATTTTGTGTGATCATATACATGTAAAAAGTCTCCAGTGCTATACATTTGGATTACACAGAACGCACAGCTAGAGAGCAGCTCAGGTACCTACCTCTCTGAGGGAGACCATACCTTGTTTGGACACTACTATGCTGTTACGATGATACTTATCACACCACACAAGGTTCAGTCCATTTTATGATTCCTGTTCATTCCATTTTTAAAAGTATAGTACCAGTCAAAAGTTTGGACACACCTGATTAAGATAATGGGAAATGTACATTCAAAGACATTTTGATCTAAAGACTTGAAATTTGTTTCTTAGACAAATATAAACAGTGAAATTGATGCCTATGTATGCATTTCTTTCCAAAAACACATTTTAATTTTAAAAAGAATTTTTTTTGGCTATTTTGAAGAATCTAAAATATAAGATTAGTAAAATATAATTCAATGTGTGTTACTTCATAGTTTTGATGCATTTACTATTATTATAAAATGTGAAAAATAGTAAAAATAAAGAAAGGCATGTCCAAAACTTTGTCTGGTACTGTATATCAAACAAATTCAGAAATTTGTGTCTAGTCAATTTACCATTGGTTATCTGTCAATTCCTGATTTAAGCACTAAAACAACAAGTGTATCATCAAGTTGTTAATGAAAGTTAGTGCTATTCTGCTATTGAGATGAGGTGAGTAACATGTACAATACCTGTCAAAAGTTTGGACTCATCTTTCTTTCTTTATTTTTGCTATTTTCGACATGTCAGAGTAATTTCAAGCATTTAAGTGCTTAAGTCTTTAGATCAAAATGTCTTTGAATACATCTTTCCCCTTGTCTTAATCAGGTGTGTCCAGACTTTTGACTGGTACTGTATATCCCAGGGAGTGTTACACAGAGAAATACAGAAACTTAATTCAGCCAACTCAGATTACTAGATTACTGATTACTAGTAAATGCAATATTTGACAATCATACAAATGAGAAAAATATATCCACAAAAATGCATATGTAATATTTCAGTGCATTACAATATGTTGATTGGTTGATATTTATCTGATGGAATATGTTGCATTAGCTGCAGATAAACTCTGAAAGAAGTTGTTTAAATATATTATATTATAATGTATTATAGTAAATAGTATTTATTTTGCTGTAACGATTATTAAGTGGTAAGTTGCCGCTCAGGTTACAGCTCACTGCACTTACAGGTTGCAATGATTAAAGGACAGCTAATAGCAACTAATAGCAAGCAGAGCCACTTGACTTTGATGATATATCTCAGGAGAGGGTCTGCATGTGAGGTGCCTGCTCACCCTGCTTAATAGTATTTCAGGTGGCAAAGAATGCTGCATTCATGTGTGCTGATTACTTTTTATCAGAGAGATTGGATATGACATCACTGCTCAAGAATGCAACAGACTGAAACAATGCATGATTGTGGAGGGATCTAGTATTAGTCAACATATTTGCTCTTTTAGCAATATAAGGTTGGAAAACATTTCTTCTATGTATGGTTTACAAAATCAGTGAATGAGTGCAATTCAAAAACAGTATTTTTTAGTCCTATTTGACAGCTAGCCAATGGGTATATTATTATGTTAGTTAAATTCATTCTGATTTGTGAGATAAGGCTAATGCAAAAATAAGACTTGAGTTTAATAGTAAAAGTAATACCAAAGCTGTCACCTCTGCAGTTACAACAGGCAGTGCGTAAGGACAACACGACAGGTCTGAAAATGTGGCTATTGACAAGAGTAAATCACTCATTCCTCAGATAAAGACATTGTTGTGCATTTAGGATTTGCTCACTATATTTGCAGGTTGTGAGATATTGAACTTTTGTGTTTTGATACACACAAATAATATCTGTATTTGTTTTGTGATGTGTCATCATTGTATACTGTGATGTTACAGGGTTGTTGTTAAGGTTGTTACAGGAAATCTTCTGGCAAACATTCCTGTAGAATTAATAAAAAAACATAATAAATATCAAAATACATAATTATATTATTATTATTGTTATTATTATTATTATTATTATTATTATATATTATTAAGTAAAATGATTTATATGCCAAGGAATTATTTACATTATCCTTTTAGAAAGTGCCTGGATACACACACAGCACTGGATGTAATTAGCTTCCAACCTGTATTTTATGTAGAGCTTTATTCAAATCTCACTGCATGTCTTCAGAGAGCCAAACCCAACTTTGCATTCATGAGGAGAACAAATGGAACAGCACCCCATTGTAACCTTGATGAATTGTGCATTTCACCTTAGGCTATAGAGAAACATTAAAAAGAGGATCATGATATTAAATGCAGTGAAAGACTTTTTTTCTCTGACAACTCTGAAACTGTGCCACTCTAGATCAAATACAACCTCTCTTTATTTTTAACCTGTAGTTGCTACAGCCATGTTAATCCATAGCAGGTACATTTGGCAAACAGAAGTTTTGAGACTGAATTTGTAAAGCAACTGCAGCCCTGTTTTTACACATGCCAGAGGCATAAGCCCATCCCTGGCCACCTAAGCCCCTTTATTATTTCCCATCTTCCAGTGTGTTTTTTGGTATGCTGTCAAGTTTTGGAATGCAATCAACATCTGTTAATTTCTGTCTATTAAACATATTGTAGTAACACAGGATCATGATATTTTGTTTGTATGGCTGAACAGAGACTTATGACCCAAATCCATCATCTGCCTGTCATAATTTTATGTGTTGTCTGTGGAGTCTCTACGGTCCAAAGCAAGCATATTGCAAGGCCTCCTTTAAGTTATTGACCAGCTGCTCCTGTGCCCAGCTGAAGAGGTCATTGTGTTACTTTTTTCTCTTCTCTGAATCTCACACTGTTGCACTGTCACAGCCAAGCATAATACAAACCGTATGTCCCAAGAACCTATCAGATGCATTACCATGTCTGAATATTTTAACAGGCTCCACCAGCCCCCATAAGCTCAGGGTTTAGAGTCATCCTCCATCAGGTGCTGTAAAAAGGAGACATTATTTTCAAATATCAAAACTGTCAAAAGTGTCCGCTATTTAATACCGCTCAGCTGTCCAGCTGAAGTCTGTTTAATTGTGCGATTCTCTTCTTTTACCGTGTAATGTGCAATGTCACTTTCCATGTTCCTCATCACAAGGAACTTGACAAATGAGCAAATGTAAAAATATGAATTTATGTTTGGCAAGCTGCATCCATTGAATAATAGAATAACTATTTGAAATCTCACAATAAACAGTTTTGTGTCAAATCCAAATCTTGTGTGACTTATGAATCACTGTTTCCATGAAATCTATTCTTTGAATGGTTTCATAATATATGACATTAGCTTTGCATTACTGAAGTTACCTGTCAAAAGGTGAAAATGACTGAATGACTAGGGGTATGGGGGGAGGCGACCCTTGTAAATACTGCATGCAGTGTTCAATAAACAAGAATGTACAAGAAGAGTTCACATTGAGCCAGGTGGAGCTGGAGTCTGGGATTCTGCTCAGAGGCCTAAAGCAGACAGAAGGATGGGTCTAAAAAGCCTGCAGGGAACAGAAAAGCAGGGCTGCTTTTGGTGGTCAAAACCCCAATCCTGCAAGGCTTCCCACACACAGGAACAGAAGCACTCCTTCAAGTTTGTCATCCCATTTCAACTGTGAAATCCATTAAGTGCAGTTATATTTTCTCTTGCATGTCTTTGTTTTACTTTTGGATGATGGAGCTTTCTCATTCATTATAGCAATCTGAGAGACAGAGCAGGCTGAGAAGGCTGAGGAAAGGGTTACCTGTGCCTCTGTCACAGTGCTTGTGATTGAATAAATGTGTGCCCATATTCCAGGATGCCCTACCATTCTTCAGTTGAAACAGCATTGAAAACTCAACTCAACACACAACTAAAATCAAAATCAAAATCAAAACACCCTAAAAGGGGACCAAGGTTATACAGGGAGTTTTCTCTATGATGTATGTATGATGGTGTATATGCTATTATAGGTTACTGATATTCACAGTAGAAATTTGGCCAGTTTGACAAATGACAAATAGGTAAATAAAACAATATAATCTACATTAGATGCTTAATGCACGGTTGGTGATTTTTTTTTTTTTACTTAGTTTACTTTTCCTTGGTGATGAATATCAAGGTAATAAATGGTAATTCTATTACTTTAAAATATGCAAGTGTCATATAAACCTCTCAGAAAATATGGTGTATAATTTCAGAAGGCAATGGCTTGAAAGTTATCCTGGGTGTATCAGTAGCTTAAAGGTATGAGAATTTGGTGAACAGAAGTTTTCCTGTTTAATTTGAATTTTTGGATGTATTCTAGTCAGCCGTCTCAGATTAATCTGTGAAAATAAATATTGAAGCTGCCCAGTTAATACGGTTAATTGTCTCAGCGCTCTGCTGGCTGCCCGCTTCCCAACAGCTGGCCACACTGCTTCATGGCAGCCTTTGAGATAATAACTCCTGCGTGTGCCAAAGGAGTGCCTGTTACTGCCCACAGAATTTACAACTCACAAGTGGAAACAGAGACTCCAACAGAATTTTTTTTATGCAAGGTCTTTGAATTTTATTAATGTAATGCAAACACAAGCCTTCCAACACATTAAATTGTTGATGTTATGCGAATACACTCTGGAATTGCAGATCCTCATTAACATTATTTGCATGTTAATCTGCATCTTTTTAATTAGTGATATTATTTATGCACATAATTTTCAACTACTGATGCCAAGTCGGAGGAACATTAATTAATCTACTGAGATGCCAAACTGTTTTTCTCCCACTTTTATTTGTTTACATGGTGTTCTGGATTCAGGGAAAATAGAAAAAAAGCATAAAGAATAAAAGTAGAAAGACAAGATTAACTAAAAGCTCTTTTTGTTTTCATAATTTATATTGTAATATTAGCCAAATGTCATGTTTCTTCCCTCAGAGATCGGTTATTCAGTTACATTACCTTGATGTATTATTAAAATTTATAATGGACTCTGGAGGTTTCTCTTAGTTCTCCCCTTCATTTACAGAATATACTCAATGTTATTTTAATCTTCCTACATCGCTTCCATGCATAGGCAATGACTGCTGTCTTCCCAGCAGCCCCCTGGAGATGATCCACTTTCAACAACCAATAAACATTTAAATCAGGCTGTAGGAACCCCAAAACAATGTGTGTGTGTATATATATATATATATATATATATATATATATATATGTATGCATATACACACGCATACAACATACAGTCTTTTCAGTTGATCAGTCTTGCATTTCCTCATATTTCTAAAATATTTCAAAAATGATTAAAGACAGTGTTACAGTAGCTGTTTACCCCACAGATCTGAATACAGCTCACCCGAGATCCATGCACCTCAAAAGCAGCTTGTGATGTTTTCCTTATTTTATTATTTTAGCCTTTAATAAATAAATATTTAATCTGCAGAATTATTATAGATTAAAATGTCACTATATGATTTACTATTATTCAAATGCCTATTATATGTGTTCTACTCTGATAAAAAAATAACAAACATCCTTTGCAGTACCATGTGCAGAATAAATGTTTTTAGATTCCCCTCTCCAAATTCACTTGTGTCCTTGTTTCCAAATTTGCTCTTGAGGTCACCAATTTCCCTCAAAATTGTGCAAACCACAGTAGCAGCAAAACACAAGAGGGAATAATTTCAGTGTAAAGCCTACAGTGTTGTTTGACTGGACAAGACTAGACAGTAATGTTCAATTTGAAGCTCTCCAACCAAAATGGTAGTCCAGTGAAATATCAGAGAGAGAAGACATTCAGAGCTGTATATTCTGTGCTGTCTGATTGGACACAACTAGTTTGTATAGCAGGAGACCCTTGTCATTTGTGGAGCCTCCATTCATGGTTTTGTGGGTAGCACTCCATGTTCCGACTGCATTCTCCAACCACTCAATCTCTTGCTGTGGTACAGGATGGCTGGGATGTATCCACAGCACACTGCCTGAAGTTCTGCCAAGCCCTCTGTTTCACACCCTTCTCAAACACTTGGGAATGAGCTGGCTCTCTCATTTCTCTGGAGGGTCATGCACTGGTGTAAAATGCAGCAACCCAGAAAAGTGATAGCATTAACACTCCTGGGACAAGAAGTCTTTTCACTAGATTGTGGAAATGCTGCTTGGCCTCAGTCGTGGGAGGTGTGAGCTCTAAGAACAGCCTTTCAAGAGCAGCTATCCTGTTAACTGAAATTGAAATTATTTTCCAAATCAATCAGATTCTGCAGATTCTGCAAATTCACATTTTTCAGCATGATACACCCATTGGCTCTCTACAGCTAGCTGGCTACAGTAGCTAATTAGCTTATGCTGTTCATTTGTGAAGTATTTTTTTCTTTTGTAATAGTTAGCCAGCTAGATAGCCAGTAAAACAGTTGTTTTTTCTGACTCATAAAATGGATTTGCAGTGGTTAGTTTCATAGCTAATTTGTCACAGTAGCTATTTAGCAAGTTGTCATTTCCAGCTATTAGGAAATATTATGTCTGTGAAGAGGAAACCTGAAAAATTAAAAAAAAAATTAAAAAATCAAGATTAAAAGGTAAGAAATATAGTCCTCTATTCTCTCACATTACTGCATT
This sequence comes from Megalops atlanticus, assembly GCA_019176425.1. Classification (NCBI taxonomy): domain Eukaryota; kingdom Metazoa; phylum Chordata; class Actinopteri; order Elopiformes; family Megalopidae; genus Megalops; species Megalops atlanticus. The sequence goes on from CM032884.1 coordinate 38,634,581, forward strand.
TATTCATTTGCCCCTGTGCAAGTAATTGCTAGTTAATTAGTTAGAAAACTAATAGATCCGTCAGCACTTCGGCCCCCTAGCTCAGTGTTTCTCGACCCTACTCCTGGCGGCACCCTGTCCTGCATATCTTCTATTTATCCTTGCTGCTTGATTAAATCAGGTGTGCTCAGCTAATAAAATGTGCCCCTGATGAGTTCAGTCAGGTAGGTAGAGCAAGGATAGATAGAAGATATGCAGGACAGGGTGCCGCCAGGAGTAGGGTTGGGAAACACTGCCCTAGCTGTTGTTTTGGTGTTTCTCCCTGTCTGTCAGTGTCGTCCATGTGCTTTTGTTTACAGCTCCCATGTGTTCTGGCCCTGCCCTGCTCTCTGCCCTGTCCCCGCCCACCTGATTTCCTGATCACCTCCACCTGCCGGCCTGCCCACCTGCATCCCACCTCCTCCTCAGCCCAGCCCTATATATACCCTGCTTGTCTCTGTCTTGTTGCCAGTTTGTCTAAATGTTTTCTCTGTTGTGTACCTGCCTGATTACTTGTGTTGCTGATCCTGTTCTGACTTCTGCCTGACTGCCTACTTTGTCCCTGCCTGCCATCTTTGGTTACCTGATCTGCCTACCTACCTGGTTTTGACTCAGCCTGTTCCTGTTTTGATCCCTGCTCCGTGTTTGTTCTGTCATGGACTGCCTTCCTGGTTTTTGACCCTGCCTGTTCTGCCACCACAAACTTGCCCTGCCATATCCAATAAACCACTTGGAACCTGAATACGCCTGGTCTGCGTTTGAGCCCGTGCCTGTGTCCTGACAAGATCTGTTGCTGGGGCACTTTATATATTACATGTGTTTATAGCATAGGGGTGGATAGATTGTTGGTTTTGACACATGGGGCACATCTGTGACCTTCCAAAGACTGTGAGAGAGCAGCATTTTTAATGCTCTTAAAACAGAGACAGTATGTGTGGGGGTTGCACCTAGATGCATGGTTGTATCCTAACTCAGATGCATACTTGTTATTGCTTTTGGGCTAGTTGCAGCTACTTGCATTGCTCACTTCAATTACATGCAAACCTCAGGAATTTGCAAACACTGAAGAGAATATTTTAGGCTCAGACTAGGTGAGATCAGCATAGACTCTGCCTCTGCAAAGTAGTAGCACTGTGTAATTGCACCTTATCTGATTACAGTTTTCAAATTTAATTTAGTTAATGTTATGCTTTTAAAAAAGAGGATTTGGACCTTCAAAATTCTGGGATACCTGATTTGAAATTTATAGTAGTCCTGAAGACTACCACATAAACCAATGCTTTTCCCAAACCTGTTATAATCGAGACACACTTATTGGTCACTGCATTATTTCTTTACATTAAATGTGTTTGTTTTTGTGACAGGAACAAGTCTCTTTGCATACACATCTTATCAGTACAGTAAAGATTTCATGGATTTTGAATGGCAATATTCACCTTAGCAAACATTTGTTTTAGTTTCCCTCTTCAACAAATTTTCTCCTACTGTAGCTAGACCAAAATATGGAAGTGGTGTTTTGTATCTTTTAAACAGCAAACTGTAATGGAACCTTCCAATGGTCGGTGCAAAACAAACAACACCAACAGAATTATTAACCATGCGATGACATCCCAGTTAGTATGCCAGCCAACAGGAAACATTCTCGCTAAATCAGCTGGCTAGCAATGATGTTTGTGCACTACCAAAATAGCATATCAGCAATGTGAATGTGCCCTTGTGTCATGAAATGCTGGCATGCTTGAGCAATAAGGCCCAAGTCTATGGTGTATCATTAGCACTGGCATGGCTTGTTAGTGTGATGTTTTAGGAATGAGCCACAGCCAAGTGCTCAGGAGTACCTGTTTGAGACCCATTACCAACAATTCATTTGCAGAGGGAAGAAACTTTCCACGCAGACATGTCCATCTCACATTCACTTAACACACAAGTGCATTCCCTATCTAAAACTTCAGAAATACTTGTTGGCTCTAGTGTCAGGAGAGTGTCTGCAGAAAGTGCACCAGGTGTTGTTATTTATTGTGAAAAACAAACAACTGAGGACTTTGTAGGTTCTATCTGAGATCAATATCCCTGTGACCATTCACTGTGTTATCTTGAATTTCTGTCAATGGTCTTCAATTACATTTTTAATAAATGTACTTAGTTGCAATAATTGTTACTGATGATTTTGTCTGAGGGCTTTGGATTCTGTTCCCCATTAGTGTCAATGGCTTTTAAAAACACTGACCTGATCTAAAAGATGTCATTCATTTATTGCTTTAAAAATGAAAATTTCATAAGCTATAACTCTAGTTGCAAAATTAAGCAAAATATTTAGTTTGAAAAAAACTTACATCCTCTTTTGACTTGGTTTCAACAAATACTTTTGTTTACATTCATAGACATCACATTGCAGCAGTGCTTCTGTTACCATATCATTTGAAATTGAGAAAACACTCTTGACATTCACATTGTTTAAAATTGTAAATACCCTGCAAAGTACTTAGTCGATGCTTTAAATAAAGCTGACCTTCTGTGATTGATTCTGCCAGCTTGTTAGTATTTGGAGACAATCCAGGAAAGCACTTCAGTAAACTTGATAAATTACATGCAACAATTAATATAAGACCCAGTAAAATAGGCAACTATTCCTCCTGGAAAACAAATGTCAGAGTATTATAACACACTGGGACACATAAATATTCTAAGTTTATTAAAAACAATAATTAAAATGAATGGTTCTGAAAATGTTTTGCCTCTTCCCTCGGTGATGCGTAATTATTCTCCATCATAATTATATGTGGCAATATTTCCTCCAGTCCACGTTGCTTTCAGTGATCAAATATGGGCCACTAAAGATTGTCAATACAGTAACAGTAAATTTCATATCAAAATGAATGAGAGAGGAGGAGGTTGAAACCACTTGGTATAACTGCTTTTAAATGGTTTACACAGGTGAAGTGATTTGGATTGAGTGAAATCTGAATGAGGCTTTCTACCTGTCTGGTAAATTCCATTTTAATGAATAAACTGACCTTAATGCTATATTTGTTCGAAAATGGCTACTGACCATGAACTGCATAAGCTATCAGTTTGATTGTAAAGCCATGCAATTCTCTTTGATGTCTTGTTCAAATACATGAAGTTATTTACTTGTTTTAATGGAATACATTTCTTATATTTAAAATAACAATAATCATAAATGTTATTTTACCATAATTTAAACACCTTGTACTGTTTTGACTTTAGCACCTAATAAGCAAAAGAGTGTGGCTTGAAAAAAAATGTGGTTTTACTAAGCCAACTAATTTGCATCTGGAAAATCAGCATCACTTGATGCTAAATTTTGCAGGAAATTTGAGCAAATTAGCAAAAATACTAAAAGCCAAATAGGTCTGAAAAGCAAAAGAAAATATGCAAAAATCATTAAGTGAAACAGAAGCTCTGTGAAAGCAGAGAGTGTCAACTGCATGTTGCACAAGTAATAACCACAGCTGACCGGAGACCATCGACCCTGGTACAGCGTGAGCCAATACACTGCACATAAAACAGTAGGAGAAATTTTTACAAAAACAATTTATTTTGAAAGTCAGCCTTGGCCAAGCCACAAAACCAAACCAACCAGACACAATCACAGAAAATTACATTTATCCTGTTTCAAATGAATTAGACAGAACGAGATCTGTTCTGGGTGAATAGAGAAGCCCAATGAGTAGTGGCCATCAATAGCAGTAGGACTGTTGAGAGGTTTTTTGTTCAAAAACCTCTAAGCAGCAGAAATTGTGTAGTATATTATTATCTGGCTAGCTTTCAGATAGCTTTGAAATGCTAAAATACAATACAGGAGGCAATATTCCAGTGTTTATAACAGAGCTGAAGTGGTATGCCCCTAAATAGTTTCTTAGCTGTCACCAAAAGTCATTCAAAGTGTAAATTGTTGTTCTAATGAGTATTACAGTATTTCAGTGAACCTTTTGTCTATTATGACTATACTAATTTTGGTATAAGTATGAAATATTTTCTCAAATGATTGGGATGGACTGGGTAATGTCACACTGGGTATATGCTAATGTATCTTTGAAGAATAGCTCTTCCCTTGTCATTTCTGTTATTTATTATATATGTGCAATGTACAGTACCTTTGAATAGTAGGCTGTTCCTCGGTCATAATAGGTTACTTTCAACGTCATACCTGGACACATATGGTACATTAACTAGCTCATGAAAAGGAGCATTCTCATATTTGATCTGGTATCAACATTAATGTCTTGAGGTTTTGAGTTAATGCTACTCTGATACAAATATACATTCAGCCATCTCCTTTTAGTTGGCAATACTCTGTTCTCTGGTATTATTATTATTATTATTATTATTATTATTACTGTAGTTGTTGTTGTATTTTTATCAAATGTTTAATACTTGAGGTCAGTGATAGGCCTGATTAGCCTTTATTTTCTATTATCATTTTTCCAGAATAAAGCTGCCCACACAAATGCCTGAGCAAAGCTTTGTCTGCACTAACAGTTTTACTGACAAACACAGAAATATGTTCATTTACACATATGCTTAAATGCAGAGACTGTGAAGAGTGCAGGCCTTTTTTATGGTTGACCATCTCTTACCATTTCTCTTTCACTTTTCATCAATAATCGTAATCATAAGCTTGACTTAAATGTTTTGAAAAGGAACATGACTTCAACATTGACAATTACAAATTAGTGAAAACCAAAAAGAATGGTTGTTCAAAAACACAAGATAATGCATTTTTGAGGTCAGAGGTTCTGTAGGCTTGTGGTTGGGATGTCAGTGCTGATTCTAACCTCTTGAGAAAAGGTACCTATTGCTTCTGTGGTTGTCACTCAGCATTACTGTAATGGGTTCAGGCAATGGTCCTGTGATTGCGCTGCTCCCCTGTCCGGAGGCTCCACTTTTATGTCAGCATATAGAAATGAGAAGACCTATGGTCTGTTTGCCACGTGGGATCCAGACTGGCTTCTCCCAAAATACAGGAAAACTGAGAGGATGGATTCCAGAGTAGCTACAACTACAGAACAACTTAACACAGCCTTTCACTCACTACATAACAACAATCTGAAGACAAAGATTGCAGTTACTTCAAAATCAAAACAGATATTAATTCAACCTCTCATCAAACGTTCTAATGTAAAGTTAAACACCTTGCATACCACTGAGCAGTTTAAAAAGCCAATTTAAACATTTTCTTAAAAAGAATTACGATCTTTATCCAGTCGTGGTTTACCAGGGTGATCAATTTGAAACAGCAAGAAAAGAGTGCCAGTCACGGCTCTCGTCTTCAGAAGCCAACAATTTCATACCGTGACGATCTAAAAACAAAGGGGCTAATGACAACAGCACTGTAAATCCTGCTGGGTTGTGCAATCTAATGCTTCCCTGTTGGTAATAGTGTTATAGAAGGTAATTCAGCATGTCATGTCTAGTAACTAGATACCAAGAGAGAGTGACGAACAAATTCAAAAAGTCCTGTGGGAAAGAATCTGACCAAAACCCAAGCATTCCAGTGGCCACTCACATGAAACTGATAAGGCTGCTGAAAGTTTTTCTCTGTGTCTCCCTCTCTAACACATGCAAACACAAAGTTTAACTCTTTCTTGCTTGTAAGATGTGTACATTTCTGAGGTGGAAGATAATGTATGTTGGAGGAGGCTTCTTTTGCCCTATTTATACGGTTCTCATTTTTTCCATTGATGCACACATTAACCAGGTCTGGTCCTCTTTACTTTTACAAATCTTTTCATTGTCATACAACTGCACCATTTGCACCTGTTTTTCTTTTTTCATAATTTAGTAAGGAGCTGAAATTATTGCATAGTGGAAATGGTAAAATGGAAAAAATATCTCCACATGTTCTCATTTGTTACAAATATAAAGATGCATTTGTACTGCCCTGTTTGCATGGTGCTGTGCTTCATTCTCCCTGCAGTAAACTGAAGCCATGAACTCAGGCCTACATTTACATCTGCTGCACTGTATGTAAGCATAGCTGCAGGTCTCACATTACATTTGCAGTGATGGCACACCCCACCAAGACAATTAAGTATGAGACCTTTGAATGATTGAGCTTTGAATTATTTCAGACACAGCATTTCTGTAGTGTCCACATTTGACCTTGTTAAGGCATCAATATTAAAGACACAAGCATAAGAATATCAGGCTTTGAGAGAATGCCTAACACACTGACTAGGCCAGATGTGAAACTTACATGAATGCATGTACTGTAGCTGAAAGCAGAGCAGTGTTTGCAGGAAAGCCATGTCAGGATAGAGCTGTATCACTCTAGACCTTCCCTTCTTTTTCTGCATGTGTTAGGATTGACGGTCCATGTAATCAATAACAGCAAATATGTTCTTTTACATCCATGCATTGTCAAAGTGTACTGGAGTGAAGTATTTTTAGATTGAATAAGAATCTGCCATGATCACTTGAAAAAAAATAAAGAAACACAGTTTTGAATGCAACCAAAAATTTAGCACAACCCAGCCCTGTAACCAGTATGGCATGAGCACGATCACCCACACCTGGCCCATCTGTGCTGAGTACATGTCCATGTCAGGATCTCAGAAACAAACCATGGCCCAACCTGCAGATTCATGAACACTACACTACACTATCTCCACCCATCTCCTGACCTCTGGGCCTGCTCAGCATTTTTATACATGCCACAGACCATGATTGGATGTTAATTGCTTAATTGTACCATGCAGTACACCTGTGTGGAAGCATCTGCATTCGTTTTGTTTCTCCACTCATTTATGCAGTGTTTTCCTTTTTTTGAGAATATGTTTATTAATTTTTCCTGTACAAAAACACAACAAACTTACAAATATTTTTCAAAGAAGAAAAAAAAAGAAACTCAGCTCACATAGTTTTCTATGTTACATCGCTTTTCCTACAGGTACCAATACTGGGGGAAAAAAAGTGTGTATACATAGATATACACCGATGAGCCAAAACATTATGACCACTCACAGGTGAACTGAATAACGTTGATCATCTCCAAACAAGGACACATGTCAAGGTCTGGGTATATTAGATGGTAAGCGAACAATCAGTTCTCATAGTCAACGTGTTGGATGCAGGAGAAATGGACAGGAGTAAAGACCTGAGCAACTTTGACAAGGGCCAAATTGTTATGGCCAGACGACTGGGTCAGAGCATCTCTGAAACGGCAAGGCTTGTGGGGTGTTCCTGGTCAGCAGTGGTGAGTACCTACCGACAGTGTTCCGAGGAGGGACAAAGCACAAACCGGTCACAGTGTGTTGGGCGCCCAAGGCTCATCGATGCGTGAGGGCAATGAAGGCTATCCTGTCTGGTTCGAACCGACAGAAGGTCTACTGTGGCACAAGTCACAGAAAATTTTAATGATGGTCATGTGAGGAATGTGTCACAACACACAGTGCATTGCACCCTGCTGCATATGGGGCTGCGTAGCTGCAGACCGGTCAGAGTGCCCAGGATGACCCCTGTCCACAGTCGAAAATGCCTACAATGGGCACGCAAGCGTTGGAACTGGACCTTGGAGGAAGAAGGTCGCCTGGTCCGATGAGTCCCATTTTCTTTTAGATCACGTGGATGGCCGTGTACATGTGCGCCATTTACCTGGGGAACTGATGGCACCAGGATGCACTGTGGGAAGACAACAAGCCGGTGGAGGGAGTGTGATGCTCCGGGCAATGTTCTGCTGGGAAACCCTGTGTTTGGCTATTCATGTGGACATCAGTTTGACGCATGCGACCTACCTAAACATTTTTACAGACCAGGCACACCCCTTCATGGCAATGGTATTCCCTGATGGCAGTGGCCTCTTTCAGCAGGATAATGTGCCCTGCCACACTGCACACATTGTTCAGGAATGGTTTGAGGAACATGATGAAGTGTGCAAGGTGTTGCCCTGGCTTCCAAATTCCAATCCGATTGAGCATCTGTGGGATGTGCTGGACCAACAAGTCCGATCCACAGTGGCTCCACCTCGCAACTTACAGGATTTGAAGGATCTGCTGCTAATGTTTTGGTGCCAGATACCACAGGACACCTTCAGGGGTCTTGTAGAGTCCATGCCTCGGTGGATTGGCGCTGTTTTGGCAGCACACGGCGGACCAACAGCATATTAGGCAGGTGGTCATAATGTTTTGGCTCATCTGTATGTATATATATATATGTATGTATACACATATAAGGATTCAGGAGATACATACTGCAGTGAAAATTAGAACAGAAGTTAAACAAGACAGAAAATAAATTGATGTTCAAATTTTCACTCATGCCTGGGGCCTATCAGGACATTTATAAATGCTCGAGTCATTATAGCCAATATGTTTGTGTCAATATAATCCAGAAATGGTTTCCATGTTCTATTAAAGACCTTTGTTTTATAATGCAAAAGGCAGGTCAAGAAATATAAGGGGATATGTTCCATTATTAATTTATGCCAACCCAGAATTGAAGGAGTCTTATCTGAAATCCACTGAAGAAGTATATTCTTCCTAGCACAGAATGTTAAGACATTGTAAGGTTTTTACTTATGTGCATCAGTTAAACGGGCACTGGGAAGGCCCAAAACAAGAGAAACCGGATCAAATTCAAGTTCCACATCCAAAATTTTCTGAATTTCAGACAAGACATCATTCCAGTGTTTTTGTACTTTGGCACAAGACCAGAGACAATGAGTAAGGTCAGCAGTCTCTGGTTTACATTTAAGACATAGTGGGGACATGCCTTTTTGATATTTAGAGAGGCACTTTGGAGCTATGTGTGCTCTGTGTAATATCTTAAGTTGTAATGCTGTTGTCCAACTGCAGACAGTTATTTTCCTTGCATTATACCAAATATCCTTCCACATCTCTTCTGTTATCTCTACACCCATTTCCCTCTCCCAGGCCACTCCCAGTGCCCGAGTGCCATCATTGGAACAGTCCCTCAAACTATCATGAAAGGCACTAATGGATGCACCCCCCTCAGCTAGAAGCACCTGTTTCTCCACCCGTGTAACATTCACATCAATGAGCAGTGACGTTTCTTTCATTATATAGTCTCTAACCTGGAAATAACGAAAAAGATCTTTTCTTGATATGTCATATTTCTCCACTACCTGGTTAAAGGTCATGAGAACAGCACGGTCAAAGAGATCACCTAGGGTAGAAATTCCCTTAGCTGCCCAGTGTTTGAAACCTGCATCCAAGACCCCTGGCAGAAAATCAGGGTTATCAGTGATCGAGGTAAAAACAGATGTTAGCCCTGATCTCCCTTCCATATGTTGCATAATCCTCCATGCTTTGACAGTATTAATTGTAATAGGGTTGCTGCTCCACTCCTTAATGGATTTCAATTTTTTATTAAAAAGTAAATTTCAAAGAGGAATATGGATAGGGATGCTTCAACATCAAGCCAGATTGAAGCAATGTCATTTTGGATCCAAACAGCTATACATCTTAGGTGGGCACTTAACTGGTACTTTTTAAAATCAGGGAGATCCGGACCGCCCTTATCACTTGGTAATTGCAATACCAACATCCTAATCCAGGGTTTTCGTTTGCACCAGATAAAAGAACTGAACCAGCTATTCTATTTTTACTACTTTGTGAGTGAATATAATGGGGATCATCTGTATTGGGTATAGCAGACGTGGAAGGACATTCATTTTTAAAAGTGAAATTCAGCCTAGCCAGGATATGGGAAGAGTATTCCATCTCTCTAGATCCTGTCTGATTTTATCAAATAATGGGTTGATGTTGGTTTGAAACATCTGATTAAATCTGGGTGTAATGAATATAACTAAATATACAAATCCTGTGGGGGGCCACCTGAAAGGGTAGGGGTTGGGATCATCAGGCTGCTCCTGCAAATTACCCAAAGGCATCGCCTCAGACTTGGAAAAGTTCATTTAGTATCCAGAAAATGCACCAAACAGTGTAATAGTCTGGATTAAATGAGGGACTGACACAGAAGGATTTAACATGAAAAGTAGAACATCATCTGCGTCCAGTGTGATTTTTGGCCCAGATCCAATCCGGATATTAAGGGGTCTCGTCTAATAGCTTCTGCTAGTGGTTCAATCACTACAAACAGAAGTGGAGACAAAGGACAACCTTGTCTGTTGCCCCTCTGGATCACAAAAGTTTGGACCTGAGTTCATTAGTTAAGACTGCAGCCATTGGTTGATTGTAGAGGACCTTCACCCAACAAAATTATCACCTAAGCCAAACTGTGCCAGTGTGTAAAACAAGTAAGGCCATTCGACACGGTTGAAGGCTTTGTGTGCATCTAGGGAAACCACAAGACCATTTATTGCCCGATACTGACATATCTTAATATTATTTAGTAATCTTTTGATATTATTATATGAATTACGGCCCCTGATGAAGCCAGTTTGATCCTCCTTCACTATGAGTGGTAAAAGGCCCTTTAAACGTGTTGCTAATACTTGAGGTTTTTGAATCCACATTCAATAATGAGATTGGCCTATAGGAGGCACAATCCTGCAGGCATTTCCCTTTTTAAAGAATTAAAGAGATATTGGTGGAGGGAGAATACCACACTCAAAGGAATGATTAAACATATTTAGCATGGGTTCCACTAAGAGATCTTGGAATTCTTTATAGAACTTGCTATTGAGGCCAACGCAGCCTAGTGCTTTCCCTGTCTGGAGGTGTCGAATGGCTTCACACACGTCATGTGCAGACATCTGAGCGTTGAGAAGGGATTTCTGATTTTGCAATATATTTGGGAGGTCAAGTATAGAGAAACAAGCCTTCATTGACATTTGTGCATCATTACTTTGCTCTGATTGGTATAGACTTGTGTAAAAGTTCTCAAAAGCATCATTAATAATTTTAGAATCGGAAGAACGGGTCCCTGTCCCATCTATAACTGAAGCAATAGTTTGAGAGGCTACTCTTTTTTTGTTAGGTAGGCCAAATATTTTACCTGGTTTATCACCATGTTCAAATACTCTTAGTTTTACCTCTGCTTTCTTTGTTAACAGGGAGTCTAACGTAGAACGAATGGCAATAATTTCCTTTAATTTAGCTGCTGTGGGCTTTTGTAATGTATTCCTTCTCTAATATACTAAGTATTTTTTCCAGCAGGTTCTGTTGTTTTATGTTTTTGCGCCTTTTACTAGCTATCCCCTGGCGTAGGCCTTAGAGGTCTCCCAGAGCAGAGAAGAATAGAAAGAAATTATTTGAATTCCAAAGTGAAATAGGTTATAAATTTGTTATATTTTAAAATGAGAGGATCCAGGCTCCAGTGTTTGGATATTTTTCAACCTAAGGTCTAAATATACACATTTGTGATCGGATATAATAATATTTCTGATTGAACAGGGAACAACAGGTTCTAGAAACTTTTTAGGGGTAAAATCTAATCTTGTATAACTTGTATAACTTTTAGGGTATATATATATATATATATATATATATATATATACAGTATATATATATACACACTGATGAGCCAAAACATTATGACCACCAGCGCTGACCCACTGAGGCATGGACTCTACAAGACCCCTGAAGGTGTCCTGTGGTATCTGGCACCAAAACATTAGCAGCTGATCCTTTGAGTCCTGTAAGTTGCGAGGTGGAGCCACCATGGATCGGACTTGTCAGTCCAGCACATCCCACAGATGCTCAATCGGATTGAGATCTGGAGAATTTGGAAGCCAGGGCAACACCTTGAACACTTCATCATGTTCCTCAAACCATTCCTGAACAATGTGTGCAGTGTGGCATGGCGCATTATCCTGCTGGAAGAGGCCGCTGCCATCACAGAATACCATTGCCATGAAGGGGTGTACCTGGTCTGCAACAATGTTTAGGTAGGTGGCACGTGTCAAATTGATGTCCACATGAATAGCCAGACACAGGGTTTCCCAGCAGAACATTACCCAGAGCATCACACTCCCTCCACCGGCTTGTTGTCTTCCCACAGTGCATCCTGGTGCCATCAGTTCCCCAGGTAAACAGCGCACATGTACACGGCCATCCACATGATCCAAAAGAAAACAGGACTCATCGGACCAGGCGACCACTGTGTGTTGTGACACATTCCTCCCATATCCATCATTAAAATTTTCTGTGACTTGTGCCACAGTAGACCTTCTGTCAGTCAGACCTGATGGGATAGCCTTCATTGCCCTTGCACATCGATGAGCCTCGGGCGCCCAACACCCTGTCGCTAGTTTGTGGTTTGTCCCTCCTTGGACCACTGTTCGTAGGTACTCACCACTGCTGACCGGGAGCACCCCAAAAGCCTTGCCGTTTCAGAGATCCTCTGACCGAGTCGTCTGGCCATATGTATATGCTAGGATTTTTTCTTGCTGGTCCAGTGTCCGGAAAGAATTTATTTTACCTGACAAATTTGACACTTGCCGGTCACGTTGCAATAACAATCTATGTTACAAACGCAAATATAATGTACACCTAGGTTGATGAAAGAATGACAACAACCTCAAATCAGTTTGACGAACAGTAATGATTGAACAAAACTTCAACATTAGCCCCTAAAATGTAGGCTATTACAAAACATCTGTAACCTGTAACCAGCGTGCGAAATGTGGGGGTCTCGGGGGGTCCGAGACCCCTTGATTGACATTTGAGACCCCCCGAAAGCCTCAACAGCAAAATTTTGGGGGTTCTCTGGAAAAATCTTTAAAAAATTGTTTGTCACTTGCAAATGTCACTAAAAATGTCTTTTAACCCTTAAAGCCTAGGGTTGGGTATCGTTTCAGTTTTATCGAATCAGATTCCGATTCTGCTTATCGAATCCGGTTCTTATCGAATCTTATCGATTCCAATATTTTTTGGAGAGAAAAAAAGAACAAATTTTATGCCGGTGCACCGATGCGAATCATACACAGAAACGTATCCAGATTTGCGCTGTCGGTAAATGCAAATTAAGTTGTGAATAACCAGATATCAGTAATGTATTTTGCCTACCTAAACGGAGGAGACTCAACCGTAGCAAAGGGATGTTACCCCCTCACCACAAATCTTGTCACCGCTTGGTGACATTCATCCACTTTCTCCTTGCTCATTTTCCCCTTCATAGCTAAAGTGAAAGGAGTTTCTGTACTAGTGGGGCGGGTCTCTGGGGATGAACCGGAGGTGGAGGGGTGCTCTCTGAACTCGTATCTAAGAAAACTATATATTAGAATAATTTGTAGACATCATTTGTTTACCTTTAATACAAAAAGCGAATGTCAGCTCATCTGTGTTTTGTACCTGAGCGTGAGATATTGCTACTGTTAATGTTAGCTGTATCTGGGGCGTTATTGTGGCTGGGAGACCGCAACACATCGAACATGGTGCATTCCTTCAGATTCACGCCATGTTGAAGCAAATGCTTTGTCATATTGGAAGCAGCTCATGAATGCTATCACTGTTAAGGCATGTTGGACAGCAGTTTTCAATGGCACACGTTTGTATATAATCCTTTACTTTGACACTGACAAAGTCACGTCACGATTAGTTCAAACAGAGCTTAGTTGCGTAAGCTTACCAACAACGCACTCATCTAACCTAAGTAAAATACTGCATTGTCACTGCGCTGCTTTTTTTCTAATTAACGCTAAATAAAACGAGACAAGTTTTCAATGTTAGCTGTGTGCCGTTATCAAGGCAAGCTAAGTAAAAGCTAGCTAGCTAGCTGGCTACCTAGCAGGTTAAAGGGAACTTCAGGACCACTGATGTCCAAGTTGTACGTAGCTAGCTAGCTAGCTGCATTAAATGTGATGATATAAAACTTGCTACTTGACATATATTCAGAAGAGTATAATTGTTTGTAAAGTCCATGCACATTAACTAATTAAGAGGTAGTCTCAGTTGTAGACGGAACTTGAGAATCGTAGCCAAATATACTTTAATTCCCAAGCACACCCCCTCGGGCCGGTCCTAGCACATAAGTCCAGTCCCAGTACAGCCCTGATTGGAGGTGCTTCCTCCCTTGCATGAAATATTCTTACTGCAGGTGTTGCATTTTGCTGTGTCGTTATCTTTTTGAGTGAAGCTAAGTCAAACTTGCGAGCGTTTGCTGCAGTCAACCACATGCTTTGTTTACGTTATGCGTGACAAATGACGTGACGTTAGGTCCGCGCAGCAGGTCCTGGCAGGTAAGTGAAACCTTTATGGACTGTAAAATGCTCACGCCAGTTCACTTGGGAGCGCGACTGAAATATGCAAAGGGAACCGAAGCGCAGAATCGAAATGCATGTGTCTTATCGAATCCACGGTTCTTGGAAATTTGGAACCGGTTCTCAACTGGAACCGGTTCTTGATTCCCATCCCTATTAAAGCCCAACAGACGCAGCCTGTGTCCAAATTCACATCCCTTCCTCTCGGTTGAATTGCTCATGAAGTATTCATCACTAACGATGCTAGTTGCTTGTCTATGCAACAAAATGTTGGCGAGAAAAATAATTTTGAATTTACATCAAATTTAATCATAGTTACACTCTGCATAAAGCTCTGCGTCAATCTCCACACCCATTACTCTTGTTTGAATTATTCATGAACTCGTCATTGCATAGATATGGAACACATATCACAAGAAAAAGCAGAATCGGAGCTTTGTAATGACGCTAGTCACATATTTGTACATAGCGAAGTAATCACATTATGAAGACAGATGAAACTTTTGCAAAGTAATATCTTTACTAATTTCTTCACCCATTTTCACACTCCTACTTCTCGGTTGAATAAGTCACGAAGTCCCTATTGCTTCACAACGTATTGCATATCAAAATAAACAGCATAACTTACCCTTTCCAATGATACACTACATACAATTATTTATTTACTTATTTATTTACTATCCCCCCCTCCGGCTGAAAAAAACTCGTATTTTGAAACATAAATGTTAGCAGGTATGGGCAGGGAGGACCCCCCGATTGCCACCAGGTATTTTGCATACTGTCTGTAACATCTGTAGCCTGTTTTAATAAAAAAGGCTAGGCCTACATGACATCAAAATTAGCCTATAGGATAAAAAAGTTTTGTGTCCTTTGCTTTTGTCCATTTTTTACAAACATGAGCTTCAAACCAGACCAAAATTGCATCTGCCCTCACAATTACTTTAGGTTGCAGTGCAATTCAGGAGCAGATTGGTCAATCACAGCATTATACAGATATAAGACAATTTGTGTCACAGGCAATTATGAAGGATCATTATCCTTAGCTTGAGAAGAGAAGGAAGGTATACAGTTTCACTGCTTTGTGTTGTGGTTATTAAGGCCAAAGCACATTATGGTGTACCTTTGAACTTAATGACAAAAAAGTGGTCCTATCATAGTCTAGAGGCTTGATTCCCCATGTCAGGGGAGGGACTAAATGAATATTTACTCCTAAACTAACCACCCGGCACATTGCATATAGTGTTCAGGTGAAAAGTTCTTTCCACTGACTTATTATTGCGGGCAAAGTTTGGCTGTCACCTGAATCAGGGGAAAATAATGCACTCAGCCACACCACTGTATAGGCCTTACACCACAACAATACCTTTCTTTCTTTCTGCCCCTGCCACTGACTGCCCTTTGATGCTGCTCTGAAATAGTAGAGCGCCATGGGCTATTTTCCCCCACATTTCTGGGGCTCAATGCTGGGTTTGTCTGGGCTGTTTGTTTTCAGCTAATTGCCTCGAGATGTAATAAGCTAGTGATGATGTACACCGAACGCCGGTGACCCCCGCCAAAACTAATATTATGTTGTAATAAATTCATGGAGGCCAGAGCTTTATCAATGAAAACATTTCTTACCCTAAAGCCCCTGGTTTCAAATGTGTTGGTCAGTATTTGATAAAGCAAGATCATGAGATCCCTCTAATCACAACATTATGCAAGACATTTAGGGCCGTTCTGGGGGAACCCGGACTGGTTAACAGGGGTTCTAGGGTGGAAACAGTGCTGTCTACTACTACTCAGCTGGAACATTCACTACAAAAGGAGTCACTTTTCTGCACCTGTTCTTTCTACTTTGCAAATAACATATAAGGATATTCAAATGGTAAATATTTATTTTTAAGAAATTTTGAGGATTTTGAGCATTTGAAGAATTTTGACTTGATGTAATTACAAAAAAGAATCATCCTTCCATTAATAAAAATGTGTTAAGATCTGAATCCCATATTTTGAATGTTATTAGAAATTCATTGTGACACACAGCTGACTTTTCATTGAGCCTGTGTGTGTGTGTGTGTGTGTGTGTGTGTGTGTGTGTGTGTGTAAAAGTGTGCATGTGTGTGTAAAAGTGTGCCTGGTGCGTGTGTATGCATTTTTGCATTTGTATGTATGTTTGTAAAACTGTCCTTACTCATATTTTTGTACTAAGAAGGATGATTTCTTGTTGGTATTTTTGGATTGGTTGCTAGCTGTATTTGGAGGACATGGACACTGAGATTATGATATAAAAATGGTTGTAGCTGCTTTCATGTATTTCAAATTTGTACATTGTATTCTTTTGTTGACTGTAACAGTAACAGGCAACACAACCTGTTACAATATACTTTAATTGCCTTTGTTAAAGGATTATCTTAGACAGAAACATATCCAGGTTGTCTGTGGAAAGTCCTGTAAACTACAGTATGTTAAAAAATATTAATTGATATTTATTGCTTTTTAATCAGTGAACCACATGCATACAACACACCACAACAGGGGCATGTATATTCACTGCATGTATTTATTTCTAGGATTTTTTTTTCACATTAAAGAATGCTTTAGCTGGGGGGAGGGATGTGAACGACAGACAGGAAGCTATTTCACCTGCATTACTACACAATGAATTATTTATATGTCCCAATTATTTGGTATCATTTATGCAAAGTGTCACACAAGGCATACATAAGGCATTAAGGATGGTTAACCTGTAAAGCATGGGGATGCGAGGAGAGGAGTGAAAGGCCACAGCAGACACAGGAGAGGTGTTCCTCTGCCTTTCACTGCAGGACCCTTGCCACACTGTTGTTGAATTTACTGTGCTGCCTTGGTTGCAGCTCCTGTCTTTGCACAAGGAAGTGTAAAAGCTCAATATTTCCATTCTAAAACGCTGTATGCTGCAGCACCAAAAAATTTGAAATATTTGCAATTAAGAACCATGTGTGTAGCCTTGTTACTTTTTTCATTAAAATATTGTATTTTCTAAAATATCAAATGAACGTGATGCCATTTCCATTAAAACCATTTCAATTTAATTAACAGAATAACATACATGAAATGCAATGCCTTTTCATAGATTTGAAACTACCCTTTCCTATCTCAAAGTGGTAAGCATACATGCATTGCTGGTATAAACATACACTGTTGTGAGAAAATGAAAGCAGATTAGTGGGCCATGGTTGACTAGGTATATTTCTGTGTAAAACCATGTAAACTTTAGAGAGAATGACCTTGTATCTGAAGCTAATTATTTTAGATTACTGCTATCTGTAGCATTAATTGCATGGTTAAAACATAAGTATCCTGACATTTTTCTATTTTAAACACATGTAATTCATGTCTGGTGAATGGAGCCTTTCCCAAGAGATCTGCTGTTCCTCTTGTGTGGTACAGGGTGACTGCCCTAAGCATACATACAAAATGCTATTCAAGAATTACATCTTATGGGTGTGCTGCACTTTTAAACCCATATAATTCAGCTGGTTAAATGCACCTTCATTATAGCGCTGAAATTCTCTGACTGGTGTGGACACACACTGTGACAACAAGACTTGGCCGGTCTTGTTGAGCAGATGCAGTAGAATAGCTAAAGAATTGTTTTGGATGACATACATATGATATTGTTTCTCTCCTTGTTCATCCACAAATCTAAATAAGGTACATTTTCAAAATGAAGTCACAAGGCCAAAGATGAACATTAAAAGTGCGTGAATCATGTTAAACTGTGGTGTCTGTGGTTGTGTGTCTCTCGAACCAGGCAAATTTACAGATATAACTCAATATATTTATACTGAGGAAACTGTAGTTTCCAATACCCCATCCAACAGTGCTCAGTAATAAAACCGAGGACTCACTTTTTCAATTTAAAAACAGCTCACATATGAAATTAAAATAATAATAAGAGGAACAAAAATGGGGTGATCATCCAGTTTGATATTTGGTGTGTAATTTCATTTGATATCTTTTTATTAAAAAAGGTTTTATGTCACTAATACAAAATATAGCTTAATTTACAGTCATGTTTCATACTCAATGATCTTTAATGTGGAAATGACAAATGGTATAATTATAAATACTGTGGTCAAATATTCTTTGATCGTAAATGCCACTCTCAGGGAATGTCATCACATCTGTAAATACACTATATATATTATCTGTTTCAGAAAAAAGATTGATATGAACACCAGATATAAACACCACCACAAGTCACACCAGATTACCACTTCACCTCACACACTCTCGCGCAAGCATTATTCCAACTAATTGCCCTGCATTTTTCTCATTTCAATCAGAAGCGAATACTCTTTCACACTCTGGGGATTAGACACATATACCGATAGAATACAAAAGATGAGTGTGAGTCCAGCATTGTTTATCAATAAGAGTGTTTTGTCATCAGGCCTTCATAGTAGCTACAAAATCAGGTCCGGGATGTAGTCCTTTTTTTGTCAACAAATTTGGCCAAATATACAGTGGATCATTTGTGTAATTGACAATGCGGGGTGATTTGATTCTTTTCCTGCATAATTTGTTTCTTATAAGCAGTTGATTCTTAAAAGCAGAGTTCCAAATGAATGAATTTTTTTTTTTCAGTTTTTTAAATTTCTTTTCTTTTTTTTAAACACGGTATTTCTCATATTTACTGTAGAGATTACCTTAATTAAATGCTTCAAACACAGATTGGAAATGCAGTGTTTTTTATGCAACTGCTACTGTTAAAATCACTGAAGCTGAAGATCCAACAACAATAGCCAAAATACTCCTGCATACCGAAATATAAGGAACACAGAGATTTTATGTTCTGAACTGGCTTTGCCATAAAATGTTACTATATTCTAATCTGTAACAATAAAAGATGGTAAATTTTTTTTCAGCTCTTTTTATACTTCTGTTCTAAATTTTGATTTCTAAAAAACAATTGTATTTTACAATGAAAAATCATTTTGCAAAGAAAAGCTCAAACATGTAAGTGTAATAATGTAAGGCTCACAATTATTATAAAAAATGTAAAAATGTACAAAATGCCAAAATGAAAATTTCCCAGAAAAATTGTGCTTATAATAGCAATGGTAAAAAAAAAAACAATTCAGAGAATACAATTGTAAATTCTAGACAACACAATAAGGATGTTATTGTACAGAAAAAAGAAAAGTACTAATGAGGAAAGCCATTTCAGCACTGAAGTTGTGTGCCCACATCAACAATGAAATCATGTGCCCACATCAGCACTAAAGTCATGTGCCCATATTGGTATTGATCCCACATTCCACAGAATGGCCACCTTTGACCATAGAAAGTGCCCATGTTATCCATACTTGTGCAAAATTATCATTCAAATTGCACTTGAGTTATTAATTAGTTCACTTACATAAACCTAGTATCCTGAGACACAAATTTATTATTACATTAGAACTGTTTATAACAACGGAAATATATAAAAATAACCATAAATTGATAAAATTAAAGTAAAAACATGAATATTGAATCACTCACAAGATTAATCAGCATCCTTTAGGAGGGTCTTTGACTGGCGAATGGTTTCCACCACTTGTATAGTGTACAAAGTCATAGCAACTCTGGTCCTGGGGCCAGTGTGCTTTGAGGATACACCATTCTAGCGCTGGCTCTGACCACTACCAGCCCCTGCTCTGAGCTACCAATGGTCAGATTAGCTACTCAGTATATTTGTTAGATGTTGACTCAATATGACTGACACAGAGTTGGATCAATGCACAAGGGAATGTGAGGTAGTGAACTGTTGTCCCAGCAGTGATGTGTGCTTGTGGTTTAAATGTACGAGCATCTGTATTTACTTAGCGATGATTCTGACCTGAGCATCTTCTGATGCACCTTGGCTGACACCAGATGTTTTGGAATGGCTCATCCACTATTCCAAAAATATGGATGGATTCTGAATTGTAAATTAATTGCTATTTCCTGGGCTGTGCGTCGGTGCACATTGCCCAGAGCACCCCAGTGTGCCGTAGAGCAGATTAAATCACTGATGTAGATCAAACGGCAAGCTTGATTTTTTGGTTCCTGCTATTAGTTTTGTATGGATTCTTGGATTCCAGCATTTATCAATAGCTTCATCTGTATATCCTGATGGCCTTCAATTATATATTTAAGTTTTCTCTCCCTTGTCAGTGTTTAAATATCCAGAATGTTTTGACATAAAAGGTGATGATCTGCTGTACAGATTTGAAAATCAATTTATTTCCATATGGCCAATGTACCAAAACATGCACAAATTTAAAATAAACAGTACATTGTCGGGGGTTCAAGTCCAGGAACAATTCCGTTGTAAGCAATCCGACTCACTGTGGACTAAATGACAGTTATTTAACCTGTTTTCAGAATCTGTGCCTGTGTGTTCTCTGTCTGACTGAATTATTGCCTTGCTGCTATTTTTTGGCTGCACTTTGCTGTTTCCACTACAGAAGAAATGAGTTTTGCATCAGACTAATTTCAGAGCTTGTCATAACATTTCACATTAGCTTCATCAGTGCCTACAAATTATTGTTCCACCTGATAAGTTGAGTAATATAAATAAAGGTCAAATCACAATTCCCAGTGTCTCATGGTTGGTTAGAGTATGCACATTTGATGAAAATTTCAAATCATGTTAGATGAACTCAGTGAAAGGCATATGAGAGTAAAAAATGCATGGAGGAATAGCTTCCATTCACTCTGACATTGTTATCAAAGTTCACGGACTTAAAAGTGCAAAGCACTCAAACCTGCTGAGCAAAGCTTTTATCTTTCTGAAGCATTCCAATTGTGCTTCCAGGTGCTATTAGTGTACAAAATCTGCATGCTGAAAGAAACAAGATGGACACAAAAGATTGATTAAATTGCATTGAAGAGTTTTCTTGTTGGAGGCTAATGGAAACATTTTCACACAACAGAGGGATGGATGGTGGGTTGATTATCTGAGTGAAGCAGACGTAGCTGGCAGCCATAGCACTGAAGTGCTGCACTGGAGAAACTGCTTTAGCCTTGAGCCTTCAGCAAGCCCTGGAGGTCTGTACCTGCGTAATCTTTCTCAACAGATTCCAAATGGCACTGTGTAATCAAAAAACAAAAAAGCACTTGAAGTAATTGTTTTCCAGATTTGAACTCCAATTCAGAATAACTCCCAACCCAGAGTAAGGATTTATTTGTTATCACCAGAAGTCTGGGACTAAAACCATTACAAAATGGTGCTCTTTACAATCCTGTCTGTTGCCTTTTGGTGATACGAATGTAAAGATAGAAAACAAGCAGTGAAAGTAGGAGGAGACAGAGACGATAATGAAACAGGTAAGTGCTCATAGATGTTGATGAAAAGAGGTCACAATTAGTCTCTCTGTCTCTGTCTGGAAGGGTCAAGGTGATCCATCATAATGTACCACATGTTAACTGGTTCTGTAATTCTTCTCAACACAAAGACAGATGGAAACAAAAGACATCCATGGAAAATGGCAGTTTCATTTACTCACATTTAACATGGCAAGTAAGGGTTAGGGTTAGGGTTAGGGTAATGCTTTAAGAATAACTGTACAGAATATGACTGAAATCTGCTCATTAAGAGAATGTTTGAACAATGTATTTTTTGTTTTGGTAATTTGTTAATATTTTCAATGAATGATTTTTAATCAAAAGGAGCACTGATTTCAAGATGTGAAGAAGGTATTTTACTGATTAGCAAATATTACTGATTTTCTTTTCTCACTAATTAAAAATGGACTCACAGATGAAGTAATGGTATTATCAATGTAACTTTCAAGGATTTTTTCCTTCCAGAGAACACAGGCTTTTGTTTCTTTTTTTTTTTGTTTCTCCTTGAACTGAAACTGCTTACCCCTAAGAAACATGCATAGACTAAAGGCTTAAGATCTAACAACAAGTGCCACTAAGCCACAGACAAAATTTTCTCCACAGCCTGACATTTCCAGGATTCAGTGAGCATGAGGCTCCCTCTAACTTTATTTCCCCAGTTGGTATCCTAACTGTGGATGGATCAGGCACAGCTGAGGCTGGGGAGGATTCATGTCTGGAAGGGCAGCTCCATAAGGAGAGGAATAAAAAAGGAGGGCAGCACAAAAAAATGAATGATGGGATACATGGCTTCTCCTGTCAGATTAAATTAGACACTTGCAATGATCAACAAACCAGTTGAACAATATGCACCATGGCACCTCATGATAGGATGAAATGAAAGCAATGCCACAGAAAATGTAAACAACAAACTTCAAAACTGGGAAAGCAAATCAAGCGACCTATTAATCTCGCCTCTCCATCTTCACTGGAGTCATCCATTTATAATAAGTCTGGCTGATAAATGTTTTAATAAAATGGTTGCATAATTCATCCTCTGAAGCCTAGTTTTTAATTGACTTATAGCAGAATTGTACTGAAGATCAAAGGGCTGATTAAAGCAATGTATATATTACTGCTTGATGATTTTACTCAACAACGTCTTTCTGAAACATCTAAAGGGAACTGCACTGTGAATTCCTATCAATTATTTATTTGGATAATTAATTAAGTGATTGATTAATTGATTATTTTTGACAATGCTTATGTTAATAAATAGTCAAATCAGAAATTACTCATACAACACAACAAGTAAACATTTAAATTCACCATATGTTGTCTCTGCTGAGCCTCAAGGTTGTTTATTCATGGCATTTGATGAAGTGAAAGAAACTGAAAATAACACTGTGCCAGCTTGTGTTTATCAAACTGAACCATAAAGCATAGCTCGCTGACACACCTTAAAGGATCACTCTCTGACACACCTCACAGGACTACTTGCTAACAAACCTTAAAGGACCACTCGGTGACGCACCTCAAAGGACCACTCGCTGACACACCTTAAAGGACCACTCACTGTGACACCTTACAGGACCACTCACTGTCACACCTTACAGGACCACTCGCTGACACACCTTAAAGGACCGCTCATTGACACAACTTACAGGACTGCTTGCTGACACACCTTAAAGGACCACTCACTGACACACCTTGAAGGACCACTCGCTGGGGACCCTACCTAGACCAGTTCCCATAAAGTTGACAGTCAATTAAATTATTAAGTCAAAGACAGCTGATGACATCCAATTCCAGATATCAGTATAAGAAAAAAACATAATAATAATAATAATAATAATAAAAAAACCTTCAGCTACAGTACTGTATTTATCTCTGTAAGCTTTAGGTTTACACAGGAAATTGTATGGAAGTTTTCATAAATCTTACTGTGATTTCTTCAGTGTATTTCAGCATGATGGAGCACAAGAAGAGAATGTAGACTTTGGTGAGCAGAGACAATATGCTTTTATGTTTAACAGATCTTTTTGCGTCCATACTGCCTTCTATGAGTTCTAGGAAATGTCAGTTATTTAGTAATGAATCCTGATTTACCAGGTTTGGATGGAAACTGTTCTGCCTTGACAATACATAAATTTAGTTTGTTTGGTTCACATTAGCGCTACATCCAGCTCTCAGCTTGGCCAAATATGCTTCTTTTATGAAGTGTTTGGATATAGCAAAATACTTGGAATGCCCTGAGCCAGGCCTGAATAATGTTTGTCTACAAAGAGGCATGTAGGCTCATGTCCTGCAGGATCAGTGACAGTTATTTTCCTCTTCTCCATAGAGTTTTCCCCTTAACAGTGAATGGTTTCTTTTCAGAATCAAACAAAAATTGTAAAGTTGTAGTGTGTGTAGTGTGAGTTGTAAGATTTCATACTAAGATGGAATGATTCCAGGTAAATGGTAAAGTAGATTAGACCCAAAGTGTTGACCTGCATCTGAAGCATTTGTTGCTTGCGGAGGGGCCACACAAATGAACAGTAATGGCATTATGAGCAAAATGAGGCAATAATTCAGCTGAGCTGAGAATTGAAAAGTAACCCATGCAACCATGCTGGCCTTTGCAGTACAAATCAGCAGCAGATTTTGGACAACACTCAGATATTGACAAGATGCTGGTGATGGATGTTTAGGTTCTATCTGTTATGGAGGATGCTAGATTTACACAACTCCTACAACTACATGAACCAAGATAGAAAATCCCAATCAGAAGACATTTTAAGTGCAAAAATGAAATATTTTTTTAAATGTCATTTAGCTAAATATTTCTCTTGTCTCACATTATTTAAAGAATTGTTCATTGTATACTATACAATTTTCATTCTATCTACAGTATAAGTGCTAGTTTGTTAAACATAAACGCATATTGGCTCAAACGTCAAATAATATCTGTTCTATAACACTTTTTCACATTTACAACAATTATATCCTCTAAATAGTTTCCTCTGCCTTGACAAGTAAAAAATGCTTTAGAATATGTTTTAGTGTTACTGGCAGGGTTGGGGAGAAACAGAATACATGTAACGGCGTTACGTATTTAAAATACAAAATATGAGTAACTGTATTCCGTTACAGTTACCATTTAAATTGATGGTAATCAAATTACAGTTACATTTTAAAAATATTTAGATTGCTGAAGGGATTACATTGGATTTTGTTTTCCATTTAATTTTATTTTTTTCATTTAATGTTTATTCAGTTAGAAAATCTATCCAATGATAGGCAACTCCGGGGTGTATCTCCCATATGCCCCTCACGAAAAAAAAGAAAAAAGCGTGCAGCCTGCCTGACTCACAAGGCAGTGGACTGCAGAGTGAGACAGAAAGCAACCAGCACAACACGTTTATGTCATGGAAATACCTTGACCATTTTACTTTCAAATTAGGCAAAGCTCGCAACATAACAGTACAATGCAAGCTGTGTTTGCCAGCAACCAAACTGCTATCCGCTTCAAAAGAGTTGACCTCTAACCTGAAGAAGGTTCTTAAGTTCTCTTTTTCATTATTTAAGCTAATATTGATCGCTAGCTAGTTATCTTACATAGTTTGGCTGCACTGGATTAGCTATTCAGGTAGCTAATAGGCTAGTAGTTATAGTATTAAAGCTAACTAGGTAACGAGTAGATACAGTGACAAAACAAGTGAAATTTCACATGTTCAAAACTGCGATTACTCCAACAATTTTACACTATGCATATTATAGCTACATTAAATTGTTAAGCTAATCCTTTCTCACTCACAATGTATTTAGGCTCATGCCTTTTCTAACTCATGTTTTCGTGTAATGTACAGTTTTTGAACTAACATTTACAGTTCTGAAGAAACTGATATGAAATGCCCATAGACTTCACATGGGGGTGCGAAAATGTTAGCCACAACAATGCCAAGTGAACATTCTAAAAATAACCGTTCAGAACCTTAGTCGGATGAATTATACTGGTGCACGTCCTTATAAAACTTTCATAAAATGCTTTAAATGTTTTTTTTGTCATGTGAAATGCTTAAAAAATATAGACTGTATTTTATGTATTGCAGTAAAAAAAAAATCACTCAAGTTTAGCTATTTAGATTTTGACATCACTTGGACATAGTTTGTGAGAATCACCCAACCAGTGTATGCCACATTCACACTTTTACTTACATACTTTTAAAAATTAAAAACACCGTGTTCAGATAGTAATCCAAAGTATTTATATTACGTTACTTTGAGTAATCTAACAGAATACGTTACAAATTACATTTTAGGGCAAGTATTCTGTAATCTGTAGTGGAATACATGTTAAAAGTAACCCCCCCCACCCCTGGTTACTGGCCAGGTTACTTGGGAAAAAGACAAAAAAAAGGAAAATCCACTAAACACCTCAAGAATATCTAATATCCATACAGGGATATTAAGCTGAATATCCACTTTGTTGGACCTTTGTAACATCATATCATTTTCCATCTGCTGAGGGAATTCACCGTTGTTTACATCCTGGCAGTCTACATTCCTCCACAGGCTAAACAAGGCCAGACAAGTGCTAGCACAACTGCATGACATCATCAGTAAACAATTATCGGATCATCCCATGGTGTATTCGTTGTTGCTGGAGGCCTCAACCGCGCCAACCTCAAGACAGTCCTCCCAAAATTCAGCCAAAACGTGAAATGCCCCACCAGGGGCACTAACACATTGGACCAGGTTTATACCAACATCACAGGTGTATACAGGGCACAACCGTGCCCCCACCTGGGACTGTCTGATCATCTGTCTCTATATCTGACCCCAGCTTACAGACCGCTAATAAAGAAGACAAAACCGACCTTCAAATCAGTACAGGTATGGCCTGAGGGATCTGTCTCACAATTGCAGGACTATTTTGGGTGTACAGACTGGAACCAGCTTGCACACCAAGCTAAGTGCAACTCGGGATTTGACTTAGAGGAATATGCCTACACAGTTATGTACAGGAACACTTTAGTAACACCATCAACCCCCAACACACATGTGGGAAGGAATCCGGTCCAACACAGACTACAAAGGGAAGCTTCTTTGCTCGGCTCAACAGAGACAACAAAGCACCAGTGATAAAGGCCCTGCCCTCCGATGAAGACACAGCACCGACACTGAACACACAAGACGTGAGGCAGACCCTCCGCAGTGTCAACACTAGGGATGTGCATCTCCATCACTGAGGCCGATGCGATACACATCTCAATGCATTGCCAGTGATCCGATACATTAAAGATACATATGAAGCAACTACTAATGCGATACAATACGATTCATCCCTATTGCGATGCAGTGCAATTTGACACAATTTGATTCAACACAATGCGATTCAATGCGATACGATGTGATGCAAAAGAATATGATGCTATGCAATTCAATATGGTACAGATAGTTTTATTTTATTTCTTTGGTTCTTCTTAAGCAGATAGCAAATCATAAATTAACTAAAAAAGTACCAGTTTTACTTCACATATTTGTTTCTCTAGTACTGCAACTCAGTAAGCATCTCATTTGTGCTGTTTCTTTTCTTTATAGCGGCACCGCATATATTGCAAATTGCATGCGTCTTGTCAAATTGTCCGTCTCTCTTGAAAAATCAGAAGCGTCGCCAAACATTTGATTTGTAGCAATTTCAAGGAATCTTTATTGTCATTGTAGTTCTACAATGAAATTTGGTTTGGGACTCACTCATAAGCAGCTAAAACACGAGATTTACACAAGAGACAATTACACAAAAACACAAAACACAAGACAAAACTGTATAAAAACAATAAATAAATTAGATAAATGCAAAGACAGCTAAAGTACAGAGATAATAAATAAAATAAAAAGGGTAGTAATAGACAGCAGCAGTAGTTACAAATATTGCACAGATGGATGAGGTATTTATTCCAGTTATTATATCTTGTCAGTGCTGGTTAGGTGTGTGTGTGCGTATGTGCGTGCATGTGTGTGGTACGTGTAGCTCTTCCTCCCACAGGATAATCCGAGACTCGCCCGGACACGCCTCCAGCATAGAGAACGCCTTGCGCGAGACTTGGCCGAGAGACTTGACGAGAATTGGCCACTGGCAGCAGTGGAAATGAGAGAGCACGCTTGAGAAACAGTTTAGAGAGGAGGAATCAATCTAAATATAAAATTATTGTGTGGCGGGTGGGACCCGGTAATGGGTGCTTGTGATAGGGTGGGACCTGGTAATGGGTGCTTGAAATTTCTTTAGTTTAAATGAAGAGTAGGGAAACAGGCACATCAGAGGACGGTTTTTGGGTCCCAGCTGTTCCACTTCCGGTTAGCTTGCTCCGTTTCTTGTACCCCAGGTGGACGCTGTTGTGGCTGTTGGCATCTCTGGAAAGCTGTCGCTATAGCGAGATCGATGCCAGACTAGCTAGGCTGCTCCTGCGTCCTGGTTGCGGGCACGTACTGCTCTCCCTTTTTTTCTTTTCTTTTGTTTTGTTGGGCAAGACAGGTGCTAGCCCTATGTGTGGGTTATAGGCCTAATTAGCTGGCCAGCTGGTCTGTGTGCTGTGATCATCTTTGTAGGGTAGTTAGCATTTTTTCGTGTCTATTTTTCTTATTTGTTTGTGTGTAAACCACCTGCCTTTTCCTCCGGTTTGGGGGTTATCTCGCCCCAGTCACTGAACGCCCCCTGTTCAGCAATTTTAAGGGCAAGGTCCTGGGGTGCAGGGAGCTTTCTGCATTTGTGAGCTCTTGTAAATTGCACGGGTCGCCACGAGCTTCGCGAAGATTGCCATTATTATTATTGAACTGTGTAGTTCGATATTTGAAATCTCTAACACTGCAGTGGTAGTTTCTTTTTGAGTGCGAAATAGATTTTTTGATTGTCACGTGTGTATTCGGCTCAGCATTAGCTCCCTGTGCTCTCTCGACTGCCCTGGCTGAGCTTGGGGGAAGCCAATTTGGGGTTAGGCCTACCCTGTATTAAAGGTGTGTTGTATTTTATGAATTTTATTTTATGAATTTGGAAAGAATAAAGGATTTTTTTTAATAATAACATCTTTGTGCACATTTTTGGGAATTCCCCTCCAGACCTATTTGGGAACCGAGGGGTGGCGTAGTTGGGGTTTTTGCTGCGGTAACATTCAGTCACAAATTATTGGTCACATTTCTAAATAATAAAGGCATAAATAATAAAGGTTTCTACTAATAATTATATGTAAATAAATCAGATTTTACCAATGCAAAGATGTTAGAAACAATGCATCCCGAGTTCATCCTAAATTGTATCCGGTGCACACTTTTTTAATCAGGGCGATTGCATCGTGAATTTTATGCCAGTGCACCGATGCAAATCGGTGAATCTTACCATCCCTAGTCAACACGTGCAGAAAAACTAGACCAGACGGCATCCCTGGGAGGGTCCTCAGAGACTGTGCTGATCAACTGGCAGAGGTCTTTACTGACTTCTTTAACCTTTCTCTGTCCCTTGCTGTGGTCCCCACATCCTTCAAAACATCTACCATAATTCCAAAACCCAAGCAGTCAGCAGTGACAAACCTGAACAACTATAGGCTTGTCGCACTCACCCCTGTAGTCACAAAGTGCCTTGAGAGACTTGTGATGACCCACATCAAGAATGTCATCCCCGCTACCCTGGACCAGCACCAGTTTGCCTACAAAGCAAACAAGTTGACTGAGGATGCCATCTCCATCACCATCCACACTGTCCTGGACCACCTGGAACATAAGGACACCTACGACAGACTGCTTTTAATTGACTACAGTTCCACTTTCAACACCATAATCCTCAATAAACTGTATTTCAAATTACACAATCTGGGTCTCAATACATCAGTTTGCAAGTGGATCCTGGATTGCCTATCAAACCGCCCCCAGACAGTCACAGTAGGCAAGTACTCATCATCCACCCTGACCCTGAACATCGGCGCACCTCAGGGATGTGTACTGAGCCCACCCCTCTATGCACTTTTCACCCATGACTGCACATCTGCTTATGCCTCCAACAACAATGAATCACCTTATAGAGGGGAGGTGCAGAACCTGGTTGGGTGGTGTAACGACAACAACCTCTCACTTAACATCAAGAAGACCAAAGAACTGATCATTGATTTCAGGAAAACCACGAGGAACAAACTGGCTCCGCTAACCATAAATGAAGAAGCAGTGGAAAGAGTCTCCAGTTTTAAGTTCCTGGGTGTAAACACAACAGAGGACCTCTCTTGGACCACCAACACCTCCATGATTGTAGGGAAACCACAGCGGCACCTACACTATCTCAGGAAACTACAGAGAGCAAATCTGCCCCAGAAGCTACTGGTGAACTTTTACCGGTGTACCATGGAGAGAATACTGTCATACTGTATAACTGTATGGTATGCCAGCTGCAACAGGAATGACCAGAAAGCACTACAACGAGTAATTAGGACTGCACAGGACATTATTGGGACAGAAGTCCTAGACATCAAGACCACCTACAGCTCACGCTGTCTGCGACAGGCACACAACATTGTTAGGGACTCGATTCACCCCAGCAACCACCTGTTCAATCCCCTCCCATCTGGCAGAAGATTCAGAAGTATTTCAGCTCGCACAACCAGACTGAGGGACAGCTTTTTCTCCAGAGATGTAATGCAGCTGAACACATCCCCCCCACTCCACCTCCCATAAAAGGCGACAACGAACCATGGACATGTGCAAAAATAACATTACTATATGCAATGCAATGCAAACTTCTTCTTGTGCAATAATATGGACACCATGTGCACCGCACTTTAATACAATACAATGTAATACAATAATATGGGCATGTGCAATAATGAATAATGAAACACAGATTTTTTACGGTAACAGCTAGGGAGTACATTCCTACCATACCAGAATTTCAGGTACGTAGACCCTTCTACACACTCTGCTGACTGCTTCTGCCAATGCACAGACACTTTATTATTATTATTATTTATTTATGTTCTATACATTTCTCATATTTTATATATTCACAAGTTTTGTATATATTCTTGTTGTTTTTAAATTCTTGTCATATATTGTCATAGCACTGACACGGGGTAGCAACTGTAACAATCTGAACAATGACAATAAATGCTCTCTTATCTCATCATATTTATTATCATATCACAGAGCATAAATTAAGAGAGTAGAAAAAGTTAATTCTGAAGATGCAACTAAAACCTTCTACCCCTCCACCCAAGAAAAAAACACCATACAAAGGGGAAAAAAATAAAGAGGGAGAAAAACAAACAAAACACTGATTCACTCCATCTTATCGTACTTTATCATGTATACCTAATATTATGCTCCACATTAGCATTCTGTCATTTATATCAATACTGTGTTAATATCCTGTCGCTTTTACCTATACTCCTGCATTCTATCATTTATACCCATGCAGTATGCTGTCATTCATACCTGTGTTCCATGTTAGTATTCCATAATTAATACCTGTGCTCAGCATTATTATTCTATCATTTATACTTGTGCTGAAATGGAATGTGCTAAGCACTTAACTAACTGCCTCTCTTTCTCTCATTTGGGTATGAAACCCACTCAGTGCTCACTGCTCACTCTGCAGCCCCATGAAGTCCAGTCTAAAGGCAACATTAATTATTACAGGCCTCAGTGGGATTCCTGCAGCAAAGAGGCCCCCATAGTTCACAGTAGGTCATGACCTTTTTACTTGAAGTTTGGAAGGGTCTGCCCTTTTCTATACCCAGAAGACTGCTGAGACCTGGACGATCACAAAGTGGAATCTTCCATTCAGCCAAGTATAGCTAGTAATTGCCTTGTAATGAAGTTGATGTTCTGTAGAATTTACAGCCTGATATTAACACAGTTTTTCAGAGCACCTCCCCTAACACACACACACACACACAAACACACATGCACACACACAGACTATTTCCATGCCCTGCCTCAGCTGGCCTTCTCTTGTTCTGTACAACAAAGGAATCAGACACAATATCTGAAGGGTCATTAACTGCCTTTTACTTTTATATTTCTATGCTCCCATACTTTTTTCTTCGCCTCCACCATGAGGTTATAGGAAAACCACAACTCTGGTCCCTCTACCCCTCCCAGTGAATGTCATCGGTGGCCATGCTGTGTTGCGGCTCATAAGGATTACCCATTACAAACCTAGAGAGAGTGGAAATGCTGCTAAAATAGCTCCCCACAACCAGACAATGTGTTACACTGCCACACTCTGAAAGGGATTGTGTAAAGTCTTACTGCCTGGAAGAAGATAGATCGGTTTCAGATAGAGCTGCCAGCCACAGAGCATTATGCTAAGTGAACTCACAGGGGCTGAAACCCCCAGGGGCGCCCATTTAGCACTCCCTGGACCTCTGACCTCTAAAAGGAAGAGGCCCCTGCCTTCTCTATCTGAAATAGCCAGCCTACTGGCAGAGCACACTGCTGAAAGTCAATGGCTCTAAGACCAAAAATAAATAAATAGTTGGTATGGGTGCTCCAGACAAATTAAGACTGCAGAACCTCTAATAACTCGTCTCACTGTCTCTCCCCTTATTTCAGCAAAGCATCAGTCTCTATAGGAAAGATCATTATGCAAGTCAGGGACTAAAACACGAAGAAAAACAGGAAACAGAACACCATACTCTGTGAACTTTACTCTCCAGGGAAGGTCAAGTCATTCCAAAACATTCATAGAGATATTAGGATGTAGTTAATATGTATGTTGGAAATTTATTCAATTATCATTAATTCAGTCTCAAGAATTTGCTTCTAGATTGACTTTTTTTATTTTGAATAATTGAATGACAAATTGAGAAACTTAAGTTACATGTTGACAACAAATAAATACATTTTTTTCAAGTAGTGCAAATGTATGACATTCATCTGACAACAGAATATTACACCCAGAAGGCCTCTGTGCCTCTTACCTGTGTGTTTGGATTATTAGTACATTGTGCAAAACAATTTCAGTTATGAACAACACAATGTCATTGTGGTTCCCCCCACAGCACTGAAGTACTAAAGTATATATGCTTGGCAAAGTAGGTATCTTCCACACTGAATTACAGTCAAGAACTAAAGTGAGCATCCTTGCTTAATTATAATAGAGCACTGTTTACTCTCTGTATAATTGCTTGTTCAACAGCATCTCTGTGCGATTCCGCTAGACACATGAAACAGCAGCCGTTTGCAGGGTCTAAGATGATAATTTCTCTCGGTTACTGGCATGTCATTCGTCAGCCCAGTGCTGAGGATGTGATGGAGGTTGGTCAGCCACATTAGAGTGAGTGATTAACTTGCATTGATTCATTAAACTGTCCCAGATGTGTCCATGAATATGTGAGCACTCTGTGCATAGAGCCCTGCCAGCCACCCTGCCATTCCAATACAGCTGATGGGAAGCGTTGACGTTGGAAGGCTGCGATGTGGGGATCCCCAGATATGACTTGGAAAAGGGGCCAAGTGTTCCTCTTGTGTCTAAGGGGAGTCTGATTGATGATATCTCTTTTTAATTAAGGATTCCACTGCTGTGTCTCCAGAGTATAATTGTTTCATGCTTTCACAGGAAAAGAAAAATGTGATGATATTGGGAAACCTGAAACTTTACTCAATGATTTCAAAAAAGGTCACTGTGGGGCTGTATTCAAGAGCTGCTAAATTTCCTCTCCTCAAAGTGTTTTCAGGATAGTCTTCCTTTTCAGGTTTTAGTCACTCAGCCTTTAGAAAATGGCAGATATTACTTTATTTTGAATGTGTTAAGCTAACATAATGTCAGTTTGAGTTTTGTGAGCAGGTTTTTTAACTGTTTTCTGATTCACAGTGCCTTAGAAATGGCTAATGAATATGGATCTATGTCACACAGAGGAAGCACATGTTGACAGTGTAACCTGGGTAGGTTGTCCCCTTTTATTTTTTTACGTGGCTTGGATCATTGGGGGCATGGTAGCTCACGCGTAGCCGCGTTGCTTCTCTTATTTAAGATGCGTATACCTGCCTGTTTAGAACCTTGCTTCTGCTTCCGGATCCCTGCATCGTCTGCTTCCTGTTTATACAGTGGTGTTGGACCGTATGCTGCGCGCGGCCCTGTGCTTGCCTACCGAGGTAATCTGGGCATTAACGGCGGTATAGGTATGTATAGTCTGTAGCGTTGTTAAATTTGAAGTGCATGCGTGCATGCCCACACGTATATTGGTAACCCGATGCTTTTATGTTTGCATAGAGTGTCTGGTGGCCAGTGCTGGAGCCATAGTGTTTGCCCCTGTCTGCCTGTGAGCAGTACTACTTTTATTTGAGGTAATCACTCCTGCCGCGAGTTCGTCTCACCGGCACTTAAGGTAGCTTTCGCATTTGTAATGTGCGCAACAATGCGGTATTGAGTGTTGTGTTCTTGTGTTTTAGGTTGCCCCCCCCCGCAACACTAGCTGCTGTTTTGCCTCTAGATAATTCCGCCCTCAGCGGAGTGGGCTAGGTCAGACGGCGTGAACTTTTTGTGTTTTATCTGTTTTAGTGTTGCGGTTTGTGCTGAAACACAAAACCAACTGGTCGTAAGGTAGCTGTTGCAATTCCCTTGTTTTAAAGATCGGTTTTAGTATAGTGGGCAAGGAGCTGTTTGGTGGGGCGGTTAGCATATTGGTGTCCCCTTCACTGTGTGTTGTAATGCTAACTGCATTTTATCATGTAGGCACCCGTTTGCGGTGTGAGAGTGATTGAGAGAGCACTTGGGTGAGTATTTTTCACATGCGGGAATCCCTAGTGGTGAGTATACTTCCCCCCAACCAGCTCTTAGGCCATTTTTAATAGTATGGTGTTTTTACCTATTTAAACTTTTTGTGTAATTGTGCAATTATTTAAATAAATTGACTTTTTCTTTTAATCTCAATAAATTATTGTGCCTTTCAAGAATCGCGTTTCTGCCTTATCCTTATAAAAGAACTGGAGGGAACCCGTACCTGTAACGTAGGTGTACACCTGGGGTTTACGTACACAAAACTATTTCCTTGGGTGAAATTCCCAAGGTGGCGTAGTTGAGCGTTGCATTTGCCCCGCACCTCATGGTTACAACAGCATGATAGTACAATTGTAGTAACATGTACAACATTTACAGTGAGGGGGTGCTTTTAATTGAATATGTACTTAACCGAAAACAGGAGAATATTTTTTCTGATATTATTTAAACTAATATGGCATTTACTTTATTTAATGTCTCATCACTTGACTTTGTGCAGACAAACTCTCACATAAATGAAGTTCACTAATCTGTTTAATAAAACACCGAATGTACAAAGAGAATGAGTACTTTCCTGCGGATATTTTGTGTTTTCACATACATGGCTCACTGAGTCACTTTTTAAAATCAATTTCTTATGTTATTGTTGAGCATACCAAAGGCAGCCCCACTATTATTGCTGTACTGTAAAGTAGCCAAGTATGTTACTTTATCTAGTGCTAATTGTTTATGGCATTTAAGCATGACTTTTCAATTGCATTCAATTTCAGTTGAATTGAATTTCATCCACTCCAGTTTAAGAAGTGGAGTAACTGCACAATGTATTGCAGTGACAGGCTCTCAATCCAAAAATAGCATCTATAGGGTGTAACCAGGCCGTTAACATATATAGACTAACCTACGCCACCCTCAATTGACAGGTGAGGGCCCTGAAGCAGATAACCTGCACTAGAGTTGGAACACCTCAGTGACAGTGCATGGATGACAGACACAGACTGAAATTTGCCAATTTTATTTAAACATCAATGTTACAGACTTTGGGGGGGACTGGTCTGGACTGGCCTACAATGCTGAGATGGCCTACAGTTTCTGCCAATGTATTACAATTTAAGTGCAGTTATTTCCACACTAAAAAGTGACAACCACAAAGACAAAGTGAATCACACTGGACAGTATCTACAAAAGAGGCTTTGCATTATGCTCAGTACTATGCTATTAGCCGTCACCACAACCCACAACAAGCATATCAACCCAATTAGTCAGCAATACAGAAGGCAGACACCGCCACACCATTCAGCCAGACCACACCTCCCCAAGACAAGCTAACAAAGTATACACAAAGTAAAACAGGTATTTCAATGACCCAGTCAAGCAGCCCAAATTAGAGTCACAGTAGCCTAAGCAAATTCCGTATTTAAAAGAATGCAATATCCATATTAAAATGAGCCCAGCACATACAAACGGATAAAATCACTAGCCAACAGTGAGAACGTCGCTGATCGAAAGGTATTCCAAGTCTCAATCCACAAAATTCAATGCTGTAGCGCTGAATATAATACCACATGGAAGACCGATGTGCAACCGCAACCAGCTTGCTCTGGAGCTGATTCGTCTTTCCCAATCCCTTTTTAAAAAGACGCCAAGTTCAGTTTTGCCATTTCCTGTGATTAGCTTTTTTTTTGCTTTTTTATTCAAATATAGAAAATTTACAAACAAACAGGGCAACCAAAGTACAACAAAGCACATTTTCCAAATAGTTGTTAAACATAAGAAGGCTATATAGTATCAGTACTGTATATCGAATGACAAATAAACACATACATTTGATAAAATAAAATTGTATGAGAATGCTAATTTCCAACATAAGAGCACTTGCTGATGAAACGTGTACAGTCTTAAAGGTAGCTTTGAAATCTCAAAATCACACTTTAACAAAAATTCCATACCTCCCAGTTTCTCAAACACTGAAGAAGAAACAGTGAACCATATGCTACTGGTGTTACAAAGGAAGGATCTCAACCACTGAATCTTTAAAACTCCATTCATTATCTTTAACTCAATCACTTTTAAACCCCCATCTTCATAATTGCGTACCAAATCATTTTTGTTCACACAGTGAGATTTGTTTTTCCAAATGAAATTAAAATTAGCATTATTAATTTTTTTTAATAAGATGAGATGGGATAGCTAAATAAGAGGCAGGGTAAATGAACCTAGAGAGTAGTTCCACTTTGGTCAGCAGAATTCTTCCAAATATTGAAATATCTCTTTGTAACCAACTATTAGGGTAGTTTTTGCTTTGAGGAGCTTGTTCACAAAGTCTTCTTGAGTACTGTGAACACTACTTCTAGTAATAGTCACACCTAAATATTTCACAGAAGTTTTGACAGGGGTATTATACATAGAATTGGAGTCACAACCATGAAATGCTATTAACTCACATTTGTTTATATTTAGATGTAGACCGGAAGCTCTGGGAAAATCTGTCCTTTAGAAAAAGTGTAGTGTTGTCATCTAATTGACTGATGCCAATTTGTTTACCAAATACACTAAGCTTAATAATACTACTGTCCTTATTTACCAGAATAGCAAGCATTTCTGCAGCTAAAATAAATTAAAAAGGGGGAAATAGGACATCCTTGCCTAATTCCCCGTAGGATATCAAATCTTTGGGACGTCCCATGTGACTGTGAGATAGAGCTATTGATGTTTTTGCACAACATTTTTATGAAGGGGAGAAATTTGTTTCCAAAACCATATTTTTCAAGCAACTGGAATATGAAATTATGTTCAATTGTATCAAAAGCTTTCCTAAAATCCAGGAACAAAATATACCCATCATCTTCAATCCATTCATAATAACCTATGATGTCTAAAATTAGTCTAATGTTATTATGTATTGATCTTCCTTTCATAAAACCGGACTGTGATTCACTGATTATTTGGGTCTATTGGCAAATGCTTGGGCTAAGAGCTTATAATCGCTGTTAAGTAAGGTAATAGGACGAAGATTATCTATTTGTCTAGTGTCTTTGCCTGGTTTGGGAATTAGAACAATCAACCCTTGTTTCATAGTTGATGTTACATTCAATGTTATACATTCAAGAAAGACTTGAAATAATAGCTCCCTTAAATCCTCCCAAAAAAATCTATAATAATCAGATGTGAGGCCATCACGGCCTGGAGACTTCCCCAATGATAATTTACATATGGCTTCATCAAGTTCCTCGATCTTGATATCCACTTCACATTAGTCTCTAAAATAAAATCTATCTGTGGTATGTTAGTGTTAATCCTGTCAAAGAAGACAGAGCAGGCCGTTGTGGAGAAGGATGAGCTGTATAACAAGCTACAGAAATGAAAAAGCGCAGAACTAACGGATTTTGGGCATTTATTTTCAACTCCATTAATATACAGTGAATCAATGGTATTTTTTTCCTGTCGCTTCTTTTCAAGTCTGCAAAACTAAGAAGAAGTTTGGATTGTAAGGACAGAATCTTAGATTTGGTTTCTTCATCCACTACACTTCTACTACAATAATTGTTAATATCCCTAGTCAACTCACACTCCAATTGTGTTCTAGCTTTACTCAAAATGTGGCTAAAATGAATGGAGAACTCACTAATTTTGTGTTTCAGATACTTCCATTTGCATATATACGAAGTAAAATCATCATTTAATTTTATTTCCTCTATCATAGATCTTAGAATAAGTTACATTTATATAGCGCCTTTCTCAATACCCAAGATCGCTTTACATGTAATCAAAAAAAAAAAATCTTATTTGTAGGCAAAAGTCTTCGTGTTTTAAGAGACCAGCATTAAATTTCCAGTAGCCCTTATTAATGATTTTCTTTTGTTCGAATGAAAAGACAAAGAAATACAGCAGTGATCTGTTAAAGGTGCAACTGAAATAGAGGTATCCTTAATTAAATCAAGTAAATTGGAAGAGGTCAACCAGTAGTCAATTCTGGATTTACAATTTCCATTTGGTTTGAACCAAGAGAATTGTTTTAATTTTGGATTGAAAGTCCTCCAAACATCCACCATATTTGTGTTCAAACAGAAATTTAATAAACTGGGGTTAAGGTGTGAGTCATTAAATCTACATGGGAAATGGTCTAAAGCCTCATCCATAACCTTATTGAAGTCACCTCCAATAATATTATCAGTTGGGTACAATAATTTCAGTTCAGATAAAAGTGCAGAGATTTCAGAAAATAACTTCGAATTAAGGGAAGTACTATTATAGCAATACACATTAATCAAGATGAACAGAACACCTTCAACGTTAAGAATAACTGAGACCCAGTGACAATTACAGCCTGTCCTTACCATAACAATTTTACCTGGAAAGTTATTGAATAAGAATGCTACACCTGCAGACTGGGTAGAAGCGTGGCTAAACACTATTTTATCCCCCCACTGACTCGATCAGAACGCAACATCGTCAGGTTTGGAATGTGTTTCTTGCAAAAATGAGAAACCTTTGTGAGAACCTTTGTTTTTACAATATAGAAAAAGCTTTTCTTTTAACACCGTTACGAAGACCCGTTGTGTTTAAAGAGACACAGGAAAAAGATTTTCCTGAGAACATTTCACTTACCTAATATAAAAACGAAAACAAACTGAAAAATTAGCGCCAAACAAAATTAAAAAAAAAACTGAAACAACTACCCATAAGGTAACTAATTAGTGTCTGTCTCAAACAAAGTACTGTAACGAGTCCCTGCTCAACAGCAAATATAATGCAAATCATCCCCACTTACACCTCTCCGCCGGTATTGCACGGGTGAGTCAAGAGTTTTTGGGTTCAGTGTCCAGGACAATTTGGGCACCATCAATATAGCCATAAGGGCCACGATAGTATGCTTTCTTGCCACCAGCTCTAGCCTCACTAATCTTGGGCCACAGTACAGCGCAAGCTTCTTGATCTTCCTTGGAGAGGTCCTCGGAGAATTTGATCCCCCTGGCCGTGCAAACGTCAGAGAACTTGGTTGACCGCCAAAATTCATAAAAATCTATATTTCCGCATATTAAACTGAATGACCACCTGCCTGGATCTTTCTTTTTTCTTTTGACCAACGCAGTGAACTGTATTAACAATGTCTTCTAGTTTGTGCTACAGATGTGGAGCAATTTCAGCTAGAAGTGAGATGGCCTCTCTTTATTTTCGCCTGCAGCTTCTTTCATTCCAATCACTAATGATGTTACCCTTGAAACTGAGCCTCCGAAGCTTGTGTCAAAAACATGAACCACGTCCAGTCAGAGCTCCGTATCGAAGCTTGTATTGTTTTGGCGAAATGATGTCACCAGTGACGTTTGGTGCAACATTTCGACTATTTCTCTCGAATGCATGGGTTTTTGAGGTAGTTGGAGATTCTGAGTTGCGATTTTGTGATAATACTGTATTGATTGAGACGAGTACACAACTCTGATTTCTCCAGCTTGTAGGCTATGATTTCCATCAAATATAACATAAGCCTAATTATTATGTTGTTATTTCGTGTTGTCACAATCATTTTGCAACATGTTTTCCACTCTGTCCACTTTAAAGAACCTTAAATGTCAGAATGGCTTACACTACCTAGATAAACACTCACTGATCAGATGATTTATATTATGGATGCAACGGTACATGGTATGTTGTCCAACTGTTTGGTACGCCCCCTACAGTTCAATACGCACACGTGAACTGTGGTAATATGCGGTAATGTCATTTTCCTATAATTTCCAAAACTTGCTTATTGCGCTGCAGACTACATGCATGTTGTATATTCATATCCACAGAACATCTCTGGAGCCTGCCAGAATTTCCCTGGGGCCTATCAGCGCTCTGTATGCAAGTACGAGCTGGAGAA
Organism: Megalops atlanticus; assembly: GCA_019176425.1. NCBI lineage: Eukaryota > Metazoa > Chordata > Actinopteri > Elopiformes > Megalopidae > Megalops > Megalops atlanticus. The sequence goes on from CM032884.1 coordinate 38,674,664, forward strand.
GAGAGGGGAATCTAAAAACAATTCCACCATATTCTCACGCACGGTCACACCGGTGTGATTTGCCGTTTAGCGTGTATGCTAAACTGGTGCGATTTAGGGATGAAACGGCAAAATTCCTGACGGTTAGAATTACCGTTTCAAATTTTAATTATCATTAAAACCGTGGGTGATTACCGCACTTTGAAAAACTCACGTTAAATACTGCCCAGCATCAACCAAAGTTAGCAACTGCCTCCCAGACGCAGGTGTGCAGGCGCAGCATGCAAGGTGGGTTTGTTTTGTGTCAGTGAAAACATGGCGGAAGGCAGTGACAGTGCTCAGGAGATTTTTCAACGGTATAAATTTTCGGTATAAATTTTCAAATTTTCATCTCTAGTGCGATTAGAACACTAGATTGGAAAAATTCTACCTAATTTTAGCTTTGAGGAAACAGTTATTTAATGTTAAAAATATAGCAAATGCTAACTGAAAACTATGAGAAGCTTAATAACGCTAATGAAAACATAACAAACCATGTAACCTAACACGTGCGCTACATAGCATAAAAAGAAGTTACTTTGCGAAAGGGTTAAAAGTTCAATAAATGCATGATGTTTCCAAAGTCAAGAAGTAATTGTGTTAAATAATGGTGATCTCCATATTGACCAAAATAATCGTGATTATGATTTTTGCCATAATCAAGCAGCCCTACTAGTTAGTCATGCTGCCATTTTTCTGAATGGAAAGTTTTATTTGTCTATAGGCTAAATAAAGAGTTCATTGTTTAAAGGTTGATGTGTTTTTAATTTTTTTCTTAAATATAAAGATACCGAAACTGGCCCAAAAACCGCAATATAACCGTGGGCAAACTGTACCATTGCATCCCTAATTTATATTCAGTGTGCGAAAAACCAACATTTAGGTTTCAATATGGGGGGGTGGGGATCGGGGCGGGGTTGTGGATAGTAAATAAATATTTGAAAAAAATATGTGCTTAGTCCCTAACGGAAATAAATAAATTGGTTTATTCACTGAAGTCTTGTCACTGAATCATTGGATGAAGAATGTACTTTATTTTCTGAAAACCTGCACACGTCTTTTGACCACAACGTTTGAATCATTGCAATGAAAAGCAATTATGTCGTGCCAAGTAGCTTCCCTACCGCCAATAACCCTTACTTTTTTCTCCCTTTAGGTGTATACAGGTTCGGACCCCTCGGAGGCACAAACACCAGGCTGAGGTACGTTCTACCAGTCTTTATTAACACAAGTCACACAGTGTACACGTGAGATAAGGCAGGTAGATTGCTAATACTGGGCCAGCTGTAGGCACCCTACTCCCATATACCATACAATCAGAGTGGCTTGCAATTGGTACCACAGAAATCAACAGCACCCAGCAACAGGGAAGAAAAGCAATAATCAAAAATAAATAAAGTTTGAGTAGTACTATACACAGTGAGCTAGGTTAGCAATCAACACCCCCCCTTCACCCTACACAACACAGCACACTTCAGACAGCACAGTGCACTTGGAGTAACACACACTTCAAGTAGCTCAATACATTGCCACCACCGCAAAACACTTTGAACAGTACATCTCGTATAGTGTAACATGCTCTAAACCGCCCTGCAGACTTTCAATAACACACTCAAGTCGCCACAAGTTCAGGCGATCATGGTAAAGGACAGAATAATTACGCACTTTCCATAACCAGCAATCTTTTTTGGGCCACATCAACACCTCGTGAGCTACTGAGTCATTAGGCAATTTAGTTAGTGAACAGGAGGGAGAGTTGCTTACCCGCAGTCCAGGCCAGACCCGCCCTCAACAGCATGCATACCGCCGACACGAAAAACAACAAGAAAATGAGAAAAGAAATAATGATGATAATAATAAATGAATAAAAACACCGTGGTCGGCGGCTTTCCCACACCAACCCAAAAAAAAAAACAAATATCTGTAAACAGCCGCAACCAAAACTCCTCCAGCGACCTGGCCACAGTCGCAAGATCAGTCCGGTTGCCGGGATAACAGTAAACAGCTCGCCCCTTCCAGCAATCAACGCCGTTCCTCCCCTTCTCTTCCAGCCGAGACCGCGATCCTCCTCGATTCTGGCGAGACGGAGGCACAGCCTTCAGCACACTGGGAGACCCAACGCTAACTCATTCACACAAGGTCAGTTTTTGTCCGATACTTTCCTTTTTGCCAGCGTGTGAATCACATCTCCAACTCCACGGCGCGGTCTCACTGACGATCACCAAACCTTGGGGCAGCTGGGAAGTGTTGCCCTCGATTACTCTATATAAAAAGGATCCCTCCACCAATCGCCTGAGTCCCAATTAGTCACATGCACCAGTCCATTCTTTTTCTGTTATCAAACAGGGAGTTCCTGCCTTATTACTACCGGCAAAAGTAAATACCCCCCGTCACACACGTAAGGCCGCCCACAATTCATATATTAAAAAAAAAAAAGAAAAAACACATATTCTACCACATAGAGATGTGACACTCCCCCCCACTTTATCAATGGTCGTCCCGACCACTACTCACGGTACCTCGCAGGCCGAATCCCCAAGTTGGGCCGCTGAGACCGACGAGGCCCTAGAGCAGGGCCTTCCTCCCCATCACCACCCTGTTCACTAGCGGCGCCTCTGGGGCCTTCCACTGTCAACTCGGCCTCCACCGGGTCCCTGGTTGGCCCTGGGTGCCCCTGTTCAAAAGAGAAACCCACCGGCCACCATCCTAACCCTGACCCCCCTGTTGCTTCCCCTGGCACTCGTAACTGACCACCTACCAACCCACCCGCATCCCCGCGAGCCTCTCCCTCCGCCTGCCAGCTTCCCGGTTGCACACGGAGGTGGTTCCGATGGATAGTACGTGTGGGACCCTCCCGTCCGTCTGGTCGTAGGGTGTAGACAGGCCGGTCTGCGGAGGGCTGGGCCAGGACCACATATGGCTGAGGGTCCCAGCGGTACCCAAGCTTCCCCCGGGCTCGGCGGCGAAAATCACGAACCAGGACCCATTCTCCAGGCAGCAGGGGTAGGGGCAAGCCCCCCGATTCCGGCGTCCTTGATCCTGCTGTTGCCGCTGTTGACTCCCCTCCCTCACAAGCTGGTAAGCAGTCTGGAGCCGGGCGTGGTGCTGATGCACCCACTTCAACAGGGTGCTCCTGTTCTCCGACCGTTCCACCCCCACCACTTGATCCACGGGCAAGCGGGCATGCCTCCCAAACACAACAAAAAAGGGGGCCAGTCCAGTGGTGCTATGCGGCGTATTATTGTACGCATGCACCAATTCTGGTAGGTACTCATTCCACCGGGACTGTTTCGCTGGGCCCAGGGTGTTGAGCAGCCTAAGGATGGTCTGATTCATGTGCTCACAGGCTCCATTCCCCTGCGGATGATAGGGGGTCGTTCTTACCTTACGGCAGCCATAAAGCGTACACAGTTGGTGGATCAGTGCTGCTTCAAATGCTGGCCCCTGGTCGGTCAGGATCCTCTCTGGACACCCAAAGGGCTGGAACACGGTGGTCCATAACACCCTGGCTGTAGTGGCTGCCGTCTGATCCTTAGTCGGCACTGCAAAGGCAAACCTTGAGAACAAATCAACCATAACAAGTATGTACTGATGACATTCCCCCGGGCGACCTAAGGATAAGTAATCCAGAGCCAGCATTTCCCATGGATAGCTGCTCTCGATAGAACACAAAGGCGCCCTTGCCCCCGCTGCCGCACTGTTAAGCACACACTGGGGACACTCTCTCGCCCACGTCTGATTGTCTCGGCCCATGCCAATCCAAAATAGTCTCTCCCGCAGTGCTGTCAACAGTCTTTGTCCCTTCGCATGGCCCAAGGCCTCATGGTATCTGGCCCACAAGTTTTTCTTTTCCGCCGCCGGCACCACAATTGCAGTCCCCCCTTCTCGTCCCCTGGATCCAGGCCTTCGCCACAACAACACTCCCTCTCGTACCTCTAGCCACTCCCATCCGCTCAGCAGCTGTTGGTCTGACCTCTGGTGGGCCCGACACTCTGTTGGCGTGGGCATAATCCCACACTGCCGCCACTGCCGTACCTGAGCCAACTCTGGGTCCATGCCCTGCCGCTCTGCCCACGACCTCTCTCCTGGGTCCTCCAACACTGACCCCGGCGCCCCCACTCGGCCCACCCTGGTTACGGCAGGCAGTCTGGACAGAGCGTCAGCATTCTGGTGTTCGGCCCCTGGTTTGTAACATAGGGAAAAATCAAAATTAGCCAGCTGGGCTACCCACCTCTGCTCCACAGCCCCCAACCTAGCTGATCGTAAGTGGAGTAGAGGCCGATGGTCTGTGACCACTTGAAAGGTTGTACCCCACAGGTAGTCTTTAAATTTATCTGTCACTGCCCACTTCAGGGCCAGAAGCTCTAGCTTAAATGCACTATAATTCTGGTCAACTTCAGTCCGTGGTCTTTCAATTTACTAAAAACCTGTTCGAGGTGTCCTAAATGGGAATCGAAGTTAGGTGAGTACACAATCACATCATCCAAGTAGATGAGTAAAAAGTCGTGTACCTGACCTCCAAGGCAACGCTGCATCAGTCGCTGAAATGTGGCTGGGGCGTTACACAAGCCAAAGGGCATCCTCTCAAACTGGTCGAGGCCCATGGGCGTGGCAAAGGCGGTCTTCTCCATGTCCGCAGGGTGGACCTCCACCTGCCAGTAGCCGCTTCACAAGTCCAACGTGGAGTACCATTCCGCCCTCTTCAAGCTCGTTCAGGACTCTTCGATCCTGGGGAGAGGGTAGGCGTCTTTATGTGTGACCGCATTCAACTTCCTATAGTCCACACAAAACCTCCAGGATCCATCCTTCTTCCGCACTAGGACCACTGGTGCCGCCCACGGACTAGAGCTTTCCCGGATAACACCTCCTTCCAGCATCCCGCGAAGCAATGTCCTCAACTCTGCATACAGGCTTGGTGGCACAGGCTGATATCACTCGCGGATAGGGGCGGCATCCCCGGTGGGAATGGTATGGTATACGGCGTCAGTACGACCATAGTCCTCTTCATCCTGCGCAAACACTCCCTGCCATTTCTCCAGCAGACCCTGGAGCTGTTGTAATTGTGGTGGTGTCAGCCCCTCTATCTGCTGGAAGAGAGCACACAGGTGAGAGGGAAGGGTACTACTCACCGGTCTGACTTCTACTTCCACCACCTTATCATCTTTCCTTCGGAGCACAAGCTGGTTCGGGGGTTGAACATCATTCTGTCCCAGTCGTAATACTCGGGCAAGAGGGCGCCGTGGGGGCAACTCCACTGGGTAGGGGTGAGGGTTACACACCCGTAGGAGGACCTGTCCATCCTGCATCCTGGTCACAGCACGACCTACACACCACTCTTGACCACCACTATAGCAGTCTTCCAGCAGCACGCTATCCCCACTGGTTTTAGGCACCTCTGGAACATGGGCCCATACAATGGTCTCAGTCTGTGGGGCTAGTCGAACTGGCTCAGCAGTGCGAAGGCGGGCCACTCCCAGGCTGGGACCCCGATCCTCTTCTGCCCTCAGCCGACAGCATACAGCAAAGGCCCAGTCCCACGCTACGGTTGCTGCCCTAGGGAGAGTTGCCTTGAAAAGAGTAAACTGATGACCCCCTTGCTGACGGAGGCCTTCCCAACAATGCTGAATCACATTCATGCCTAACACTCCATAGGCAGGTGGAAGGTAGTGGTCCTCCACTATAACCACACCCTTCCCTAACACTGTCACCCCCCCCACTTCAAAGTCTAGTAAGGCATATCCAATGTAAGGGAGGGCTAGCCCATTAGCTGCTTTCAAGGCTAGCCAGGGCACTTCTTTAGCCTCTTTCATCACTGTGCCCTGCAGATGGCGCTGGAACAGGCCTTGGCTTAATAAGGTTACCTGGGACCCCGTATCAAGGATGCAAAGAATGCGCTTACCTTGCACCAGGACCTCAACCTCAGGACTCTCGCCCACTAATGCTGTCCTCATTGAGGCCTCTGCTGGCCTCCCTTCAGCAGAAGCTGAGGCTACTCTGAACTCCTGGTTAGTGGACTCACGGGAAGGACAATTCCGCTGCATATGACCCGCTTGTCCACATCTCAGGCAAATTGGACGTCCCTGGTCATCCCATTGCGGCGTTTGCCCCCTCCGACGTGAACGTGACCCCCCCAGTTATCACTAGGGCACCCGACAGATGGTTCGGGTTGTCGAATGATAGTCTCTGGGGCCGCTCGCTGCGTCCGTAGCTCCGTCAGCAGCGCTGTCTTAAGGTCCAGCACCTGGGCGCGCAATTCGTCAGCTAGCTCAGTCCGCAACGCCTCCTTCACGCTACTCCAACTATGCAGGGGTTCCCCCGGTGCGGGAAGGGTGGGTTGAGGGGGGCCGCTGTATGTCCGACGTATATCTATGTCCTCTTGAACATAAGTCTGCTCCGTCTCTTTCTCCATAGCCTTTGCCTCCTTACATGCATCCTCAAAAGACAGCCCTGGTTCCCGACGCACCCGTCTCTGGAGCTCTCTTTGTACAGTCCCAGGCAGTAGTCTCAACACCAACTGGCTCCTCAACATCAAACAGGGAGTTCCTGCCTTATTACTACCGGCAAAAGTAAATACCCCCGTCACACACAAATTAACAAAATAACACTTACCATAAATCCTTAAAATGAACAATTTGTTTATTTGATATGACTTTAATGTGTCGGCCTTTGCATGTTAATGCATCAGGCCTTTGTTAACCCATAGGGTAGCGCACATCTCGGCGCTGTCACCGTGCTGAGAATTTTTCTCGTATCGTATTTCCATTGACCAGCAGGTGTCCCTAGAGTGCATTCGAAGCCTCGACAAATGAACCACTTTTCAACACATCTGGCTGGAAAGCTTCAAGGCTTCATGGAGCTTCATCTTGTCCACCATCTCCTTTCCATCTCCTTTTATAGCATTCCACCTCCGACGTTCAACTTGCTAGATCTGCATGTGAGACGAGGACAGAAGTGAATTGTTTGTTGATCAGTTTTGTTTTGACCTTGCACCCTTTAATCTCCGCCACATTGAATTCCATTTCCTTAGACACATTCACTGGCATGAGGCTATTCTCATTAACCTTGCTTTCAATGCTATGCAGTTTTTCTTCTTGTACGTCAAATCTAGCAGCTAAAGAATTTATAGCATCCAGGAGGGTTGCGTTGGAAATCTCTAGGCTTACATCGCTTTTCATTTTCTTTGGTGGAAATTTTGCTGGGGTAGTTTGTGTAGATGAAAGTCCTTTACGTTTATCCTTATGGTCAGTGTTCATAGCATATTCATGTTCAGTGCTAACAGTAGGTGCATTAGTTGCCATTCCCTTGCTGCTGTTAGGTCCTGAATAACAATTTTCGGGGGACAGGAAGTTTTTCACCCGATATTTGCATTCAGAGAGGCTCACCGATAAACCGAATAGACGAGAAAGTTGTAAGAAAGGATGAAAAAATGTAACAGGTGTGGAAGTCACGTCATCACTCAGCTTGGGAACCAGGAAGAGAAACAACCTGACAAGACGCAAATCCACGTGGTAGAGCCGCATCTGACAGGTAAATTTTAATACAGGCATAATTTAAAATGCTGTTAGGCAATAACACTACTCCTTACTGCATAATTTAAAATGGCATTTGAAAATGATGCTGCCCACTACTACCCCACTACATAGAGCTCTCATCAACAAGTGATTAGCATGTGCTCAGGGACCAGCTGAGAAGACAGGTGGATTTTACAGCCAAGGACACTGATCCACATGGTCCTGTGGGGTCTATGGTAAAACTGTGTGTAGGTAATTCTATGTAAGCAACTTTCAATGGCCTTGTAGGGACACATGATCCATGATCCCAGAACAGTGTAGCTACCATCCCAAGTCAGTCATATTTGGTATGGTTTGGCGATTGTTCCCAAAGCTCTGCTTGGTGCTAAAAGAGATACATTGTAGGTAAGTGTAACAGATTGAATTGTTTATATTTTATTTAAGATTCAGCTAGAGTAATTAATAATACACAAAATATGTGTAAACATCCATGTAAATGTTAACGCAGCACACAGCTGATGTTGGCCATGCATACACACCACGAGTCAGAGATTCCTTGCATAGCAGCATGTGATTCATGGAAATTTTGCTTGTTAAACAGCATGCAATAACAGTCAAAAACAAAACTGTCCAAAACAATACAAAACTGCATTTACATCAGTGAGAAATGTGTAAAACAAGAACTGGCAGAGGTGTTTGACCACCTCTTTGAAATATGAGATCAGCACTTAATAAATTGTCTTGAATGCTTGTCATTACAGCCCATGTCAGGGAACACCCTAAATCTCTGTACTCACCAGACAAGAATGCCATTTCTCTCCAAGCTCTCGTAGCTCCACATAGTCCTCACTCACTAGAGGTTAGTAGAAACTAAGGATGCCAGCTACCTAATGCACTTTTCCTCTGTGCTTGCAGTGAGAGCACATTAAACTGCCCTGCCTTTTGGGCCACGCCTTGTCTTACATTCCACATCTGCCAGATATCTTCAAGCATTCAGCAATGACTGCCACAAGGTCATTCTAATGGAGTCACATCATACTAAGAGACCTTACCTCCTACTTACTCAACAGGCAGCCCGCGGGCCACATCCAGCCCGTAAGCCTTTATTTTGTGGCCCCCGACAGATCTGGTTATGAATGTATAATTATTAGTCAACAAAAGTTGTGTGAAAATTAGGCAGTGCGCCTTTAATTTTGTGCCACTCTGACAACGGGAATGTTAACGATAGCCTATTTATCGCAAGAGCTCATCCGTCAAGGCAGCAAAATATTTTGCACCTTTATTAACCCTTTCGCGCACACGGTCACACCGGTGTGATTTGCTGTTAGCACATATGCTAAAACCGGTGCGATTAGAACACTAGATTGGAAAAATTCCAGCTAATTTTAGCTTTGAGGAAACAGCGATTTAACGTTTAACAATATAGCAAATGCTAACGGAAAACTCCAAGAAGCTCAATAACGCTAATGAAAACATAACGAACCATGTACATGCGCTGCATAGCATAAAATAAGTTACATGCGAAAGGGTTAATGATGGCGAAAAGGAAAGTGGATGATGAAAACGGGGTTTTCAACCCTGCGTGGGAAATGGAATTTGCTTTTGCGGAGATACGTGGCAAACCAATCTGTCTCATCTGTCAAAAAACAAGTGCTGTGTCAAAGCAAGCTAACCTGCAATGTCACCATGAACAGCTTCACCCCGAGTTCAGAGATGTCTATCCACCTGACAGTGATCTCAGGAAACACAAAATACAAACTTTGCTAGGTGTGTTTCAAGCCCAGCAATCCATATTCTGTAGCATTGTTAAAAGCAGTGACAACGTCCCGTCTAACTGACAGACATTTGGCAGACTGTCTGAGAGTAGGTACCACTGAGCAACAGCCAGACCTGAAATTACTTGTGAAAAGAATCCAGACTCAGAGGAATAAGTAGCTTCTTTTCCACCATGCCTTGTGAAGTTTATTTACCCAATAAAATGTTTTTTCTTTATTCAAATTGCATTAAAAAAGACTAGCAAGACAAACTTAATTTACCCACATAACTGGTTTGTTACTTAAATTGAGAATATTTTTTTCATATTCCATGATGCTTTGAGATGCAGTAAAAAAAGACTAGGAAGTCAAACTATTTACCCAGAATTTTTTTTTTTGTTTTACTCAAATGGAGAAAATGTTTGTTTTTCATATTCCATGATGCTTTGGAATGCATTAAAAAGGACTATCAAGACTGTGCAGCATATTAAACAGCAGTAGTAATGTAGGGCAATTTGCAGGACCACATCTCCTGCAAACCCCCCCAACAGAGTGCAAGTATTTACCTTTGGGCTCGCAGGAGGCCAGGAGGGTGCAATCGATACCTGGATACCTCAATTACCTTGCAACACCCATCAAACGTGACTATTAAGCAACTCAACCGGGGGGTAGCGGCAATCCAACCCATGTCACTAATCTCTGGTCAGCAGGTCACGCTAAGGGCAGCTGCATCCTGGACTCTGGACTCTGTCTGCTGCCAGGCAACCTACAGCACAGCCATCCTCAGGACTCTGTTCATCTCTTGGCAAAAGTATAGAATATGGCCATTCTCATGCGCAACATAATCATGTTTGGTGTCATTTGAAAGCTAATTTCACATGCATGTCAATGATGTATGTAGCAGGGAGGTATGACGGGTTCATAATAAAGATTGTGATAGGTGGCACAAAAGTGGACAGTGAGGAATGCACTTATCGTCGCATTCCTCACCGCTGACACCCCTCCTACCCCCCTGGTTACCACGGCATTTGTAATTGCTGAATCGTGACTACTCTGTTGTTTTCAGAACTTATCATATTTGGTCATGGCGCCAAAGTTCAATTACCACACTTAATGTTCAGGTATATAGGGGGGAACTGGCATAGTTCGGAGAGACTCATTAGCACGACCTCCTGCGCACTTTTGCGTATAGCCAATACATTATTCTTTGCCTCTCTGTTGTACTCTGTTTTTTCCATTGCATTGTTTACTGTTTATTATAATGGATAATCATACATTGTAACAATAAATCCATTTCTCGTAACTCGATGCTCATCGTCCGTCTTACTCGCTGCAGCTGATCACTGTACGGTAAGGTAACTGCTAATTACGCGCTCATAGAATCATTATGCTGTTGGTATACTCCGTAGTCCCTCGCCTATACAACTAGTGCCACTTTAGGTCCAGCGCAGGCCACAGGCATGTATGCATCTCCATGAGAGACTGCAACCCGTATAGAGCAACACTACGCGAGACCAGAGGCTACAGTCCCTCGGTTGCATATATAAGCATTCTATCTTAGCGATTAGCAGAGAGGCATTTGAGTAGTCCGGTTACTAAATTAAAATACGTTAACAATAACAAAATTGGAGTCAGATATGTCAAAACAGTTTAATAACAGTTTAATATTTTAATAAATTCTGTTCCCGAACCACCAAAGGTAAGATGGCACGCCATCCTTCGCCACTCGCTCACTTCCGTCATTGGTGTGTTCGAGTGAGAGCTCTACAGGCAGCTCTACAGTAAATACAGTGAATAAAACTGTAAAAATATGTTAATAATAAGTTGTGGCCCTTTGCATCTTTTGTGGTTTAAATGTGGCCCTCTTGGCCTCTGAAGTTGAGTACCCCTGCCTTACCTGATACATGCAAATTCGTTTAGTCAACTCAACAAGCTAGCAGTGGTAATGTTGGAAGTCCATGCATGGCAACACAGAAATAAGGAACTGCAGTCATGAGGTACTGTAGTCATATGGCAGTCATAAGGCGTTGCAATCATAAAGTATTGCAGTCATAATGTGATGCAGTAATAAAGTAATTCAGTCATAAGATATTGCACTTCAGTCATAAGATTTTGCACTTCAGTCATAAGGTACTGCAGTCATAAAGTATTGCAGTCATTAGGCACTGCATTCATAAAGTATTGCAATCATAATGCACTGCAGTCATACAGTTTTGCAGTCATATGTTAATGCAGTCATAAGGCTAAACAATGTTGCATGCTATGCCTTTTATATTTTAGGATACATTTAGCAGCAGATTGATTTATGGCAGGCAAGCACTGATTACTGAAGGAGGAAAAGGATGCAGCTGTTGGTGGACATTTTCTCTAAGCCATTTTCTCTAAGGTGAATAGTTGTTAAATTCCATGTTTCATTCCACTGTGCCACACAGTATCTTCACAGTAGCTTCTGCAGATGTAATACTTACTGTGTTATCTGCACAGTTATTATAGCAATGCCTCTGCTGCTGCTGACTGAAACACTGTTGTTTACTGCACTAACTGACAAATAACAAGTAATGCTATTTAAAATGATGCCGGATTCAGCTTCATCAGAAATTCATCACAAAATTAATTATTACAACTTCAAAGGGATGGGAACTGTGATTGTGCTTTTAAAATTTCATGACTTTGATGCGGGTACTGCTGTCTAATAACACCAGAAGTTGTCGATCTGTGACTTGGGCTGCCTTAGTTTTCTATCTTCAGCTATATGTTTCCAGCACTTGTCTATTTTAAGCTGCAAAGCCATTCTCATTGCCCTCTCCGCAATCTATGAAATGAACAATGACAACAACTATCTATCTTTTTAACTTTTCATCCCCCTAAATCTCTTATCACAGCCCCCTCTGAGTATTTGAGATAGATAATGATCATTCACCGATGAAAATGTATCCTCTACTGGCTAAGTCTGTGTAAATGGGTTGTATGAGCTAACAGGCTGTTACATTTCTAAAATTTTACTCAAAACCTTGTGAACATTTGGACAAAATGTGTGTTCTGTTTTGTCCAAAATACCAATTTATTCACAATTGTGTTGTGATAACAGATATGGAAATGGATTTAAGTAGCCACATATAGGCACATAGCCAAGTATCAGAGAAACATGAAATATTACATTAACATAAATGGCTGCCCCAGACCAACCATTAACCAATATCATCCCGTTTATTTATGAAAGAGGGGATGTACAGATCTGTTGCTAACAGAAGTTCCCATATACTGCTGTTGTTGACTATGTAGTAATCTTGGCCTTTCAATGTAACACAAAGAGTACAACCTAGTATTAGTTTATATATTGTATCATCAGTAAGGCCTGATATGTAGTCATATTGATCAATGTGGTGCTCTGCTACCATTGTCAATTCATGTCCCTGCAATACCGCCTGCATACACTCCCTTAATGCCATTGAGAAGTTCTTTTCAGGCTGGTGATGCATAATGATAATGACCCCCATGACCAAATGTCACAAATCATATTTCACGAATCATTCGTTAAAAGATTAATCCTGACCATCAGACAACTTTTACATGAGATCGCCAAGGCTGTCTCTGACATTCCAGGAGGTTTTTCCCACATTGCGTTGTGAGACAGAATATTTTGTATGATGAAAATATGCAGCCTGACATACAACAGAGAGTGAATTGCATTTCATGTCATTTTTCCAGTAAAGTTTTTGTTTTTGTATCTACCTGCTTGACCTTATGTATTTTTCATGTGCCATGATTTGTGTTTCTTATGTTTTTTGTGTCCTTTGTGTCAAGAACGCAATTCCTGGAACAACTCACCATTTTCTCAAATCTTCACACACAATTCTAAAAACTCACACCCAAGGGTACAAACATCTAACTTCTGGGTCCCAATCAAACTTTGCCCTCAGACAACACACACAAGCTGTCAAAAACACAGACTACATGACTGTTTGTTACACACTGGAGGGATTAATTCAAAACACTGCTACCAAAATGTTTAGAATAGGTTTTCAGAGAAATAATTTGGAACTTTGTAAAATCACAGCACTGACTATCCAGATAACCCTTTCAGGAACACCCTGGCAAGAGACATTCAAAACAGTACTGTAATAAATATCTCCTACATTAGTGGATGAGGGAATACTACTGTATATGCTGTTTTGGTCAAAAATCTGACCTTCGAAATATCACACTGACAAAACATGTAAGGAAGAGTCCATGCACAGTAAAATACCCAATTTCCAAAAGCTTTACTGTATTTCCAAATGCAGCAAATGTACAGGTTACTCAGCATCAGCATCAGCGTTCTCATCATCTTGTCTCAGGTCTGGGTCAGGCCATAATATCTCATCAATGTCGCACATTATGTTTGCTCTTGCCAGGCAGCGTGAGAAAAACGCCCTTGTGTGCCTTATCCAACCCTGGATAGACTCCACCACAGGCGTCCACCATTGCCTCCAGGAGGTTTTGCTGTGCGTAGGGGTTGTGGTCATACACTCTCCACCACCATGCTGAGAAAAATTCCTCAATCAGATTCAGAAATGGGGAATATGCTGGCAAAAAAAGAACAGTGAACCCGGGGTGGTCACTGAACCAGGCGCGAACCAGAGCAGCCCGATGGAAACTTGTGTTATCCTAAATGACAACATATTGGGCTTGCTCTGGTTGCCCTGGCTCCCCTTCCTGTTGAAGAATGTTATTGTGCAGCTGATCAAGAAATTGAAGGAGCTGTGCCGTGTTTTATGAACCCACTTTGACATGGCGGTGGAGGACGCCATGATTGCTGATGGGTGCACATAGGGTGAAATTGCCTGCCCTCTGGCCAGGAACTTGTATGATGGCACGGTGACCAATGATGTTGCGCCCCCTCTTGTGCCTTTTTGTTAGGTTGAACCCTGCCTCATCGATGAAGAGGTACTCATGTGGGTCAGCCATGGGATCCAGCTCAAAGATTCTCTACAGAAGTCAAAAAGCACACATTATACTACAAATACAGTACTGTAGTGTACTACTGCCCTGGACTGAAACATTGTGTACTGCAGTTACTATAACACTTTACAGTACTATACAGTACTGTATTGATATGCTGGAGAGATGGGGAATACTCTTCATACTTTAAAAGTTCTGTACAGGATAGCAATTACCTGCACATATTGGAATCGCTGCTCCTTAACTCTGTTTGAATTCCTTTCAAAAGGCACATGGTACAGATGCTTTGTCCTTATGTGGTTCTTCTGAACGATCCAGTCAATGGTGGAAATGCTGATGCTGTCAATTCTTTGGAAGACTACCTGGTCTTCTACTATTTGGGTTTGAATTTCCCTCAAACAGATGGCATTATTGGCAATCACCATATTCACCAGGGCAGTCTCCTGCTCAGCTGTGAGAAGTCTCCACCTACCTCCAATAGATGGCTGCCTCTTAGTTCTGCAAAAATGAAATTTGACCATTACTGACCTATGGTCATCCATTACTGTGGTACAGTAAAAATTACACTGAGAACAAAGTGGAGATTCAGTCTATATGCACTACAGCATTACATGTATCACAGTAACAACAAGGCAAAAAATAGCCGCAAGCGGCGATGGCGGGCCCTCGCACCTCCGGCGAGTCGTGACCCGTGACATTTCGTCATCCAACAATGCACTCACATCTGATGCCAGATTACATGGTCATAGCGATAGCTATAAGGATTCGGGCTTAAAACCACAGAACCAGAAAATATGAGCAAGCAACCTGCTTGCTGAGGTATTGGCAAACAAACAAAAATATGAGCAAGCAACCCACTTGCTGAGGTACTGGCAAACAAACAAAAAAATAGGCTACTACTGTTACATTAATGCTCATGTCTGTTATTAGGTGATACAGACAATAGTGTCAGGATTCTAAATAAAACTAAAAAAAAAAAAGTTTCTTAGTAAGCATACTATGGGGGCTAGCATAACATGCTAATCGTTCCTTTGAATATAGTAGCTGTCATGATCGTCCAGTCTGAATTTGATAGTAACTAAACACCCATACATATTGTGTTCGTTTGAGACAGCGGTGTTTCGTATTGAATTATGTTGTGATTAAATCGACGAGTGTTGTTGATCATGCCATCAGGCTACACGGTCATAGCAACAGCTAAAAGGATTCGGGTTTATCAACAGAATTATTCTTACGTGAACCAAGCAATCTGCCAAAAGTAGTACCACGAACAGGTGGGCTTTTTTAGATTAACTGTGAGATTTTCTCTGTACGCACGCAGGCGTATGCATAGACTTAAATGTACAGTGAAATGCATTTGCTGAGCTAATTCCACGACTTGAAGCGGAATTTCCCTGCGCCATGTGCAATATTTCGACAGTTCATCAACCTTCTTCCCAATAACGAAATTAACACAACACCACAATTAACCGAGGTAACTATACACGATGTTTGCTTCTCATAAAAATAAGGATGCGAATATTTCTTAGTAAGGATGCGAAATGCCTTCAGACATGGGTGAGTTCGCAACACCGCGACTCGAAGCTGAGTTTGCCTGCGACTCGTCAAAAATGTTCCAACCGGGACAGTTTGTCCGCAGTTATCCCTGACTTAATCACCAAATTAACACAATACCACAATTAAAGGAGTTTGTTTTTTACTAAACATGCAAAATGTCTCCAAAATCGGTGAATTGGCAACACTGCTAACGTGCTCAAAACACATTAACAAACATGGCCGCTGTTCGAGTATCTCAAGAGGTACATCCATGACGTTGCACCTCAATACAACCCCCACGCTACAACTCATAATTTGATTGGTTAAGCATCCTGTCATTCATCAGACTGGTGAAACTGGTCAAAAACTGTTTAGAGGTGCCCAAATTCAACCTTTACCCATGGCTACGCTGTTCAACGTATCAAAAAATACCTTTGCAGAATAAAATCAAGACATCTGTGACCACATGTACACCAAATCTGAATTGAATCCGATGAACCGTCTAGGAGCACTAGAGCTGAGATGGCTGAAAAAGCCACTCTTTCTGTTGCCAGATGGTGGCGCTATACCAGGGTGTCACTCTGGGCATGTGGATATCATCATAACCATCATAACCAAAAACCTGTGAAGTTTGAGCCGTATCAAGCAATGTATGGAGAACCTATGACAAATTCCCTTTTTGTGTGGCGAGACATATAAATTCATTGTTTCGCCATTTCAACACCATGCAAGATATCAAAAATCCCTTCGCCATTTAGCATCAGGAATGTCTTGGCATCATACTGACTAAATTTGGTATGAATCGGATGAATCCTCTAGGAGGAGTATTCGAAAGTTCGCTGACTGTGAAAATGCACGAAATCCAAAATAGCTCACTTCCTGTTGGGTATGGCTAATAAGATGTAATTGCAAATTTGTTTGTCAAAATGAGACCCACAGGCCTACAAAATTTGGTGCGTGTAGGTGAAACTACATGCCAGGCACAAGACTCATTGTCACATGGGGGCGCTATGGAGTCCCTGGGCCACACCCGGGGCCAAGTCTCTGTATCTGAGTAGCGGTCACAAACACTGATGTGTGTACAAAATTTCATGAGTTTTCGCCCATGGGAACCACCTCAAAAATGGCCAAGTGTTGAAGACAAAGAATAATAATAATAATAATAATAATAATAATAATCCTTCTGAAACCAATAGGGCCTTGCACCTATGGTGCATGCGCCCTCCGGTGGACACCGGAGGCGCAGCACCTTCGGTGCTCGGGCCCTAATTACCTGTTTTCCCTTCAGAAAGTACAGACAATGGATGCAAGCGCGTAATGGCTTAGGTTGGGTTGCACTAGCTGTCCAGCTTCTCTCATAGTCCTCCCATGTATGAGCACATGATGAACTAGGGTGGCACGGATTTCATCTGAGATTACTTGTCTTTGTTGTTGTCGTCCTCGTCCTCATCCTCATCCTCATCCTCATCCTCTCTGTCGTCTTGCAACTTTGGCATTGTTAGGATCCATTGTTCCAAAGTACATGGACATGCCTCTAGGCCCTATTTATTGACCCTGCAATTCTGATTGGTGTGTTAACAATTTTGAGGCTTAGTGTTTGCACCTAGAGAAAGGTGTGCTCTTTGAGTCTAGGTCAGTGTTTCTCAACCCTGCTCCTCGCGGCACCCTGTCCTGCACATCTTCTATCTATCCTTGCTCTACCTACCTGACTGAACTCATCAGTGGCACATTTTATTAGCTGAGCACACCTGATTTAATCAAGCAGCAAGGATAGAAGCTATGCAGGACAGGGTGCCGTGAGGAGCAGGGTTGAGAAACACTGGTCTAGGTTGTGATGACTTGAGTTAGTTATATTGAGTGTCACGCCCACTCCCAACCAGCCAGCTCAGCCAGCTCAGCCACACCCAGTTCAACCTGGTTCAACCACCCATCAAACACACCTGTAACCTTTCTGCAATCAAGCCCTGCCCATAAAAGAACTCTGCTTTTGTTGCCTCTTTGTGAGGTATTGCTCCCTGTTGATACCAAGCCTGTTCTCTGCGATTTTCTAGTGTTGGTTCCCGGTGTTTGACCCTTGCCTGTGCACTTGACTTTGCTTGTGTTTTTGGATCTTGGATTGTGTACCTGCTGCCACCGTTACTGACCTGTTTTGTCCCTGACCACGATTCTTGATTAAACCTGCTCGCCGCTCCTGGATCCCAGTCTGTTTCATTACAGAGAGCATGTGTTTGCTGAATGAACATATAGTGTAATGAATGATTTATTTGGCCACTTTTGTGCAAGGTTTTGCAGAAAGAGTTTTGAATATTTAAACGTGTGGAAACAGGTGAATAGTGTTTACAGTTGTGAGAAAAGTGTATCTTTTGAGAAATTAAGCAAGGCTATAGGTTTTCTTGCTGAGGGAACTGGTTATAGTGTGTTAGTAATTGGGAAAAACTGTAATACTAACTCCCTTGGTTAACCAAGGGAAGACCACACATGATGATGTGACACCTTAGTTAACAAAAAGAAGACTGCACACAATGATGTTATCCTTGGGTTAAATAAAAGTACACCGCACAAGACGATGTGCATGTCATAATGATTCCTTTCACCTGCTGAAGTCCATGTGGAAATAGATTGGAAATGATCATGATCTCATAATAACTACATTGAATTACATGTTTTACAAGTATGTTGACATTGCATTTACAATACATAGGATTGAAATTTAGTTTAGATCTCCCACTACTGAAAGAAGCTATGTACTTATGTGCTGGCCTCTATTTTGGGAATGTTCTATTTTTCACAGAGCCAGAGAAGGACGTAGTCACAGAATAACTTACAAGGGGTGCCTGCACCTTTACTCCCATTGCACTGTGTCCCAGTGATATTATAAGACAGTGATAATACCTTGCACTTCAAACAGAACCACTGTAAGACCATGCTTAGCTCTGCTAAGAATGAGGTCCTTCCAGGGCACAGATGTCTCAGATTAAATTGTATCTCCGAGTCCTTACAATGCTCCACACTCGACAAACTACCAAAAGGCCGCAGGCTAGAACTAAATTGCTTTTGTTTCAGTGCAGAGAGAGGTTGGCTAAGACAGGCTGACTCGGTACATTAAATGTGAATCCCTCACAGATTTGAAAGCAGCCCTTAGCACAATTATTGACTGTGAGTGATTATTATGTCTAATTGAAGGAGATCTCTGCTACCTGTAGCTCAGCTGCAGGGCTAGACACCATATTTTAATTCAGCATTCCAGCACAGATAGAAACACAACTGATAACTGACTAGTGGTTTGTATGTATGCCCAATATCATTTAATAAAACTATATTCCCCAAGATCAAAGCACAGCATATATAACCCATTCTCTTCTGCTGTTTAAAGAGTGAAATTCAAGTGCCTTTCAGCAACAGTCAGAGGTCTGTTTGTACAGGGTCCATTTGCAGAGTTTATTACAGTGGTAGGTTTTAGTTTTTTTAATTGGATGAAGCAGTCCTACAAAGGGTTGCCTTACTCCCCAAGGTGTCAAAGGCAGTATGGAAATTTTATCACTAAGGGACAAAAATGCCAGCAAACTTGCTACAGTAATTAAACATTGCCTCTTCAACTCTGGTCTTCTAAAGCTTTCTTGTTTCTTTGGATGTCTTCTAGATTCTTTCTGATTAACTTTTCAAAATCACACTTTCCTGGGAATAATTTTGCCTCAGAATATTTTGATTGAAGCACAGACCTCTCACGAATACAGGCAGAAAAATAGAATAGTTTACCTGTTTTGGAAAGCTGAGTCTAATGGCCCTATACCTTGGTATTCAATCCCTTGGCTGCCTTCAAAATGAATGACAGAAAAAATCAGAGGCAAAGCTGTCTTTTTTCCTCCAGCAATTTTAAGACAGATAGCAGTTATGTATTCCATGTTATTATGGTCAATGTTTTCTCTATTCTTTTGGCTCTGTATTAACACTTTCTGTGGGGACATTGGACAAGACTGGAAGAGATTGCCTGGTTACCTGGCATGGTGAGAATTCATTAGACTAATGCCTGGCGAGATTGTGGGTACTCCAATGCCTATAGTATTGGCTCTATTGTGTATCAGAGCTTTTCTGGTTCCTCAGAGATCTATCATTGTCTGCTCACGTTAATGCTTTGCTCTGTGGGGGTTAAACTGTGCTTCATTCCCAAACACCTTTAATCATTTCACTTCAACGCGTCAACGGGGAAGCAGCATCTCTTCATGGATATCTCTTTCCTCATTGTTTGAAAAGTGTCATTCTTTAACTGTAGGAAAATATTGTATTTATATTTAGTTTTATTTATTTAGAAATTAAAATGAAAATGTCATTATGCAACATATTGTTGTAGCCAGGAAAAGATTTTAAAGCCCAAAACAGTTTTTCCTTTAAGTGTATTTTCATTTAAATATTTCTGTTAATCAATATTTTGCTCATACATGATTTATATTACTGAGTAAGGATGAGGAAGAGCTGCCATTATATAATTTGTTTGGCAGAATTAGAGCACAGAAACTACTTACTTTTGAGTCAACTGTAGGCAGGTTAGGGAGACTGTAGGCTGTCCACCAGCTAGAGAATTACATGGCTAAAATGTTGCAAACAAAACCTCAAGAGGTTGAACAGAATTACATGGTTAAAATGTTGTAAACAAAACCTCAAGAGCTTGAACAGATGCGGATGTTTTGATGTGGGCGTTCAATTCAAATGTTGGTCTGTAGAGACTCCATGATTTTCTTTAAATGTTCTGTCCCAATTGGGCCTTTGCTCTGATTTGTTGATATAGAAGGGGGTGCTGGAGGTATATACAGCACATATTTCATGAGTCCAAATTTTTCCCTCTGCAAGAAATATAGATGAGAGGATATCTTCCTTGTATGAAAATGTGCTTGGCTTGGTTACAATGAAGCTGGACTCCAAAAAATGAGAGCTGACAGATTCAACAAGCGGAAAGATCATTGCTGGGGAATGGGGCAGACCATGGCAGCCCCCTATCTCAGCCCGGGCAAGCAGGAGAGATGATAACTCATACCCTTAATTGAATTGTGACTTTAAATTTGATAATACAAGATGCCCATGTGACAGCTGCAGAAAAAATGAGGTGATAGAACCAAGGGTAGAGCATAATAAGTTGCTAAGTCTCTCCACAGAAGTGGAGAGGAAGTGGGTATATTCTCTTTGGAAAACAGATAGCCTCCAGTTGTATGGGCCATTATTCCTTGAATTTTACAAAGCAAATGGACTTGACAGATGGCTGTGTCACCCAAACCCTTGACTACCAACCTTATTATGCAGAAAACAATACAATAGAAAGGAAATCATTACCAAAGGAACCCAGTTAGTCCACAGAGGACTGTGTGAGGTAGAAGAACAAAATTACACGGGTGAAATTGAACAGTGAGAATGAGTTTAACATAAAGTGGGTTACAGCAAGGTAATCTGTCATGGCTAAAGCCATTGTCTTGGCCTGCTTGCATGGCATATGAAGTAATCTGTCATCTGTATAAATGCCTTGTGTTCACTTATAAACTGCATAGGTTTCAGCAGGACGTGCCCCCAATTGCCTATAATTTTACGAGGTCAACTTGGATTTTTCACAAGTAATGGGATTTGGGGTCACAGCTCTAACACTGTACACAGCTGTCCACTGTCCTCCATATCTGGACAAATGGAAGAAGGACCAATGATTCCACAGAGCAGGAATTCTGGAAAGGTTCAGAATTTTCTGTTTCTTTATGTTGTATTTTTTGTTTTTACTTTTTAGATGCTTTACCTACTATAAATACACTGTACGTACTGACTTTGAGTAAGACATTTAAGGCAGTAATGCATTTTGTCATAAATAACACAATGCTTGCTTTTATCATTTTTAAGCTTCCTTAAATACTTGCTGGACCGGAATAATTTCAGCGTGCATTTAGCCAGATACCCAACAGCATATATATATAATATGTGTGTGTGTGTGTGTGTGTGTGTGTGTGTGTGTGTGTGTGTGTGTGTGTGTGTGTGTGTGTGTTTCCCTCCCTTCAGGTGTAGGGGCCCACAGCAAAAAACAACTATACAGTTTTACCCTAGCTCTGGATACAAATAGTAAGGCAATGCTGGTCTCTGTGGGGTAGAGTCAAACAGCAATGTGCATTGTGGTCAGTTTTCTTCAAGTACAATAGTGTAAATGCCAGAAATGAGAGACAAAGGTGCCTCCAAGTGTTAGCCTCTGTACTCCAGACAAGTAAAACATCTAAGTGGCAGGAATTACCTGATTCAACTTTCATTTGAGGATTCAAATTATGAGATGTATTTCTTGATCTCTCCGCATTTTTACTGCTCCTACATCACTCCCATACCTCATATCTTGCACTTTGTACTTATCAGTTTTTATATACCATTGCAATTTATTTATGCTTGCTATTTATATATGCTTTTTGCACTTCTGGTTAGATGCTAACTGTATTTCATTGGCTCTGTATCTGTACGCTGCACAATGACAATAAAGTTCAATCTAATCTAATCTAATCTAATCTAATCTAATTTTACTTTTGTGTTGTTTGACAGAAGGACAAAGTACTAAAATGCACTGAATTGTATTCTGTGAATGCCTTAAAAGCATGTACAGGTTGTAGTTTTATTTACACCCCTCTTGGTCTCACTCCACTGGCTCCCTGTAGCTGCCCGCATCATGTTCAAGGCCTTGATGCTCATGTACAAGGTGACCAAGAAAACTGCACCTAAGTACCTGAACTCACTGCTGCAACCCTATATTCCCTCCTGACTCCTACGCTCTGCCACCGAACGGCGCCTGGTGGTCCTGTCGCATCGCGGTGTTAAATCGGACTTTCTCCACTGTTGTCCCCTGGTGGTGGAATGAACTTCCACACCTGATCCGTTCTGCTGAGTCCCTCTCTGTCTTCAAGAAACATCTGAAGACACAACTTTTCTGCTCCTAGCTGAGCACCTGAAACACTTTCCCCTATCTCCTACTAAACAAAAAAAAATGTAATGGTTTGGTTGTAATGGTTTGTTTTTAATTGTTTAACGTAATGGTTTGGTTGTAATGGCTTAACACGTTAGTTTTACCTGCTAGTTTGTACCTCGCCTGGCCAACCTTTGGAACTTTGTCACGCAGTACTTCTAATATTGTTGACTCTATGGTTTTTCGCTTGTGTTGTATTGTACCTCACTTGTAAGTCACTTTGGATAAAAGCGTCTGCAAAATGAATAAATGTAAATAAATGTAAAGCAAATGTAATGTACTCTTTATGCACCTCCAAGTGGAAAACTAATATCAATGTATAATTACAGGTACTTCATAAATATCAGTGTATGAAGTCCTTCACTGATCATAGGATGTCTGGTTTTCCATTTAGAAAATGCAATTTGAATGATATATTTGAGTAATATTATCAAACATTATGATATTATTATATTTAACTTTAAAGATCCATGTGTCTCCTTTCTCAAAAAGTAACTATATATTTTTTTAAAAATTATTTTTCAGTGCATATTAAATGTCTTTAGCTGTACACTGAAGCTTAACTGAGAAATACACATTATAATTTAAATTAGTACAACAAAATTTAGTCTTAATTTAGTTGAAATGATTTAAGTTTTCATCGTGAGTAGAGGAAATAAAGGTTATTGAATAAAGCAGTAAACTATTGTAGCCATTGGGTAAATGTTTGTTTTCCTTAATGAACTTCACTCTCCAGTCTACTGATAGTGAGTCTCACCATACCACAAATTCTCGAGTGAAACTAATAGTAGCCAATATTAGTTTACAGCTGAGGTGATAGGTACGTCAACAGAATCAAAGGCCTTGTATGACTTGCAGCACACTGCAACTTTTCAGGAAGAGAAATTGGCCTTAAAATAGGAAATGTCACACTGTCATGTAAGAGGCTAACAGAGGCCTATTCTGAGCACTGCAAGCTGGGACTGGGGAAAACATTGTCTCTAAATGACTTCGATCTTTGGTGCGATGAATCACTGAGTTGCAAATCCTTTTTAGCTAATTGCTACCAGCTCGTGAGATTTTCCTCCAATGTTCAATATCAATTTTCAAGGCCAAAGGAGATAGCAGTATTCCCTGGAGCCTGCCAGGGCCTCTCCGATAAAACTGCACCAGCAGCACTTAGCTAGCAGTTAAAAAGCCACCTTATTCACAGCTGCTAGCGGTAATGAAAGAGAAAAATAAGACAATTGAAGTGAACCACCAAACAGCCACGTGCCATCCACTCAGTGACCTTCTCAAGGAGAAGCTTCCCTCACTATTAAGGAGAGCCTGCTCCCATACCAGTGTAACCCTATGTAGCACTCATATCTGCATACTGTTT
Source organism: Megalops atlanticus (assembly GCA_019176425.1). NCBI lineage: Eukaryota > Metazoa > Chordata > Actinopteri > Elopiformes > Megalopidae > Megalops > Megalops atlanticus. The sequence continues at coordinate 38,698,751 of CM032884.1, forward strand.
TTCTTGATGTCATGCCTTTGCAGCTGTAGAATTCTTTTAAAAGAAGGAAACCTTCATAGTTATCAGTATGAACTAATGCACTTTAATTAAGACAACATGATTGAATCAAGACTGAGTCACAGATGGCCTCATCCAGACAAGCCTGCAGCATCTAAGGTACATACTACAGAGGAAAACAAACAACAAATGCACAGTGAAAGTTAATCAGATTTATATTCTATCAAATATTGCACTATGCAATCCTCAGCAAAGTGCCTCACTGACTTGCTGAGTGGTAAACTTGTGTAAAACAATGAAGCCACATAGCCATTCAGCAAAGCAGTGAGTGTGGGAAAGTACTGTCATACTGCAGGCCACCTAATGTTACAGTGCTCTTATTGTAAATGCATTATTCTATTCACTCGCACTCTCAAGCACACCAGTCCCCTGAAACAATACATTTTGTAAATGAATTTTTGGAGTGGGTATTTCCAAACTGTAGACTGGTCTTCCTAAACAGAGCATGTTTAGGAGATAGAGTGGGCTTTTCTCTCCCCTTTCCCACCACAGTGGGGGAGCAGCAGCCTGTGAGGTCCCTGCCCTTGAACATCCTTAAGTCAGGCTTGAAGAGGAGGTGACAGCACCTGCAGAGGCTCCCCTGACACTAGCTGTTGGTGTGTCAGCTTGTGCAATTAAAGGGCCACTTCTGCTTTTGCCACCATAATTAAAAAGTGTGAACTGAATGGGTCTCAGTCAATAACAATGTCAACACGCAAACAGCCCCCCCCCGGAATCCCCCTCCTGTGCTGGTCAGCTCACCATCACCCATCCCCCACCCTCTCCTATTCACCTATCCCTTTCAGAACCATAGCTTAATCCACTCTAATGAGTTGCAGTCTGCAGCCAAAGAGACTCAGATTCCTAGATGGGTTAGACGACTTTGGGGGGAGTTTGGTTAGTTTTTCAGCAAAAGGAAGAAGCATATGGATCGCTGTCATTTCCTAGCTTACATTTACCTGGATGTTCGTGTCTCAAATCACTCCCATAATCAATGACTTACCAAAATGGCCTGTGACAGTGGAGCTGGCAGAAGCATCCTGCTCTTCATTTCGTATGACTCTTTTCGTGAAGGATGGAGCTGGAGGCTTACTGATCTAAGCAGCATATGCTGTGTACTCCACTTAGATATTGGCTGCTTCACAACAGGACAGTTAGTTTTCACTGAACCATTTTCCAATGCCTTTTGAAGTCTTTGGAGCTCCTTGGAAATACATTTTACTCCAGATCTATTTTCTATGCCATAAAAGGACATTTTTTCCTATGGTGGAGATGACTGGTTTTTGAGTAATTATTAAACAATGTAATGGGAAATTTGGGTAAGAGGAAACAAATGCTTAAAGCTAAAATGATTTATGGTTTAATCCTAGGAACATTCCATAACATTCTATTAACAACAAGAATATTCCAAAATACAAATCTTCATATTCATCACATTTAGCTCATTTGGAATAAAAATTGTGCATTTTCACTTATTTGGAAACTGTGGTACTACATAAATGAAACTAACAAGCAACCAAATGTAATCGTTTTTTTTCTACCTTTTCAAAGCAGATGCTGCATTCAGACAGTGGCATTAGGTGCATTGTTTTAAGTAAAAATGCATCAAATTTGAAATCTTTCCTTCTGTTGTTTTTAGTTTTGGGTTACATCCATGTATATTGCAAGTGCTGTGAACATTTTCAGAAACTAACCAACTTCAGTTGTAGCTCTCTCTCTGTCTGCCAAAAGGATGTTTCCTTTTCCAGTTATTACAAAGTTCTATCTGGTCTGCATGCAATGATGAATGCATGCAAATTCAACATTTGGAATATTGTCTGCATGCAAATGATCATAATTTGACAAAAATATGACAGGCTGTAAGAAGATTGAATCATCATTGATATTCAAAGCAATTTTATTTTGATATTAAAAACCACGAAGCTGTCTTATGCTGTACAAGGAGGACTTAAAAGTGAAGAGGTGAGGAACTGGGGCTGCTGTGTCCCCCACGCCCTGATCTATACCCCTTTCTCTTTCCTTCCTCTCTAATCAGATTTTAACCAGGCATCTTTGATCTAGAAGGACAGAGCGGTTTAAGGCTGCAAGTACAGATGGAGTAAATATGGAGATTAGCTGCTCTCTCTCACAGTTTTAGTGGCTAATACCTGATTAAGTCCAGAGTCAGGCAATTGTCTCATTGTTGGCTACCAGAGTGGCATTCTCTCCAAAGGGAGCAGGATGAAGGTTGATTCTGTAATGGATACTCGTTTTATCCTGGTTCACTAAGAAGATTAGGCCTTGGGGTGTCATATTAGCCATGATCTCTGGTCCATTGGTAGTCCCTCGCAGATTTGAAATAGAACTGCTCCAGCCACAGAACAAACAGACAGCTTGGATTCAGTGGCTCCATTTTGTGGCATGAATGATTTGCTGCATTGCAGGATCACAAACCATTCTGTAAATGACCTCGTTCCTCACACAGATACACAATCAGCTGTGAAATCTGGAGTAAAAAATTGAAGTTTATTAAACTTCTGCCACTAGACCTAAATTTACCTTAGAATCTGAAGCAAGCAGTCTCCAGAGAGGGCAAACTGAGAGGTGTGCAGAACTGTCTCAATTGGAATACAAATTATAAATCTCACAAAAAGGCAATCACCAGTATGGTGCTCCACCAAAACGAAATCACCAGCACGGTGCCCCGCCAAATTGTAATCAGCACGGTGCTCCGCCAAAACAGAATTACCAACAAAGAAGCATTTCTTATGTGCAATTTATTGTGTGGGTAATTGATACTGCATCGTAAATTCAAGAAAAACATAACTCTCAGTATTTATGTTGAAGAAGAAGACAGACACATGACTGGCAGGCTATGAAGCTTCCAAATTCATGTTTCGTCTCCTGCAGGCATTACTGCGAGCCTTGAAAGCTATTCCAGGACACTTTTTGTATCCAGTGCACCTCCTACCAGTGAGTGAGGGGTGGTGCTGAAATCTTAGCAATTAGAGCTTGAGAGTAACAATTGCTTCCTTTTAAGCAAAAAGTAACATTGAAATGCATGGCTAATAAGCTATAGAAAAAAACAGCAACTTTTACAAAGGCCTGGCTGAGCACAATTTGCAAAAAGCAAAAAAGGAATCTTCCTTTTTTTAGGCCAGAAGCAATGCAATGCCTGTTGGAATGTGCCAGGGGAAATATTAATCCACAGTTTAAAAATGCATGTTAAAGGAACTAAAGATTAATCTGCATGTAATATCCTTTAAATTATGCAAATAAACAGCCTCTACTGAGAGCCCTTTGAATGTAATCTTTTTTTGTGCTCTGTTAAATTCATGTATAGAAATGGTTACAGCTCCAAGTCCTTCATTATGTTTTTAAGTAAGACAAGTATGCTGGATTGGAATTTAAGAAGGGTTTATGCAACACTTGAGTCAGGAATTCACTGCTCGTGTTCCATCCATGTTGTACCTTTCAGCACGGGGTTAAGGCTGTCACAGGGTGACTGTATGAATCAGAATCAGAATCAGTCTTTATTGGCCAAGTTTGGTTTTACACATTTGACTCCAGTTTCAGTGACTCTTGTAGTGTGTTCACACAATGATTTACAAGGGGACAACAACAACTACCATCCAACAGTAGTGGAACAACAAGCAACAAGAGTAGTGCAGGACACATAGATAGAATGGCGTAAGGATGGAATAAATGAGGTATACAAAAAAGTAAATATGAACAGATGCTATACAATAAATTAACAGCTACTGCACAATAATTTAAAGTATACAGGCGTGCAGGCTGTGGGTCTGTACAACAATTTGTTTTTGACAGCTATTGCACTGTGTTATATACAGCTATTGCACAATGAGCATGAGATAAAGTGCTCAGTTCAGGAGTGTGATGGCGTGTGGGAAGAAGCTATTCCGGTGTCGGCTTGTTTTGGTGGGTAGTGATAATGACCAAGCTACACTAATGCTACTCATGATTTATACTGGATTTCCAAGCAGGCTGTCCCCTCCTATAAAATAGGTCCTAACTTCACTTGCAATGTGCACATTGATTGCGAGACCCTGTCTGACCAGCCCAGTGATAAGTAGATTAGTATTGTATAGTACAGTGAACCTGACATTAATATAGTAAACCCCAATACAGTTCTGTGGCAGTCAGTCAAGCAGCGAAACCCAAAAAGCCAGAATAAGATGGTTTAGGTAGAGTTCTTTTTTGAACTGTCCATATCCTGAGCTTTGTTTGCTTCTATTTCCTCTTAAAAACAAACTTTAGTTTCTGATATCATTGGTGTCATGGCTCAGAGCTGAAATCATTTTGGGATGAGCATTAGTGATACCCCAGAGCTGGTGGCTTAATAGGCTTAATGTACTGAATGTATCAACTAATTGTGTTTGGTTTGTTCATGAGCTTGCTGAAATCAGATTTGATCACACCTACCAGGGGAGGAGCTTGCTAAAATCTGATTCGACCATGGCTATCAGGAGAATCTTCTTGTCAGGATGGCATCACTAACTGGATTACAAATTAAAACATTACTTTAGATGAAGAGAATTCTGTGCCTGAAAATCATCATTGAGAACACCACATTGATGAAGAGCATGTTCGTTTTAGAGACTTAAGTACTTCTGAGTTATTGAATAATTGAAGTGAACCTTATCAGTGAACAAAACATGTGTTTACTTCCAACTGCATGTCAGAAGTACTTTTGTTCCTGAAGTAAGTAGTTTACTTAAAAAGCTGGCTGATGAGCATTTCTGTTCTAAAGCCCATATAATGTTATCTGATTAACTACCAAATACAGCATTCAATGAGTGTCTATGGGCAGGGTTACATCATCAGTCACAGAGCAAATGCAGCCTCCTAGATCCATCACGCTTAAAGCCCAAAGGATACAACATGGCTACCAGAGACACCTCACAGAGTCCTAGGGGTAACCTTGGACAGCAATCTGTCTCTCAAAGAATATATTGCAGCCACAAGCAGGACCTGCAGATTCTTGTTGTTCAACATTAGGAAGATCAGACCTTACCTCTCCGAATACACAGTTCAAGTTGTGATCCAGACTCTCATCCTGTCACATCTGGACTACTGCAACTCACTCCAACTTCAAGACCTTGCTACTAACCTTTAAGGGACTTAATGGATCAGCCCCCCAATACATACAGGACATGATCAAGGCCTACAAGTCAACAAGAGTGCTGCTCTCTGCTACCTCAGGTCACCTCTGTGTCTCGAAATACAAAGTCAGCATCTCTCGAACCCACCTTTTCTCAGTACGGGCTCTACACTGGTGGAATGAGCTTCCTGCTGAGATGTGGACAACAGACTCCCTGGGCGCCTTCAAGAGAAGACTGAAAACTCATCTTTTCAAGCTGTATCTCTAGTCTACCTTCCTCTCTATCTATCTCTATCCATCCTATCTATCCCTATTTTCAAAAAAAAGCACTCCACACTAGTTTAGCACTTAACTCTTACTGACCTCTTGTAATACTTCACGATAACTACTCTTAGCATTTGGAAGTCAATCTGGGTAAGAGCGTCTGCTAAATGATGTAATGCAATGTAATATGTTTGTTTAAAAAGTAAATTATTTAAATGTAAGGTCAGGATTTGACTTGTTTGGAGAAATGTGAAATTGCCCCTTCTCTGTTTTCTATTAAATGCCCTGGATCCTCTGCTCCCATCTGCAACAGGTGTTTTTACTGTTTATGTCGTGCCAAGCGACTTCCTTACCGCCAATAACCCTTGTTTTTGTACAGGGTTGGACCCCTCGGAGGCACAAGCACCAGGCTGAGGTAAGTTCTACAAATCTTTATTAACACATAGGTCACACAGAGTACACACAAGGTAAGACAGGCAGACTGTTCACACTGCGCACCATGGGTGGCAATACCGGGCCAGCTGTAGGCGACCCAGTCCCATATACCACAAAATCAGAGTGCCAAACAATTGGCACCATAGGAATCAACGGCACAAGGCAAAAAAAGAGGAAAAAAGGGAAATAATCAAAAGATGAGTTTGAGTAGTACTATACAATGAAAGCCAGGTTAACAATACCCAACCCCCTACACCCTACATGGCGCAGCACACTTCAGATAGCTCAGTACACTTCGAGTAACATACACTTCAAGTAGCTCAGTACACTTCGAGTGACACAACCCAGCAAAAGTCCCATGGCTCACTTTGAACAGTACAGCATCTCATATAGTGTAGCATGCTCAGAAGTGTGCTGCATACTTTAGGTAACAACACACTCAATGCCGCCGCAAGTTCAGACAGTCAAGATGAAGGGAAGAATAAATACACATACACATTCGGTTGCTATCAATTTATTCAGGTCACACAAACACCTCGTGCACTACTGAGCCTGTAGGCAATTCGCTTGGTGAAAAGAGGGGAGAGTTGCTTACCCACAGCCTAGCCCAGGCCCCCCCCATGCACACCGTTGGTTGGTGGCTTTCCCACGCCAACCAAAAAATAATAAATAAATGTCAGTATAAAAGCTGCAACCAAAGTCCCTCGAGCAACCTGGCCACAGTCACAAGATCCGTCCAGTTGCTGGTATAACAGTAGTCAGCTCGCTCCTTCCAGTAACCGATGCCGTTCTTCCCCTTCTCCTCCAGCTGGGACCACAGACCTCCTCAATTCTGGCAAGACAGAAGAACAGCCTTCAACACACTGGGAGGCCCAACGCTGGCTCATTCATACAGGGTAAGTTTGTATTAAGTACTTTCCTTTTTGCCAGTGTGTAAACATGCATCTCCAAATCTGCAGCGCTGTCTTCTCCCCTCCAGCTCTGCGGCGTGGTCTCAATGACGATCACCAACCCTAGGGGCAGCTGGGAAGCGTGGTTCTCACCTTGCCTCTGTCACTCTGTATAAAAAGGATCTCCCCTCCAATCACTTCAGGCTTTCAATTATTTACATGCACCAGTCCGCCATTTTATATTGCCAAACAAGGAGTTCCTGCCTCGTTACCCTCGGCAATATAAGTACCACCCACATATCACACGTAATGCAGCACACAGTTCACATACAAAAAAAAACAAAAAAACACATATTTCACCGCATAGGGATGTGACATTTATATAGGCATGACATTCAGATTGAGGATGCAGAGGTGTCCGGCCTGAAATATTTTAACACTACAGCATGACGACTTACATTACAAAGTGGCATGAAAAGTGGTAAAAACATAATGCTGAGATTATAAATGTATACCAAAATTGACATGTAAGTGTAAAGCAATATGTACAACTTAAGGACTCTGTCATTCCAAACATAACGCAAGCAAGTAAACCTCCACATGCCCAAACATAAAACTCTGAAATATGCATCTACATATATAGTTGCACATAAGAGAGATAAAAGATCACCCTTAGGTAGGGGGGTGAAGGTATAGCCTGAAGAGGTGGGTCTTAAGTCTGCAATGAAAGATGGCCAATGTTTCAGCTCTTCTGACCAAAATAGTAGGCTCATTCCACCATATAGGGGCCAAGACAGACAGTGGATGTGACCAGGATGCAACGTTACAAGGGGGGGGGGACAGCCAAGCATCCTGAAGAAGCTGATTGCAGTGGCCTGGTCAGTGTGTAAGGCCAGGCAATCCACTGAGGATAAGAAGGAACCATTCCCCTCACCACTTTGTAGGCCACCAGTGTTTTGAAGTGGATTGCGAGCTGTCATAGGTAGCCAGTAAAGGGAGATCAGGAAGGCTGAGCCACCGGAGCATTTGCAGATGTTGTGGACCCGTGACGCATATGCTGCCGGGGTGTGATTGCAAATGTACGGAGTGCTGCAAAGAGGGAGTTGAGGTAGTCTCAATGACAGAGAACCAGGGAGCCAGAGAACTTAGAAATTAAAAGCACAGGATGGCTGGTGTCATTCCAGCAACAACAAAAAACTCCTTAAATTGGCTAGGAGCTTTTACAGAGGGATTCCTGACGCAGTGTTAGATATCTAAATGCAGCAGTATGAACAAAGATTTGAAACAGCAAAGCCAGAGAAATCACCTGCCCACATCAGCACTGAAATCATGTGAAATCATCTAACTCAAATGTAGACTGCACTCTCACAGGCTTCATTCCCATTGATCCTGTTTACATCACAAAACTGATCAAAATATCTTGCTGCTCATCTGCCAGCTTAACCCTGCCCCCGCTCTCCTACTCAGACCATGGTTTTCTGACATCTTTGTCCACATCTTTCATTTAGTCAACATGTCACTTGCCTTTGGTTCTGTCCCCTCACCCCTGAAACCTGCTGCTGTCGCACCTATTCTTAAGAATCCCAGTATGGATGCCTCTTCACTTAATAACTATAGAACTGTTTCAAATCTCTCATACTTTTCTAAAATACTAGGAAGAGTTGTAGCATCACAGATTCAAGCTCAAATAGCCACCAACAACCTTTTTGAGACCTTCTAATCTGGTTTCTGTTCACCATACAACACTGAAACAGCACTATTAAGAGTCACAAATGATCTCCTCCTTTCCACTGACTCATGAGTCTTAAAAATCCCCCTCTCCCAACGTTTGATGCAGTCAGCCATGAAATACTCCTCCCCAGTCTCCTCACCATTGCCATTACAGGGTTTGCCCACACCTGGTTCACATCCTACCTCACTAACAGACAGCATTTGCTCACTATAGGCAAAAACCAATCTTCCACTGCTTCTGTCACACAGCATGTTCCCCAGGGGTCAATTCTTGGTCCCTCCTTTTCATCATTTACATGGTCATTCATTTGCCACCACGGTCTCAGTTTTCATTATTCAGATGATCTGCAGGTTTATGTCAGTACAAAATCCTTCAGAGCTCTGCCACCCCCCTCACTAACAGCCTGCATTCATGAATACTGGATGGCCTCAAATTTCCTGAAGCTCTGACAAAAACAAATATTAAGTGATCCAATAACCCCAAAAACACAAATCTCAATCTGAACATAGATAGTGTTGTTGTCAAACCCTTCACAATCATTTGTAACCTGGGAGTCATCTTTGATCCATCACTCTAGCTTGGAGCTTCACATAAACTCACTCTCCATTTTTTTTAACCTCCGCAACATTGCATGACTACACTCATCACTCAGTGGAAAGATGCTGAAACCTTTCTCCGTGCCTTCATAACCTCCCACTTTGAAATTTGAAAATATTCTGGCATTCTTTTTATAGGTGCCACTGCCAAAACTATTAACAGACTACAATTTGTCCAAATTTCAGTTGCCAGAGGTCTCACACACACAAGCACACTATTGTTATCCGATAGTTTTATTAGTGTGCTTGCAATGCGAAGTATTGCAAGTATTGTTATCTGATAGTTTTATTCATCTTCTTCTTCTTCTTCTTCTTCTTCTTCTTCTCATTCCACCAAATTTTGGACCGCTTCTCCTCCCCCAGTTTTCGACATATCGACCCCAAACCAACTGTAACCCATCCGGTCTGACCCCGATCGGTTGCTTGTATACAGCTAAGCCGTACCCGCACTCGTTCTCCGGTTTTTGTCATTTTTTCATCCCTTTTTTCCCATAGACTCCCATTCATTTTCTAAATCAACCCCCTCACACTTCATGGCCTTCCCACTCGCTCACTTTTTAGCCCAGAGCCACCATACCTCACATGTTGCCTCAGGAAAAATCACCCAACACTCATCCAAGACCGTCTTGATCCGAACTCCTTTTTTTGTCATGTTTTTCATCAGTGTTTTTACTCATTTATTCATCTCTCCATCCTGCCATTGACTTCAATTCATCTTTCAAAGCCCTGTCACACGGTCACACTGAGGCTGTCAGCAAACTTCCCTCATATGCTGGCTCAGGTCATGCCATCCAACACTCACTGAAATCCATACTGACCTGCACTTGTCTTTTACTCGTGTATTCATCCCTCCATCCTCCCATTGACTTCAATTCATTTTTCAAAGTCTTACCAATTGGTGACCATTTGACCCGATTTTTTCGTGTGACAGTATATTTATCGAACATCTATCCTGTAAATGAACACTTTCATATAAAAGAAAGATGTTTGTGTGCGAAAAAGCGACATTTAGTTTTTTTGCAACAGGCTCGATTTTTCTAACATTTCGTCCGTGAAAGGAGCGTATTCAACCAATCAGGGCGTAGGTTGTGGAAACGTCACACTGCTGCTGGCAAGGCGGAGCCTGTTATTCATTTTGTGTCTCAGAACGCAGCACTGTTTGATAAAGGAAAGAAAACTTAAAAAAATAACAAATTCAAAGATAAGATCTGGAAAAAAATAGGAGAGGAGCTTGGCAATGAAAATGGTGGTGTACGGTCCATGGTCCATAGCCTACTATGTCATGTGGTGAAGCTTGCTAGCCAGTCTCAGCAAGCTAGCTCGTTACGTTGTTCATTCAGTCCTGCTGACTTCTCCGTTGTGAGTTGGTGGTGTATAGAGCACTAAAGTGACTGCCTACCATTTCTGTGTATTCCTTGAAAAGTGCTTCAATTTTGAAAAGGTAAACAAGTGGCAACCCTGTGTGTATGCTGTAGTTGAGGAGCTCAAAAAACTGTGGAAGTATCTGAGGGACACCTACGTGAGGAAGAAGAGAGAGGAGGGTGACGTAAGAAGTGGTCAGGCAGGGGGAAAGCAGAAAAAGAGGTGGAAGTACATGGACATGATGTCTTTTTAGAGCAGTCCACTGCTTTTAGGAGGTACATAATTGAACTCTTCTTTAGGTTTTACTATGACTATAGATTTGTGTCGTTGTTAAAGGTGCAGTAAGCAATGTTAAAAGATGCAGTCCGTGATTCGGTTTCGGTTTCGGTTTCGCGAAAGGTTGTTGATATTTGAGCTCAACAGCCAAACAAATTACACCCATCCCTTCCGTGCTCCTGAAGCACCGTGTTGTTTTGCTGGGATTGTTTATGGCTCGGTCCGAGCCACTATGTTTGTTTACCATTTAACAGACAGCTAGCGGACCGTGAGGAGATATTCGCTGAATTTGACAAAAAATGTATTGGATTAACATCGCTTACTGCAACTTTAAGTAACATTACCTAAGAACCTGTTTCTTTTTAATAGCACCCACAGTAGCCTAGATAATGACAGAGACCAGGAGGCAGAGGTAGATGCAGGGAAGGAGTCTGACCATGCAGAGAGTGAGCAAGAGGTGGCTGCAGTTAACCGCAGGCCACTCAAGAGGAGGAATGGTGAAGTGCTCCTTGAGGACTACTTAGGGAGGAAGGAGTCGAGAGATGCTGAGAGAGAGAGGCAGAGGGATGATGTCTGTCTCTTCCTGTTAAGTTTAGCCCCTGCCATGAGGAGACTGCCTGCAGAGAGGCAGTCTTGGGTTAAAATTAAAATGCAGGAACTCCTTCATGATACAGAGTAAGGACGAGCTCATCATCATTTGATGACTCGATCGTCACATGGTTATTTTTGTGGAATGTTCTCATAATCGCGTCGCGATTAATGTGAATATTAGTGTTGCGGTAATTCGTCAATGATTTTTTTGCATGTTCGTGTCGCCCTGTATGTGTAAAGACCTTTACTGCTCAGTCACTATTTGACCAATAGCCACCGGACCTGAAATGCTGCTTTGGGTCATGTGACCCAACACTCACCAAAGGTGGGTGTGTCCCTAGCAACCATATTGTTTACCCTAGCAACCACTTAGCAACACCCTAGCAACCGCCTAGCAACACCCTAGCAACCACCTAGCAACCACTTAGCAACACCCTGGCAACCACCCAACAACGCCCTAGCAACCACCTCATATACCTCAGTAACCATCTAGCAATCACCTAGCAACACCCTAGCAACCACTTAGCCACATCCTAATGATCTCATACACATTAGCACGTTTCCAGGTCGCAATTACACTCCGCATTTTCCTCAGGAAATGCACTTTTCTAGTTATTATTATTATTATTATTATTATTGTTGTTGTTGTTGTTATTATATTAACAAGGGGATGCCCTATGTTTAAGCCACCATGCATCTCTTTAAGGCGTTTTTTGAATGTAAATAACCTCATAAATATGTACGTGCATTTCACAGATATTAACAATGCGTCTGTTAGATAGCTAGCTGGCTAGAAATAAAATCAAGTTAGCTTGCCAAATGAAATTTGTTTGCCTCATCACAGTTTGCCTCTTCACAGGGCTGACATGCTAAATCAATCAATTCACCGCTGTTTTCTCTTGGGGACCCAGTGAGGCACATTTGCCAGCTATCTTACTTGCTTGCTACTGCTAGCAGCTAAGGTTAGTTGAAGATGCCATAATTTAACCTCAAAGCTATTCATGCAAAGCTATGGACACAGTACTCTTTTTCTAATGAGGTAGATTTGATGTGGTAAGATATACAGAAAAATATAAAATGTGTAGCTAGTGGAGACTTTTGCTCACTTGACAGTTTGTAGGTGGAGCAGTGTGTCACAGAAGTGTATATATGAGTGATAGTGCAGAGAGGGCAGATCAGAGATATATGCTCCAATCATGTTCATGTATGGATTGGCAGTAATACTATCCAATTAAAATGGAATTACAAACTCATGGGATTCAGCAGTTCTTCATTACCTTTGAAATACTCAGCTGTTTTGTCCAGCTATGGATTCCACAAAAACGTAATTGTATTATAGTTGGAAAATTGATCAAATTCATAATTATATTTGATTTTCTAACTGGTCAGCACATTCCTAACAGATAAGCCAATGCAAGCTACCTGTATGTAATTGCAGTAGATAACACATAAAGACAGTTACAATAAGCCTACAACATTGCTGAAAAGCTACCCTTGCTGTGTTAGATAGTTGTGCTGAATTGTTAATGTTAAGCACTTCTGATTGTGATTAACTGTAATAATACCCATAAGAGCCTTACTGAATAACAGTACATAACTGATGATAGTGTTCATTATCTCACCCCTTTGGAGATGGAACTGAAATTACAATGTGTGAGTATTGTGACATCCCCTCTCTTCTTGCACACTGCTACAATTTCTAGAGAAGGAAATTACCAACTTTGCACAAGTGAGGCATTTCTCACAGTGTCACTTTTTCACAGCACAAATTTAGCAACTCACTTGCATTTTACACCTGTATTTGCTTGAACTGGTTTGAAATTAGGGCCCTGAGTCTGATTTTGTGTTACCCAAATTAATAAGCACATTCAGTGTCCTAATATGGTACATGCTTCCTGGCTGAGATATATATTATTTAAATGTTTCAGTATTTTATATAAATAAAAAGTAAAATTGTTAAAGGAAAAAAAAACATTGAAAATACATTGAGAATATGAAGAATCTGTGTAGGAGCCTGGTGTAAATGGTATAAAATCATGTATTTGCTATAAAGTGCCCCCTCACTTTCTTTCTCTCAGTTGTCGCCTACTGGGCAACAGTCATGTGGTCATGAGACTTCACACTTTTCACACTTTTGTCAATACAAATACCAGTCAATGCTGAGAGGAATTGTCTCTGACAATGAATTCAACTACATTTGTAAGCCAGTACAAAACATACAGGAAGTATACCTCTCTACAGTTGCTTAGCAGACTTCCTGAACTTTATTCACAGCATTTATTTCAATACAGCAGGGGATGCAATGTAGTAGATAGTAGGACCATCTACCCCTCAGATATTGATGATATTGATGGTGATACTGTGATTTTTTTTCAGTGTTTTAAATACACTGCAATGGTCTTTGAGCCATGGCAATGAAAATTTAAGACAAGAGGAAAAGAGGTCTAAGAAGATCTAAGGTCTAAGAAGGTCTAAGTTTTTCTCTTGCTACTCCACCTGAGACACTTGAAGGCCATGTCATGAGTCATGCCATAAAACCGACAGAAGGGTAGGAGCGGAACTCATACATAAGCCATTCCCCCTCTGCTTGCCTATTAGATGTCTCATGGCAAGGGACATCACCTGCTTAGCCTTCTGAACAGGGTTGTATGAAGCCACGGGAGAATGTGGTGGATGATAATAATGATGAAAAACTGAACAACCACCTACAAGTACACCTATTCCATCAATGCCACACTGGTCATGAGACCAGCCCCCTAGAATAATGAGCCAGACTGAGTTGTCTGTAACAAGTCTGTAACAACAATGGACCGAGTGAATCATGTAACCCGAAACATCCTAGATTCATAGGAGTTCAGAGTAAGCCATTCTGGCTTAAAGTCTGATAATCTTAACAAGGATAGGCTAATATAATGCAAGAGCTGCAGATACATCATGGTCTAATGACCTCCTTACTGTACTGTGAAGTGCTATACAGTCTCTGTCTATGCGGCCTTTACCTATTTGTCATTTTCTGGCAGAGGAATTGTCCTTTAAGAGTGAGATTAACACATGGAAAGGAAGGAAAGGAAGGAATGTCTGCAGCCTGGATTCCTAACAGCTAAAACCATGTTGTGTGTGAACCAATGGGATGCTCTAGCAGGTTTTATTCCTTATTCTTCCTGCTCCATTCCCTGGGTTCTGCAAGACTTAAAGGCTGGCTGGCAAGGCTGAAGCCTTATTTTGCAAGATGGGCCTCACTGTGCCCACATAGATAAATAATATGCTGATTTCTCCTCTTCTCACTTGACACTTTCATAACAAAAGCACAGAAATTAGGCTTGATGGACTAAACTGCCCTTCTTCTTATTCAGTGAGGTAATGTTTGTATGCACATGGGTATTCTATGAGGTCACATATGAATGAGTGTTGGTATTCAGTGAGGTAAAATTTGTATGAGTGTCAATATCCAGTGAGGTAAAGTTTGTATGAGTATCAATATTCAGTGAAGTAACATTTGTATGCATTTTGGTATTCAGTGAGGTAATGTTTGTATATGAGTGCTAATATCCAGAGAGATAATGTTGGGTATCTGTATTTGGAAATGTGAAATTATATAGACATAACATACAATGAAATATGATCTGAAGTGAAATTCATCACCATTATTTGACTTGATCAGTGTCATATCAAAGCCAGTGCTGTAGTCCTCCACAAATGCATATAAATATAATTTTGTTTTTGTTTGTTTGTTTTTTTTTATTGTAACAGCTCACTACCTTTATTTCCCCTTTAGAACTGGTGGTCAATAAGTATGCAGGGAAGTAATCAGTAATGTTGGAAAACATGCCCCCATGTAGGTGAGACTTGTTGAGTCATGTTGTTTCTGAGTGTCTCAATATTTTTATGGCTCAATGCCAAGGTACTGTTGCTGATTTGTGTACTTTTTGATTGGTCATAACAGTCATAACAATTAGAATATCTGGCCTGCATGAATGGTGATTTTCAGTCTGGTATGTAGAGAATCAGTTACTTCCACAAATCCTCTGATGAAAAGAGGCTGAGATAGTGAGATGTACTCAACAGTGCTTGAGCATTGTTCTGTAGCCCTAAGGGAGGGCTAATTTAGTGTCTCTGCCCTCCTACGCCAGGCTAATGAGAAGGACAGCAACCCCCTCCCTCCATGGAATCAAAGTAGAATCGATCCCTGCTGCTCTGAGGCCCAGCGCTCTGCCCTCTCTGCGCTGGCCACTCTTCCGGAAGCCAAATTAGTGTCTTAAAAGCCCAGCCCCCTAATGATGTGCAGGAGGAAGTGTCCACTGATGTCCACCTGCATCATATCATAAGGCAGGCTCACAGGAGGGATTACCCCTCTGAATTTATATAGAAACCAATAAGTCTCTTACTGGGCAGTGAAGACGGCAAGCATAAATAATCTATTCAACAATGCCTTAAAAGCCCAACAAAATAGTATGCTAAACTAGCAGTTGTCACAAAATGAATGCAGTAACACAATTGAGAATATTGATATGAACACAGCTGGTGGAACCATGATTTCAGTGCCACATCTGTTAAGTAAAGATAATACTCTGTTTCAAAAGGGAGATAAGGGGAGATATAAGCCACAGTCCCAAACTGGTACTTTTTAAATAACTGACCACATAATAGAAAACGAAAATTTATTTTTTGTCTGAATTCTTTAGATTGCTTGCTCCATTAACTCAGCCATCATGATGTACCCTAATTTTTTAAATATGTTACAGCTTTTTATAGGAAAATACAAAACTGGCAGAGGCCGCTATAGATTTCCAATAGTTTCTATCTAATTTCTAAAAGCAGTATGTTTGATTTTTAATTTTTGTTATTGTTTTTGGATTTTATTCAAAAGATTTCTTAAAGATGTGAATAAATGTGACCCTCATGTTATCTGGATTAAAACACATTATTTGTAAATAAGGTTCTCTGCACAAGGCTTTTAAGGTTGAAGTATAACATTTTTACAGTTTTTAAGCAGAAAAAGTCTCCCATGCATACATTGTCCTTGTTGCATTATGTTTGCTGGTGCTATTTAATAATTAGGGCTGGGAGTAAATAGCTGGGACTATGTGTATAATAGATATGGCTCCTCAGGTCCCTCAGTGGTTTGTAATGTTTGTGTTATTTGCTGGAACATGCTTTTTAAATATCATGTTTGGGATCAATAGCGAATGAAAAATAATAATAAATAAATTAGCAATGTTCAGGCTCACATATTTTGATATTTATCAAATGTAGTTTTAGATTTCTGCACTGTGGTCCAGCTGAAACAAATGCTTGTCCTTCTATTGTTTTCTGGGATATTGAATTTTTTTGAGAGAAAATTTAACAGAATAGTGCAAGTGTGTGTCCAAAGAGGAATGTCAAGGACTGTGTTTATTTTTCTCTCTTTTGCTTTTATTTGTAGTTATTACTTAAATTTCCCAATTTTAAAGAGCCTGAAGAAAATAAATAATAGACAACAATAAAATGCACTAATTAAAATGAAAACAAACAAGCAAGAACAGCTTTGATGGTGCTTTCTGGGGAAATTCAGCAAAGCCATCACACAAGGCAGCAATTTGTCAGTACACCCACAGCTCCGAGCATCCTGCACATTCACATTCATTAGAGACAAACAAAAAAAAGAAATAAAGATTAAACAATGTAGTGTGTCATTTATTATTCAGCAATAATTATTTCTTCTCTATGGGCTTGAAGTCTGTATTTAGCTGTCAGCATCATTTTGGGGGAAAGTGATTGACATTTTGTTCACAGTAATGAGTGGATCTTTGTCTGGTCACATTGCTCATACACATGAGAGTGTACTCAATAGATTATACTTGCTGTAAAATATTCAAATTCACATCTGGCTCTTAGGAGCTAAGAAGCATGATGGTAAGGAGTTCACCCTGTGTGTCCTGAAACAGTTACTTTATTACATGGTGGTCACTTGTGTTTTTTCTTCAGTAGGTACTCAACAAAATTGAGTATGTGGGTGTTCTTTCATGCCTGCACTCTTCCTCCATTCACTCTCTGACTTTGATTTAGACTTTTCTGTGCCTAAACTATTGCAGCTATTACATTTAAGAACAATACATACAGTTAGAACAAGAATGATGTCTGTTCAAAGCTGATTAAGACCTGACCAGTACTGCTGCCACATTGTGGTACTACCACTGTAGTAACAAAAGTAATAAGTAGTTTTACTCATGATAGCTGTGCTTCTTCTAATAGTAGAATTAGTAGAAGTAAAAGAGAGGCAGCCTACAAGTACCTCATCAGAGCCATAATCACATCCTCAGGCATTTTTTATTACTTTTTTACTTCATTACTATTATGAAACACAAATACAAATGTATAACCTTATGAAAAGAGAATACTGATGACAAAATATATATCTTGACATTATTGATTCAATATATATCAAGAGAAATAGACCCTTAACAATCATGAGGTGATTATGAGTTATTGTTGTGATGGGGTGTGTTTACTTCTAGTTTAAGGTCATTTCATATATTATACTGAATGATCATTAGACTGAGGTCTGAGACCATAACTCATAATCATATTCTTCTTATCATGAGGGACTATCATAGCGTATCCACTGTGGTTTGTCCCCAGTCAGTGGTGTTAGGGAGAAACCACAGTGAAAATCTTCAGTTTAGTGAGCAACCTTAAGTTATTATTAGAAATGACAGTTGAACCTGATGAAATTGTACGTTCTATTGGAAAACAAAATTGCAATCAGACCAACATGATTTCCTTGTGCTTCTACCATGCTAATGCTGCGTCAAAACATGGCCAAATGTATTTAAAAGCCATAATAGCATATTACCATACAATCTTTTTTCCTATTTGGTCCCTATTAATCTAGAACTTCCATTTGCATGTAAATGTGGTCAAGTTTCATATCATCAAAAGGCATGAGGCAACAGCATGAAGGTGTGTTAGAAGGATGGGAGGCTGGAATAATGCATTGAAGTGTGATGTGCAATTACTGACATTTATCAGAAATTTCAAAGTGGTCATTCTGACCTGGGATCAGTAAATGAGGAAATCAACAGGGAATAATATCAGTATAGCAACAGGGAGAGCTGGGAGCCGGTCCCAGGTGCTGGAGGGTCAAGCCGTGATTAATAGCGAGGGGTTGAGGAGACCCTCGCCCAGAAGGCTGGCCTGGACGTACAAGCTCAATAACTGGATGTTTTTTCTTTCTCTGGCTCATATAAAACCCAGGCTCCCGCTTCCCACTTTAACAGCTTCAGACTCAGACTCCACAGGGATTCAGTCACAACACTGGAGAATCTGTGGTCAAGAGAGTCAGTGAGACAGAAGGAAAGAGAGGGAGAGTGATAGAGGGTCAACAAGATGAGAAATGGATACAGCAAAGGGGTGTGCTCGAGCCTTAATTGATCCCTCCCACTCTTGTGTTTTCCCTCATTATCTTTTATTTTATAACTTTTGCCGTGCCTCAATACACCACAAACGTCCACAGTTTGCAAGCACAGGAGATTGTCATTATCCATTGACAGTACCATTTTAATATAGCTCTGAACACAAGCAGCTTGGTTAAATACAAAAGCTGAGAGCAGTGACTCTGTGAAACTGACAACCTATGAACTTAAAAAATCCACAATGAATAAACTCTACGAAACTTGAGGATTCTAACATTCCATGTGTTGTCAGTGGTTGTGAGTTTGTTATTAGTGGTATTTCAGTGTATCTCATAATTTAGTCTCCTGTTAACATGTGGATTAAAAAATAGTAAATTGATGAGTTAAAAGAAAAGGGACCCCTGGACCAGACTGCACAGCCAAATGAATAAAGTACTTAAGAACAGACTGCATAATTAAGCACACTCATATATGAATCTTCCAGTGCACAGACACAAGATGAGCAAACCCACCATCATTATCCACCCAGAACAGTGATGATTGGCTGCTCCTTGCAGGCCTCTGGTGGCCAGCTTTGTCACAAATGTGGGTAGCAGAGATCACTTTTCTGTCAAAATGAGCTTTGCCAAATGCTATCATTTTAAATGCCATGAAAGAGAGGGAGATGGGCCTAGGGGTATACACAAGCCCGTATGCTACTGACAGTGATACAAGTGTAATTCTACACTATTAGAGTGACACAGAAGATCATTTCTGCCCAAGAACATGAGACAGCTGAGGGGCTTATGTGAGACAGGCTGTCACGCTATAAAATTTTAAGAAATTCTTTAACCTCCCCTGCCTGATCCTCTGAATATTTTATTACCAAAAATGATTTATTAACTAGAGACAGGTATGGCATGCTGAGGCCGGAGTGCCATGGCGGGAAAAGCACTGAAGGAGTCACGGAGCACTGCTTGGATTTAAAGAATAAAGATACATATTCGTATTCAAAATTTTGCCTTTTTCCATATCAGATATTTTGAAATGTCAGATATAAGATGCTTTCCTCATGCGGGTACATGGTTTAAACACATGAGCTATTGAGAGATCCCAGCATCTGGTAAGTGTTACACAGCTATAAAATGGGTCATCTTGACCCATCTCCATGCACATTTTTTCATTATTTTGTATCATATCATGCAGAGAAAATATGACAGAATATACAAAATTGTTTAATTAAATGTTCATCTTAGCAAGTTAACTTTTAATGGTGAACAGAAAAATGTGTGATGCCTGTGCAGAACATAACATAGCACATAAACACATGACACAGGATGCTGTAATGAATCGAAATGACCACA